>OX104063.1:161178230-161203367 GCA_944474145.2 Dicrocoelium dendriticum | reverse complement strand
TGTTGTTTGCTTACCTCAGTATCATGGAGTGCTGGGGTTCAGTCATGAACTACTGTGCTTTGAGTTCCAACCCAGCTAAGGCTATCTCTATCTGACCAGTCCAAAACAAGACGAAACCGCCGTCTAGGTGTGCCATTGTTGGGTAGAACAAAACCCACATATATCCATTCAAAATACGGTCCTCGAGATCGGAATGACCAAGATTTACCTCAAAGTGTGCCGTAGGCACACTAGAGGTTGCAATCGCAAGGCAACTACACAGCGTGCTCCCTCACTTTAGCTTTGAATTACTTACAGTTTTGCTATCCGTTGCTAGATGGTCTAATTGTCATAGTGTTCGGCGCGTCAGGCATTAACTACTAAGCTCGGAGTTCCATCCCATATCAGGGTATCTCCACCTGACGAGTTTAAACGTATATGAAACCGCCATCGAAATGCACCAAACTAGGGAAGAGGAAGATCAAAACTTATCCATTCAGTACACGGTGCTCGAGATCGGAATGACCGGTATTTACCTCAAAGTTAGCCGATGTATTAATATAGGTGCTATTCGCGACCCAACTACACAGCGCGCTCGCTAAATTGGGCTTTGAATTGTTTTCCGCTGTGCCAAGCTTTGCTCGCGGATCTGGGTAGCATATTATTCAGGGCGGCAGCAATGAGCAAATAACATTTTTGTTCCTCCCCAATTAAGGAATCGCAAACCGACGAGTCTAAACCAGTTCGAAACGTCGGTCGTCGAGTGTCAGATTTGGCATGTGCAACACCCAAACCCT
Source organism: Dicrocoelium dendriticum (assembly GCA_944474145.2). Lineage (NCBI taxonomy): Eukaryota > Metazoa > Platyhelminthes > Trematoda > Plagiorchiida > Dicrocoeliidae > Dicrocoelium > Dicrocoelium dendriticum. Next base: position 161,202,591 of record OX104063.1, on the reverse strand, counting down.
TCCATTACGGATACGGTCCACAAGATCGGAATGACAGAGGATTACCTTAAAGTGAGCCGAAGTCTCCATAGAGGTTGCGAGTCGCAACAAAATCACAAAGCCTGTCCGCTAAATCCAGCTTTGAATTACTTACCGCTGTGCCAAAATATATTCTCAGATCTCAGTATCATAGTGTTCAGGAATTCAGCCATGAAATACTAAGCACTGCGTTCTAACCCAGCACATGCTTGCTCGAGCTGGCGAACATAAACCAAGGCGGGACATTTTTCTTAGGGTGCCAGTGTTGGAAGAATCGACGGCCATATATATGCACTCAAGATGCGTTCCTCGATGTCGGAATGATGAAGGTTACCTGAAAGTTTCCCCTGTTCTCAACATAGGTTTCTGATCGCAATACAACCACACAGCGTGGCCCCTAACTTCAGCTTTGAATTTCTTTCCGTTGTGCCAAGCTTTGCACGTGGATCTCGGTAACATGGTGTTCAGGGCGTCAGCCATGAAATACTAAGCTCTAAGTTTCTCCCCAGCTTAGGCCATCGCCAACTGGAGTGCCTAAACCAAGACGAAACCGCGGGGGCGGTTTGCCAATATTGGGAAGGGCAACACCAGTATTTATGTTTAATTATGCTATCAAAAATGAAGGCAAACAATTTTTAAGCAAGAATAAGTGTCTGCCTTCTCGAGCATTCCAGAATTTGTCATTTATTTATAATAGCAATAGCCGTGGGCCTATAAGCTTCTTTGAATTTCGGTAATGGTTATTGGTATAGGTGAAGATCTACGGCTTCCTTATTTAAGAAATTGGGTGCGTATAGATATACAGTTGATTGCTATACTAGTAATGGTTTAGCAAAACCCATACAAGGTTAAATTTTTAGCATTTCTGGATAGATCACGCGGTTGATTTATTTTCTTGTCTAAGAAACGAACAACCAACGACTGCCTGGAGTCAGCAGACTTGGTTTACTATTCTTGAAATTCACATTTAAAAGTTTGACGTGGACGTCTACGGAGAAATCCAGGTTACGCGTTGTCGATTAGCTTTTGTGAATTAAGAAACCTCATAACTCTTTCTTTGATTATTTTTCCATAATTTTAGTCAATCTGTAAGTAATGCTAGTGGGGTGTCATTCGGATAGCTCATGATGCAATCCCATTTGTCGGGATAGGATGATGGCCTGCTCTATCTAGCAGGTTATGGTTGGCGGTATCCGGTTTCGGATTTGCTTCCCTGTAGCCAGCCACAGGACGCCTGCGCCTACAGAGGGACCATGGGTGGCTTGCGCTGCACCACCCACAGCTACAACCACACACCTCATATCCAGTGTAAACCCGAAGGAATAAGACCGGGAGGCATGTGGATGGGAGCCACGTTTCATCAACAGAGCCGGCCCACACTCCTCCACAAGCAAACACAAGCACGCTGTACTTGGGAAATCAAGCGCACCCAAGGCGGTGGCTGGACCGTAGTCCGCTCCACACTGAGTAAGTGGAACAACTCTTGGAGCCCAGCACAGCGACAAGGACCATGCACCCTGTCCCCTCCAGCAACGACCAACTGTCTCATGGAGCCATTATGGACGAGGTAGTGGGTAATAGACAGGTAGGCACCTTGTCAGCATGCACATCAAGCGCAGCCACATCGGGGATATCAGGCAACAGCCAATCACCTGAAACGACAAGATGAATTAAAACAAATCCAATAATGCATACAGATATGGTGGCGTAACTCCTCGCTAAATTAGCATATGAAGTAAATTGGTTAGCAACGAATCCGCGATAAGGAAAATAATATCCACAATTTAGTTAAAAATGCTACAAACGCAACAAAATTACCGAACCTAAGCGAAGTTAGCGTAAACAACGTGGCCAGTTAATGAAAGATTATTCAACTAGGCAGAATAAACCAAATAAAGTGGAATGAAATTTAGCCAGCTTAAAAAGACCTAGTTTAAGTGTATGTTGGTTTAGCCCAACTGCGGTGAAGAAGCATCAATAATGCAACATCAGCCTCAGCATGGGGCACACATACATACATGGTTGGCGGCATCCGGTTTCGGATTTGCCTGTCACTGTGGCCATCCACCGTCACGCCCGCGTCTACACAGGGGCTTTTTTAAATTGCTAGTTATGACTAGTTACTAGCTGCCTTCCAGTATATCACGAAACGGCGTATCCCTAATGTTTGCCAAATGGGTTGTACTATTAATCCATGATAAACATATTTCACCGAATCCTATTGCTTTCAAAGTGGATATATGCGGAGGGCAAATAGATTGCCTTGCCGAACAATAAATTCCGTCAAACTGCTAAATCTTAATTTACGGGGTGCAGCAATTATTTCACGAAAGGCACTAAATCATTGACGTTCATTCAGTTAGGTTTTAACCCACATTTTTCTATATTGACCCTTAGCGCCCCTACAGACATCAAAAATGTACACGCATGCAAGTAAAGGATGTACCGCACATCAATTGATCGATGTACTACGAGTACGTTCTCTAACACGTAGGCTAGCGTACCACTTCATATGTTATATTCGGTTATTTTGAACTGTTTACACTTAATCCTGTACATATTTTCAGCCTGTAGGTATCCAGCATACTTTGCACATTATCTGATTGCCCGTTTCGACAAGCAGGTATTAGCTAACGTTGCCGGATCTGCAATTTTATTAGACCACTCGGCACAGTAGCCATAATTTTAAGTAATAGATGCAATATCACCTTGAATATACTCTAATGGATTAATAATAAATGTCGCATTCCGACAAATATATTGGTGTGGATGAAAATTAATCAGTTGTCAAAAAGGAGGACAACATTACTGTTTTTGCTCAATGTGAATCATGATGATCATGAACATTATCCATCACCATAAATACAAAAACCGGTCGTCTACCACGTTTTTTGAAATGAATCATGATCTTAAGTTTGTCCTTTACTACCGGCCCCTGTAAACTAATCTAAATCCACCAGTAAACGCGCACAGTGTTTCTAAATCATGTATAGGTCTAGTCTTCCGATTGTCTTGCAGGTTTCGATGCGGGACGCACTTATCCTGATGACTATGAAAACCGGAATATCTGTCATGATTCGAGCTATCGAATCATGACAGATATTCCGGTTTGAGTAAGGATGGGAGAATCACCGATTTGTGTTTTCCTGCGGATCGGAAATTCCGACTGTAATCGACAAACTCACCTGGGGCTCGAGTGAAGATAAAACCTCCTGTCGAGTCGTTATTAGCATAGTGCGCATTTTTCTAACACACGCGTATGCACAGCTTCTTCTTCTCGAATGACTTGCCTCCACAGATTAGCCGAGCACTCAACTTACATTTAAAGAAACACGTTTGCAACAATTAACTTGTTTGTTTGGACCTGCACTTGTGAGTGAAAATAACACGGTGAACTCCCTAGTCAGGCCGAAGAAGCGAGCCAGGCGTCCCAACCCAACCCCAACGACTCAGCCTCCAGCAGTATCAACTCCATTCTCTCTTCCTCCTATAATTAAGAACAGTGCCTGCAGCGCGCCTGCCTTAACTTCTGTACTGTGTGCTGCACCTAGTAGTCTGTTCACTACACTCGAGACGGTAAGCTACATTCAACCAGCAATGGTGAACAACCCGGCAACGTACGCATCGGTTGCCGCCAAGCAAACACCGGAAAGAGCACCGGTAACCTTTGTGCCCGAAGTAGAGAAAACGAAACTGCCGCAGCACGGATGGCATACACCAATGCCGTTCACAAATTCAGAAAAAACACCAGATACTAAGTCTCCAAATCCAACACCAGTAGCCACCAGGCGCAACCAGGATGTCCTAAACATTGTATGCACTAATGTCCCCGAATCCAAATCCAATACAATTAAGGGTATGTCGACGGACGATCGAAATCAGGGGGATTCCATCTGTTTGTCGATTGGAGTCCATGCTAATCCCCCGACATTAAAAAGAATCTCGCGCCACCCAAACGCGTTGCACTACGGCGAACGCCGGTTACTTCGGGCAACACTAAACTCGGCGGACGAGACTGAGGCCGTTCTGCTGTCTGCGAATCGTTTTCGCAACGACTCAAGTGGAGTGCGCATACTACCAGAAATCCCGTGAAAAAATGTTCAGGGTATCCCGCTAACAAGTGTAGGTATAGAATAAGTCAAGATAAGAAAACAGTGATTGCACACTGTGTTTCTGAGCTTACCGACTCCTCTTCCGACGATGCCCAGATGCATGACCGCAAGCAATGGCACTACATCCGAGAGGTTCTTTATCTCGAAAATGTGGTGGTCACTTCGTTGACAAGGATCCCCATATCACCAAATATAAAGGATGCGGTCCCAGGCTGTTAAAACTTGTGTTACCGTCAGAACAAATGGCACAGACCCTACTAGCGAACTGGATTAAATTCGGTTGCAGATTGCCACCAGAAATTCGTCTGAAAGCAGCAAGAACACCAACACCTTTTTTTGACAGTTCAGTAAAGACAAAACTCTTAGTGAAAACGCCAGCTGCAGGAAACGGCCCGGGGACGGTTTCAAGAGTAGCCATAATATCCGGAGGGGCACAGCAGAGCACGAGTAAACACCGGGATTCGGAGCATCTGATACCTACTTATATAACAAACGCTTCTCGAGAGTATGCAACCCATCCAAAAAACGATTAGTCGCTGACCCTTTAATGGTCGGCGTAAACTTATTTGCTTCATCCATCCATCCAGTCGCCGGCCACTCACTGGTCGGAGAAACTCCACGTGTGAGTTGTACAACTTCTGAAACATTGATTACATCTGAGAAACTTTCATGTATGTACACCAACGCCCAAGGGCTCCTCAGTAAAATTAACGAAATTTGAATAAGTCAGGTTGCGAATGCTTGGGACCTAATCTCTATTACCGAAACTTGGTTGCATTAAGAGGTGACTGATGCTGAGTTTGAGATAGCCGGAATGTCACTCATCCGGAACGACCGCCCCAGCAGAGGAGGTTGGGTCCTACTCTACTACCGCAGCGATCTACAATGTACAATAGTTGAGGACCTGGAAACACAAGTTACCGACTCACTCCGGTGCCGTCTCCGACTGAGACACAACGACACGTCTCATAGCTATCGTTTACCGCCCCCAACTTCCACTCTAAAAATGGATTCCTGCTTTATCTGTGGCCTAAACAGAGTAACACATACTAGGTACAGCCACATTCTCATCTCCGGGGACTTCAATCTACACAATCTGGAGGTTTCGGCATCGCCAAGTGAGCAGCTCAAAGCAGACTTGCAGGAACTGATCGCTAATATTCCTTTGTACAATCATGTCACCACGCCCACTAGATTCAGGACATCAAACAAACAGTCCATACTGGACCTTGTGCTCACGAATGAAGAGCTCATGGTCGACAAGTTATTGGTGGTTATACCATTAGGTCTCATTGACCATGTAGTAATAACTTTTGACTGTGTGTGCTATGCAGGGTATCCATCTGAACACTCGGAACTAACTCATACAATCACACGCTAATACGTATTGAAAGAACTCGCCGACGCAGCAGCTTGGGAATTCTCAAACAAAAGTCCCATCGACAACGTTTGGGCAGAGTTCGTTAGTAAACTCAAGGACATCGTCAACAAAGCATCAGAGACCAAACCCCTTCGTCCCGCAAAAATACCTTCAATTATAAGGAGTAGGACTCGCAAATGCCTGGCGATAAGGGATGCAGCATGGCGTGCCTACAAGATTAAACCTGACTCAGAGACTTGGGGAAATTTCCAGACCCATCGCAACCAGTGCACTGCATTTGTGCGTGAGCACAAAGTATCTTATCAACAGTACCTAACCAAAACGTTCATGGCAAACAACAAACTGCTATATAAGCATGTCAATAAGCTTCGTATAGTGAAGCATGGAATACCCCCACTATATATACGATAGGCGGTAGAGTACAAAGCGCCGAAGAAGTAGCTAATGCCCTGCGGCTGCAATACGCCCCAATTTTTGAACTCGAAACAATTACCTGCCCCATAATATCAAGCACATTACCTACACCTTTGTTTCCAAATGTTATTTTCAACCCATCAATTGTGCTAAAGAAGTTACTCTCACTGCGTGGGCATAGTTCTCCAGAAGCAGACAACATTCGCCCGAAGGTACTGAAGGCTACGGCCACCAGGCGAGCTGAACCACTGTCACACTTATTCAAAGGTGCTTTGATGAACAACAAGGCCCCACTATGTGGAAGTGTGGCATCATAACCCCTAATTTTAAAGGCGGTAGCCTTTCCGATCCTGCAAACTATCGTCCAGTGACTCTCCTCCCTCTGCTCGCGAAGGTGATGGAAGCAGTCGTCGCTGAGGCTTTAATGGACTAACTGGAAAATGCAACATTTTGGTACGGGAACAGCATGGCTTCCGTCAACACCGGTCATGCACCACCAACCTACTGATTGCATGAGGTAGTTGGACCGAAGTGGCCGATGATGAGGTCGGAATCGGCGAAAGCTATCTGGAATTCTCCAACGTTTTCGACCGCCTTGATCACCGCATCCTACTTCAAAGACTACAAAGTTACGGAATCGGAGATCCTGTACTTGATTGGATTGGCAACTTCCTTTACCAACAAAACCTTCAAGTACGTGTTAGGGGATCATTGCTAACCCAATTGAGGTGGAATGTGGTGTGCCACAAGACTCAGTGCTGGGACCGCGTTTATTCCTGATGTTTATCAACGACCTGGCAAGAGTCATCTCCTCAAACTTCCTGCTTTTCGCCGATGACGTCAAGATATGGCGGGCGACTAGTAACAAGGCAGATCAGGATCTGCTCCAACATGACATATATTGCATTTACAAATGGTCAAACAGGAACAAGCTTCAATTGAACATGGCTAAGTGCAAAGTGATGCATCTGCGTCACCAGCCGGTAAGCGCTTACAAGATTGGAGACCACACCTTGGCGAAGGTTTGTCAGCAGCGTGACCTGGGTGTATTGGTACAGGAAGATCTCGGGTGTTTAAAACAAGCAGAAAAGGCGAGGAGAACCGGAAATCAACACTTCCGCCTTCTTCGCAGAGCCTTCGGTCGGTTTGAACCCTCAGTCTTTCCCCAAATGCTTAACGCCTACGTGCGATCTCACGTGGAATATGCTTTTCAGACATGGCAGCCGTGGCAGAAACAGGATCTCTTTGCTCTCGTGACTCCTCAACGACAGGCAACCAAGAACGTTAGGGGCCTCTTTCATCTGCCCTATCAGCTTAGACTGAAATTTCTCAGAATGTACAGCCGTCGATATCGGCTGTTGCGGGGGGATCTCATAATTGTTTACCAGATTCTGAAGTACCCAAACCACATTTGCCATCCGCTGCTGGAATTGAACCACAACACTAAACTAAGAGGTCACCCTCTGAAACTGACAATTCATTATAGTCTTTTTGAATACCGTAGAAATTTATTTTCTCTCCGCGTGTGCCAGCCTTGGAACGCTCTCCCTAAGTATGTCGTCTATGCTCCCAATCTGGCGATGTTTAAGAAATGTGTTGACGATGCATTGCCTCACTGAAATTTCATTTTATGACTTGTTAGCCAGGGGCTACAAAACGCAATCAAACGGTGTCTTGCCAAACACCTAACCAATGGATTGATGGATCTATACGTTTAATAGGCGAACATCTCCGCTATTCCACAAAAGTCTATGGTGAGTCCACCACAACGCTTTTCACTTTATTATGCAATTGATTTTCGCAATAATTTCCATCCCGCGGGACTTGTTGAGCGATTCTTTTTTACCCGTAATAAACCATTGGTCCATTGTTCCATTGTGATTACACTAACAGTTGCGTCAATTAGGAATACATTGGCAAGTAACCAGTGTGACTGTGGGTGTAATATGTTATAGGGAATACTGAAGAAAATTAGTGAGCAGGTGATTTTCTTATAGCTTTAGGGTACAAATAGTGGATTGTGTACGTGCTACGGCCGTGGTTAACCGCAGCCATGTTATTCCCTAAACTAAAATTTTTGAAGATTTCAATACCAGCACTTTTGTTTCGATAGAAGATTCACTTTCTACCTACCAGTATATTAGCAAAATAGTTGATGCAGTCTGTTGCATTTATCACCGCTGGTTTCCGAAAGCCAAAAGTTCAATATGTCTTGGCTTAGTTAGACAAGCACTGGAAAAGTATTAGATAACATTGACCGAAAGTGATACATAAGTTCTTTGTGATGCAGCAGTAATGTGATGGAAATAGGTTCAAGTGTCATGTTGATAATAAAGGCCAAACTTACAACTATTACACCGTTCCTACTTAAGAAATATATACATGAAAAATATGCAATATAGTAACATACTAGAATGCTCTTATTTTATGTTAACGAAGCGTCGAAAAAATAAATTTGGATAACGAGAACTTTAGCTAAACACCCTGGCATCGAAGTGGACAGTGTCGCGTCCGTCCGATCATTAAAGAAAACAAATAAATCTTTTTGTCTAAATCCCAGATAGACTAACACTCACTGAACACTGGATATCCGCCAGAGGCTAATGAGAAAGATTTATTTATAGTGTATTGGATTAAAGCATGAGCTAACTGGAGAACTCTATCTTCTAGTGATATTTATCTCCCCAGAAACCTGGAGAGCGCTACTGTCTACAATACATTAAACTTAGTGTGCACTCGAGAGCATTGAATGAATCAACTGGCTGCGCACGTATTTCCCAATACGATATCTGTACTTCTGCTATTATATGCAGCATCACGTAGTCTGATGTTGGTTGATATTTCATTATTTTTATGTTTACGCGTGTTACTTTGAATCGGAGCTTTCATTAAATATGCTTTTCTTCACTAGCATAGCGCTGTAGTTTGATGGGTTAAATGGATTGCCAATTATTTGAATTTGGGAAGGCGAGGTACATACGCTTGTGAGTAGTATTTGCTTTATTTGCTTGAAGTCGGGTTGGCTTGCGTTCGTTTATTTCCTGAAAGTAGTTCCACAGACTGCAAGGTGCTAAAAAACTCCGAATGAATCGGAGTAATACCATTGTGTTATTGTTGGTCGGGGTAATTAGAAGTATGCAAACAACAGAGATGTAGATTCTTATTAAGCAAACGAAATGCAGCATCTGCTGTCTGAATCGGATAAGGGAAAACACATGAATTTCTTTTGTTTAAATTGTTACCCCGAGATTAGGACAACTGATGCTGGTGCCCTATTTTGAGAAACATTAATGTCATTAAATTCATTATGTTTTTCATCCTACCTATGTCCTTAGTACGTTTTCATCTTCTTTAAATTAATCCATCGAACGTTCCACGAAGTTACATATATATTCTGAAATATTGGCATGCACGTTTTTAAAAATACTCAGGAGTATTTGAGGTTTTGTTAAACAGGGAAAGAAACCATTTTGTTGTAATTTGATTAGGTGCGGATTTTTGCCATTAAGTTGTATACAATCGTCTATTCATTTGGTAAATTAACTGGATAGATTTTACAATACAACTACTACAATGAGGAGAAATTACTGTACAACAAATGCAATTTGCACTAGCGAACATATCTTAGGGAACAACTTATATATGTTTGTTATCTTGAGTCAGAATTTCAATCAAGTTCGGAAAATTTGTATGAAAGTAAGCCTAGAGAATCTTATACAGTCATCCAATTTTTCAGAACATCGATCTTCTAAAATAAACAAATTTCCCTAGAAACGTCTGGTGATACGACACAAGGAAAATGTTCAGTATTGTCACGAGTGTTCTGCATGTGATCCTTAGCTACCGTACGGTAAAACCAGCTAACAATATTTAGCTATCTAGTTGTGTTACTGTCTTCAATCCCCAGGACATAAGCTTTGCTCTAGCTAACCGCTACTTGATAGTTTTTCAAACCAAGATTACGTCAGGAACACATACTTACATATTCGCAAAATAAGCAGCTGCTTCTTGCCGGACGATGTATGTAAAGTTCATTTTGCCACACGCAGTATGACTACTTATAAACATCTAACTCGATGTGTTAAATATTAGCAGCCACACACCTAATATACTATTAATTTCGGTTCGTTTCCAAAATGTGGCGTTGCCGCCTTACACTTCATATTTGACAGGATCATGGAACAAACTTGCTCGGGTTATTTTCGTCACAGTTACAATACTACTGCCTTCTAGATTGTTCGGGAATAAACTGTTTTCTTGCTATTCCCTCAATAAGAATAAACAATTTGTCTTAAGGAAATATCGACACACTAAGATAACCACGCAATTACATCATGTGAAGTCGCAAAAATTACACGTGTCGAGCGATTTGAGACTTGTATTGCAGATGGTTACTCATGAACTTGTGGACACAATGTATAATCGTTGAAAGCTTGCAAATTAAGAAACCCATAGACCACTGAAATAGTAGAAAAATAAGGCGGGAGCGGATCAGAAATGCAAGTAAAAATGACGAAACCGAAGGACTTATAACTTATCGGTTTTCAAAAAAAATTAAGCAACGTGTCATTTACGATGCGCGCTGTTAAGCGAAGTCCAGCATCTGGTCGTTGAACAATTGCGACGATAGGGAGCATCAGATAAGTAAAAAGGCACCATAATTACGGAATTAATTGACAGGATGTTAAACTAAGCTGATCAGCTAAAAACAAGGATATAAAGAGCAGTTAATCAGAGTGGAAAGAAACATGCAATGTAAAAAGCGAGCCAAATAAACCTCACCCTATGCATCAGCCCATCCGGATTCATCTGGAGCTTGTAATGGAAGAAGCCAATATACACGGGACAAAATATGTAAGCTCGTTACTGCGGATAATAAAACGCAATGAAAAAATAATCCATTCATCTTGGATAGTGCATTAAACAGAAGATAATATCAACTCACTCCAAGCCACTAGCTTTTTCAACCATTACCCAGGTTCATTTGCGCCCGTGTTCCTCAACAATTCTGCACGACACATGAGTGTACTACCATGGAACCCCATGTGTACTGCAAGGGTTGGCAAAAAGTTATTTTCGTCTCACTTTTGTTTAACTTTGAAATAGTGTTTACTATAGCAAATGTTACAAATAATTTTAACATTTGGGCCTCCTCGTTGTTATTGGATACTAGAAATGTTCATTAATAATCTAGTATTCACATAAATCACCACAAAATACAAAACTTTCGAAAATTATTAGGACTATGAACCTCTTTACGTTGACCGTTGTCTTGTGATTAATTGAAAAGATATCATGCTCTTGGTGCTGATTTTGAAAATTGCCTAAAGGTTATTGACTCACAATTAAACAAGCTGAAGTCGAGGCAATATATAAGAAGGTACAATTCAGATTCATCTCATTTGAAACAAAATGTCCGCAAAATCTCAATACGTAGTTCTATAAAAGAAGCACTCACGTTTATCTCTCTTTAATTTAGACTAAACAGACATGAAGAAACTACACGCCTATAAGTAAAAATCCAGAAAAAGTTTGAAATTCTAAGGTGCAGGAAAAATGGTAGCATAGAGATTTTCATATTTAATGAAAACGCCAGCAAGTGAATTGCTTAGCAGCTATAAGTTTGTATGTACTGTAGCATAACGCTAAAGCACACGTCGTTGCTGAATATTTCACTGTGTAACATTAGCACTGATATCGAAAAGTGTTGGGGAAATCAGCGACGGATGTCCGAACGGGCCCATTGCTCAGTTATAAAATACACTGTAAAGAATCATGAATATTGTAACTACAATTTGTCGTTAAAATGCACGTGGTTAAAAAACACAAACACAACATTTGGGAGTAACGCATTGTGTCCTGAATAATTCCAGAATCGTAAACATAGACTGGTGGGGAAATGTGTGAGCAAAACCAACAATTCCAGCTAAAGGCAAATGATCCAAATTTAAAATAAATGCAGCCTTAATTTTTCCACACATGAATGGACTATCCTGTGTGGGTCGCCCAGCGAAAAAGGTAGCAACACAATGAAGGCTAGAAATAATTTTTCGTAATTTGATGCAAATTGCACTTTCGGCGGGTGGCAAAGGATCGCGCACCTCCACATTTACAGAAATGCAAATCCGGAATTATCCAGTGTTAGGTTTCACATATGTACTCGGCAGCATCGCATGGTCAAATAAACAAATATATGTCTTCCCTTATTGGAAGCCTATGTGTTTTAAGATACAGATGCGCCTTAACCAACTTGAAATACTGATGCATGATTCCAGTAGGCCACGCAGCAGATATATACCACAACAGTTATTAGAATCTAAAGCATTTTCATTGCATAATCCTATTAAATAACTGCTGGTGCTTTCTGCGAAATGTCATTTCGTAAGCGAAAGTAGCTTCGTACAAACGCCATTATCCTCACGTGGGTGGTATTCAAATTCGTAAAGCGCTGGTAAACGACAGTATTAAAGTAACTTATACTTTGCGTTTCCACTTAGCTTTGTACTCTGTAAAATGCAGAAATCCTCTAGAAGATAGGTATTTTGATTTACCTGTTGGCAACACTACAGTGTACCTTCGGTTTCTTGAGTAGTCTTCCTCATCTGAGACTGCTTTTTGAAGCGAAGCGTTACGAATACCAGCGGAGACAATTGCTTCAATCAACCGATCCGACACGATCACTTGACAAATCTGTTTAAGTCGCAGTCAAACTACATCTACCTTGGGAATAAAAGAATTTGCAAAACCGGAAGTAGAGCATAATATTTTCAACAAACATAATCTAGTATACAACAGTCATAGCTGGCTTCATGTTCCTTTACGTGAAATCCAACGTAAAGTAAGATTGTGCGTCACAATCTATTCACACAAACAGCACATCAGTGACTCACACTGTTTCTAGTGACTGGGACGTTTACTTACTTGTTTCTAAGCAGACTTATTTTTGTTATATTGCATTTTCCTGGAATAACTTTTGTCATCTTATATTAGTCAAAAAACAAGTACACCGGGGTTTGTTCTCTCTGCTTTTATTTATCAAGTTGACCAGTAAAGCCAAATTTGCTGACTAAGGCTATTATAAGCTTCTAATAATCGAATCTATTACAAGAAAAGTTATTCTGTTTTCATTTTTAGCAAGCCAACATATCAATTATTCCAAAGAATTTTCGTCTCTATAAAGAGTAACAAAATTATGCGATAGTTGTTGAGCTGTAACGTTCCCTTCCGTCAACTAATTTTCATACAAATCCAAACATCCTATGTTGCTCAGAAAAATTAGTTGTCCTCAATGTAGCTACTGCTTACTTAGGAAAATGATGCTGATATATTAGTGCACACATATATCCATTATTTAGGATTTCAGAGTGCCTGATATATCGCGGATAACTTCTGGAATGTTTTCGACAACCGAGGCCTCATTTTCTTTTATTTAAAATTCCATGGCAGATTTGAGATTTGTTGTGCAAACTTGGTTTATATAAAATCCCCGGCTTAAGTACTATGCTTTCTATTGAAAATGAACCAGACAAACAGCTATTGCTGCTGACAAATAGGCCTTACTAACAGACTACAATTGGCTGAACTTTGAGCTCATATCCAAGTTTGCTTCACTTGCACATAATTCATTTGCGTAAGCAGAATAAATGCGCGCATACCTCCTTAGCTAAAGTAATTAGGTCAAATGCTGCGAGAAACGTCACGTTTTTGACCGTCAGTTCTTACGGCAGTTCATGAGGCCATGGTGCCACTCTAAATTCTGGCCAAATTGGTGTAGACTTTACCAGTATTCAGTTCAGAGATCAACATACTTTGTAGTTGTGGCAGTGAAGTGAATTTGTCGAATAGGGTAAACACATTGTTTGCAATCAACAACTGAACGCCGTAATTCCTGAGATTACACACCCTTGCTTATTGTTTGACATCGCGTATCGGCAAAAACTGCATCAAATACTGAGATTACATTCGGTATAATATAAACATCCTGCTAGCTTTGAAGATTCATGGCAGATTAAATTTAGCCGCTTTGCTTAGGGACCTTTATGCCCTAAATGCAGCTGTAAAAGGTGTCTGAAAATGTTTATTTCTTTTAAGCGTCTTAGTACCGCCTGGTTTGATTTGTCCAATTAAGCTGAGGAAAGCAAATATTTTTCTGTGCCATCCGCAGTTAGGGTCGATCTGGAAAACTGCAAAAACTCAGTTATCAATTATCGGTTAATTGATGCAGGGAGGTGAACATCGGTTAAGCAAAGGCTACTCAACGGAGATACGAATAACTTCTGCTCCTTCCGCATAAGATATTTTATTACGATAGTGAAAGTATGAGTTCGTATGCATTCAATCTAAACGTTCATGTGGTTTCCACCACGTAAAATATAGTAAATATGACCTACATAGCATAATAATATGTTGCAGTGAGTTCAAAAATATACGATATTATTAAGGGTATGTATGTTATGGTTTACGTTTCACTTCCATTTACCTATGGATTGTAGTAGCGTTAAAAAACGATTTGCTGGCAGTAGCTACACTTAACCATTAGTTTGCACATTAGTTTTCGTCCACCATTATCCACATGCTCTAAAGAATTACTACTACAATTGATATCATACATGGGGGCCTTGTAGATTTGATTAGGTGGATTTGATTCACAAATTATAACCTAGTCGGTGGTACACAAATTTACACCATTGCCAGAGCGTGCTATGAAAAGTCGTTGTTTAATACTCATGTTAGAATTGCTATCTAGTCTATGACTACATGAATACTCACTTTGCTGTTAAGAATACAGTAGTAATAAACCGGTACAGATGCACACAACAAAATAGATGATGTCGGATGACATGCTTTGTGTTTGGACGGTTATGCCATAGCTAGCTTGGAATTTTCCAGTTATTACATGAACAAACGGAATTGCACAATTTTATTTTATTTCGAGTTTCTCTAGTGCTATGTATAAAAATATTTCAAAAATCTTATCGGGTGTAATTAGAATTCTATTTTCCTTGTTATGGATTCAGTGATTGCCACAAGCCAGTAGGTTATTTTGCGACATTAGCCTATTTGCTTGTTTTCTCTTAAAAGTAAAATGTGCTGGACTGTTTATTCTTCTATTTTTGCCGGTTAAAATGCACCTAGAGGAAGCTTTCAACTTCGTCCGTGCCCTTCGATTCTTTTCTGTGGAATTATTAACAACCAAATCCTGTTTTTTATAAACAGTTGTGCATTCACCATTTTATCGTTCATTTGTTAGCAAGTTGACCTATAAGCGCGATATTTTAAAGTAGCTATGTGTTCCAGCGCTCCTGAGCTGCGCCTTCTCCAACAGCTATGTTATATTTTATGCATTGGAGGGCATTTACAATAATTGCAATAGTTGAAATAGAAAACCTAGTGTTAGGTGGAATTTTTCTCTTCGGAAGATGCAACTGGAAAGCATGAGCACATTTATAGCATTTACTTTAACTATCCATTCGCTTATGAGGAAAATGGAGGAATTCAAGACTACCATCAATTCCCTTGGATAGTCGCAGCTAGGCATTACTTTGCTTTAAGAGATGGACAACGCATGTCTATCGATTGAATGTTTTAGTGTCATCTAGTCTACTAGCCTTACGCGTACCGTGACGGTGGTAGTGAATCCATTTTTGAGACTAAATCTTTCTTGGGCGGATCTGCAAATGTATTGTTCTGCTTCTCTTCTCGACGCAAAAGTTGCTTACTTCTGAGGTACAAGCCAAATTGCGCCAGTAATTACTGCACAATCGTACTGGCTTACATCCATATTTCCCCAGCTGTCAGAAATCCATTGCAGATGCATTACGGATGAGTTAACTGCAGCTAATATAAAAACAAATCCATGGTTCACTAGGTGCTTTTGCTGGTGGTTTTATCCCATTTGATGGCTTTTCTAACGGCTTAGGTATCAAAACATCATAAATTATCTCGACAGATAAAATACGACTCTTGTTTTGTTTGTTGACAATAACATGAATTTGTTCTCCGTATGTAATTTGTAGGCGGTAGGAAGCCGTAATCATTCTACAAGCGACATCCGTCCTGTGATGTATCTATGTTAAACCATCAGGCAGCTACTAATGGCAATGATCGCAAGTTCTGATAAAGGCAAATTCCCGCATAGAATATTGACCAACAACGAAGTATAGCATAATACACTGACTTTAGTTTATTTTGAACAACGGTTTATCTACTTGCAGCTTTCATTTATCAATCTAACTGAAGTGTCGCCATCCATGGGAAGGCGTTTTCATACGTGTAAATTGGCGCTATTTCTCCCACCTAAAGCGGCTGCGTAGGTAATAAATAAAATATATCGAAATAAATGGTATTACCTCAATAAAGTTACCTTTTCTTCATGCCACTCTTAAATATGTATTTTTAAAATGTATGTCGTCCACGTCAACCAAAGTGTAGCACGTCAGAAATGCTCAAAAATGTGACGCAGTTTCTTAATTGTGCCTTACGTAACGCGAAAATTTGGTGAATCTGATAAAAGTTGTCCGATAACTAAACAAAGAGATTATGATATGATTATATTTTTCCCCTTTATAATCCAAATTTTTGAATTTGCATGTATCTCATATTACATCGCTGGGAGCAAGTGTGCTACGGTAGAATACTCACACGTCCCAGGTGTATGAAGAACATTTTGCATTTATTTGACTTGGAAGTGCAGTGATCACTTCTAACGTTTACCGTGATATTGATGTTAGTATGATAATGCCTAGTGTGTCAATGGGATGCAACACGAAATCGGTTGTCTTAAAACAACTTTGTTCTAACTGTCGCCTGTGGTGTGAACTGCTTGCCACATGTAACTAGAGAAAAACGAAGGCATTTGCTTTTTTCCGCTTTTTATGGTAACGAGAAACGAAAGAAGCCGTGGAAGGATAAATCGCAGTTGTTTCAGGGCGATGAAGTTCACTTACAATGCATGTAATCCTCAGACTTGAAGATCAAAACTAGTAATCGATTAGCCTGGCATATAGAATAATGCACGCCGTGATAGTCAGAAGGTTAAAATGTTGAAAATGTTGTCCGATAAGCGCAAAATAAACGTTCGAAAAAGCAGCTGAACATATTGTTCCATCACCATCGATCGATAACATGTCCAATATTATTGCCACAATTTTCCCAATCCCACTTGTTGAACTCACAATTATGGTTTCAAAGGGTTGTCGCTTTCACTGCTACCTACGTTGCCTTTCCTATTTGTGCATTGTCTCCTGGCCCGAATTCCAAGTCGGATCCATTACATTAAATTCTCAGTATTCCGCTTTTTCGCTCCAAGCCATATTGAGTGCATCAGCGTATTTGTTTGTTGTCACACACATCAATCTCCCCTTTGTTGTCCAGTTTCCGTATTGATCTTACGCTGCGGTTCCCCGTTGTCTAGTGATCACATTTGACACAACTGCTTGTTCTGTACGCATGCTTCTAGTCAATCTTTTGCTACTTCGCCCGCGTCTATCTCATTGTTCTAGATCAGCCCATGTCCATATTCCATCTACCCCCGAAATAAATCGTAGCCATGTGTGAGTTGACCCCTGACAGTTTGTTCCCTGAGTGGTTCGTTAGTGAGACTAACAAGAATTGACTCTATCACAAAATCATTGTACTGTCTTTGTACAGACGGATCGTTGCGTATGGTTATAACGGGTAACTGTGTGGACACAAACTGTCAAGGATAGTTTCGTAGTCTCATCTACCTATATTATAATAATTTGTGTACATAGCAGCACAGTGCAACACTAGGCTGGAGAGCATATGGTGCTACTTGGCTTGTGGTCACGAGATGCTGATAGATCGAAGACCCACTGATACTGCTATTCTGCGTTCGACTCATATCCTGCAAGACTGTTCACGGAAACCGCTGGGTAGGAGTTGGGTTACATGTTTTTGTAGTTCTGATTCAGGACAGGTTAAGCATTAGCGATCTCCGGTTACATATTCCACTGTTGCGTTATCAGGACAATCTATTTTGGATATGTCAGCATTTTGTGATTAGTTGGTGGAAATGTTGCCATCATTCATCACGATTTCTAATTTGCAATACCTTGGTCATATTTTGTATGAAATCTTTCCACTGATATTTGACTCATGACATGCAACTTCTACGTCACAATTCTACTGCAGTTTGCACAATATTTTCAATATTCCGATTAAATCACCTTGTAGTTCCTGTTTGGAAATCGTTGCAAAAAGGCAAATACCCTGTTGTGCTTGGTTTGTTCTGTTCGATTTTATGTTTTGTGTGTTGGATTACCTGCCAATTCATATCGTCTTCTGGGTTCCATTCAAAATGAATTCCGGCAAGTTTCGTGTCACGAATTTCGCAGTCTAAAGCAGCCAGATAAACTTATAACGTGTACCGATGCATATCACAAGTAAAAATCTTTAAACGTGAACTGTCCAGCAAAATGGCTTGGAGTCTATCCAAGGTTCAACCCAGTGTTCCTCCTATTCAATTCCCTCTGATAACCTATTACCACACCATCCTAATTTTTCCAGGGACATGAAACCAACTGAGGCTAATGATTCACGGAATTTGCGCTCTGCTGGCTCTACTGACGCAGATCAATTTCCCATGCATGGTGAGCCGTGGAAACCTCAATGACAAAAGAAACGGCGAAACGGAGAGAGGCCTCCTGCTACTGACCAACAACCGGTCAAATGAAGCAAAACTCCAGTCCATCCTACTACCTCAAAAACCACATTGAATAAAAAGAGTCGACTATATCTCATGCTTTTTACGCGCCTGAGTCCAACGATCAATTTTTCAGGCACGCTGTGAATTTGACGTAGATCCCGTATTATAGGCTGCCCTATGTCGACGAAGATGGAGCGAAATTGAATCAATTCATCCGGCACGACAAAACACTGCTGGGATAAACCACCATATGCGAGTAACATTCGTCCACAAGGCCAGCCCTAAGTTAAAACTCGACGAAGTATATTGTGAGGCAGCCGGGTGCATATAGTTCCGGATTTAGATCCAGCTGACAAGGAGTAACTCAAAAAAGCCGTCATCGGATTAAATGGATGAACTGGTGAGGGGAAGCATACCTACGTAATGTAAATGTGCCAGTAATTTAAACAGGAAGGCTAATTCGTCCATCCGTCGCTTATTCGTCAGGCACGCCCTGTAACGCTTCCTACACCTTGCGTGTAGCCCTTGCCAATATCTGCAACCTAAGGAACCAGCGCGATTAGCTGTGTCACTTCTTTCGCAGATATGCGAATGAACGATGAGGTACTCAGCCAAGAAGCTGAGTTTAGTGGATACTTGTGCTTTCGCTGTGATAGATTATCGAATGCTCAAGTTGGCATCTTGCTCTAAGTCGTGTGTGGGTAACTAGTGAACGCCCACCAAAGGAAAGATGGAATATGAGGGTACAGTGTGTGTTTGATCCCTCTCAGGAACGGAGGGCTGCTCGTTGGTACATTCTACCACATTTCCCGTAGTCATTGTTTGGATTGGCCGCTGCATCTTTGTGACCATATTATTCACTTGTTTTACTTATAGGCGATTCCAATTGTCCTTGCCTGAAACGGAACATAACACCGAATATTTTGATGCCGAAGCAAAGTTCGCAGAGATGGTACCTGCAACTAGGGCAGCACAACGCACCAGCCAATCTGTGGATATAACATCGCGCTCAGATCAATGGTGCTTAAAATTGATGTAAACCAGTAGTGAACAATTTGCGTATGAACGTCGTGTTTTGGGCCTGTGGCAGCAAGCGAATACTCATTTATTATTGCAAAATTGTGCAACTGCTGCAACAAATCCATGCACTGCAGTCAGGTAATAATATTGGAAAACGGATTTCGACGGTCTGAACTGAGCCGTCGGACCGGTCAAGCTACATTGTTTCGACAAAGATTATTTTAAGCTGACTTGGTATTGATGCAGGCTTTGGGTTAAGTTTTTTAACTCCAAATCGAACGGCGGATAGGAGGTTTTCAAAAGCAGTGAACTATCTGTAATATATAACAAAGGGTAAGATAAGGCATTTCAAATTGCAGCCTGTAACCGCCTCAAAACCCACCCCGAAGAGAATATTTGCGAACGTAAAACGGCGCCTGTGGCCGATAACTAACCTACCATTGATAGAGGACGCAAACGGGCAGTCTCTAACCTCTAGCACTGAGCGTGCGTTCACATTAGCGGTGCACTTTGCTTCGGCGTTTGCAAATAGCCAGGTCTCTATCCCCAGTCCAGAAATCACTACATTTACCGAACTGGACAGTTGGATTACGCTGTGGAAGATATGCATCAGCTACTCGAAAATCTGGAATGTATCAAGCCTGCTGCAAATAACAGGCTCTACTTTCTTATTCTCACGTCTTTATCGGCCATCATCTTGCCTGACGTAGCTGATCTATTCTATAGGAATTTATCTGAAGATATATCGCTAGGTACTGGGAACTGCACGATGGTAAGTCTGCTTCCGAAAAGCAGTGACCCCAACAAAATGAGCAACTACAGGCCACATTGTTGGACATCAATTTTAGCCCAGGTTGCAGACATGGCTGTGAAAAAACCATTGTTATATCTGTTCAGGTGTAAAGATCTCATGATGCCCAAACGACGTGGTTTCATGCCAGATGGTTCATGTAACACCAGGCTGCTTTTAACGATGCATAAATCGTATGCAAGCAGTGAACTAGGTGAATTCGGTCGAAGTGATATACATCGATCTCTAAAAGGCGTTCTACATATTGAAGCATGGGCCTCTACTTCGTAAGCTGAGCTTGTGTGGAGTTAGTTGATCTCTGCACCCATGGATCCAGGTCTTTCTCGTCGGACGTAAGTGGTGTACAATTCGATAGCCACCTGGCCGAGTGGTAGTATTTGACCTGCGACATATCACTAGTTAGGGTGCTGGGACTTACGTTGTTCCTGATTTAAAACAATGACCAACACCAGCTTCTTCGTTTATCGTGTGCTTTGTTTGCAGAAGAGCTACAGATTTCAAGGGTGACAGGCACGTACAGAGACTACGACTTACTTCCACAATACCAAAACCGCATTTCTATATAGTGTGCAGAAGTCAGCCCCCAGGTCAACCCATCTTACTTGGTGCGCACGAGCCTGCAGAATGATGTTGACGGTCGAATCTACAGTTTCGATGACCAACTGCTGCATTCCACTCCTTCCGTGAAGGACCTGGTAGTAACCTCGCATTGCGACTTGACGTCCGTTGACAACAAATGCAATCTGTATCACAGCGGACTGCGCATGACCTGGGCACTTAAACCTAGTTACTTAATATGGTCTGTAGAGGTTATCAATCGCCTTTTCTCTCCATCATTAGATCGATGCTAGAGTACGGTAACCCCACCTATTGTCCGGCCACTGGCGGAGAGGTACCCAAGATTGGTCCAGTTAAACAGGTCACTACTAGACTCATCCCTGTTTTGCGAGGCTTAAATAAGAGGAGAGGTGCGAGAAGCTGCGATTGCACACCCTGGCAACTCGTCGGTTACGTGTCGACCTCATAATTAATTACCGTATTCTGCATGTATGCTACTTCCCCATACTGCGGACACCGTTATATGTGTGCTCTCTCTGCAGCAGACATGGACACAAATACAAGCTTGTGGTCACAGAAATAAGTGAATTCCTCATCCTCTGTGCTTGGTACAGTGAGCACTACTAATCTGGAACGGTTTGCCAAAATATATAGGGGTGACATACTCAGAACAGCAGTTCTAACGAGCATTGGTTGTGCAGTACTCAAATGTTAGATTCCGAAAGCGATTACGCACTGATATCACAAAGCTTTTAATCCTAACCTGATGTGAGCTAAATATTTTATCCGAAATCGCTTGAGAAGCTGAACATCAATCGGGGTGTCAACAATTCAATTTGATTTATTGAAGTGTTTAGCATTCGTAATTGGTGTTGTACCGATTCAAATTCTCATTACTAACACAAAACGATATTCAGTATAAATTACTTCTGCAAGTGTCAGTTCATAGCCTCATGGAGCTTGGCATATTACCATTTGAGTGTATACTTTATCAAATGTTTTTTTTTGAGGAGCCGAGTCGTACTCCGTTCAGTTTTGGAAGCCCCTGCAGTATCCTAGTCCAACGCACTGCCGATAGTAACAACCGCTGCATCGACCGTCGCGCAGTGGCAATAAGGAAACGTCCGCTCTAATTGCAGCATACAGCGGGGTGAATATTCGAAAATGTACTGCTGCTGGCACCTCTTTTCTTTCTTAATCCTCAAAACATACTCTTCCTGTACCCCGTTTCTCCGCCCTCACTACTTCCTCCTATCACGTTCGTCACCATCAATAACGTTGTTCGCTAATGCAATTGTATGCCTTCGAGCAAAGCGCTCAACGTCGTGAGCTGGGACGTGCGCACACGAATAGTTATATCAGCAAGTCCCTGGGCTTTATTCGATATATTTTATCTGATATTGTCCTTTCACATGCTTGGCTGTTGCTTGGCATCCGTGGTGTGATTGCTTTGGTGAGCATTTTGACAAGATGGATAACAGTCTATTACCTTGCGCCTTGATTACACTCTCTCCAGGAAACAGTTGGTCCTTGCTGGACTGACTGCATGATCCTCGTAGTCTTGTTAGGTTCAAAGAGTGGTTCCATCAAGTGTGAAGAAGACTACTGCCCAGCCACCTCCTTGTGTAAATCTGGTACGCATGATTCCACACATGAATACACAGGAATGCGGATATGCTGTGCATGTCGAAGGAATGTGGGCCAGCTCCGACAATGAGCCGCGACGTAAATCCATTTGCCTCCCGGCCTTATTCCTTCGGGTTAACAATGGATATATTGGGTGTGCGGATGGAACATTGGGTGGTGCAACACAGTCGTCCTGCGGACAAGCAAATCTAGTCACGCATGCCGTCAAACAGTTAAGCATTAACTGTGACTCCCCATGTTTCCAGTTTTCTTATCCCAGTTCCGGTTCCATGTCGCGTATTGCATCGTTCTCCAAGTTCACGAATCGATGTCCTACTTGTTGTCCAACTCTCCTGAGCGTGTGATATTCACAGAAATAACCAGCCATGAAATGTTGAGGTGCTTTTTGATGTGTTTGTTAAAGTTACTGTCAGCGACTGTTTAATCCGTAAAAATGAATCCAGCTAGGATAAAAGCGATGCTGGATTGACAGATCTCAACTACAGGTGAAAGTTGAGTACTTGGTTAATAATATGTTTATGAGAAAAGCTTTGAAATCGAACCTTGTTTTCATTACAAATTAGGCATATTATTGCATGTTAGAATTATGCAAATATGCGAATTTGGTATTGTAGATGTTGCGGAAGTTTCAAAATCGTCTATGTTTCATTAGCTTTGCGTAACGGACTCTGTGCAGCGACGCAATATTTGGTAGTCTGTTAAAGCAGAGGAAACTCAACGCACATCAAGTTTCAGTTGCGGAAATTCAATAATGTTTAGCAGCTTACCTTGCGAAAATGAGATGCCTCCTTTTATTGGAAGCATATTTAACGATGCATATAGACGTGCTGTAAAATATTCTTGCAAATCCTTGTCGATAACTTGGGCATAGGCGAAGTTAGGAAATTAATAGTTAGCAAGTGTAGCACAAAATCTGAATCGTAAGTGTTGTTATATATCATTTATAGGTAATTAAATATATATGTATCAATATCAGAAATCATTTCAGAGTGAAGAATTCTTTAGGTAACTCTCATCGGACCCAATCGTTTACAAAACACTGATAGTGTGGGGGTAAGCGTCAACTCGGGCTGGGATTTACTTCTGGACTGTTTGAATGATCAACATCGATAACCTGAGACAGAGATAGCGATAGTAAACTAAGTAATCTAAATAAATAAATAAATTGTATATGACTCGACGATGCGAGACGCCTTTCCCGGAAGAGACAGATCAAATAATGTTACAGCAGTTTCATATCACGATATAATAAATTTTTTTAAAAATGTGAGCACAAAATGAAAATTTGTGTAGTGCGAAGCGGTCCAAAATATTTACATTCCTCTTGTTCTATCGTCTGACAAGTTTTTAGCAGTCACATGAGAATTGATCGCACAAGAAAAAAAGCGAGAATAAAGTGTTGTGGGCCAACAAAATATAACCACTTGTGCACTTGACCACATGCATTTTAAGGCCACCATTAACTCCGTTATCAAAAGCATTATCTAAGGACTGTTGCTGTTCGAACATTATTATCACATTTTGAACGGTTAAATGATCTTTCATCGTAAGCTTAAACAAACGCAGTGTGCAACAAATTCTGATATCTCTTGGAGGTTTGTTTCCAAAGCTTTGAGCAGTGTATTAGGAATAAACGCTCCCTAATTCGCGTATTGAACCGCGTATTGACCGTTGTCTCCTTATTTCGTAGCTCGTATATAGTGTAACGGACATATGGGACACAGGTTAGCATA
>OX104063.1:161105622-161177857 GCA_944474145.2 Dicrocoelium dendriticum | reverse complement strand
TTGAGTTAAGGAGAATCTATCAGTAATGTAACCTGTTTTTGTCTGGCTTTTGCGAATTGGTATAACATATTTTTTGGAAACTAAAAGTTGTGTAAATATCTAATTCGCAAGTGCTTGACTGAATCGGACGGTCGGATTAAGGTCCTAACAAGAGTGCTGGCGCTTTCCGGGACTCGACATATGTACCAGAATAGCTGAGAATTTCTTGCACATAATCCCATAGACAGGCTTTTGCTCGATGTATTCAGCCCGCTTCTGTCGTTGGGTATGTTAGCCTGGCGAAGTGGCGTTGGGCAGGTAGAAATGAGTATATTAGTTTAACGTCAACTGCCAACAAAAATAGGCGTCCCTATGTCACGGGATCTCATATATATATGTATATATATATATATATATATATATATATATATATATATATATATATATATATATATAAGAAAGGTAGCCGCGCAAGCTTGCGTCCCTGGAAGACATCACTGGTTATTCTTTCCGACTAAGTTGTCTGTCCACTTTAGACTCTTTGGGTACAATTGTTCGGATATGAGTCGAACCAGCGTAGTAAACGTTGTGTAATGCCTTATGATTGCAACACAGCTAAAAATGATTTTATGGCACCCGCGTAGTTCTTTTGCATGTCCGGAACAATTGTGAATACCGTCTTGGCTCTTTCAATCGGGATTGTAACATGGTCGAAGAACTGTAGCTGGTAAGTAAAGTAACAGCGCTGTGATTTGTTGATCAGGTTTAATGTAGTCAAAAACTAAACAACCTTGTTACCGAGTGTAACTTGAGGACATTATAGATAGCAAATATATGAGTTACAGGGTGCTAGCGTGCTTTTTCATTTCTTGGGCCCCTTGTGTTCCGGCGTTTTGATAGAGCACTTCCACTGAGTTGGGTGGGAGCTGAGTGAAGCTGTTTAGCTACAACATATAATTACTTTTACCACTGAAGCTTATGACAACTGGAATAGTACCGGCTAGGCCGGAATAGGCCGATGATTTTAGTAATGTGATGACATTATACACATAAACGTGTAGCACACTTATTCTTCTGGGGATTGGGGGTAGGGACATATGATAGTCAATGACAAAAGTGGAGACTAAGCTGGAATTGTGTGACACGCATAAAGAAGGTATGTTGTATAAAACCAACATTTCGATTCATACGGTTTGTAGTTTCTGGTCCTAAGTAGCATGTCAGTGCACTAGATTTTTTAGGATTTTTAACCGCACGAGTTTCGTTTGTTAATTTGGCACCTTGCTTCAGCCGTTATAGCTTGAACATGGCTTAAGGTACATATATTAGCGTAGCGAAAACGTTGGTCCGTTTTAGATGTTTTAACTAGTTTCGGTTGGTTTTCGGCCTTGTTCAGTTGTGTATGTTTCCCGCAATTGCTTATACGGGTGGCTCATTACCGCAGTTGCCATATATCAGCAAACGAAGCACCGTTGTTGAAAAATTCATCGGCAGCCATAGTCAGGTTTTTTCTTCAGAATGATGGCACCAAACTCACAGTGCAGATAAGTTCCATAAATTCATTCCAGGTAATTCGTTAAAAGTTATGAGTGGGTTGCAAATTTGCACTTTGAGTTGCCTAGTTCGTTCAATGTTCACGATACAAAGCACAGCCCTGTAGCACACTGTCCACAAACGTTCGGGACCCTCATGGTGAATACCAAATCTAGGGTATTGGTAACCTAGGTGGGCTGTTTGGCTGGTGTGATGCAACAATTTAAGTGGATAGAGTACACAATTTGGTTTATTTTCGTTTGTATCGTAGGTCCATGCAGTAGCCAGTTAACTTGTGGCGCGTTGAAATAATGGCACATAAGATAGGACTTGTAGCTAGTGCTAGAAACTGTTTCGTTATCATCCGTTAGATGCTAGGTCTCATGATGTATTGCTGGAATAGGTCGATAGATAAAACCGACTGCAAGAGTAAAACGTTTCGCAAACTAAAGTGTGGAATTCGGTGAAATTGTTTACACCTATCGATATATTTATTTACCTTTGAATATTAGCGGCACCCAATATCATTTTATTGATAAATAATGTTGAACAGCTTTATCCGTATTTCCGCAGAACCTAAAGCCATAAACGCAGTTGATGTTAAGTTCAAGACGCTGAACATATTGAATTGTGGGTCTAGTCAATTGGTTCACACCGTGCACTAGTACAAATACCATGTCATCCTAATCAAAGGGTGTCTCATTGCGCGTACCTGTACACAAAACCTTATCATCCGCAGTTCCAAATATGTAACGTGTCTTGCGTTTCTTCTCGGACAGCTTTCCGTTTGAGCAGACGCTACGGTGTTTGTTTATTTGTAACTACTTTATAATATTCTGTCCAAAGGTCCACCGTCGTGTTTGAAGTGCTATAACAGAGCTTTCTATCGTCTGGGGTCCTACCGAACTGCTTGACTGACGTTAGTCGTACATGAGCTACCTTAGTGGATAAGCTGTACATTAACAAGTCAAATGGGAACTCAGGAGCCTTTACTTCCCTTTGCCAACAAAGTTTTGGCACAGCTTGTTTGCATTGCGGACCAAAAGCTGCCTACAACATGCAAGATAAAGATAAATTTTCCTAGTTCAATGTTATAATGAATGGTGTCAATGTAGTTTGGCCTTCCCAATTGTCTCTTGCATGTATGATTGCTCAAGATTGCATGAGCAGTTATCTCCATAGCAACGGTCAAATTTCTGTTCCATCATGGGATAGATATTATTACCTCTGATGGCATTCGGGGTCATAAAAGCAAATAGGAGAATTACACAGCGCATGCACTGTGGTGGTCTGGTTGAAGTATGTCGTGATTTCTAGGTAAAATATTCCTCCTCCGCATACTTATCTCATGAGCGAAAATCAAACAATCTTTGAAGAACAGACAATTAAGCTCGTGAGTCAGCATCAAATGTATGCAGCTTCTGGGCTAAACATTGGGTATATCCGCACTTGGCAGTGAGTGGACAGAACAGGGATCTTCAAACTCTAAAGTACGGTCGTAATTGCTGAATTAAATTCCTGATCCACCGAGGAAAGCTTTGGAATCATGGCTTATAAGTATAAGACGAACAATACGGCCGCAATTTTGTCAATTATGAACACATCAAACAATTTGCTTCAGTAACGGACAAAAAGCAAACAAATTTGGATAACCACGTGCGTGATGATTTGTATCAAACAATACACCATATCTTTTGTTTCTTTATCCACTCTTGGTGCTGTGATTTATGTAGTGCACTTGAACTACGAACACATCATTTGTAACTTTTAGTTAGTTATTCTAACTCCATATCCATATAGTTCAGTACACTTGACATTCGGCGAGTATTTTCATCCAGCTGCTTCCAGGGTATATTCCACTGAAGTACCCCACAAAGAATTTGCATGGTATGCGAAACAACAAATTTGAACTTGAGATAAGGTCGTTCGCGATGCAAAGTGCTCGTTTGTCATAACGGTTCCCCTGCAGTTCAGGCGATAATCACGAAGATGGCTTTCTGGTTCCAGAAAAATTAATACTTACTTTATTATAGAGTTTTGATTGGATTCAGGTTGGTTATGTGACAACTCGTGTGGCATGAAATGCAAGCTGGCTAGAAAGTTGACGTCAGGTTCGTTAACAATCCAGTCTATAATCGCGCCCTCTTGTTTATGCGAATATGAACCACTAATGGTGCCAAGCATCGGTTGGACGCATGGAAAATACGGATCAGTAGGGGATCTAAATGGTTCAGACTGAAAGGCGCGAGCCATATGTTAAAACCAAAAATAGCCCCAAACGGTGGGTGCTCCGTAAATAACATAAACCAATGTTCATCCAGCATCATAGGAAATTTCTTCATAACAAATGCCAGGGTCATTGCTACGCTCCCGATCTAGTTGTGGTTACATTTTCCCCCTGTCAGCGTTCAGGCGACATGGCAAATTGCCTTATAAGATTCGTATGGGTGCGCAGGGAAAATTAATTCAGCGATTAATTGAGTTGGTGCAACTTAGGCTTGAGCAATTAATCGCGATAGACCAGCGTGAGCCAGAAGTAGGTATAAAGCGAAAAATGACATGAAGCATGTTGATATTCTGATTTACAGTTATAATTTTACAATTCGAGCTGCACTCTATTCCGCTGAGCATGCAGCTAATGCATTTCTGTCGAGCTAGCAACGTAGTCCGAATTAAGGATGAATAAGTAACGCAGAGATTGCGTATCTTTTGGTGGGGTACCTTATGCATTGTGTAGATGTTATTTGGATCAGGAAGCTTACCGCTGCTTTTAAAAATTATATCAGGGATTCTAAATTATGGATGAGATTCCTAACTATTTTATAGTTTTGAAACTTTTGAGGCCGAATAAACAAATCTTCCGCTATTCGAACGAGTACTACGTACTTAGCCGGGCTTACGGGTGCTCCAGAGATTTCCAAAATTATGGTGTCCAACATTACTTGGAAATTATCTGGTGCTATATGATTTTGCACCAAAATGACAACAGCTGCATCGCAACAGTGCACGATGGGGTTTAATAGGCATTCATTCTCTGGGGACTTCAGCGTTGTCCACCTAGGCGAAAGAATGTGCTAGACAAAGGTTAGAAAAGAACACTAAATGGCTTATAGAGACTAAATTAAATAAATAAATAAATAAATAGTTTATCCACAACTTTATGGAGACAACCAATCAGGCATGATCAATGTTTACAGGCAGCTGTGTATCACAACGATACTTTGGGTTCAATCGTGCGTAGTGTAAGCGGTCAAGGCACTATAAGTGCAGTGAAAAGGTACATGTAGTCGGAGATTATCATATTCCTGCACGTGTCGGAAAAAGTTGAAATATGAGTCTAGCCGACTTGCCAGTATGTAGTTTTGGACAGTGACTTTATTCAGCGGCGAGTCACATCCGCCACGTCGCAGCGTTGTTAAACAGACACTTGTGGCTTTGATAGGGAGAACGCTCGCCAGGCGAAAACCCACCACCTCATGCAACACTTCCGTAAAGCATTTTGAAAACTAATGTATAACTGGCAAAGCCGCTTGACGACTGCCTTCCTATTCGGTTATTCGCAGTCAAATGGCTTACAATTCTCTCTGTTGGCTGGACAGATAGTTTGATCAAGGCCGCCATAATTGTTGCTGCCGGTTGAGGATGGAAACTTCACGAATAGTTGTCTTGTTGTGTGTCCAGGTGAGCAAAGTTTCCAATTTTGTTGTCTGGATTTTTCAGATGTATACTTTTCGGGAGGGTGAAGAAGTGTCCAGTTCTCCAAACTGGACAACGGTTGTGATGCTGTTTGCAGTGGAGTCGTTTTGTATACAGCCATGCTCCATGTAGGTCCTTGTCGGTTATTACGTCCGTCGGGCGAAATCTGTTCCTCAGTCCAATCCCAGGTCTCCAAGATGTTTCGGACCTCGGAGAAATGGGAAAGTGAGGGACAACCGAGAGAAGGCCGCAAGCACAGGCGGGGAGTTAAATATTGCTAAAGTATTATGTTACAACATTTGGAGTTGAAACAAAATCATGTACACTGTGCAACAATGCTTATGCTGAGCGTGCCGTTTGAATGTCCTGTAGAATATATAGCCGTATGGGTAGGTTGCTAACGTCTGCTTAGTGACGAGAGCGCTGTACCAGCAAGTAATTTACAAACTATCGGACTAGGATGAGGCAAAAATTGCGTGGGGAGAGAGGAAAGAAAGTTGGAAGGCTAGTGGTGATTGCATGGTGCGTGAAGAGCAAATAGCCAGCCTAATACGATATTGAGCGCAGAATAAGGAACTTAAAAATAAACGGATTGCCGCGAAAGAGTTCTAAAGGACAAACAGTGGTAAGGCAGCGTAAGGATTGGATGTGGACATTCCAAGAGAATAAAGCTTATTGAGATAAGAAGTGGCGCCTAACAAGCTCTGGATAATCGCAGAGGCATGGGGCCTATGATCACTAGCTGCTTTCAAAATGCTGTGCGAATTTAAAACGACCGACAAATGGTGGCGGTGGGAAAAACTAACAGTGGCCAGATGTAGCCATTCCAATAAAACACTTGGGCACCAGTATATGCATACAGTGTTACAGGATGCATCAAAAAGCAAGCAAAGGTAAGTGATACAGACACTCCAAGAGAATGTATGATAAAGAGACAAGGAGTGCAACCTAGCAATCTCAACGTCTGCGAAGAAGAGGCATGGAGCCTGGGACCAGTCGCCGCTAAATGGTGTTGAAGATAAGAAGAGCGACAGGTAGTAGCGCTAGGAGACAGTATCAGTGGCCAGCAAAGGCATTCGGAATAAGTCTTCTACTTACCAGTGGATACCTACAGTGACAGAATAAGTCAACAAACCAGCGAATGTATGTGATGCAAACAATCCAAGGGAGTAAGAGTTGGAGAGATAAGGAGTGGCTCCTAGCGCAAAGATGTATGCTACCTACAATAACTCGCTGCAGCTGAAAAGTGGTGACGTAGGTAATACGAAGAACTGAGAATACTACTAAGGAAGAGAGAGTATCGACGGCTATCAGTGGCATTTGGGTGAAGCCTTCTAGTTGCTAGTGGATACCTACAGTGTCCCAGAAAAAGTCAACAAACAGCAAAAGTCTGTGACGCAGACAGTCCCAGAGCGTAAAGGTTGGATGGCTAAAAGTGTGGCTCTTAGCAGGCTCCGGATATGCGCAGAGATTGTTTGGAGCCTACGAAGAATGGCTGCTGCTAAACAGAGGTGCAAGAGGTAAGGCGAAGAACAGATAATGGCGCTAGGAGTGAGCGTATCAGTGAGCAGCAATGGAATTTGGATGAAGCCTTCTAAGTGCTACTGGATACCAGCAGTGTCAGAATAAGTCAACAAATTGGAGGAGGTACGTGAAGCAAACAATTCGAAAATAATTGTCGGGGAAATAGGTACTGGCTCCTAGCGCAAAGATGCATCCTACCTACAGTGAATCGCCGCAGCTGAAAAGAGGTGCCAAAGTAAGGAGAAGAATGGATAAGGTCGCCAGAGTAGAGAGAGTGTCGGCAGCTAACAATGGCATTCGGATGGAGCCTTCTAGGTACTAGTAGACACTTACAGTGACAGAATAAGTAATGCAAGCAGTCCGGGAGAATGAAGTTTGATACGCGCAATAAACTACGATTGCAGATAGCTAGGTTTTTACTAGATGTAGCAGAACAAGAAGGGGATATTTGATTTGAGCGCCCAGATATTTGCGCGGATGGGCTAGATGCTGTCAGTGCTTAGTCGGAATAACAGACATATATATCTGGCGTGAAGGAGAGTTAATTGGTGGGGCCTGTGTCCGATATGTTGGGTTTTTGGATTAAGGTGTGCTCTGGGCCATATTACCAAAGCTCATCCTTCGGTATTTTGGTGTTAAAGAGCTCGCATGTAGGCTGGATATAGCAAGAATATATTGATATTTGTCCGGAGCTGCATACCAACTGGGTGAGAGCTCCGTGCAGCCAGGGACACTGTCGTTCAATTACACACAGCAAAATCCGCGTAACCCATGCAGATGAGTGCATTAACTTAAATAACCCCGATCATTTCAATTCGATAGCTTCGAGTAATAACCTTTATTATAATTGCATACAGTACCAACATTTCAGCGCCAAGGATTACTTGATTCCTATGCGCAGATACAGCGTTGCTTCGAACTTTGCACGGTGATCGAAAGCACATTGGAACCCATAATCGTATTTCTCCTTCAGCGGTCTCCGGTTTCCAAGCAATTATAATACAGGATGTGGAGTTTTTAAAACTCCATTACATTTCTGATTCAATGGAAAAGCAAAGCGTTGTAGGTTTTTGATCTAGTCGTATTGAAGGTGTTTTAAAATTTTTCCAGTCATATGTATGATATCCTGCCTTGCTTGTTTTGCTAAATGCAGTCATTCAAGATTTCTTCTATCGGATACAGGAACCTTCTGGATGTGATGTAGACAACACTATCAGATTGGAACCATATTTGACTTTGTTCTGTAATAATAATTGATTACAGAACAATAGTTGCATCCTTGGCGGCATAGTGATTGCTTCGGCAGGAATAATGATGAATGGTTAGCGTTGTCTAAATTCACTGAGTATGCATTTCTATGGTTTCATTTTTTTGGGCCATGTTTTTCTATTATTTAACCTATATTTACTACAAAATAGTATTCGTTTTTTGCGCCGCGCATTTCACGATGTATTGCTTAACTGAATGTTAGCGAGCAAAAGCCAGGTATCGAGTGATCAGCATACTGAAGGCGTATTATTTATAACTCCTGGAGAATGCTATGGTCTAGCTAGCCTTTCTGGTATATTTTACAAAATATAAGGTACAAGCTAATGTTCGATAAACGCAAGTCAGTATTTCAAAATGAGCGAACGTTTGATTTCGCCTACAAGGGACGTCGGCGTCAATTGCGGATCATGTTGCAACTTGGAAGGAGGTCACGTGTATATTTCATTTGCAGGAGGAAGCCAGATTACGGAAAATTATGAGAGCTACTCGAGTCAGCTGACAAAGAGCATTAAATAACACATCCATGTTGTGCTGTATCTGTGAGCGCCATAGTCGTCTGTTTTCCGCTTATAATTTTTAATTGTTGATAGCCAATATTACCACGAAATGTTGATAGTGAGTTATTCAAATCCAACAGATGCGTGCCAACAAACTTATATGCGTATCATGGAGACAATCGTTATTTTTAAACTAATGACCAACATACAATTGCAAATCCAAATTAAGGTAAAGCGCTTTTGATCAACACGCACAACAATAAAAACATTGTGTTGGTATTGAAAGTGATCAACTATTATGGCAATGTGTATTAAGCAATGTTGGTTGGTGAGTGACCCCGGAAGTTGCTGCCTAACAATATATGGATGAAGGTAAAGATTTTAGTGTCCAACCCGCAAGGAGGCCAAAACTGAGAGTTATTATACGTCAGTTTCTAAAACAGCTTTCTTATCATAAGCTAATAGTTTGATTGAAATGCTGTGATGGCAGATACGAGTAAGAGAAATTCGCTTAAAATTAGACTGCGCGCAACTAGATAAAACAGCAATCATTTGCAGTAGGGATTAGGTAAAGTCAGTTAACAAAAGAGACTTTAAAAGCACCGCCATTAATATTTACACTGTAGTATGTTGGTAGCTGTAAGTAATGCATTTTAGCGCGCTTTTAGGTCTGTTCATTAGACAGTATTTGTTTTATTCATCCAGATATAAACTTTCTACCTTTATCCGGATTTAATTTTTAGGCAGACATTTTTGTATTTCATGAAATCTGCTGGATGATGTTGCACATTTGTATTTCGGTTAACACAACAACAGTAATATTCTCACCAAAGTAGTTACATTAAATGCCATGTTGTAAACTATATTAAGATCCACTCAGTGATGAAATTGTTAAAATATGGGCTATGTTGCACTTCGACAGAATGTTAACACTTAATGAAGTTTTTACTGTTGATGATCGAGTAATTTAGCCTGATGTGAAAAGGCTCAGTGTATCTCTGAAGACTTACTCGATTTCTGCTACTAACAATAATTTGGCCAACCAGAATATTTTATTTTACTACTAAGGATGTACTTAGTAGATTCCGATCAGTAATAGTATCTGAGAATATCAAGCTCCAGAAACAACTAACTTCTTTCGGCTTCACTTATAATTGATAGACTTATTCGAAGATTTATAATGCTTACATGGCATGAATGCTTATGGCGACAGCATTCACGTGCTTATTTTCTCAACCTGTAAACATTCGGTTTTCAATTGACCATAAATTTACCAGTATCATCTAGCCCAAACCATACGTGTCAGAAAATGCAGCTTCTCCCAAACTGAACAAACATTAAGCTCTACACGTAAGTGCCAAACTTGAAGTTCTATATGCAGTTGAAGCAGAAATTTAAATGTGAACCTCTTTTCACGTACGCCGTGAATATTCGCAAGTCCGCCAGGTCATGTCAATCTGAACATTTGCAAGTTCCCGTGCTTTCTGAAGAGAGAAGCTAACGGGAGCAAACTAAGATGTTTATGTCAACATTACGTCTTTCCTTTTATAGCAATGCAAACTGTAATGAAAGAACTAAGCAAGCCTAAAGTTTCTGTCACCCAGTAAAATACAATTAACACTGTTTCACTAGATTAAGCAAAGATAGATATTTAGAAACGTTTAGCTACCTCACACTCTCTTAACCCAATTTTCTGTGCATACCCTATCATATTACTGATATAACGCAATGAAGCCTTAACAGCACAAAGGGAGCCATACTAACGTAATAAATCTAGCTTGCGCCTGTTTTAGCACCTGCTACAATTACCAAATTATATGGTTTTCCTTGCTTACAAATAAATTGCATCGCACTAATCTGGCCTATCTTACTAGTTTTCATAAACGACTGCTTATTACACTGCTGAATATGTTAGAAGGCTACAAATGTTTGATCGCTGTCTCTGTTATCTCCAAGTTCATGAAGTTACTGCCCCCTGGTCTTCACCAGAATGACACAAATAAGGGTTCTCGTTAAATGACAGAAATGACGATGAAAGCTTCGTTATATATTTATAGAAACGTCACGTATTTTATACCTGAATGAACGGCAAATATCTACCGACATGAGTGGCCGGACATGTTGCAATTGAAAGTAGGAAGCGCCCAATTCGGACTAGGTTTCTTATTACTACAAATAAGATACACATTACTATCAATGCAATTATGTTTATTATGCGTTGATTGCTAATCTCAGCCAAATCACGAATGTGAATGATCGATATAAATGTACGTCACCCTTGCAGTTATTCGGGCCTGCGAACGCGCGCACTCTGCAAGAGAACTATTTGCTGATATCCCAACATGTTAGGATTCCACTTTCGCTTTTAATATCTTTTTATATTTATAGTCCCACCACAGCTGTTTCTGCAAACAATCGAGAAAGGGGCATGGGATAAGAATATCGTCTTCTGATATGCGCGTACTAAAGCTTTCAATTACACCCTAATTTAAGCATTAATGCTGGTGATTAAATCCTTCTTCACATATTTGTTTTTCTGTTGTGACTGAGTATCATGCTTGCACAGTGCTAGCACAGCTACAAATTCACCTATGTGTAGACTTTTCTTTTTCAATCCGTATATTGATGGACTGGCCTACGTATTCTTGATTTATAAGTGAGCACCTTTGTCAAGTTAAGCGGTGCACAATTGAGAGTGCGTATGCTGAAGTTTACTCAATTGATATCATTTATTGTAACGAAAAATAGTTATTCGTAAAACCAACTATGTATATATGGTTTAAGAAAATTAATAACCTTACCTAGAGAGAATAAAATCCTTGACTTGATATTGACCCTGCTCAACAACCAGAGTTTGCCATTGGGAGTGGCTCTCTAAAGTGTTTTCAATAACTACCCTCAATCAAATCGAAAATTTGCAATTTTGTTTGCTCTAGGTATGTCCATTATCTGCTGGTCCTATCGGTTTATCATTTTAACTAGCATCTGGGTCGCTCACTTAGTCTAACGATAATTTGCCTCAGGCTGTTTCATCTAATATTGTGTAGGGTTTTTTGAAGGATCTTGATAAGCGATAGGTTTAACAGTTGTCTCAATGAAAGCTTTAATGCAGAAATATGTAATGGCTTGACAGATCCGGTAGTACATAAAAGTAGAAAATTAGGAAAAATTAGATTTGAAAATTTTAGAAAATTTTGGTGGTGCTATTTTGGAAATCAACCTGCGCTGATGATGTTGCATTGACTCTGGGTCGAATATTACATTATCGCCTAATGGAAAAGTGTAAGTATATTGTATACTCCACGTTTTATGTATCAGAATGGTAGATATATTATATAAATTTAGTGGAGGGCCTTCGAGGTTCCATCCACACAACTAGAGATGAAAGCATGGTGGAACTCCCGCTGTCCATACTACTGGCTACGTTATAGTGTTATTGTTATTCGGTGCGAAAATGTATTGACTAAGGTTGTTAAGAATACTCAGGACACACTGTGGTTTTATCAACTGGTCATCCAATGCCGATAATGCTCACTGGATACCTAAAGGTGTATTTTTGTTTACACTATTTTATTTACTCAGTCTTTTATAAAATGTCGATTATGGTACGTTTGTGCTTGTGCTAAGATAATCATGCACGGACGACTGACTTAGTGAAGGCGTATGAATGGCGGCAGGCACGATGGGAAAACGATTTCTTACGACACTCCAGACAGCTATCCGGTTTTGAGAGATTCATTAAGTGATCTCTGATGTCGGTGTCGCTGCTGAGTCTCGGTAAGGCGCGGCACGTATGATGTGGGTCATGCAGAATCAAAAAAGAAATTTGCTGGTCGTCACTTAATCTTTTCCGAACCTGCTTAAATGGAAGATTGCTCATTCCAATTGCGTATTAGATGCCAGACATTGAGGTTGTTCTAGTACGTTAAGGTCTTGTTTTAACCATTGCTGCCAAACGAAAATTGGCGATTCCGCTCAAAAGATTAACCATCCCGCATTACTGGAGCTTGAGAAGGAGCATTAAACAGTCTGATCGTTCGAATGCCTTCAAAAAATCAATTTAGATCATAACAATGTCCTTTCCAGCGTCAGCTTACTTCCGTGAGTTGACTACTCAAAAAGGATACATGGTAAGATACTCACAATGCGACGGTCTGAAGCATAATGGTTTGTATGATATATGCCTAAACAAGCAAAAATAGACGGTCAAATTGTAGTGGTGGTCATATTCGGAGTTCCGAGATATATCGAGGACCATGAGAAAGCAACGTTAAAGTTGTTTTACTGGTTTAAGCTTTTTTCTGTATACCAATTTTAAATAAATCTGCAGCAAAATTACGTGCCTCACTCGGATCATTTTGTCATGTGGCGCACTATCCTCGCACATTCGACACGACAAAATTTAAGAGAATGTTCGATGCGACCGGACTACATCGAACAGCCACCACACATACAAGAATGCGCGAGGGAGGCTTTCTTCCTCCTGGGAGTCGTCATTTGCGCGTACACGCGAGTGCTGCATGATTCGTACCCTTGACCTTCATCTTGCGAGTCTATGATATGTGCAGCTGAGCAATAGTTGACGGCGGCGAGCCACCATGAATCATATAGATCTGCAATACATATCGACTAATAATCCACTGATATACGTGGTTTCAACATGCAGATGAGGGATCTAGACTTCGGAGCAATTGGTATCTTTGCTAGCAGCCACTAAACGAAGTTGCATGCCAAAAATCATTATCGGACTTATTTAAAATTCCAACTTCTATTTGGTATTTTTGGATGTATAGACTAATTTAAATATGCAAATGCAGCAGCCATTTAAACCAAATATTTGAGGCCAAAGTGCCATACCGACCTACGGAACAAATAAAAATAAAATGTGTAAAAGGGGGCCCTACTGGAAAACCTTAAGGCACAAAGCGAACATCGTCGGTGTCGGTGTCGGCGAGACAGCTAGCTTGAGGCTTCCATTGTCACGCGTCATAATGAGCAATTGGCACGCAGATAACTCCGCATCCAGACACAAGTTCAATAGGCGGTCCGAGTAGGAGACGCCAATAGACGCGCCAGTGATGCCTACTGAAATCCATTTGCTGTGATATCTGAATGTAAGCACAAGCCGGATCACATGAACTCTAGCCCGGACGACCGGCAGCACACCTCAAGGCAAGCACCACCCTACATGTAGAAGACAAAACGAAACCCTCCAGTTTAAGCTTTGACCAAACCTACGTAGTGCTTACAAATCCAAAGCAAAATTACTGTGTTATATTTGGCATGTAGCAGTCTGTCTTTTTGAGTGTCGAAAATTTGTGCTTAAAGAAACAAATGATGGTCCAAACAAAGAGTTAGTAGCCTGTCTCCATTGTCTGGGAGACTGCTATGGAAGCCAATACTAAGCACCATATGGTGTGTTCGCTTGATGACATTTACACCTCCTGCAAGAATTAGAATATCAAACGGTTTCGAGGAACGCAGAAGTCCTGTAGTTGTAAGCGAAAGCAATCCTTGGCAGCCTCCTTCCTTCAACTTGTAAGAGCGTAAGCGGAGATGACAGATAAAGCTCTTATAACATCTCGAAGCCTACTTAACTTACATGAACCTCGTATTTGGACCGCACATGGCCAAACGTTGACTGGGATTAACTCAAGCCGAGAGGACTAAGCCTTGTCACTCAGATTAACCCAAAACCAGCTGGCTAGAATCTGCAATATCTGGGTCACCGTTAAGGCGAAAACGGCACACATCATTATATGTAGGAAAGTCCATTCTGATGACGGTAGTGGTGTTTTCAATCTAGTTTATGAGTATCAACCTCTGTCTAATGAACGTATTTCAAGTGTGGGGGGTGAGACAAGCTTTTCGTCCGATCGGCATCAGGATGAAAACATTGAACGCTCCTAGGCCAAATTGAGAACTAGGTCGGAGGAAAGCTGGAACTTAGCTTGTGTGTGAAAAAGCTGTGGCTGGCGGGCATAGGAAACAAATTGTTTGACCCAGACTTTCGTCAGATGCAACCAGTGAGCTGCTGTTGGAGGTGACCAGGAAGAAGATAAGGGTATTTTAATACTGAGACCTGGGTTGATTTGTGAGTGGATATTTTGCAGCAGAGAAATTAAATTATGTAGAAATACCAAGCGAGAATTCACTAGTATTGTCTATTTACGATGAACCAGTGGGTGTGGCAGTACAAGATTGCACAGGCCGAAGAAGAGTGCTGTCTTAAAAGCCCTGCCCCGAGTCTTTCATCATTGATCAAACCTACTAGGCAGCATAGTGATATTATGGTGTAGAAACTCGTTGGGAGCCGGTGACCAAACAAGCGGTTCATACACTTTAACGTCCTGCAATATACTAAGGGCATAATATTGCCTGAATTTACAATGCCACTTAAATATAAGAAAGGTGCAGTTACTCCATTTAATGGCAGGACGCATCCGCTAAGTAACCGTGGTGTTAAGCGGAAATATTTGAGTATGTATGGGGGAAAGTTTGGCAATGCGAAAACCCACCAAGTCTTGAAACATTTTCGAAGAGACATGTTCAGGATCGACATAATCCCACACAATCCAGCCTGCACCATGTGGACGGTGTTCATCCAGCTAGCCAACCAGCCAGCTGGTGGCACAGGAAGGTAGCTGCAGACGGTTAGACTTCAGTGGCATTATTAGTGCTCTCAATTAGAAGGGGAAATATAAAATATACGTTAGAAATGGGGTTTGGAGGGAGTAAAATAAACTGACGAAAAAGCAAAAATAGGGCACCAGCAGTTGCATATTTTCGCTTATCAGCCCTGCAGTATGCAGCAGATATGGCGACACTTTTTAATCTGCCCTGCAGCAGATGCTGGATTTGGTTGTATATGGGGGAAATTTAATGTCATACTTGAATGTGAGCTGAATTACTTCCTTGGCACTCACATCTAACCAGGAGTACGATCAGGGATCTCAGCCAAATCTTTTGCCTTAAAATCCCCTCAGTAAGCATCAGGAATGGAGGCCTTCTTATTTAAAACCTCAGATCTGGAAGACCAGGCTACTGAATTTTCTAAAGCAATGTTCAGTTTGCAAAAACCTCTTTTAATCAATCTCATCATAAAAGTATCATTATGCTAAAAAAACAATATAGTATAATAATGAAAGCCAGCTTGAGGACTGCAGCCGAAAATCTTAACCTTTGATTTCCATGCCAGGTCTATGCGAGATATATTCGTTTTGATTAAAGATTTTACATTTTCGCTCTACTAGCTCAACTCAACGCTGCACATCCCTTATTGCATTTTATTAGTGAGAACAAAAATAGATAAATATGGCCTTGTATGTTTTGCTGAAACGACTTAATGGTGGCTGCGTAGTTAGAAGTGTTTTTAATAGCCCGCTTTGGTAGGTCAATGCACCCAATTTGTTAGATTTGTACCTGTTCAACAGAAACGGAACCTAGTTCTTTGCTTGCACTATCCTGCCTTCACAATCCGTAGTCTGGAGACGCATTATGTGGAAAAGATCGCAACTTCAGTACGTTACAAGAGAACGCAACGATCCGGTTGCGTCTGGAAACCACAACGGATCTTCTAAAATGACGTATTTCTCTCATTTCCATTTATATGAGATGTCGCTTGTGGCTTACTAAAGAGCATAACGCCAATTGCAGTGGCTATAACCTACCTAGCCGCCTACCAATGTGTATTCGCTCAGTCTGTTCAATTACTAACTTAGCGCCTAAAAGATATACTCCCGAGGTAGTCCAACTAAAAATTTCTGTATCAATGTTCTTGCACCTGTTGTGCAAGATGCAGTGGGCACGCGACGAGGATTTCGTCAAAGCGGTTGGCAGAATACAGCCATGATTCGCTACGAAGAGGCTTGCCTAGAAGCGTTATTATTGAGCATTTACTCCTAAGTGGACACGAAATTCCAATATCAGACTTGTCCGGCGTTTTCTACTCCGTGCGGCCACTTCAAAATGAAACACTCCGAAAACGCGTATTAATTACGGCCAACGTGGTAGCTTTTTTACCGATCCAGCCTGATCTTTGCAAGCAAAAATCTATATTGAGAACCTCAGAGTTATGTTGGCAGATGGACCGTTCTTGCTACTTCACACTAGCAGCATAACGTCGGCTGCGAAGCCTACTTCCAGTGGATAGGTTTAATTATCGATCTGGTTCATCCGCATCGTTCAAACAGTAGCAATCATCAAGCTAGATTTCCTTTGCATATAGCGCTGATCGTATCTTTCTCATAATTTTAGTGGCCTGTTGATAGTCATTGAAAAAATTCTTCCGCCAATAAGATTATTCAAACCTAGACATAATCCACAAGTTAAAATTTGGCTGACCAATAAACATTAATCACCCTGGTAGAAGTAGTTCTGTAAGGGCCCGGGGTCCCTACCCAGTAAAACCCAATGGGCAAATGGGATACGCAAACCGTCCACCAGTTTAAGGTACCGCCTCAATGTGATGAAACAGTAAAATACGTTTAGCATTCTAATATTATATATGTGCGCCATATTTTGTCGACTTAGCATGTGAAAACAAAAAACGAAACAAAAACCTAAGAAAAAGTCGCGAAAAATTAAACCTTCAAAAAGTCTAAGGTTTTTAACACTAGCCATTAGTTTATTCCATTTAGACATATTCTGCGTGCATGTTACTTTCCTTTCCTACATTCCCGAACTCTAAACTTCTTCAAACTGCCTTAATGACCAATTTTATCCAGGATCACCACATTCATCTTAGCTTCAGACGCAAGAGCTGGACGTTAATTCATGGGACGATTGTCGTGTTGGCGCGTCGCATGTTTCGGAGGGAGGAGATGCCATTCCTTAGCACAACGCGAAGCAGGTGTGGCGGTTGAGGTCATGCTAGTTTTTATTTCTGTGCTAGTCTGTTTTGAAGGTGTAAGAACCCAGGTTTAACAGCTCACCGTAATGCACCCTATTCTACTATCATTAAGTTATAGATATAAAACGGCACAGCGGTCTCTGATTTCCGAAGAACCCAAAGCTGACAAAAAGCGCACCCACTATTACTCGACACGCCTTTGCCATATTCGTTTCGATCCACCCAAAATTGTCGACATGAAGGCTTCCTTTTCCACCTCTTTAGGGGGATCAACGCAGCGACCCAAATGAGCTTTTATATTATAGGTACAAGTTCATCGCCTACACATTGTGCAATATTAGCTCGTATTTTATTGCTTAGCATTTCCGTCTATCTACTCACACTCGTCTACTTCGTGTGTTAAGGCAATCTTATGTCTAGATTCATCCGTCAACGTTATCGTGTCCGACTTCATTAGCCTTCTGATATTCTCGCTCGATTAGGCGTACCGTTTCGGATTTTACGTATCAGTACTACAGCTTGCTTCCTGCACACATGGAAATAAACGGCAGTGCGTTGCTGTGACATATACAAATATTTATTTTTTGTTGCAATTAAACATAATATGTGGTACAAATACCGTGCCATCACAAAAATTAGAGGAATAGGGAAATATAATTAATAATAAGGAAAAACAGACAACCGCAAACTTTTTGTCGTTTATCACTCACATTTTCTGAATTTTAAGGGAGGAGGAATTTTGTCACCACAACACACATTGGCGCAAGTCAGCCACCGACATCTATATGGAGCCGTGGCTTTTATGATCATTTTAACCATCATTTATTTGCATCTCTCGGCCCCAGTTCAGGCAGTCGACAGCAACCGGTCGGCGCCAATTGTTTCCTCAGCATTTTCATGCGCCTTCTTTAAGTTGTTGGCAGGATAAATTACACTTCGTGTAGTCAAAAACGGTCTTGTACATCATATATTAGCAAAATCTGGCGTGTTTTCCATAGAACACACATATTCCACATAACTTGATTCTGGGCACACCAAGAGAATATCACTCGCGCACTTGAAGACAGGCTGCGGATCATTGCTTGATATCTTAAAGTTCCCGACAAAAACAAAATATTGAACAACCAGACAGCTCATACGTCCATCTCCTACAATAAAATAATTTATACAACCTAGGCCTAATAGTCGCAGAATGGCATACAAAGTACGCAAATCGATGGCGCGCAATTAGTTATCTGGTCACCTGTCGGTGGTATCTGAAACAGTAATAATTTGCTTCAAATATACGATAATCGCGTGCAAATTTGGATAACGCAATCAAAAGACTTAATATTTAAACGAGAAACATATCCTTAAATCTAGTAGATGACATAATTTTACAGCAATCAAATTTTACTAAAGTAATTCCTTCTGAAGGCATCTGCTCAATATTAAAATCGCTTATAAGTGTCGCCAGTCGATGCTTGGCTGGTATATTTTACACATTTCGGACACCGTTCGAATTATAATACGTGTTCATTGATTTTCAAAAAGCTTTCGTTAAGCTGTCCTAAAAATAGACATTATTTGCCATCATGGTCACAGGTTTCATTCAAATGATTTAGATATTATCCACCCCATCACAATTCTACGAACCTAACAATGCTGACTGAGGTAAAAGCATTGTCACGCATTAAGAATGTGTTTATCGTTTGAATTATTCGTAGCTGTTAGTAGGAGTCGCCAAGAAGACGCAATTTCGATGCGAATGAACGATACTCATAGGAACCATAAGGCGTGAAACCAACCAAATTTATCGGTGAAGCAGCTTGCTTATCCCAAAAACTCCAATACTCTTCTCAAAACAGTAGTGCATTCAAGTGCAGTTTAATCCAGATGCACCAGCTTAGAGAATGAATACGCATTTATGAGGAGCTTATCGTAATTCAGCTAATCAAATCCTTTGGAATTTATCTACGGTGCGATTCGCACATCCATAGAAATCTGGGCGATATATATTTCCTCTGAATCACAATAACACAGCGCCTATTATAGAAGCCTAAAGAATGAGCATAGGAGTCTACCTTCTGTTGAGCTAGTACCGGTCAGCTGAGTTACGGCTGATGGCGACAAACTGTCATGGTGTATAGCTAGCACAGGTGCAACACACGCCACACAATTTAAGTGAACAATGTTAGCCTAATTGGTCATATCCTCCCATTTTAACCGCTCAACGTTTAAATGCGCTGAATCCCACTTTGGTGTGTTATATTTGACAAGCAATTACACTTATAGTTTATTGTTATTTTGTGGTATTTGTATAACTCTTTCGACATTAATGACACAACAAATCAGATTAAACTCTGCAACGTCAGTATAAGTTATATGCCAGACCATGGATGATTGCGTTGCTTTGGCTACTTAAATGGCAGTTGTAAATCGATGAGCAGTGTTCAAATGCAATGCATCCACAAAGATCATTACCTCAAAATATATCCACTCAGGTCAAAATCTTAGATTACTTTCGGAAGTGAGGTAACCAAGGTTGGTCGCAGAATAACCTACACTACAAGCATCGGAACAGTCAAAATTATGAGTCGCTGGCAATAACATATGCACCGTTGGCAAATTTATCTGGACAAAACTTCCATTCACACATTTTGATTTTTATAAAGCTACAATTTTCTAGTTACACTAATTATCTCCGAAT
Organism: Dicrocoelium dendriticum; assembly: GCA_944474145.2. NCBI lineage: Eukaryota > Metazoa > Platyhelminthes > Trematoda > Plagiorchiida > Dicrocoeliidae > Dicrocoelium > Dicrocoelium dendriticum. Next base: position 161,157,819 of record OX104063.1, on the reverse strand, counting down.
ATAATATAATATATTTTAAGACGTTAGCGATATAAAATGTGCAATCGGCTTTTGAAAATTATGTTGCTGCACATTTTTAATGGTTTTCCAGTAGTACATGTAGTGTGAAGCATTTAAATGACACAGATGAAGGCCTGTTTATTTCAAATTTGTATGAACAATCATTACAATGATTAACAATGAATTGAATATCGGTATATTAATTCACTTTGGTTGCAGTAGAACTTTTAACTGCGTCTCTGTAAATCATGTGCTGTTACTGCGTACTAATCTGGCAAGTGCTCTATGAGAAGGTAAAGTGTCAACGAATGCGTAATATCTACTCAATAGTCTTAACTTCAGTTCGTTTGGAGACAGCTTACAGAGAACTGATGATGGATAACCGGTTTCACGGAACAGAATAAAACAGTAGTAATAATATTTAAATAACTAGAATGTTAGGAGTTATGCTTTAGTTTGCACATCTAATGATATTGTGATGCAGAGAATGCAATCGTTTTACAAATGCGAATTTAGTTGTTTGTTATGAATAACGGAAGATACATTCCCATCGGTTTACGTCTTATCCTTCAACTGTAGCCTTAAATAACTAGTGCCAATTGGTTTCGTTACCTGGTGAATCAATATAACTTAATATCTATACAATCAATAAGTTTTGCTTCGCAATCGCTTATTAACAGATCCATAATGCAGAGGAGGCCGTTTGCAGTTTATGCTGTTGGTTGTTTTCGGTGGATACCTCGAAGAGTAGTCTGATTAGAGCTGTCGCATTACGTTCTAGCCAATTTAAAACATTAGCTTGTTAATCAATGATATAAATTCTACTTTAAAAATATTTCGGCCTTGTAAATTATCAGACGAAAAAAGCAGTGGTGTATACAATTTGCATAGACACAGACGCAATAAATGGGAAAAGTGTACAACTTATGTTGAATGCCGACAACTGTGATGGTAACAGACTTGTGCGAAGGAACAATGAAAGAGTTTATCAAACATTTACTCACAAACACAAAAGTATTTTGAAATACTGGATATCCCAGTTTTCATATGTGTGTTCTGAGGCTTTTTGCATGCAAAGCCTCACTGTCGACAGTTTCTTAATACAGCGTCATTTTAGACCTTCCAAGGGTTGGGCGCAAGGGGTGAAGGCAGAGCTTAAAATAAGTCGGCTAAATACCGTAGCCAGAACCCTTTTTGTGCTGGACGTCACCCAGTCTCACGAGCAAGATTAAGGCTAAGCAAAGTCACATGACAGGAACAGTGGCGCAGTATTTGTATGAACCTGTTCTTGAGGCTGCCAGTATCAGAAAGCCATAACTTGTGCGGCCAAAGGATATCTAAGGTTGTGCTACAACTAGGCAGATAGCACCTACGCTACTGGGAGGTAGGCATTCATTTAGGACTGCCAACCGAGTTCTAATTCAAATTGTCCTCCGACTCAAAGCATCACAACAGCATGCAAACGAATTAGTGATCTTCTCCGAAATTCACACAGGAGGTACTTCTGAAGGAAGTGAGTATCGACGTGTGTATTCTTGCAACTGCTCCCAAAGCATTGTGAAAACTGATTTGTCAGATGGGTTAATCACGATGCACTGAACGCAACTTCAAGCCACCCACCGCTAATACAACAAAAAACGATTAGCGGCCGAACAAACAACGGTCGGCATAAACCCTTGTTTTATCCACAAATGTTTAGGGTCGTTGCTGTGAACCTGAACACTTCCCTGCATGTACACTAAAACCCTAGACTCCCTCAGCAAAATCCCCGAGATTCAGTTGCATCGGGCAACAAACGCTTGGGATCTCATCCCCATCACCGGGACTTGGTTGCACACAGAGATTCCGGATACCGAGATCGCGATTCAGGGAAATTCATTGTTCTGAATGGATAGACCCAGCGGGTAGATGGTGCTATCCTACGCTATCGTAGAAACTTTTAATGCGAACCACTGGATGATTGAAAGAAGTGGAGCACCGATTCGTTACGATGTCGATTGCGTCTCAGACACAATGGCAACTGCTTCGTAACGGTAGTAAATCGCTCCCCATCGTTCACTCCAGAGAAGTGTTCCCACCTAACATCATCACTGAAGAAATGCTTACTCCAAACTCACAGTCACAATCTTATTTCCGGTGATTTCAACCTACGCAATTTGGATACTTCGGCATCCCTTAGTGAAACATAAAACGCCGAATTGCAAAACCTTATCGCAAGTATATCGCTCTACAATCACATCCATTCATCTACTAGGTACTAATCTAATAGCAAACCATCGGTACTTGACCTCGTACTTAAAATGAAGAACGCATGATCGTTATGCTATTTATAGACATACCACTAGGGTAAAACGATCATGACACCGTACTTTATAACTGTGTGTTAAGCTGAATATCTTGAAGAACACGCAGAAATAACAAGTACTATCACACATTACAACATCTGAACAACCAAACTGAGGCGGCCGATTGGGAATCCTTAAAATGTGACTCACCTAAGTCGCCCGGATTCAGTTTGTTGGACGTTTAAGCAATCTACTCGCAACGGCTTTAAAAACGAAAATTGTCCGCTCCACCAATCGCTAGTATTTCATTACAAGTTGAGCCTGCAAACACATGTCAATAAGTAATGCAGTCTGGCACAAGTACAGAGCTCGTCCTTGTTTTGAAACCTAGAGCGATAGCGTGACGCAGCACGATTATTGTAACATGCTTGTCCATGGGGACACATGGACTCACGAACAACTTTTAGTTTGTAAATTTTGCAACGACATAAAGCTCCTTTACAAGCATGTAAACATCATCCAGGAAGTGAAGCTCGGTATCCCTCCCGTAAAAACGCTAGTTGGAGTGGCACATGGTGCCGAAGATGCAGACGACGCCCTATAGATAAAGTATGACTTAACCTTCCAGAGAGACGTCTGCCAGTGTTATATTAACATTATCTCCAAGTTCAACATCTACTAACCTCGATTTTATTGCCACGGGTATATTGGAGAAACGTCTCTCAGTAGGCACCTACAGCCCTCCCGAAATCGATGATATCCACCGGAGGACGCTGAACGTATCAGCAACAATACTGACCGAGCCATTATCGTATTTCTTCCATACGCACTTGGATAAGCAAATTGAGCCTACCATGTGAAATCTATCTTAATTATTCCAGTTTTCAAAAGTGGCAATCGCTTGGAACCCGCCAACCATCACGCAGTGGTCCTCCTCCCTGTGCTCTCAAAGTTGATGGAGGCATTCATCGCTGGGACATTAGTAGAACCTTAGAATGCCACAGCATCATGCAACATGAGCGATATGGTTTCCTTTAACACCGTTCTGTCACTATTAAGTTATATATTACACGCAGTTGTTGAACGAAGCTACCTATGAACACAAAGGGACGGACGTCATTTAGCTCGACCTTTCCGAAAATTTGGACCTACTAGACAACCGCGTTCTGCTTCACAGGTTCATGAATAATCCGAAAATGTTATATTAAGTTTACCACAATAAGTGTTGCGTGCTTTTAGTTTAGAGAATGTAGCCATAGTACTCCTGGATTGGAAATTCAACCATTTAGCGTTAAAAGCGACACAAAAATGCAGGTCTTCCTCATGCAGAAAAGGTAAATTCAAGAACATTTATTTTCATGAAAGTGTTCCGTGTCATTAATTAAGGCAATCACAAAAAGCAAACCGGGTTTATGTAACCCAAACCCATGGGTGAGATATCAACGACGGAAGAGCAGTGGTCATACAACGAAACACGGGTAAAACGATAATGGCATACAACCTCCATATACCCAGGACTTAGTGTTACAAGGCATTAGTGAGTAAATTTTTTTGAGGCTACACTAGCCTCTTGCATTATGTTTAGTAAATTAGGATTTGGAGGTTGTTATAGAAATTCAACTAGTCAAAATGTTCGCACCTTAAAGCCTGAGAACATAGTTTGAACAAGGTGGGGAGTACGGAAGCGCGAAACTAGAGGTTTTTTTCGCTTTGAAGCTTACTAGTTTATTATGCCAGCAAAATGATAACATCCGGTTTAGAGTTCCGTCAACTCATGCAGTAAAAACACTTATTCCAGTATTAAGGGTTACAAATTCACAATCGCATGAAAGAAGTGACCCTGTCTTTTTTCTATGGGTACTGACTCCCCACGGAATGAATTTGGTGTTTGTAACATGAATGCTAAACAAAGTTATGTGAAGGCTCTCAAATATTGCCTAACCCGTAAATTGTTTGCCAAATTCTCGGTTCGCCTGTGTAGCTCAACAAACATAAGATGGAATGCTTGCAGACCAGGTAGAGCAGAAACCTGACATTAATTTTGTTAAACTGATAAGTATACAAGTAGTGTAGTTGATTTCCGTTGCACGCATTTAGTATACGTGGATAAATGCGGTGTGCTGAAGTAGGTTCTATCAAACTGCTTCTCTGGGGAAAGAGATAAATATAGTGTCGGACCTAGGAGTTAAACACAAAGAGTGAAGTATCTCGGCTTTAAAATTTTCTAAGCCATTGAATTGCCTTGCATATTACAGAGTAACTTCTTCAGCATGTTAAAAATTAAATTTAAGCCTCTAATTAACTCTTGACATTCTAAGCTGTCTTGTTCGCATACTGATTAAAAAACGTTAGCTATGTCGGCCGTTATCATCCCCTTAGATCAGTAGCCTTCAACACGGTCTGAAAGCAATGACGTTGCAATTGTCAGCTAAATATGGCCAGATAGGATAGACACTACTGACAATTTTCGCAAAAAATAAACGGTCATCCAGTGCTTTCTGTCATTGTGCTGGCTATCTAACATAGTCTAGATTGGAAAAAAGTTCTACTTGTACTACTCAACTTCTATTACTCCTATGCAATTTTCTAACAGTTACGTGGATTTGGACAAATTTATAAAAACCCATACACTGTGAATATATCTAACCAAGGCCGTTTAACCAGATAATAAAATTCTAGAGAATTTCTACCAGTTGTATGCAGTTAACGATTCAGGAAAATCCTTCTTGTTGTAAACGTAGTAGCAATGTATGCCGATCCTATTAGCCGTACATTTATTTCCCTACACTATCAACGATAGCGCTATGCTAAGCTTTGAAATCTATGATAAGTCAGAGTAAACGATAAAATCAAAAAAGCAGCATATACCGCACCTGTCAGTGCATCTACTGTGAAAAAACAACAAGTCATCGATTGCTATGCTAATCGAATCTGACTTGATAAACCACACTACATATCATGCTACTGAATGAGAATTCAATTTGCATTTTTTGGTGCTTACAGATTACTAAATAAGAGATACTGTTTAAAGCAAGGTTGTTCATTAATTTAAGTATTCTAAGATGTTTTTTTCAGGTTTCGTATTACTGTAAATCCTTTCATATAAGTTGAACCAATAAGCGACCGTAAAATCAGTAGGGTCTATAATACACAAGAAGATGCAGTTTATCGCAAGATACTCGCATTCTATTTCGGAAACTTGGTTCAAGGTGCTTACTTTTTTGAGCTAATTAACTTTTCTGCTTAACCAACCTCAATCTTTTGAAGCATATACATATATATATATACTGTTGCTTAGACATTTTGTGCTCAATTCAATGCTGTTGAAATATTTCAGTGTTGCCTTTCCTAACACCGTGACATCACACTTATACTATTAGCGTCTTCAAAATAGTATGCGATTCATCGAACCGGTGCTTTTTAGACCATGAAACTGAATAACGTTTTCAGTCGTTACGTGCTGGTTATACGATGTTCTGCAGCATAGGAAGCTTTTATGTTTAAATGGTGGGCATAGCACTGACTTTTTTTCTTTCCGAAATTGAGCGAACCATACATGCAAAATCAACATTTAACTTAGTTCATTATTTTGTGTGATCGCGAATGTTGAGCGTAAACATAGGTTAAAGATCCTGCATTACTAGTATATAGTTGTCACTGTTATTAACAGGCAGAACAGTTTCAAATCTAGTAAGTTACTGTTCGCATGTAGATGAAACACTGAGACGAGGCTGTATAATCAAGTGCTTATATGTATGGATACTTAGACGAGTCAATCCAGGTACATCGTTCCAAATAGTCACTTTGACACGCATTTGAATCCTCAATGCTTTTAGTCTATGAGTAAATTGCATAGCCAACATTTGCTTATTTAAGATACTCATTTGTCCATGATGCAGTTGTTGGATGGCAATTTGCGAGTAAGTAAACCCTTTGATCTTATTATATTAGCTCCATAAATGTGTCGCTCATTTTTATTCTTTACATATAGGTGATAGAGCGTGGCTGGTAGACTTGATTCCCGAATTGAGCAAGTAGAAAAAGCGCCCCAGTAAAGCCCAGATTTAAAGCTTCTGAAGGGAGTATCTTGCTCTTAATGCATGAGAAAAAGTACATTATTAAGGGTCCGTCTGCTCTGCAGGTTTAAGCTATATCTCTTCGTCTTGAGAATCCCAGTTTCCACAGGCTGTCGACCAGTTTCTCAGAGTTATTGCTGGGATGACAATGCCACGGTGCGTGCAACTGTAACGTAAGCAATGAAACGCGAATTTTTCGCAAATATGTCTGTTGCGTAAACTGAAAACTTAAACTGAATAGGCTGTGCTTGCCTTACATTTTTTCAGTTAACGCCGCACACACGACTAAACCAGAAAGTTCTGTCCGTAAGCTGTATAGAGTATGCCTGATTGGATGCATTCTTGGCGTCTGAAAATTGAGGCACATTGTCGGACTTCAGCGGTGGATGCAGGTACGCAATTTTAGCTCCACGTATTTATGCTACTAGCCTTATGGTCTGCTTGACGACAAGGACCCGTTGTGACATTTACTGCCGGTTGCTCTCCGGACAAAAGTTATTCAAAGGGCTTCAGACAATGGGTCTGTTGTGGGTTAAGATTTATTATGGTGTGGGGTATGAATTCTGCAACATATGTTTTCTGCCGACTCTGTTGTAACCTCATCCGTCGTGGCGGCGAACAGAGTATACTGTTCACATATTTATTTAAACACATTAGCATGGCCACAACTAGACTGAACTGAGGCATCTTGCTTAGCTGCGGTTTGTAGATTATATTCCATTTATATTTCTGATAGCATTTTATTCTTTTAACCTTGTCACTACATCTTTTCATGCATAAACGTACCCCGAATTTCACAACTCCCGTGTACTCACAATGTGAATCCAGCAGTTTGTGCTTTGAATTTGTTTTCAAAGATTTAGTATTACTGCGGTTAGGAGTTTAACTGTCCGAGTTAATATGGTTGACGCGGTATCTGGTACAAGGTAATCATCAATTATCTAGACGAGAAAAATCCATGCCTTTTAACTTGTTGGTGTTTTTTCCACATAATCACTGAAATAAGCCTCATCATAAATTCCAAGTGCAGTTGTAGACTAATGTTATTTATTATGGATAACTATGGCCGTTAAGCCGTTGTGGCTTTAGGGACGAAGGTGAACAAGTGCTTGGAGTAAAAATTTCGCGTGACCGAGTTACCACAAGTTCACATGCAGTCTTGCTTCTGCCAAATTGCTAACCCTATATGACTTCAAGCATTAGATAACCTGTGACCGCGCAACGTCATCAATTCTGTAACAATATGGACTTCCTCAAGGTTTAACATTATGATCGCTTCTGTCAAATATAAATTACAGTAGAATAAAAATATAATTAATTAGTTGCCTTAGAAAATAATAAGGAGGCACCATTGGTGCCACTAAAATCGTTTCACACAAATAGATCGCTTCAAATTATTTCACTAAATATTTAACGCAATATGTGTCATAACGCTGGTTATTTATTTCATTATACGAAATATTTGAGTAAAGTATGTACGCGGCACCAAATAAATACAGTAGCCAATATGAGCCTTGATGTTTCTTAGCTTACGAATAAGGTGCAAGAAAACCCGTCACCTAAATTGGCAAGTTAATCAGAGTGGCCTTACATCAACGGACGGAACATAAAACTTCCGTGGTCTGAAAGATGCTATGAATCAGATTGTCCTAAATTATGGTTGGATAACCCATCTAATTGCACAGTTGGTTATATGTTGTCTATTTTCATTTATACACAATGTTGAATCAAGTGGTTTTTTAAATTAATGTGCAACGGCATGCTATATATTGATGGAATTCGTTTGTTATTATTTGACTACTATTTATGAACCACATCCAGCAGATACATTGGATACAATCAACATTGGTTCTTACCTTTCAATCACTAACACCTTCCTCTTCTAGCAACAGTTTATTGTACTAAGCTCCTATCCAATGGGGGACGAAACGGTAGTTCAGTCAATACAGGAAAATTGTTGTTTCCGATTACGCCCAGCCAGACAAATATTTGAAACCTCAGAAAATTTCTATACACAGCTATTTGTTAACAGCATTTACGTGGTAAGCAACTCTTGAAACAAGTTATTTATAAGTGTTGTTGCAAGTGTATGCGGAAGTGAAACTTGTTCTGGTATTGCCACGAAACATCCGGACACACAGCTCAACCTAGCAAACGACACAAGCAGCGCCTGACTGGAAAAACATAAGCCATGTTTTGAACTAACATTGAAAGTGATTTGTCAAATTTGTAATGCGCAGTATTGGATGTTGACTGGTCAACACAAGTTGCACAGGTCCTGTTTAATTTTTCGGCAGAAAGTCGATCCCTTTTCTTAGTCAGTTGGAGCCATAGCACTTTCAAATTCCTCTTAAGGAAAACGTGTCCCTCCATAGACCTGCTTAGATAGTTCATAACACTATTCATTTGCACCTAATGGGCGCGAAATTCACCAGATACTGCTGTTCAATTAGAAAAACAATCCAAAATCAGCAAGTGACATCCCACTCTATGAACTCATCTATTATACCATCGACTGGTTCTTGGTTAGCTAAGAAACAATTAAAAATATTCTAGTAGTGTTCGCGCCCGTTAAATGCAAGTTGACCGCGTTAGTGATCATATTTTTTAATATATGTGGATAAACCTGAATAACTTAAGGAAACATTTGAAAGTATCATGGATGTACTTAGCTAAGATCTGTACATTTTCTCTACTATCTACATGCATGCAGATGCATCATTAGGTTCCAATCCACATTAATCCCAAAGAAAACAGCGTTTAACTATATGCTGTATATATTTTGAAGATGAAAGACCGCTCAAACATATCAGTTAAGTAAAATAAGCGTGTATTAGAGGATATCGATGTTACCCTCTTCCTTCTCTACACTCCAAGACGAGGAGGGTCATGGAGTGCAGGGATGGGGAGAATAACACCGAACTCATCCAGTTAGGTGATTGTCCCACTGAGCGCATTCACAGAGGCTGACTGGAAATTCAACCGACGCCCCAATATACAACTTATAACCACTATATCAATTGTTGCTGGAAAAGCTTAATTGTCAGAATGCTTACGGCGATAGCCGCCACTCGACATGTGAGGAGTTCAACTCTCAAATCAGGCTATCTCTAGATGACGAGTCCAAAACAGGACGAAACCGGTCGGTTTCTTGTTGCATTGATGGGAGTGAGCAACACCGAAAGGCGCCAGTTCGATGACGATCGCAATGCTGGGAATGAAAGAGCTTAAATTCAAAGTTATGTGAGTTTAAAATTAGGACTGCATTTCAAAAGCTAATACACATGTCAGGTACCCAATTGCAAAAAAGCAACCAAGTGTCAAACGAATATTGCTTCATTTAAGCTAAAACATTCTACAATTAAATTAAAGCATCAATTTAATTGTTGTCTCTTTGTAAGTTATGTGATCACAATGTCCCAACGCTTCAGTAGTTCTTCACGGAACCAACATAGTAACTAGCACTTATCTTGTATTTTAACTAGTTGGTTGTTTGTCGTAATCCAGACGCATGGCAGGTAGTCCAGAACTCAACAATGAATTGTGGTCTACTTTTACACTTTTCTGGACGAATGGCTTGTCACCAACACTCAGGACAGTCTTCGTACTGCTACTTGCTTTTAAATGCTCTTTATTCTAGCTATAACTTTATTGTGTCAGCTACAGTTATTTACCTTAATTTAAGAGTCTGTCGTTTGGTTAATAAGTGACAATCCCTGATTCGCTCTTTCTAATTCAAAACCAGCTGGTCAAGGGAACACACCCAGTCTACTTGGTAAGGACAGATAAGCAGTTATCGCCCAATTTTGACCAGCGATGATCGTTTCATAATATCCTTTAGTAAAGTATTAACTCTCGTTTCGTAAAAGATTTCCAAATGGTTACAACGTGTTTTGCCGAACATCGTAATAATAAAAGCGGTCAATGTTTGACTATCCGATTAATTGTTTCATGTTACAGGCGGAAAATGTTATGGACTCCAAACATTCCCTGTCATGCTAATTGGAGTTATCCTCATTTTGTCCCTGTCTTTTCTTCACAAATAAAGGTTGATAACGTTGTGAACTGCAATACAATAATTGGACCTGATTCGACAGCGTTGGGCAATTACTAAACACTATATTTTAGTTTGACTACTTGCTTGTCTGATATCTTGTTGAAGATGTTAATCAACCTACAACGAATCTTTTGCTTATATTGCGAATGCTCTATACATATTCTCTGCTCGTGACGGTTGTTTAATTGCCAGTTATTGATTCCTATTCGTGGCAGCACAAACATTCGTAAGATGCTTGCAAGAAATGGCAGTTAGTTACGGAGCCGAAGCACGCAATCGGACCTACGTCAAAAAATAATTTGATGCTTGTGATGTGCCGCATTTTGTGCGCCTCAGAAACCATCACTGATTCTTAATTTTATAGAAATGGGACAATATGGCCCATCTCAATATCCTAATCCTTTCTGTCCTGGCAGATTTCAACTATATGTTGTAAACTCAACAGTGTAGTCTGAGAGGAAATTGTTATGGAGAAATCATACTCTTTTAACCTAGTCTCAGCTGGGCGGCCGTTAATATCCTAGAGTAATGAGACACACTATGCCGCACCAAATTACTGTAATCTGAGCGAATACTGTTCCACTATCCTTGTGATTTCGGACACCTATTCCTCAATATAGTGTACGTCAATCAGTACTTTTATCCAGTAGGAAACCGGCACGCCGCATGCAAGCTTGGAAGGCTGTCCAGTAAAATATTAGCTTCTGACATATTTGACAGAATTTCTTTGTGGTTAATTATGCGCATCTGTAGTTGTGCTTGTTTATCTGACAACGAGACGACATTATCCATCCCCTCCAATTGCTACCGGGTTTCAGGCAGTGAAATGTTTACGATTAACGCGTTATCCTTGATTTTCGGATTTACGTTCTCTTAAATCTGCCCCTATGAGATTATTGCTATCACTACTGATCGCCAGCTGCAGGGTCGAGGCAATTAGTGGTAGTTGATGGATTTAATTTGACACGTACAAAATTGGTGAGTGTAATTATTAATCAATAGTTATTAGGCAACAGACACGTGGTTTTTAATTGAGTACAATTATATACTTTGGTATCAAAGTTAGGTTAACAAAGATACCTTTCCCATAAATCACATCAAGCTTTGATGAATTTTAAATATACTTGTCTGCTGAAGCAATGCAGGAATAAATGGAATCTATACCAAGGTAAGATTTGGAGCGATTTCTTCCATGTTATTAAGCAGCTACTATCAAAATCAAACATAGATATTCTAGAACTAGAGGAACTGTGTCACTGTTGTAGTTTATCCGCATCAGTATATGGTAGACAGCGTAGGAACCGAGAGATTACTGTAATTCCTTCAGGACCATGTCTAAAACGGAATTAGCTAAGTGGCCCGTGTTTTCAAGTTTCAGCCTGTTTCAACCGGCTTGTAATTAATTTGGCTGTCCGTAAGATAGATTGTATAACCTATGTATGGCATTGTTTATATACGACATGTAATACTTTGAAAACATCAGTTGTATGAAAATTTTATCAAAAATTGTATGGGAATGTATTATTGATGTAGCCTTCGATGCTTCCGTGCAGCTTTGTTGGGTAATAAGCTGTCCGTTTTGATAGATCATGGTCGTTGGTTTAACTTATGTTATACGTGCGTGGGGGCCAAATGATAGATTGTAAGTTCCGGAGTAGGCCATGTTTCTGTATTTGAAACCTTGAGCAATAAATAGAAGCACACACGGCAACGGCTTGTGGTCAGGCACACTACACAGTTTGGGCTACTTAAGTGAATAATCTTATATACAAAATTTCAGCGTCACCAATTCCATCAAGCGGAAGTAAAGGAATACCTCATTCCCCATAGTATTTTAAGCACTTTGTTGCTCTTAAGAATCACTAGGCGTTTTTTTGAAAGATGTTGCTGGATTGACGTTTTCTTGCGGTCTTTCCAAACACGACTAACGGTGACTTTCAATGTATTTATTCTGCAAAACAGACCTCCGAAACATAGTTATTGTCGCCCCATAGTTTACCATATATCATCAAATCTTCGAAGGAATAGAATTTCGCAGCCATTTTGCGACAAAATGGTGCCAGCATTTATAAAAATCACAATCAAACAGTCCAAGGATGCGCAAAAGATCAGCCACAATATCCGGAACCGTGGTTACCGTGTTCGGCTTACCTAAACCATGTTGAGTAATTGGTAAAACTGCAATGTCAACATGGGTTAGCATATACTGGAGAACTAAGCAGAAGCACTTAAGATAAGTAAGCTCTGCCTCGTCTGTATTCAACCGGAGGTAGCGAGCTAAAAGTTGCATCTCGTTGTTGATGACCCCAATAATGAACTCACAAGCAATAACCGTATACGTCAGAACACCAGAAGAATTAGGACGTGAGGAGAGTACTCTACAGAAGACAGAAAGTTATTTTAATATTCTTGTGGTTATTCTCCGATATTCAAAATCCATCTAATTCGTCTAAAACTAGGTGTGGAATCATTTGAAACGAGAAAGCGAGAAATGTTGCAAGGTAACTAAGGTAAATAACTTGTTGCAAACTTGTCAGTGATTTCAGCAATTTTACTGGTCTTTCTATACTTGAATGTTCAATAATCCGAATAGCGCTCGAAAATTCCTAAGCGAACCATTAAGTGGCCAATTAAATGGAAAGTAAATAAAAAGTGTTAACACAAAATCCTGCTGAATAAGAGAATTAGTCATCTTGGAGCAATCGTAAAACCCCAGCAATCACCGAGAAAGGACGTTCTTGCTTGCAATATTATCTCTGCATATAAAAACTTCCGTCCAAATAGGAGTTAGATAAAGTTCTTGCAACCAGATGCGAAATCATGATTCCATGCTAACGAAACTGTTATCTATAACTTTTATTTACCCGATATCGTATAAAACGCATAATCTTTTAACCAGCCACTGTATATGATGAGGTAGGTTGGCTTAGCATTAAATTGACAGCTGAGCGTCAACCATAAGTTTTGAGCATAGGTTGCGGCTAAACTCTGCAGCAGCAAGCAAATGGAGCTTTTAGTTTCACACTTATATGATTTATTTTCCATTATTATTTGCTAACTTCTGATTCATCTCAAGGCTTGATATTTTTTGGATAGCTGTTATTCCACACCAAAACCGATGTTAGTTCAAGATTACACGAACCGTTTGTTTCCACTTAGAAACGTTTGCTTACTTGATCCGCATATATTGGATTACCCACAATATGTAGATGGGCGCAATCAAGCTTAAGGCGAGAATCGGAATCACACAGAACATCTAATAGAATAGCAGTCATCAACGTTAGCATCGATCTTACATCAATTCATTGGGTGAAACTTTACAGTCTGATTAAAAATGGATTAATCATAGTGCTGCTACTAATAAAGCTAAATGGAGCAGCATCAGAGTCGTACAGTTTGGTAAAGTTTGGTCCATATTTTAGTTAAAATAATACGGTAGGGCTAAAGTAAACAGCCTTTTCATGAACATATCCAATTCACACTCATGCTGTTACTTGAATCGTTAACACAAATTTTGAAATGGAATACCCATACAAATAGATTTTCCTATCTTAGGTTTGGCATCCGTAATGGGTAAAAGCCACACAGCAAAGGCCAGGAAGTCACCATTAATCAGTACCCGTGAAAATTAGGTTTCCGCTAAAAGGATGTGCATGTAAACATTAAGTATATACTGGCTGTGCCATCTGCATAGCTCTGTACATAGGCTACCTGGCTGAAAGTATGCAGTTTACTTCCAAATGATATATTAGCCAAAAGGCCAAGAAACGGGACATCCTCTTTAGAGGTGTCAGTTGACCGCTAAATGTTTCCTCGTGTCATTAGTTACTTCGCAAATAAAAGTACACTTTCAGCGCACCGCCCAAGGTAGAAATGTTGTCAACAGGACAGATAAGTTTGTTAAGAACCATCGTTTTCTATCCTTCAATTTATGACAAAATTGGTAACCTGATCTACTCTGTATACAGGATCATAATTTAATGAAAATATGTACATAGATTTAAACATTGACGCTTACCGGCTCAATATAATAAAGAAACTTTACTAAACTCGAGTTATGCTCTTAGTGACGAAATTCGGGTGAAGCTTTTTTGTAAAATGTACAAATTCAGCTTACTGTTTTCAACGAATGCACCTGATAGAAGAGGTGTTGTATTAGGGTTTTACATTAGTATCGAATTTCCTAACGTTTACCGATTAAATGCAGCAAACAATAATAAACTTCGTCGTCTAGTCAAATAAACGTAGGCTTTAATTACCAAAAGAAGCGCATTTTCAGCAGTATACATTCTATTCAGCGACTTAACTAAAATGACATTTTCAACAAACGCCAAATTTTATAAATGTATAAAGAACAGAGAAAGGTGTAAAATGCTGTCACGAGAGTATAAGGGTTCATTTTTTTGAGAATTGATTTAAGACCGATAAATAAGATTGTAATAATATATAATAATAACATTGAGAGATACTATAGACTTTATCCAAACAAATTCTTATAAGCGTTTTTAGACTATAAGCTTCAAGAGATGCGGCTTATCCGGTTTGTTTTAATATGCTTCTTCAAAGTAGTTTGCGAACACATCGTGTTAGGCGGTAATATCACACATTTTTATACATTGATAACATTTGTTTCTGGTATTACATCTAAATACAGGACGCCCTTTTCCTTTCGTATGCAATACATGCATTACACACATCAGCCAAAAAGGTTAAATGCGTCAATCAGTGAGTGAGTCACAAGCGAGTTTTCAACTTTATTTTATCAGTTATGTGAAGTGGCTCTTGAATCAGGTGGTGTTGTACTCTTATGTATAAATCTACCTAGCGACGATGTTCGTCACTTTGTACCAAACGCTAGGCTGAGTAGCCGTCAGATGTCAATTGTTGGCGTCGTGAGAAACTTTCCAACCATAATAGTAATGCGTTATACATGGGTTTCAATGAAAAGCACGTGTGGGCACTAACATTACAACAATCCCAAAGACGGGGCAACGACAAAATCCTCACTTGATTTTAAAAAGAAATATATGCATTTCCCTGCTCATTGAACAGAATACTCGTCTGTTATTTAAAATAACGCGGAGATAAGACATTAGGAATAGCTTTCAAAAGCAAATGTTTTATTACTATTATGCCGAAAGTTGCTACAACCTGTAGATTAATTGTTATGCCGGCAAATCCAGCTAAACAAATGAGTTAGCTAATGAGTTAACCAGTAATGATTTAGCTAAATAATTTTATTGAGCATAAAAAGAGGAATAAGCCAAACATTTCGATAACCGTCTACCCTCGGGTTTATCCTATAATAAAATTAGTCAACTATGTTGGCACGAACATCGGTGCGCTACGAGAAGAGCCTATGTCTAATTACTTGTACCTTTCAACAAAATTCAGATAACCATCACAATAATATATACTGGCTTATTTGTCCTCATATATGCAACGTACGATATAGGAGTTTCTTGGCAATGTGTAAAATACCTGTGCCCGAACCCGGCGGCTAGGTTACTTGATCCTACTAGGATTTAATTCAGCAACCGAGGTTTGAATCGAGTAATATTCTACAGCCTTTTAATTTCTACGTTGGTTGATATTCCCGCCATGGAAACGTAAATTGCACTATACTTCAACAACATGATTTGGCAAGTGGAATATTGATTTCTTAATGTTAACCTTCAACTAGAATAGTGCCAAACAATATTAGGCGAACAGATTTTATAGCCAGCTGGTTGGTTATATTTTATTCCCTTTTTGCGGATAGCCAATTGTAAGTGTGCAAATTCAGATGATATTCACAGAGGTAGTGCTTGGCATCCGCATAAGTCGTCCAGCTTCATTCAATCAGGCTCGGTGCGTCCTGTGAACGGTGCATACGTCAGCGGTTAAGGGTGTGCGCAGTAGTCCTATGCTCCATGATATGCATCTAGATTGTCACATATGGTCTTATTTCACAGCCTAATCCAATTTGGCAGCAAATGAAATTTAAGGCAGAAATTAAGTAATTCCGATCTGTGAGACAGTGCTCGAAATGAGCATCCTTACGATATTGCTGGCGTCTATACGCACATTGTGCGACCTATTTTTACCTTACTCTGATCGCATGTGAAGATGTGGTTCCCGCTTGTGAATGGAGCCAGTAATCAGTCGGCTGCGGTCAGGCGCATAGTTCAACATCGATCACATGTGATAGTCAACATTAATTCAATGTTTTAGTATCTTTATGTCTACTGTCTGTTACGGTTACCTAATATATCATGCTAACCATAGTTAGCAGTATCAGTACATGCGGACTGACTTTCAGCACGAGAATGCTGGCAGCAGGGAAGCTGTCGCGCGGTTTGCATCCGATCAGCACCAACAACGAAACAAAAGATTAGCTGCAGTTGTAATGTTTACTTACCGAACGCTTAAACTCTTTCAGTTATCTTGCAAAATTTCTCGTACTATTTAAAAGCCTGACCGACTAACCGCACTACTAAATCGCCTAACTTCAGAAATCCTAAGGCTTAGCTTAGTAATGAAGAGAAATATGGCTTTCTGTTAAAATGCCTTTAGCTGGAATTAACAGGACTCCGTGAATTGATGAAATTTGGGCATCGGCTCAACTGCCTAAAATATTCTATCTCACAACACCGTCATAGCTTTATAGAACACAACAAATACTACACACCTCAACAAATCAGCCTTTAACTAACATGCGTTTATCTTACTAATTGCATATTACAATAGATCAATCCGAGGTTGTTATTAAAAGACAGCAATTAATCTAAACAGCTGCCATAAAACAGCAGTTGTTAAAAGCATACTAGTGTTTTAGTGCATCTTATTAATTTACGCAAACATCCTAGTTTTACATAACCATCAGGTATACAAGTTTACTTGTGTTAAATCTTGATTTATAGGCGTGATTACTTGTTTGGTTTCATGCAATCGGGAAAACAGCCATTCAATTTGTGACCTCATATGTAGGTAACATCTTTTCCTCTCGCTTATGGCTCCCGAGGTCTCCAATCTTCCCATTTTCACAGGCACAGGATGGGATGCATTTGAGCATATTTGTTTCCATGAAACGCGGTTATGTAGTACGAAGTAGATTTACATTTCCATGACACAAGATTGCGCCAACTCTTTATATTATTTTATTCAGTTCGCACACCAAATAAATGTGTGCAGATCTATTAACGTACTAAACAACGGTTTACATTTCTTAATCATAGTTGAAATTCACCTTATGTAATAAATATTAAAAATACACCCCACATTTGTTGATAATTTAATGGATACTTGTTGCTTAGTTAAAACCTTTAAGTTGCAATTAGGGTGAAAAATAGTTCAGCAATTCCGAGTTACAATTTTATCAACCAATTAAGGCTGATTGTCTCTAAATTGCACTTAGCTCCTAAAATATTATATAATGAAATAAATAAGATATTTATGTGTGCTGTAGGCTTATTTGTTAAAACAGACGTCTAATTATGAATGCTGTGCTTTAAGTTTTATGAAAATGGCATCCGTTTTAGCGAACAATTTCGGCCCGCAAATGCGAAAATTAAGACATAAAATTTAGTTGTTTTCCAATTTTGATAATTGTACTATTTACCGAGAAAAGACCTAAACAGTTATGATATGTGAGCTAATACATTGTTTGCAATTCGCCGTGGATATTCCGCTGGGTAGCTTCCTAAGGACATACAGAAACAGGCCGTTCTAATAATAGCACAGCACTATAACTCGCATTTTGCTTGTTGATAATCAGTAATCCTATTATCACTGCTGTTTTACAAAAAGAGAAGAGTATGGTATAAAAGTCATGACTTCTTCTAAGAAATGATACTTTTTATTCATAACCATTCGTTGGATGTAATTGAATGCGTTCGCAATCAAAATGTCGTACATGCATGATTAGTTCAACGAAGAAACATTTAATTTACCTGGGCGTTCCATGGATAGAATGTACCAACATTTATGATATATCTATTCATTTCAAATAACGTTTTTCTATGACAGTTTCCTGGAGAACACCGGAGGTGTTAAAACAAAGATCATTAGATATATTTTGAGTATCGCTTGATCCGGTGAGCCCTTAACAAGACAATAAGGTCAATTGGTGAACATTTTTTACTTCTACGTGCAATCCGATGGAAAATAGAATTCAAGGATATGTTGGACATGTGTAAGTGAGTTTGCGTCTTAGCATTGATGTGTCCTGTAGACATAGACGGTTAATTTATGTGCCTGCGTCTAGAAGCAATCCTCATAATTCAGATGTTAAAACTACCAGTTATTGAAACCTAAAGAACGCATGGCCCAACAAAATACGGTCTGAATAAGTACAACTAGGCCAAGTTTTACGGATGACGTAGGCAGTACAGGTAGGTAAACTTATCCATAGCTGCTGATATGGTGCAGTTGAGGATTACTTACATTTGCTTTCGGTGAACTGAAAAATCTATGGTTGTCATATTTACACTCTAAGTCAACTCGTAGAAATGCTGATCGCAATCATTAGAGCTTTGCAATACCTTCTTGATACCAGCAATTCGCTCTAGGTCTGAGGCGATGCCTTGCGTGTCATAATTAAGCAAACATAATAACTAACTTGTCATACATACTTTACTTAAAGAGTGTCATTTTCGACTAGTTGCTTGTTCAGAAATTAAGTTTACTTTTCGTTTCGTTATGTGTTCACAGTCAATAACACTTCAGCCACATAAAGAGTATATATTTTGACTGCTGCTACAATGAGATTTGCTAGTAAAAACTCATTGATTCTACGCATATTTTTCTTGTTGGTGCGTTTGCAAATACGTGAAGTAAAAGTCAATATTTCCGTCATATTCTACTGGTTACTGTTGACAATGGTAAATGCTGTTCAGCAAGAATTACATTTGTGGATGTGTATGGAGATGCATTGCGAGTACGCCATTGCCAAAGCTTACTTACAAATTTTGATGCGGAATATTTCTGTTGAAAGTGCATCACGTTCTGGAAGGGCAGTTTATGCTGTTAAAGGCACTAATTATTGCGTACCAACGAAAAACAACTTGTGAGATTACTAGGAGCCTTATTTAGCGAACCTGACCGTTCGTGCTCATTTGCAGCACATAGGTTTTATCTCAAAGCTCGATATATGGTATCCCATTTCCTTTCTTTATAGAATTTGTGCCGTCACGTTAACGTCTATGATTTCCTTTTCAACCGTCAAGAAAATTATCCATGATTTAATCGAATCCCTACTAGGGACAAGAAATACGATGTCTTCAACAATGTTAAACAAAATGAGATCACGGATTAAAAAATCGAACCGGCTCAAACCACCTCAAAAGTCGATATTCTTAAATATATTGAAGCTATCTCTTTGGTAGGCTTTCAAAGGAATAGTTCGTTTGAGCTTCCACCGTACAACACAACGATCAATTCAGAATTACACTGTAATCAACTGGACTAATTGAATGATTCACTTAAGCAGTAAAGGTCAGAATTGATCAATAGAAAAAGCAGTAGTGATTTACCAAGCTAATGCGGAACCTCTTACCCATTTCGTAATTCGCTTGGTGGATGGAATATACTACCATACATAACCTATTCCGCAGATCTGGCACCATCTAACTGTCATTTGTTTACGTCTCTAAAAGATTATTGGACGGTAAATATTTATCTCGAATGAGGAGGTCAAAATCAGGTGGATACTATTTTACTAGCAAAGAACAAATGTTTAATGAGCGTGGAATCACGATACTACCAGAAAGTTGGCGTTATATCCCGAAAATGTAGCAGACTATAGTAGTACCAAAACGTAGATATGGAGAGAAATGCCCGCACACAGGTACAGAACAACTAAATAGATAAATGTTGAAATTGCAAACCATCATTTGGAAGATTACATGATTGGCTAATGCGTGCTAAATAAAACGGTGAGTAGTATAAGCGAATCGAGGGCAAAAGCAAAGCAAAATATTTGAACACGACAGGTGGCAAAATGTTTTGGACCAGAATGGACAATAAATAGTACAAAATATATTTTTATAAGTAATTCGTCTTACATTTTCATTACAAAACGCGGTTATTTTCCAAAGAATACGATAAGTTGATTAGTAACAAGTAGACGGATTTAGGTATGGTTCGAGTTGGTTCATCGCAATTAGATTCCAAGCCGCATAGATGCTACCAACCCGGAAAGGCACCAGACGCGCATTTTGCCCTTTCGGGGTCCGTCAGTGGTGCGCATCCATCGGTCCCTTATGGGGATCGAACCCATGACCGTTAGAGGCTAACGCCAAATAAACAGCTGCTTATGCCACTGAGCCATGGGGATGACAACTGACCATTACGTATTGAAACCCAACTGCAATAGAGCCCGACCCATCCCCCACTGCCGTGCAGCTTCTTGCCCGTGCAGAGGACCTTGGCTGGCCGTCACGATCAGGTCTTCTCTTGCCAGCGCCTTGAATCCACACAGCAATTTTGAATACTGGTAGGGCTTAGATTTTTGATTAGTAATGAGTAGACGGATTTGGGTATGATTCGAGTTGGCTCATCGCAATTCGATTCCAAGCCGCATACCTTGTTTCAAAACAAAACAGCATCTGTAAATAATGGAATTCTTTGGTGACCCAAGTTTAAATTAAATCCATGATAACCTACTATTGTAACTGACTAGGGAAAAATGATTCATACAATAGACTACAGTAAGAATATTCAGGTAGAACTTTTAAACCCATTTTCCAGTGTCGACTTACTTAGTGTAATATCCACTATTTATTTTCATCGGCAAACAGTGAGACTAACAAAGTTCGATCTAAGCAAAGCTAAAAAATTTGGATGAGCGCAGAATCGCAGAGCGCGTCAGTTCATCGAAGCCTGATATTCGGGCCGGAACTCCGTCAAATAGCACCTGGAAACAGAGATGTCTACGAAGCTCTGCAGGTGACGACAACAATAAATAATGTTAAAGGCACTGATGAGACAATACGAAATGCGTGCATTTGACAGTCTTCGTCTTCTTACTGCGCTTTTTAAATATCAGTTCGACAGTGCGGAGGCGAGACCACTTGAACGACCCACGTGAGCAATCGAAGATTGGCATTCAAAGCAAGAGCTGATAATTATTCACTTGGATCTGGCAGTGGCTTACGAGGCTCTACGAATCAAACCCAAATAACCCCACTGAGGTTGTTACCTAACTTGTCAATGAATCGTTAACAACAAAATTGCCAAGCTCGGAGAAGACTTGAACCCTCTCATTCACACCTCGAGCTACAGGTATTCTCAATGGTTTCAAATACATTAATATTCGCTACCTGTTAATTTATGTATTTTGATATCATTTTGCAGCTGCTTATATTCTGTAACGCTCGTGAACTAGAGCATAAGCTTGTAATGCTAGATCTAATAAAAAGTCCCCAATCCTTGAGTATCAATTAGTAAATGGTCAGTGGTTAAATCAATCTCCTTGAGTAGATATCAAATCTATTTCAAAACTTTACTTGCATTTAAATATTTTGCGTTTGAGAATGAATATCCACTGAATATGGCATCTTGCAGTCACGGGTTGCAAAAGTTACTGAGTCATTTCTATTTTGTCAAATCAGGTGTGCAAGTGAAATTCAATAGATTTTTCATTTTTTCGTAATGTATGATCCTAGTTTAACGCAGTAGTGGGGAATTAATTTATTTGTGATCCCATAATAATCTTGGTATACATGGCGCATGCCATCTAGTTAGCTGGTTGTAACAGCCGGGTTTCTTTGTTATTATTGTGCTGGAAACTGGCGCATGTTTTAGCTTGGACGCAGGTGTCAAAGGGTGTTTCTGGGGTCAAATAAAGTTAGTTATAACGGATTTTGTGCCAGAACGATTTGTATATAACACTTGTAGCAAATGATTGCCATGTTTACTGTCCAATTATCACAGACCAATTCTCACATTTGACTTCGTAAGTTGCCTTTGCCTTCGGAGGATTATTACTTGCATACCAATATGCCACCTTTTTGGTTTATGTTAAAAGCAGTATATTATCTATTTGGTGAATAATTTGTCAAATGAAAATCCATAATCTATGTATACACGTTTCATGTGTTACTGCGCGTTCTCTTTCACCGAGCGGTTTCTCTTCACTTACGATTCAGCATCCAATACCATGCAAATTGCAAAGCCTTAAAATGAAAAACACAAGCTGCTTAACGGGTGGTAAGGTTGTTTAATAAGTTATTTAATTTTATCTATGCTAATATATTTATCAGATTTAGGGAGATGATGGAAGTTTCATCAATTGCTATGTAGAGATAGTAGCATGGGAGTCAAAACACTATATAAATAAGTTGGTGCAGCAATTAAAATACACCGCAAATAGGTGACTTTTGTGTTTTCTACTTATTCGTCACATTCGATAATCTGAGTGAAGGATGTGTGAACACCTGATTTTGAATAGTCATCATCATCATTATACACGTCAGCTAGAGGTGGGAAAACACCTCTGCTATTGTGCCGCAATACATGAAGGAAATACATACATACATACATATAACACAATACACAAAGGAAAAATAGATACAATAGTTGTATGCCAGCTGAGCCACCAGCAACGGATAGGCATCGTTCTGGTAAGCTACCAGCCAGCTACTAAGCAAAAAGAAAATCTTTTATTGTTTCACCCTACGAAATGAGATCGTAGCTGGAGAGGGAGGCTAAAAGTGATGGGGAGGGACAAAGAAACCCACAGCAGGAACGCCACTGAGGTCGGCTCCTTGTCATGTCAGCATGTGTATGCAGCCCAACGTGTTCACCTTCTTTGGGACCCCAAGCATGGAGCCGTGACGCTCAAACCGACGCTAGCTCCGACGTGAGGGACTTCAGTTCCCTGGACCAAGTAATCGCTTGGCCACCTCTCCTCTTCTTCCACCCACATCTACGGTGAGCAAACACCACACGTCGAGGAGTCGGTGGGCTGGCATGCATAACACGTGGTCGAGCCATCGGAGCCTGGCGCGGGAAATAACGGTGCTGAGAGGTTCATTCCCTTTTCCTGTGTCGTAAACAAGGCGTCGAACGCGCTCGTTACTCACGCGGTGTTCCCACCAGATGTGAGCGAAACTGCGAAGGCACCGATGGTCGAACGTAAATAGCCTCTTCATGTCCGCCGACCTTAGGGATCAAATTTCGCAACCGTACAGTAGGGTCGAACGTACCGCTGCATTGTACACTCTACCCTTCAGGGCAAGAGTGAAGTCGCGCCGCCGCCATAGGTAGCGAAGGTTAGCAAAAGCACTTGGATATCTGACTTCCGATAACAAGGACCGTAGCTAAAGCAGAATTTCGGTGTTGCCTGCCTGAAAACATTGTACGACGATGACAAGTTTCGAGAATATTTCCGCTCGTCAGTCTGAGATAGCAGGCAAAGAACGCAGGACCGTTATATTGTTTGCTGTGGCCACTAAATCTATGCCTCCTGGTAAAGACCAACAACGCCTGACACAACGGTTAATGATGGATTTTGGGGAGCATTATTGAAGTACACATTGTAGGGATTGATTGCGACTCTCAACCTGTTTTTCAACTCTTCCCATTGAAGTGAATGTTTGTCTTTCGATCACGAGGACCGCAGCTGAAGCAGCAAGTTAATGATGCCCGCCCGAAAGGTTTCACTAACTGGACGCTTTTCAGGGTCATTACCCCTCATCTGATAGATATAGCAAACATCCAGTCCGGGAGGTTATTTGTGACCGGTAACCATATGACACCGGGTCATGTCGGACAAAGCTTAATGGTGTATTCTTAGGCTTTTGTTTGAGGTGCACTATATAAGATGGATTGCAGCAAGCAATCTCAATGTTGACCGCGATTGCCAAATAAGTGAACTTTGGTCCTTTGATCATTAGCACCATAACTGACTCAGAAATTCGGTGTTACCACTCGAAAACATTGCTATACTGACGTGTATCAAAGTTATTGCAGCTTATTCAAGTTAGATACATGGATCGAACCCGGGCCGTTACGATGTTAATTGTCACCACTATTCCAATGCCACAGGGACTCAACGGAAACTCATGACTCAAGAAGTAATACGTATCTTGAAGGTAATTTTTGAACTACAGCTTGAGTGGATGGATTGCAACACCCAATCTCAACGTTGACCGTAATTCCCATTGAACTAACATTGATCCTTCGAGAACGAGGACCGTAAATGAAGCAGAAATTAGGCGCTGCCCGCCCGAAACCACTGTAACACTATCAAGCTTTTCGAGGTTATTAATCATCACATAGAGATAGTAGACTTCGAACCCGGGACGGTTAGGGTGTTACTTGTGACCGTTACCCATAAGCCCCCAGGTCTTGACAGGCATTGCTGACACCGCTGCTAACGATGGATTTTGTGGTCATAATTTAAATACACGTTGAATGGATGGAATACGGTGCGCATTAGCAAATTTGACCGCGTCTCCAATTGAAGTGAACCTTGGTCCTTCCATCACGAGGACCGTAACTGACGCAGAAATTGGTTGCTGCCCGCAGGAAAACACGGCACTACTATGACGCATTTCGATTTTATTTCCTCTCTATAGATAGAGATAGCAGGCACGGAACCCGGGACCGTTAGGATGTTTGTTTAGACCGTTTTCCCTAATGCACGACGGGGCAAAACTTGACGCAAATGTTAATGATGTAATTTGTGTGTACTCCCACGCTTGAAATCATTAGCAAATTAGAACGTTTGACATCAGCACTTCATCGAGCTCATTTACGTTTGCCATGGATAGTCTTATTTCTATTACCGAGCCTTGCTGGACGCCACAAATAAAGTTTGTGGTCTAGTAGTAGGATGTGACGCAATATAACTGTTTAACACTAAAAAAACCTTTGTCGTCTTCAGATACATGTCAAGTGTTCAGTCCTGAGTGTTGTTTTCGTTTGCATCTTAATGCTTCCAATATAGTAATTAAATGGTGAGTGTATTATGATTGGTCATGGCTAGGGATTGCTCCATTATGCGCGTCAGTCCGCAAGATGTGTCGCTATTCTGTTGTATACTTCGGAATTATACACATACTGTTAAGCCAGCTTAGAGCCGGGAGTAAGGGAATCCTAATAAGGGGGCAATGTGGATAGCTTTTGGGCCTGCATTTTGCTGTTTATCCCGATGTCTGTTGCAGTGTTATGCGCGTTAGACTGAAGTAGAGCAACTTCTGTTATCTGGGTGATTTGGGTACTTCCAAATTAAGAAAGCGTCATTTTCCTAATGGTTGACGTACAAACGGTAGTGTAGCAAATTTTGTGAGGGTACTTTTTCATTAGTAGCTACCGTTAATGATCAGTCATGTTAAGCATAAATTATGTATGTATAAAGTTGCTGGCGTACCGTTTTTATTTCAAGTTAATTCACTCTAGTTTCAATTTACAGAACTTTGCCATCACCAATATTGTGAATTTGGCTGTATAGATAGAGCCACAACTAAGGCAATTCAATTACTTATGGAGAGTTGATCTAGATTGTAGGTCAGCAATATCTTCCAGCTAAGTAAGTTGTGTTAGTTACACATTTGGTGGAGGCAGATGGATACGCTCTCCAATTAGGTGATGTAATCTAAATGCTTCACATTGTTAGTTTCAAACCAACCTTCTGGGCGGCATTTTTAATAAATTGAAATGAGGTGAACATCATTGTTTTAGTCTAAGCCTTAAGGCAGATCCTAAGTGATAAATTTTGAAGTTATATGTTTGAGAATAAATAAATATGTGAACTTTTTAAGTCATAGAGCTAATTCGGTAAATAAAAGCAAAATATACTTGATAAATGTTCTATTGATTCCCAATTATCATACTGATCCAGACAAGGAAAACTCTATGACGATTATCTGGTATTCTTCAATAGATATTTACCATAAAGCTAAATTGTTTTTCGCTGAATCCATATAAATCCATGGAATGCATAATTTTTTCATGTCAAATGTTGTTACTGAATCAACAAAACTAATCAACAACAGCATTACGTCAGCCATTCAAGGTAGGGCGAAGAGATAGATGTCGATCGACAGCCCGTCATCAACATCATCATCAACAACAGCAATACATCTGCCATTTGAACTAATGCTTCGCTGCCATACAACCATGAGGACCCACGAAATAAAGAATTAGAAGAGGGAGAGAAGGGGGACTTAGCTGAAAACCTTAATGCCCTAAGCAAACACTCAGGGTCAAGGCGCCTACACATGGTTTAGACAACATACCGTCACAAACAGCTGACTATCGTGCAAATATAAGGTGGCATCGGCGAGACAGTTTCCTTGCGGCTTTCATTGCTACCCATCATAATCAGTTATTACCCCCCAGATAACTCAGCACCAAACACATGTTAAATAGGTAATCCGACTAGGAGGCGACGGCAGACGCGCCCCTAGTGTCGGTTACGAGCCATGTCCTATAAAACCTCAAGCCAAGCACAAAGCGGGTCACGTAGATTCCAGCCCGGAAGGCAAGACGGACCAAGGACACCCAGTTTGGTCGTCAGTGACTTCATTTCCCGCTGCCTAGTCAACTTCTGTCCATCTCGAGCCTTGCAACAACCTACAGCGGGTAGAAAACAAGCTGCTCCTAGGTAAGCGTTGACCAGGCATACGTAGCACATACCCGAGCCCAAGCAATCTAAGTAGTGATTATCACTACCTTGTACTAGCCTATAAAAATCATCGTTTCGGACCCGCTAGTACCATCCGACAATAGCAATGCTTCGCAGACAACGATGATCAAAGACTTGAAGACGCCTCAGATGTTCAGACCGAAGGGGCCAAGTCTCAGTAACACAGAGCAGAATGGCCCTCAGTGTGGACTTGTATACACGGTCTTCATACGAAGGATAACTTCCTTCTGTCGCCAAAGATGCCGCAGTTTCAAAAAGGCAACTCTGGCCTTTACACTGCGTGAGCTGACGTCAGTTTCTATGCACTCGCGTTGCTACTGCAGCTGCCAAGATAACTGAATTTATCAACCAATTCGAGTTCCGCGTTAGCAAGGGTTACGGGGTCATAAATTGGCTGGTGGTCCTGCAGCGACACTTTGCAGTTTGAGTACGGAAAGAGCATACCAATTTATGGGATCAGGGTTGATGGGGCGGCCTCAAAATCGCAAAAATCCAAAACGATATGGTCCAGATAATCAAGATCAACTAATTTCCATCCAGGAATCACTTCAAAGCCTACATCATGGGATTCCGCAAGAGAACACTCCATGAGAGAATCTACGACGAACTTGAAAAATGGGGAACTTGGACAAACCTGACAAACGCCAATTTTGATCGGAAAACTATCCGATAGGCCACCAGTAGAACCTGACTCTGTCTGTAGTGTTCAAATATAGAGCAGGTAGGATGTTCACATATTAACTGGGAACACCTATGCCTGCAGGAATCGGTTGATCGACTGAATCGACCGCACTCTTGAAATCGAAGAATACAGTCATTGTCTGTCTGCGGTATGCTTAACTCTGCTGTGGCACCTGCTGCAAAGCGAATATATAGTCTGTAAAGCCACGCCGTGGGCGTATACAGGCCTGTACTTCACTAATCCGTGATTCAAGTCCCACCGTTAGGTGACAAACCAGAATCGAAACCACTAACTCTGTCACAAGTGTCTTTTTGACTAATACCCTTGTGGTAAGAACAGTCTGGGTGACTGTCCTCCTTATACATTGTCACCAGAATCGATTCTCTAAAGTTAGACGGGGCATACTTTTCATTCCAGACTCCTTCGAAAAGTGAAGTCAGTGCTCTGCACGTCACCTCTCTTCCATCCTTAAAAATTGCAGATAGGAGGGAATCCAGGCCAGCTGCACGAAAACGATTGAGGGCCGTGATCGCTTTCCGGACCTCGGCCTCCGACGGAGATTCTAAACTAACCGTCCATGGCTTGACCTGCATCACCTGAGTAGGAAGAGGTCTGGAAGCAGCGGGCCTACCGAACGGATTTTGAAAATGTTCCACCCAAGGAGCCATACGGCGCTTTTTATTGTATGTCAGTGCAGCTGCGCTGTCTCTGATTGTCTCACTGATCATTATTACTTGGTGAAAGCAGCAAAACGATGTAACTCTATGTTGCTGCATTTAATGTCGCCCAGGAAAAAGATCCGTGATGTTGAATTGCGCTCGATACATTTCAGATCGTCAAAGCATTTCTCCAGATGTTCCTTAAATTCCGACACAGATTTGCCTAATCTGTGTGTTGCGGCAGGTGGTTCCATACATCCACCAATCGCCGTTTCAAAAATAGTTGGTGAGCGACCCGCAACAAATCCCGTATTAAACATTTACCGCTGTCGTAGTTTGATGCTTCGAGTGCGCAGATGCAGCATTGGTCTCAAAATGAGGCAGTCACCAAGATGTAATATCCTGTGCGTCATGATGACTTCAACGAGCAGACGACGATAAACTAGGCTGTGTATCCTTAGCTTTTTACACTGGTCTTCATGCGGCCCACCTCGTAAATTGAGAAGCAGCCTGGTGGCCATATGCCGCACTCACATCAATCTTTTCTACTTCGCCCCGGGTGAGAAGACAATACGCGAGAGACACATACTCTAACGTTGATCGTGTCATTGAGACGAATAGGCTAGTGGCAATCATTACGAACCAAGTACTAAAGCTGCGCCTGAGCGCATTAAGCATACGTAGACCGTTCTGGTAAAGTGCGTTCGTGTTGTCCAGAGAATTTTGATTATGGCGTGAGAGTACCCCGAGGTCTCTAATAAAAGGCAATGGATGCAAAGGTTTAGAAGGCACAGTGCACCTTCGACTGATCTCACACTTGCTTAGACTCATCAACTGAGACTTAACAGGGTTGATCGGAAGCTTGACATCTGCAGGCAACACGGAGAGGTGGCGCAGTTCTTGCTGGAGAAGGTCACAATCATTAGGTGCACGGATCACTCACCATACCAAGTCCTCTGCAAATATCGCATAAGACTAATTGAGTAGCTGAGGCACCCGTTTTCATGGATAAAGAACAAACTGGGCCAGTAAACTACCTTGGCACAAGCCAATGCTCGATGGATAGCAGTCGGTCAATCGGTTGTCGACCTGGACCATTCACTTTCGAACAACAAGGAAATTCCTGATCCATCGTCTCAGCGGGCCACACACACCGCACACCCTTAGCTTGTCGAGGAAAACTGCATAATTTATATTTTCAAAAGCGAGAAAATATCCCGGGTGTAGACATCAGAATCAGAGTCAGCGAACAAGCTCGTTTTCGGTGGATTTCTTCAGGCTGATACACCATGAATAATACGAATAAAATGAGTTAAAACAGACGGGAGTAAAATACAAAGGATAAATTAAAGGTCTTAACATCTAAATGACAAGGTCAAGTGATTGGTTCACAAACAGTCGAGGATATTTCAGTTGCATGGTGCTCAGAAGAGGTTACTGTAATAGAGGCCAGGGAAGAGAGAGAATCTGACCGAATTGTTTTTGTGCACATAAGTCTGGGTTCTGGAGACGGATGGCGAACGCTTCGGCTGTTGCCAATTGGCGACATCTTACTGCTGGTGTGTAACACTCAGATACTCGTTAAACTGGATGAAAACTTCGGTGCCTATCGATCTGGTGGTTGGAATCAATTAGATGTTCCAACACGGCGCTTGTCATTGTTTTATTTCCAACTGCACACAGTCAAATCGGGCATTGCTCACGGATTCTCTCAAACAGTCTCCTGGTTGTTTTTCCGATAAAACTTGCTCGACATGAAATAGTAAAGGAATATACACAGGAAGAACTACTTGATCGAGGAAGTCTGTCCTTACCTTGAAGCCTTAAGATTGGTGTTGAAGTAAATCTTAACCGTAAGCTTGCCGCGTAATACCCACGGTTTATGGCGTCCGATAATCTTCTGGACGTCGGCTGCGCTATTCCATCCAATTTGAACGGCAACGAGAGATAAACCAATTTATTTTCTACCGAATCGGTTTTGGCCCTCGATTCTCGGAAGACCATATTTCTAAACACACTAGTGACATACATGTTCTCGGGTCATTTGGATTATTCCACTCTCTCCTCTCTCCATCTGCTCGCAGAGTTGTCCCTGTACGTTATACGAACCGGCTCGATGTGCTCTTTCCAACGCCCAGCGTATTCCTAATCCACGCATTACAGAAGATTATCTCCCATTGATTCTTACATTTCCCGTTTTCTCTGGGGAGGTTGACACAAGGAATTTATTTCGCTTTGCATCCTGCACCAAAAATTGTGACCTATTTGAAGCCCAACATAGGGCTATTTAACAACTACGCCAATGATTTTATCGATAACTGCGTAAGGCAGATACAAGCAGAAATATATGGGATCTACCGCTAATCTTTCTATTGTGTCGCAGTCACTGAGGCTGCCACTTCAAATCGACCCACCGTCCACAAACCAAGAAGCGCTCCGACCAGATCGTGTACTTCGTTCCGAGGCCTGTCTGTTTTCAACTGAAACCGCTTGTGACCTGTCACGAGGATCGTCTGTGCTTACCAGACTGCTAACCGGTGTGCCATTGGAAAAGTGAGACAAAAACCACACGTTTGGAATTGGTGGAGAGATCGCTTTTCCAAAGCAACGGCGTGTGCAACTCGGAGGCACCGCAGTACATTGCGGTGCGTTCTTTTTGTTCGTAATTAAATCGCACAGTTTTTGGGAGTTGTCATTTTTTACCAGCGTTATATTAGACGTGGATTTTCAGGTAAGGATCAAAAGTTAGCACCCATTGTCTAAGCTCTTCTGATTTTGCTTCAGTGTATTTTACTTCGGTTTCATTATTTC
This sequence comes from Dicrocoelium dendriticum, assembly GCA_944474145.2. Taxonomy (NCBI): domain Eukaryota; kingdom Metazoa; phylum Platyhelminthes; class Trematoda; order Plagiorchiida; family Dicrocoeliidae; genus Dicrocoelium; species Dicrocoelium dendriticum. The sequence goes on along the minus strand of OX104063.1, from coordinate 161,126,616 downwards.
GTCTAAAGTAAAGACAGGCGCGATGATGAAAAAGGTATTATGAGCCTGGATTCTTCCATTTTAATTCAACATCTGAGACAGCGAACTAAGCTACTTTTCACAAAGACTGCAAGCAGTAGTAAAAAACCCGAGGCAGTGTAGGCACTCTAAGAAATTTCCTTGAACTACATGCTGACCTGAGAAAGACACCTGAACAATGTCCATCAGTAGCTGAAACTGCATGCGCTGAATTTGCATCAAACGTCGACATGCTCACATCGACATTGCAACCTTTGCAGAGTCAAGTTTTCTTATTTGAATCGTCCCCAAATATTGATAGAATGAACCTCATGAAGTGCGTTGTACTGATAGACTCCATTTCGACCGAAGTCAAACTCGAGTACGTTGTTCACGCAATGCTGTGGTTTTTAATGTGCCAGACAATTTACCATTAAAAATTGTATGCGGTATACAATCATGTTGGTCCAGCTGCATCAGAAAACGAAAAAATATAATGCGTTGCGCGTGTCCCATACTTTTCCAATTACGAAATGAACTTATTGATAAACGATTTATTCAAAAGCGCAATCTCATTTTGCTTAATTCGACTTTCACAAGTCTGAAATTTATGGAGGACAAAACCCCGCTACAACGAGAGATAAGGAGGAGAACGTCTGAGGTAAAACAGAATACCCAACAGCCATATGGCGCCCCCACCCAGTTGATATTGCTCTACTTAGGGGCTAACACAATTATGAAGATAATACTCCGCTTGCTGCAAGCAGGGACGAAGCGGTGAATGATCAAATGATTTTTTGAAATTAACAAGGAATCACATGAATATGCAAGCCACTCTATTTCATTAGATGCTGTGTCCGGTAGAACACCTAATTCTCGCACTTCGGAGCTAAGGTCAACATCAGATGCAAAATTGGTTACTGGAGGACCTCCACTAGACCGCAGTTTCACGGCTAAGCATGATAAGCCGACCAAGCCCCAAATCACTACAATCCACAAAACTAGTGATGTGCATGGTGATTCCTCTTTAATAATCAGTTCTGGCAGTCATATAGGTTTTCCTAATACTCATTCCTGTATGCGAAGTGAAAACAACGGGGATCAGCGAATAACAAATGCAATACCTACTAAATCCCAGTTGCATGCAAAACCGCTACATCAAGTCTCGAACTGTCAAGTACCGCCTAAAGTCTGCTCTGGCCGTTGTCCATGCTCATCGATAATATCGATGGATCCGGTCAATTTGATTGATAGTAAAATGGCGATTGATCTAGGTTTATCGTAAGCAACATTGGTCGACTCTTTATCGTCAACTTTTTTGAATAGACGCACACCCATAGGTCATAAAGTTATGGAAGATCTACCGCCATCTTTCCGCTTTACACACGGTGTAATTGGGTATCATGACTTTCCAAATCCATCAGTGAACCACATGGATTATGCTGATGTTGGTGTATGGATTGACACCAGTTTGCCTCCACCGCGTATAGTGAATCCTTTTATATCGAGCGCAAGTAAGTGCATTTTACTCATGGATGGATAAAACAGCAACCCACTGAATCTTATCAATGCGTTACATAAGCAACGGCCTATTAGCGACATGATGCAGAGGATACAACTTAGCTCTCCAAATCCCACAGGTTAGTGCAGTAATCATGGACTTTTCCCTCGAACCATTTTCTAGAGGGCCATATTCATCTCACTCCCTCCGCTGGGGTAACCTCCTAATCATTTTCCACCTTTGGAATACGCGCACTTGTTCAACAATTACTTACCAGGGTCCAGGCACATGGCTTGAAACCCCAGTGTTTATAACACAACCTAAAGAATATCCCTTATATCTCACATCTATCGGAGTATTTTTGCTACACGTTCGCTCTCTTTACTCTAAGATCCACACACTACGCTCGTTTTTTGTGAATAATCTTGATATGTTATTTAAAACGGAATCTTGGTGCCACGATGGCAAGTCTGACACTCAGTTAACTATTTTCGGATATAACACCTTTAAGAGGAATCGGCCTGGTCGTCAAGGTGGTGGCTGTGTATTCTATCTAAAAAAACTCGCTCACAGCAGCAACATTCGATAACCCAGTATTAAACAATATTCAGGAATCACTATGGCTTACGATATCTGTTAATCAGCAACAGCTGCTTATGGGATGAATATACAGCGCGCCAAACGGCAGCCAAGAATAGATGGAACTTATGACGCGTGCATTTAAATGCGCCGCTGGCCTAACGTTTCACATGAGATTATTATAGGTGATTTCAAACTACCTTCGAGGTCATGGCCCATAGGAACTGCTCCTTTAAAATTCCACAATCATATCTCCTGTATACAAATGAATGGTTGGCAGCAACAAGTCTCCCAACCTTCCAGAGGTGAAAGTACTCTGGATCTCATTTTTTCATTGGGCATACCTGCAATCAGTGTTAGGGTTCATGATGCATTTTCGGGGAGCAACCATCGAGTAATCAAATGTTGTCTTGGACTACGCATGGCCGATGTACAGAAAACTAAGCATTATCGTCTGTTCGGTTCTGTCAACTGGGACTCCTGCAAGGACCTGGTTCGTTCGATTAATTGGGATAAATTCTATCTCTCTTCATGTCCTCAACATGCGACCGAACATGTTTTATAGTATAATTGGCTTCTGCATCGATTCAGCAGTACCACTAAAATGTGCTTACCAAACCAAAACTAAATCCGATCACAATGCGTTGAAAGCTTTATAAGATTCGTCCGAAATTCAAGTTAACCACTGACTTTGCGCTATTATTACAGCAGTCGAAGCTGGTCGAAGAACAAAGGCAACAGCGTGACAAAACTCTCATTCGGGAAGAGTATAAAGCTTTGAACGGCCCTAGCAAAGCAGCTGAGCTGGCCAAACAATTCCGTGCCCGGGGTTCGTGTTGCAGCGACAATCTCAATTATATCACGACGCCTGATGGAACATACTCCGACGCGCCATGTGATATCTGCGAAGCTTTCAGTGATTATTTTGGCGAAGCAATGCTCAGTGAATCAGCAGACACGGCAACACTTAAATACCGCACAATAATGGTTTATACACAGTGGAATTCATTATAGCGAAAATCACTGGGCAAGTCGCTCGCTTATAATCCTCAACTTGCGCAGGCCCTGATGGAATCCCCATATGTTTAATAAAAAGCAGTGGTAGTGACTTCCTGCTGCTTTTGCTCAACATCTTTACTTCTATTTTAACAACAGAGTATACCATACTCAATGGAAAACTTCTGTCGTTATTCCGCGACATAAAAATGGCGCTGCCCACGAGGATAAAAACTTTTGTCCCATCAATCGCACACCCATCGAAACTAGAATAATGCAAAGGATCGGCAAATATGAACTATTTATATTCTTGCACAAGGCTTATATCATCATCAATTCGCAACACTGCTTCATGCAAGGTCGATCCTGCGCAACATGCCAGACTGACTTTTTAAACAACACAACGACTGCCATTGACAACAGAAACAGTGTCGTACTCCTGTTTATGGATAAGCAAAATGCCTTTGATAGAGTGTCTCACAGAAGGTTACTAATGGCTATAGGCATTGGATAACTGATGTTCCGTTGGTTGCCTTTATATATAATTGGTGGACAGCAGGTCGTGCGCATAGGCGACCATTTCTATAAACCGAAAGCAATCACTAGTGGTGTGATTCAGGGGAGTGTTCTTGGCCCTCTTATTTTTCTAATTTATATTAACGATATATTCCAGAGAAGAAGAAATGGTGTTGCATTATCTTTGCTGATGACCTTAAATTTGTCTACTCACAATCACATGCAAATACCCAGGAAACCGTACGTCTCATTCAGGATGACCTATCTCTCCTTGACTCCTGGATCCTGCTATGGCAGATGTCATTTGACGTGGACAAGTGTAATATTTTGTCGTAAAATTCCAAGTACCGCCAGACAGTTTATTATTACAAGGAGCATATATCTAGCAATGCATGACAGTTCGCGGTTTGGGCGTGCGATGTTCAGTCACGTTTAACTTTTCTGAACACTGTGACTTTCAAGTTTCGAAAGCTACGAAGACCATCGGTTATATCTGCCATCATTTTTATCTTATGGAATATCGCATATCACTTTACAAAACATACTTAATGCCGTGTATGGATTACTGTTAAATGGTACAGTCTAACCTGCGGAAATCTGACCAGCATGATGTTGAGATTGTCCATAGACGTTTCACGGAAAAGCTATGTGGATATTCCTCAAAGTTAGCATACAGAGAGCGATGTAATATTCTTAGATTTGACCCATTTTGGCTTCGGATAATGAAGCTGAACCGATATTTTCTTTACGGAATCATAAATTGTCAGATTCACAGTTTTGAAAACGGTGTTCACCTATCGTTAAACAGCAGATATACAATAGGTAACAAAGAGGTGGAGGTCATGACTCTAAAATTCAATACTAGAATCAGAGAACTTTCCTTCTAACCAAATATTCAACGATTAGGAACAAACTTCTAAGCGATATCAGAAACTTATTTACATTTTGCGATTTTAAGCTTGCTACTAGTAATCATTTAACCGTCCAAAACGTGATTGGGATGTACCGCACATCACAGTATCTAGATATCCCATTCGAAAACGGTATCCATGGTGCCCGAACAAATTTCTGAAAAACGAACACATAGCATTTCGAACAATAGTCCTCTTAAAAACATGTTTTTCTCATCCCAAACATCTCTAATGCGATTGTGAAAACTCCTGTAAAAAGGCAGAGAAAATACCAGAAAGATTGCGATATATCTGTGTACATAATTTGCAGAAGCGCCCATGATTATCTCTCAAATGAATTAACGAAATGTCATCGAACTTTGCACCAATATTTGATCTGTCCCTTCGAGGAAACAGATTCTCGCATGCTAGAGGAATTCAAAATTTATTTATTTAAATATTTATTTAAATTATCGGGATGGCCGTTTCTATACAAAAGGCTAGCTAAGAAATTCAGCCCGTCCGAAAGATTACCCTAACTACATATACTTCTTCCCATAAAGATATAAAAATTACCAGGTCCACTTCTGAGTTAGTGAAGCAAAGCTGGTAAAATGTATGTATTGTCCACTCCAGATTGCTTTTCCCGCACCCTGAGTTGGATCGACCCATCTGATCATCTGGAAATTTGGGCGCCTAGGAAAGACACCGTAACACGACGTTCAGATCCAAAAATAAATTAAGCGTGTCGGTGCCTTGAGTTAAAATTCATAGAATTTGCTCTGTGCAACATTGACTGCCTGTCACACGAAATATACCATCCACATATCGGCCATAATAGGGTAATACGCTAATGACCCCGCTCAGATAGTGCTTTTCGAATTTGCTCATGAATACATCTGCCAACAGCGGTTCTAGTGGTGAGACTATTGCTACTCCGACATTTTGTCTGTATATTACCCTATGCAACTGAAATTGTGTGTCGCTAGTACAGAGTATGTGAAGCTGTATAAACCGATTGTTCTAAACGCTGACGTTCAACTGATGTGCTCGAATGGTGTCGCATAAATTGTCTATTGTCTCTTCTGATGGAACATTCAGGAAGATCAAAGAAGTAAAGCGAACACAAATTTCTTCTTTTTGTATGAGTTGTTTTTTATTTTATAAAATCTGAATGTATCACGGAGTCTATACATGGATAAATCCGTTTCCATGGTTCTACAAACTAAGATTGCGGCTTGGCTGATTCGTTTTGAGGTGAGTTGCACATGTCCTATTAGGTCTAAGTGGAAGCCCCACTTTCTGTAACTTTGTTACGCCGTAAATTCTTTGAATTTCCATTCCCGTGGGTCAACGTTGTTCGAGCGTATCAGCGTTCATTGAGTTTTCTTGCATCAGTTGTCGCACAACCCTAGTAACTGTATTTTCTTTTGCTGCTGTTTTGTTCCTCCTAGTCTCCATTTTCCGGAACTTTGCGCGATCCCTGAGGATGACCATTATCTTGTCAACATATTCAGAATTCTCAATAAGAACGATCCCTGCTTCTTTATCCGGCCTAGATAGTAGCACAATCTCGTTTTATTTGAGTGCTTTAAGAGTGCCTAAGTGGTCTTTCTTCAGCAAATACATGAGATGGGTTTGTGCTGCAGATACTGGAAACATGTATAAACCAGGAGAGATTTAAAATGCACAGACGCTAATGCTGACGAGGGTGTTAGTGTAGACACTTGAGGATCTAACTTTTCGAACTGAACCTCTAATTCTAGCTGTCCTAAATGACCATGGGGATAGCTATACTTCGGAACAAGTGAAAGTACCTCTAACAGTGTCTTATCCAGGTGCGACGAGGAAAAATTATGAACGTACTTTTCTCTGTCGTGTAGGAATAAAATGCTTGGCTTAGTTTTGCCAAGTTGTCGCTGTATTGACGCTAGAGGTTGACCTTCTGGATGTGTGGTTATTTGTTTAACAATTGTCTCGATTCGCTTGATTTCATTTGCTTCAATTTTATACAGCATGACAGAACATGCGCACCAGTTGCGCTCCAAATCATCACGTCTCGAAGTAATGATGTCAAGCTCGTTTAACGTGTGTCGTTCTAACCCACATTAGTCGGCTAAAGGCGATTTCGCCTGAGTATTTTCCAAATTTGTTTAGGATATTCGCAATGTAAAATACTATCATCAGAGAATCGCACTGATGCTTCCGTTACGACAAAATTTGCGCAAAACTTCACAAACTGATTAAGTCCATTGGGCACGTGGAAATCATTATACTGTTCAAGTGAGCAAATATCCCATGTGAGGACATAAGAACTAGGATCAACGAACAAGCTCGTATTTGGTTGATCTATCAGGCTGGTAAACTAAAAAAGTACGAATAAAATAAGTTAAAATATAAGACAGGAGACTCATATGAAATTAAGATATAAGAGATGTTTGTTAAAAAAATAACCACGCATCAAGAAGGTAAACCTCTACCGTCATTACAGCGACAACTTGGCAAAACTAAGCCAAGCATTTTATTCCTACACGACAGAGAAAAGTACGTTCATAATTTTTCCTCGTCGCACCTGGATAAGACACTGTTAGAGGTACTTTCACTTGTTCCGAAGTATAGCTATCCCCATGGTCATTTAGGACAGCTAGAATTAGAGGTTCAGTTCGAAAAGTTGGATCCTCAAGTGTCTACACTAACACCCTCGTCAGCATTACCGTCCTAGCATTTTAAATCTATCCTGGTTTATACATGTTATCAGTATCTGAAGCACAAACCAAACTCATGTACTTGCTAAAGAAAGACCACTTTGGCGCTCTCAAAGCACTCAAAAATACGCGAATGTGCTACTCTATAGGCCATGTATGGGAGCAGGGATCGTTCTGATTAGGAAATCTGAATATATTGACAAGATGATGGTTATCCTCAGGGATCGCGCAAAGTTGCGGAAAATGGAGACTACGAGGAACAAAACAGCAGCAAGAGGAAATACAGTTACTAGGCTTGGGAGAAAACTGAAACAAGAAAATTTGATTGACTCTAGTACGTTCGAGCAACCTTGACCCACGGAGATGGCAATTCAGAGAATTTACGGCCTACCAAATTTACAGAAAGAAGGGCTTCCACATAGACAAAATTAGACATGTGCAACTCACCTTACCACGCAACAGCTAAGTCGCAATCCTAGTTTGTAGAACCAGGGCAAACTGTTTTATCCATGTATAGTCTCCGTGATACATTCAGCATTTTAGACGGTATAAAACATCTTAACCTGACCGGAAGAAATATGTCTTCGTTAAACTTTTTCGCTCTTCACGAATGTTCATTTAGAAGAGACAATAGACTATTTAGCGACACCATTCGAGCACATCAGTTGAACGTCGGCCTTTCGAACAATCCGTTTAAACAGCTGCAATGCTCTGTACTAGCGACATACAATTACAGTTGAATGGGGTAATATACAGACAAAATGTCGGAGTAGCAATGGGCTTACCGATAGGACCGCTGCTGGCAGATGTATTCATGAGCAAATTAGAAAAGCACTATCTGAGCGGGGTCATTAGCGTATAACCTTATTATGGCCGTTATATGGATGGCATATTTTGTGTTCAGACAGCCAATGTTGCACAGAGCAAATTCTATGAATTTTATCTCAGCGCACGACGTACGTACTGCACGGCAAGCATACAACTATGATTTACTGCAAAACCAATCGTAAGGCTTCAACTCAAGACAGACTTCCTCGGTCAATTACTTGTTTCTGTGTATACTCATTTACCTGTTCATGCCGAGCAACTTATATCGGAAAAACAACCAGGAAACTGTCTGAGAGACTCCGTGAGCTTTGCCCATTTTGCTATGTACAGGTGGAAATATAACAGCGAGAAACGCCGTGTTAGCACATTTAGTTGATTTTAACCACCGGATCGATATGCTCCAAATTTTTCAGCCAATTTACCGCGTATCTGAATGCTTCACACGAGCAGTAAAATGTCGCCCGTAAGCAATAGCCAAAGCGATCGCCATCCGCCTCCAGAACTCAGACCTACGTGCACAAAAACAATTCGTTCAGATTCTCTCTCTTCTTTGGCCCCATATTAGTGTAACCCCTGCTGAGAAACATACAGCTGACATGCCATTGATTGTTTGTGAACCAAGCACTTGACCTTATCAGTTAGATGATAAAGACCTATTAATTTTACACTTTGAACGTTACTCCCGTCGGATGTGTACCAGCCTGACGAGATCCATCGAAAACCAGAGTGTTCGCTTACTCTTGTACTGTTTCAGTTTCACCTGCACACAGTCAACTCGGGCAATGCTCATGGATTCTCTCAGAGGGTCTCCTGATTGTTCTTCCGATATAACCTTCCGTTATAACCTAACTCTAAATGTACAATATAGGAGTACACAAAGAAAGAATTACTAGACGGAGGAACTCTATCCTTGCGTTTAACCCTTACGTTTGATGTTGATGTAAATTTTAACCGCAAGCCTGCTACGTAGTACGTACTGTTTATGGCCCCCGATCGCATTCTGGAAGTTGTCTGCGCTATTCCAATCAATATAAAGGGCAACGAGTAATAAACCAATTTATTTTCAACCGAATCGGTTTAAGCCCTCCTATGTTTGCACTACAAATATCTCTAATATAACATCTCGCGGTAGCCGTTTCTGCTAAAATGATAGGCAAGAATTTCAGTACGTCGGTAAGATTGCCCTCAATACATATATCTCTATTCCACTCAGGACAAGTCGTAACACGACGATACGATAAAACTATTAACTTAGCTTAGCTATAAGTAGAATGGTTGTTGTTAGTAATTTTGTTCTTCACAGTCAGCCGAATATCAAGATAGGTTAACTACCTATCCGGAAAAGCACCAGACGGCCGATTCGCCCTATTGTTGCACGTCAGTGTTGCGCATCCTTCGGTCCTCTACAGAGGATCGAACACGTGACTGCTGGTATCTTGTGCCAACTAGTTCGCAGCATATGCAACGGCGCCATGAAGAACGATAGCCGACCATCACGACTTGTCAGGCTATATCGCAGTTAGCTAATTATTTGTGGTGGTTGGCTACCGTTTTCCTTGGCGCATGTGCATAAGCAGCCGGCTAGTTGGCACAAGCCACCAGCAGTCATGGGTTCGATAGCCTGTAATTGACTGAAGGACGCGCACAACTGACGAGTCCCAATATTGCGCAAGTCCGTCTGCTGCTATTCTAGATACGTGGTTGACTTATCTGGATTGTCGGCTGACTGCGACGAACAAAATAACTGACAAAAATCCTTCTACTCATAAGTTATACCAATTCGTCCTTACTGCTTTTATAATAATCATCATCATCATCATGATACATGTCAGATATTAGGAGTGAAACTCCACCTCCATTGTACCGCAATACATAAAGGAAATGCATACGTGCATACCATACATAAAGAAAAACAGAATACGACGGTTGCATGGCAGCTGAGCTACCAGCAACGGATAGGCAACTTTCCGGTATGCCGCCAGCCAACTACTAAGCAAAAACATTTTTCGTTTTACCCAACGAAATAAAATCGTAGATGGATCTGGACCAAGTCATCGCTTGGCCAACTCTCCTTTTCTTCCACCCACATCTACGGTGAGCAAACAACACACGTCGAGGGAGTCGGTGGGCTGGCATGCGTAACACGTGGCCCAGCCATCGGAGCGTTATGCGGGAACTAACGGTGCTGAGCCGTTCATTCCCTTTATCTGAGCCGTAAACAAGGAGTCGAATGCGCTCGTTACTCACTCGGTGTTCCCACCAGATGTGAGCGAAACTGCGAAGGCAACGATGGTCGAACGTAAATAGCCCCTTCATGTCCGCCCATCATAAGGACCAGGTTTCGCAACCGGCAAACGTCCCGCTGCATTTTTCACTCTACCCTTCAGGGCGAGAGTAATGTCACGCCGCCGCCATAGGTGGCGAACGTTAGCAAAAGCACTCCGAGCTTCCGCTATACGGTTCGTGATCTCCTCTTCGATCCCAAGTGCGCTGATACAACTTCCCAGGTAATTGAATTTCTGAACGACTTCCAGCTGATCCCCACCAACGGTCAGCGCAGGAGGCGATCCCTGCCAATCTTGGAGGAACGCTTTGCACTTCGGTGGTGCAAAGCAAAGCCCGAAGCGATTGACAGCCAGTGCTAATCTGTCCAGCGCGGATTGACACGTCTCGGAGCTGTCACAGATGAGGGCAATGTCGTCTGCATACTCTAAGTCAAGAAGTCGTTCTCCTGGGAGTAGCTCCACACCTTCCAAGTCATGTCCTGTAAATGCAATCTCCATGACTTCGTCAATAGCGAAGTTGAATAGGAAAGGTGACAGCGGGCATCCTTGTCTCACACAGCTGGAGATATTGAAGGGTGGCGACAGCCCGCTGTAAGCCCTTACTCTGCCCGTACTACGCGCATATAATACCTGGACAATATTTACATAATTTCAGGCACACCTATCCTGAGTAGACAATTCCAAAGGGAACATTGATCAACCGAATCGGAAGCACCTTTGATGTAGAGGAACACGAATACCGTGAGCCTCCAATATGTGTGACGGTGCTCCAACAACTGACGCAAGGTGAAGATGTGGTCGATGCAGCCGCGACCACGACGAAACCCGGATGCTCCTCACGAATCCGGATTTCACGAGCGCCGAACAGTCTGTAAAGAAGTATGGATGCGCATAATTTAGAGATGGAGACCAGCGTGCTTCCTCTATGGTTGTCGCATTCCTAGCGCGAGCTGCCATTGAATATGGGGATAATAAATTAGCAGCACTAGTCGGTTGGGACAATACCCTGCTCCCAGAAGCTTAATAGTAACTCATGTAAAACTTCAACAGGAGCAGAGCCTCCGAAATTGAATTAAGCTGTTGGATGACCATCCGTAAGTGCGGCATTGTTCAACTTAAAAATCGAATCTCAACAAGATGCTGTGGAGTTCTCCGAGCTAAGCAACTTAGTGGCAAACGTTTCGCCACCATTCGAGGTAGCAGCTTCAGTGCGGGATTGACAGCATTTAAGTAGCAGTAGCTGGTAGAAAGCAAAACCCAATCATTAATGCTGTCAGCAATCCCTCCGTGCTTTATATAGGCATGCGCGGCTATTAATTTTGCCTCGTACTCATTGCTGAATCCTTGGGTTGTGGTTGTGTTCGAGTCATTGTCATTGGCTGCGGAAATGTTGTTGCGACGGGTGTTGGAATAATTGCATGCGCATTGGTGCAACGGGTGTGGGTGAATAGTCTGCGCTCATTTTGACCATGATGTTCATTGACCGTATGTTGGATTAGGTTCTTTCGGACAACGGTTTTTGATTCTCTTGAACTCTATCTGTCTCAGCGGTTAGTATATTTGATCGAGGTCGATATGCATGTTGATTGAGTTGGTGGTTGAGAATCAGGATTCGAGAAACTCCCTCCCTTTTTGTGTTGCTCCTTCGGTCATGATATCTACATTGTTGCAGTCGAAACCGTGTCCCTCTTCATCCACGTGTGCTGAAACCAATGGGGTTGCGTAATGTTTCTTACACGCTATTTGGTGTTCATGAATTTTGGTTGACAGCTTCATTACTGTTTGTCCCACATAGTGTATTTCCCATTTCACGCAGTTTATTATATAAATGAAATTTCGTCATTCTTGTGCCTCCCGCTTTCCTTTTCGTTTAATAATGTTTTACTCAGCGTAGAGCTTGGCTGGTGTGCCACCATGATATGATGTTATTAGAACAACCTGGCAGCCATTTCAGACACGTTGTTTATGTACGTCATAACTATACTTTTTGTCATAGCTGACGTAGGTTCGGTTTTTGAGGGTTTGCGGTTTAAGCATCTTCGGAGTTTAATGCGTTTATTTTAAAATGCTCAGCTTAACGCTCCAAATTTTTTGACAAATTGTGGATATGCTGTCAAATCTCATCGCAAATTGTTTACTAACACCAGTTCTCCTGCTACTTGATTACCGTATATGACGGATTATCTTGCCAAGTGCATCGTCCATTTCCATCTCTGACGCACGAACCGACCACCAAGATTCACGGTCTCTCTTCAAGCTAGCAAACGTTTTGCCCGCAGCCCTTTGCAAGTTTCATTGTGTTCACTTCCAGCCGTAATATGCCGGCGACCGTCGATAAGTTCCAGAGACAGAGAGGAGACCCAATATCCATGCTGGCAATTAGACATGGCACATGAGAATTTGCCTGCCGCTGGTATGGTCGGGCTAACGTGTAACCGGTCACCATCAATTGTCTCCAGTGAGCGATTACACAACTGGCATGACAGTGTACTTTGATACGCATTCAGAAGAGCTGGCTTTGTCAATTGGCTGGTGTCAATGCGCTCACACTGTCCTCGTGGGCGTCCGCCAAAACGCGTCCGCATGTTAGCACATACAAGTGCATGAGCGGTGTCCACACATGTGCTCCAAATCGAGCGACAATTCTGGATGCAGCCTCTCCAGCGGTAACTGATGGCAATGTGATCGATCTGCGTCCAAGGCTGTTTCGAGGCTGGTGGCACCAAGTCACCCTCCGGTTGGTGCAGTGTCGGTAATGGGTGCTCGCAAGAAATAAGCGGGCATGTTCACACAAATGAAGTAATCGCTCACCGTTATCGTTACGAGAGTCTACACCGTGTTCACCGCCCAGATGCATTTCATCAGTTAACAACTTTCCACCTTGTGCGTTCATATCCACCGCCAGCACAACAGTGTACGTGCTTCTTCTGTGCGAAGGAGCTAAGTCATTTGGTGGTAGAAGTCGTTCTTTACCGAATCCCCGCTACAGTTTGTGGGCGCAGAAACAGCAATGATGAATAGACATCTATTAGTCCCACGCGACTTCGAGCCTCTAAACGAGCCAGCCAATCGGACCGCACACATCCGGCTACTGATTGGAATTCAAGCAACCACAGCAGGTTCAGCCCGGGGACTCAGGGCAATGCCAACACCAGCTTTACCGGTGCTCGAAGTTGTATCATTACTGGATAGGTGCAATGAGAAAATAGTGCTTGCGGCAACTGAAGTAGATCGCAGAGTGAGCACAATGCGCGAGTCTTGCAGGCGAGCCTCTAATTAGCAACCGATATCGATCGAGAAGTTATCCAATTTTCCGGCAAGTGCTGCCTGTTGACCGATTTGTAGAAGTGTGCGTAAATTGAGGCATGGCACTCTGAAGGAGGATCGGGGGCTCTAAATGGAAGCTGGTGAACTGGAATGGCTCGCTTGGTTTGACATTGGCTTGTCGACAGGAGTGAAGTGACGCACCGCGTTCATATGTGAGTTGAAATTAGAAGGCAAATGCCTAGCAAAACGTGTAAGGGGAGGGCTAAGAATCGGGAAGTTGAAAACTGCGGGGATATAAGCGCAGTTGGAAGAGGACGGTAAGAGTGCAAAAGCGTAAGAGGGGAATAAGAAGACGAGAACTCTTGAGCGGTAACATCCAAACCCCTATTCACTCTGCTCAATGCAGCATAAAGAGCACCGTTGATTATTCTCTGCGGTGGCCAGAGAATCAATAAATTGTTTAAATTAAGATTCATAGTATTGCGTGGGCAGGATACTGTCAGGTTAACCAGGACTAGACAGAAGAACGATTAGGGCTCTCAACCAGAGCCTTTTGTTCAAGAACCTGACGGCAAGGCAGCGGGTTTGGCGGTGAGTTACAAGTATTCCTTTATAAGGAATAAGGTGCCACCCTCATCCCAACCCCCAACCTGGAGGACCAGGAGGCTGAGATTGTCTGGATTCTAACCATTGACCAATCTGGTATGCGTGACTCTGAATTTGCAAAAGTACCACCCAGCATAGCTCAATAGATCGCCGAGGCACACAAATCATCGCAACACGGTAAGGTCCGAACTCATTGCGGTGGACGGATTGCATAAATGTTATGTCGATTCATAACTGCCGTAAGCGGGAAGTCCTGACACCGGAAGGCCGACCGCTGTCATCTGCATGGCAGGCGCCTGCATGGCAGTGGAGGATGGGTCGGGCTATGTAACAGTTAGCAAACAACGCGTGATGGCCGGCTACTGTCCTCCTTGATGCAGTTGCAAAAACTTCGGGCTGGTTGACACAAGCAAGTAGCGGTCCTGATTTCGATTCTCCGTAGAGGACCGAAGGATGCGCAACACTGACGTGCAACAATAGGGCGAATCGGCCGTCTGGTGCTTTTCCGGATAGGTAGTTAACCTATCTTGATATTCGGCTGACTGTGAAGAACAAAATTACTAACAACAACCATTCTACTTATAGCTAAGCTAAGTTAATAGTTTTATCGTATCGTCGTGTTACGACTTGTCCTGAGTGGAATAGAGATATATGTATTGAGGGCAATCTTACCGACGTACTGAAATTCTTGCCTGTCATTTTAGCAGAAACGGCTACCGCGAGATGTTATATTAGAGATATTCGTAGTGCAAACATAGGAGGGCTTAAACCGATTCGGTTGAAAATAAATTGGTTTATTACTCGTTGCCCTTTATATTGATTGGAATAGCGCAGACAACTTCCAGAATGCGATCGGGGGCCATAAACCGTACGTACTACGCAGCAGGCTTGCGGTTAAAATTTACATCAACATCAAACGTAAGGGTTAAACGCAAGGACAGCGTTCCTCCGTCTAGTAATTCTTTCTTTGTATACTCCTATATTGTACATGTAGAGTAGGTTATATCGGAAGAACAATCAGGAGACCCTCTGAGAGAATCCATGAGCATTGCCCGAGTTGACTGTGTGCAGGTGAAACTGAAACAGTACAAGAGTAAGCGAACACTCTGGTTTTCGATGGATCTCGTCAGGCTGGTACACATCCGACGGGAGTAACGTTCAAAGGGTAAAATTAATAGGTCTAGGTCATCTAACTGATAAGGTCAAGTGCTTGGTTCACAAACAATCAATGGCATGTCAGCTGTATGTTTCTCAGCAGGGGTTACACTAATATGGGGCCAAAGAAGAGAGAGAATCTGAACGAATTGTTTTTGTGCACGTAGGTCTGAGTTCTGGAGGCGGATGGCGATCGCTTTGGCTATTGCTTACGGGCGACATTTTACTGCTCGTGTGAAGCATTCAGATACGCGGTAAATTGGCTGAAAAATTTGGAGCATATCGATCCGGTGGTTAAAATCAACTAAATGTGCTAACACGGCGTTTCTCGCTGTTATATTTCCACCTGTACATAGCAAATTGGGCAAAGCTCACGGAGTCTCTCAGACAGTTTCCTGGTTGTTTTTCCGATATAAGTTGCTCGACATCAACAGGTAAATGAGTATACACAGAAGACGTAATTGACCGAGGAAGTTTGTCTTGAGTTGAAGCCTTACGATTGGTTTTGTAGTAAATCTTAGTTGTATGCTTGCCGTGCAGTACGTACGTCGTGCGCTGAGTTGAAATTCATAGAATTTGCTCTGTGCAACATTGACTCTATGTAACACAACATATGCCATCCATATATCGGCCATAATAGGGTTATACGCTAATGACCCCGCTCAGATAGTGCTTTTCTAATTTGCTCATGAATACATCTGCCAGCAGCGGTCCTACCGGTAAGCCCATTGCTACTCCGACATTTTGTCTGTATATTACCCCATTCAACTGTAATTATATGTCGCTAGTACAGAGCATTGCAGCTGTTTAAACCGATTGTTCGAAAGGTCGACGTTCAACTGATGTGCTCGAATGGTGTCGCATAAATAGTCTATTGTCTCTTCTAAATGAACATTGGTGAAGAGCGAAGCAGTTTAACGAAGACATATTTCTTCCGGTCAGGTTAAGATATTTTATACTGTCTAAAATGCTGAATGTATCACGGAGACTATACATGGATAGAACATTTTGCTTTGGTTCTACAAACTAGGATTGCGGTTTGGCTGTTGCGTGGTAAGGTGAGTTGCACCTGTCTAATTATGTCTGAGTGGAAGCCCCTCTTTCTGTAAATTTTGTAGGCCGTAAATTCTCTGAATTACCATCCCCGTGGGTCAAGGTTGCTCGAACGTACTAGAGTCAATCAAATTTTCTTGTTTCAGTTGTCCCCAAAGCCTAGTAACTGTATTTTCTCTTGCTGCTGCTACTACGGCTTCACAGCCTAGTTTATCGTCGTCTGCTTGTTGAAATCCTCATGACGCACTGGATATTACATCTGGGTGAATACCCCATTTTGAGACCAATGTTGCATTTGCGCACACATAGTTTATCGTTAACTATTGTGAAGCATTCACTTGACCTTGTCATTTAGATGTCTTGGACTTTTTAATTTTTCCGTTGAACTTTACTCGCGTCCGATGTTTTTAATTATTTTAGATAGCTTTACTTGAGTCAGGTTATTTGAATTCGACCGGGTTTACATGGTTTAGCGCTTGCAACCATTCATGCCTCGTCGAACGTAAGTTAATGATGCACGAGCTACCTTTAAGAAACTCATGCGGTGCAGACTTCAAGAGTCTTTCTGATTCAATAGTCTGCATGGACCGTTGTTTTACGATCTTCTCAAGCGTCGTTTTAACACAGCGGCCAGGCAGATTGGCCAGTATTTATCCACTATATTTTGGTCACTAACTTAAGGTATTGGCTTTACGAATAAACATTTCCAGTCTTCCGGTAATAAACCAGTATATATTGACCTGTTGAAAACCTCAGTTAAAAAATACGCGATGATGGTCTTGAGGTGGTTGAGGATAAGTGATTGAATTCCATCTGACCAAGCAAACTTCGTGCCATCAAGACTTGCCAGCAGGTTGTATATATATTAGATGCCGCAGTCCATGCATTCTATTTTAGCGGGGCCGGTACTCGTCGAACTGGGCAGTCTATCAATGAGACTTTACAAAACTCGACGTGATATTCATAGCGCACTGGTGAGTGTAAACACTGGATTCAGGAGCCTGAAAGACCTTGTGGCTGCCGCGCATTAGGTCGTTGGACATTGTTATCGGTTTCGTCTGTATTTGCTTTTTTCAGTCGTTATCAGTAATTTCCCATCCCAGTGTCAATGCATGCGTAGAAGCAGACGGTCTATTTACACACCTTTTGCATTTTATACATATAATGCCATTGACTAGTTTTCATCCACGAGCACCCTAGCCTTCATATACCAAGCGACTATTTTCAACCGCGAAACAAGTAATCCAGTCAGAAAACAAACACAGTTGCCTAAATACATTAGATAATTAATCTGCTTCTGCATCTGTGTATTCACTTTCTATAATTCAACTGTGAGCTCCTCAATTCGCAACCTTAAATAATGTTCTCTGTAACACCACCACCAACACATACATACCAAACTTAATAATATTGCTCAATGCGTGAGCTACATACCATCATCTATAGTTCCTAAACTTGATTGAAAGATGCATTCAAAGTGTAGTCTGCATCCGTGAATCATGTTGCTCTAATATTAATATAAAAGCTAACATTCCCCAAATACTAGCTATTAGGTAAATATCACTTTACAACGCGCTGAGGCAGAAGTATTACATAGTTACATAGAACATTCGAAGCAATGCCTCGTGATCATCATCAGCTAGGACGCGTCCCGGAATCTATGTATTTACGGGCTACTAGAACTTTCCATGCTATATTTTTTTGATGAATTCCCCGATATGACCTGACCTCCTCCAAGTAGATTGATAAAAGTTTAGGTCTTAGCTATGACCAGTTATTATTGATACAACGTGATCAAGTGTCAAGAGTTAAGCCTGTGTCTCGTAATGGCCGATTTCTACAGTTCATTAGTGACAAACACATTGATATTTGGCTGGGCAGTTGCACAGTCTGATTGATTCGGTGGATTGCTGGCATGAGGTCACGTGCAAGATTTGGGTTAGGCTTCTGCATTTGACACCTCCCTCCTCTGTAGACACTTTTGCCTGGAGCCTCTAGCCCTTAAGTTCCTATGAATCACTCCGGTGTTCGTCAATTCCGTAATGTGCATCTGCGTACTGTCTTCAATTCTAGTCCAGACTGCTCTCTCGCATATTTCTATCCATCCGAATTTGCAGCAAAAAATGCTGCAGTAAAGGCTACAAATTAGGCTTCAGATTGCGGTAAGGTAAACATATATTACTGCTGGATCGTAGTCTGAACTTGTTAATGTGCCGACGCCACGTTTCGCCGTGGACCTCTAATAGGTAGGTGGCTCGACCAACCTGTAGTAACTGCAAGCGAAGCCCATCAATTGTTGGATTGACGAAAATCTCCTACCCATAGAAGATCCCTGATCGTTAGCTTCTGCAAGGTCTCATGTTCGAAAAGTTGTGACAATACTGTACGTTTCAGATCGGCTAATTGTTTTTGCTTCGGGATAATCGCATCCCAAACAGACCTGATTTGTCCACCAATAATATATATATATATAGCATCATTACGCTGTATAAAGCAAAATTATTGGCTGAGGTCTTCAGTTTCCATTAAATCTCTATACCAGAAGATCCATCATCTTTAGACGTAGAGATACCTTATCAACTTCCAGACCTGCAGGAACGGCATAATGGGTTACAAAACTGAATTGGTCAATTTCCGCTACATAATACTTATATCAGGATTCGTCGTTGCAAACTTCAAAATGCTGAACCATCTCCCAGTTACTGGCCGCATTATATTACAATTTATTTTCATTATCAGCTCACACGTCAAGCTGGATTCGTTCCAACAATATTCCATTCAGGAAATTGATTGGTAACACCCATAACATTGTGACCGATTTTCTTATTGGGATGTATCGTGCAACCCTGTGCTCTGTGTTAAATTGGACTTATCCACTCACATTATTGTGCCACCTCTTTGGATGTACGTTCAATCGATTCGGATTACTGAGCTCTATCCAACGGGGTGGATATTTTTGAAGTTTGTCCAACGACACGCTGGTACACCACAAACAAAACGTCGAATTCTATTCACTAAGGCCAAGTTGAGTAACTGCTTATTTGTGTTTCATCAATACCTTTGGGGTATCATTCGAGAGAGCTTCTTTAAGCCTGTCCGACGATGCATAACTTAGTACTATGCATTACTGTATAGCAGAGCTACAGACAATTTTGTCATCTCACGTTACCGACATATTTTTACGTACATTGCCCTGCATAAAGCCTATGTGCTTTTGGCTACTTGTACGCCTAGTGACGCACCACCACCAAACTGGCTGACCGGAGCAGACAACAGAGGCAGCCCAGGCGGCGTTACCAGCGCAACCTAAAAGTGCATATCAACCATTGATCCATGGGCCGCAGAAGTTTTTCAACCGGGAATCCAGTGAGTAACAAACCCTAGGTCAAGCGTAGCTCAGACAAGCGATGAATAGAAATGCTCTCGAAAATTACGTGTTCGTTCTCTGCCGATTGGTATTACGCAACAAACGTGAATATTACAGTTAAAGGAGCTAACAGCGTATCGACAGACAGGTTGTGGTTCTGTGACAAGTTCAGATGGTCAGATAATGAAGATTGTTCAAACGCTTACGATACGGTGTGAAGCGTTGGCTGTTACGTCGGCAAACCAAAAGCAACTGATCGCAGTACTGGGAGGGAAAATCTCAGCACTCGAGTTGCAGATTAGTGCATTACGTAGCCCGAATCCCAGACCTGATAAAATGTAAAAGCTCTCTAGCCACCATGCTACTCAGTCCAACGAAAAGCAAACACCGTTAGTGAAAAATCAGTGGAAACAGGCCGGTTGAACGGTCTCCCAAGTCTCACGTAATGCTCCAAAGCATGCTGAGTTACGCACAAATTGCACGATCACCGACAGTAGCTGGGCAACAACAACTGACCCTTACAGATAGTGTAGCTAACGGTGTTAAGCGTAAAAAATCATGCTTTGCCTTGGACTATCGTCCACGGAAGACAAGCCAGACACACCCACCCACAAGGAACTGCAGAACAGAAAATTCCTACGCAACCAAAGGGCGATGAGAGTGATATGTTTAAACGTACCAGAACCCACTAACGAAACGCTAAAATGTTGACAAGCCGAGGGCAAAACCGCTGGACTGAAATAACCTGCGCACTCGGACTGAAAGTACTCCTAACTAGTCTTAAACTACTTTCACGTAATCCATCATCTCTACACGCATGGGAACCTCGGTTACTGCTAGTAACGTTTGGCAAAATGGCGATTTGGTGATATTCTCTTAGCAAGCCACATTCTAGTGAACTCTTCTGTCA
Organism: Dicrocoelium dendriticum; assembly: GCA_944474145.2. Lineage (NCBI taxonomy): Eukaryota > Metazoa > Platyhelminthes > Trematoda > Plagiorchiida > Dicrocoeliidae > Dicrocoelium > Dicrocoelium dendriticum. Next base: position 161,105,961 of record OX104063.1, on the reverse strand, counting down.
GTGCCCGCATTTTCCTGACAGGTCATAGGCAGAAAGACAGAAGCGGAAATCCAACCCTAGTTTGTCAAGTCAAAATGAGATGAAGCAAGTGGTACTGGTTCATGGTGTGCCAGAATTAAAGCATGACGATAGCAGCGAACGACATAAGCACGACATGAAATAAGGGAGGTACATCGCAGAGCTCTACGGCATGCATACTGTTGTGGCTTTTGACGTCACCCGTCTAATTGCTTCCTCAAACTACCAACGTAGCTGGCCACGAATTTTGGAAGTTGCCTTGGCTGCACCCAAAATGGTATCAGTGGCAATCCAAGCATGCCAGGACAACAGAAAACTTGG
>OX104063.1:161037705-161105125 GCA_944474145.2 Dicrocoelium dendriticum | reverse complement strand
CTAGCTAAGATTTTAGAACCAGAGCAAAACGTTGTATCCATGTATAGTCTCCGTGATACATTCACCATTTTAGACAGTATAAACATGTTAACAAAACCGGAAGAAATATGTGTTCGTTATACTTTTTCGCTCTTCACGAATGTCCCTTTAGAAGACACAATCGACTATTTATGCGACACCATTCGAGCACATAATTTGAACGTCAGCCTTTAGAACAATCGGTATATACAGCTTCACATGCTCTGTACTAGGAACATACAATTTCAGTTGAATGGGGTAATATACAGACAAAAGGTGAGAGTTGAAATGGGCTGACCGCTAGGACCGCTGCTGGCTGATGTATTCATGAGAAAATTAGAAAAGCACTACCTGACTGGGGTCCTTATCCTATTACCCTATTAAGCAGATATGTGGATGGTATATTTTGTGTGACAGGCAGTCAATGTTGCACAGAGCAAATTCTTTCCAGTTATAACTCAGCGCACGACGTACGTACTGCGCGGCAAACATACAACTAAGATTTAATACAAAACCAATCGTAAGACTTCAACTCAAGACAGACTTCCTCGGTCAAGTACTTCTTTCTGTGTATACTCATTTACCTGTTCATGTCGAGCAAGTTATATCAGAAAAACAACCAGGAAACTGTCTGAGAGACTCCGTGAGCTTTTCCCGATTTGGCTATGTACAGGTGGAACTATAACAGTGACAAACGCCGTGTTAGCACATTTAGTTGATTTTAACCACCGGATCGATTTGCTCCAAATTTTTCAGCCAATTTACCGCGTATCTGAATGCTTCACATGAGCAGTAAAATGTCGCCTGCAAGCAATAGCCGAAGCGATCGACATCCGTCTCCAGAACCCAGACCTACGTGCACGAAAGCAATTCGTTCAGATTCTCTCCCTTCTTTGGCCCCATATTAGTGTATCCCCTGCTGAGAAACATACAGCTGACCTGCCATTGATTGGTTGTGAACCAAGCACTTGACCATATCAGTTAGATGACCTAGACCTTTTAATTTTACCCTTTGAACTTTACTCCTGTCGGATGTGTACCAGCCTGACGAGATCCACCGAAAACCAGATTGTTCGCTTACTCTTGTACTGTTTCAGTTCCACCTGTACACAGTCAACTCGGGCAATGCTCATGGATTCTCTCAGAGGGTCTCCTGATTGTTCTTCCGATATAACCTGCTCTACATGAAAAATATAGGAGTATACAAAGGAAGAATTACTAGACGGAGGAACTCTGTCCTTGCGTTTAACCCTTACGTTTGATGTTGATGTAAATTTTAACCGCAAGCCTGCTGCGTAGTACGTACGGTTTATGGCCTCCGATAGCATTCTGGAAGTTGCCTGCGCTATTCCATCCAATATAAAGGACAACGAGTACTAACCCAATTTATTTTCAACCGAATCGGTTTAAAACCTCCTATCTGTGCACTACATATTTCTCTAATATAACATCACACGGAGGCCGTTTCTCCTACAATGACAGGCAAGTATTTCAGCACGTCCGTAAGATTGCCCTCAATACATAAACTTCTACCCCATTCGGTACACGTCGTAACACGACGATCCGATAAAACTATTAACGTAGCTTAGCTATAAGTAGAAGGAATTTTGTTAGTAATTTTGTTCGTCGCCATCAGCCGACAATCCAGATACGTTAACCACGTATCAGGAAAAGCACCAGACGGCCGATTCGCCCTATTTGGGCACGTCAATTTTGCGCATCCTTTAGTCCTTTACAGGGAATCGAACTCAAGACAGCTAATTGCTTATGTTAACTAGCCCGAATCATTTGCAGCTGCATCAAGGAGGACGGGAGCTTGCCATCACGCTTTGTTTGTTAACTGTAATATAGCCCGACCCATACTCCACTGTCATGCAGGCACCTGCCATGCAGATGACAGCGGTCGGCCTTCCGGTGTCAGGACTTCCCGGTTACGGCAGTTATGAATCGACATAACATATATGAAATCCGTCAATCGCAATGAGTTTGGACCTTATCGTGGTGCGATGATTTGTGTGCCTCGGCGATCCATTGAGCTATGCTGGGTGGTGCTTTTGCACCTTCAGAGTCACTCATACCAGATTGGTCAATGGTTAGACTCCAGACAAACTCAGCCTCCTGGTCCTCCAGGTTGGGGGTTGCAATGAGGGTTGCGCCTTATTCCTTAAAACGGACTACTTGTAGCCCACCGCCATACCCGCTGCCTTGCCGTCAGGTTTTTGAACCAAAGGCTTTGGTTGAGAACCCTAATCGTTCTCCTGTCTAGGCCTGGGCAACCTGACTGTATCCTGCCCACGCAATACTATGAATCTTACTTCAAACAATTTATTGATGCTCTGGCCACCGCAGAGGATAATCAACCGTGCTCTATCTGCTGCATTGAGCAGGGTGGATAGGGGTTTGGATGTTACCGCTCAAGAATTCTCGTCTACTTATTCCCCTCTTACGCTTTTGCACTCTTACCGTCCTCTTCCAACTTCACTTATATCCCCTCAGTTTTCAACTTCCCGATTCTTGGCCCTCCCCTTACATGCTTTGCTAGGTATTTACCTTCTAATTTCAACTCACACGTGAACGCGGTGCGTCACTTCACTCCTGTCGACAAGCCCATGTCAAACCAAGCGATCCATTCCAGTTCACCGGCTTCCATTTGGAGCCCTCGATCCTCCTTCAGAGTGCCATGCCTCAATGTACGCACACTTCTACAAATCGGTCAACAGGCAGCACTTGCCCGAAAATTGGAGAACTTCTCGATCTATATCGGCTGCTTATTAGAGGCTCGCCTGCAAGACTCGAGCACTGTGCTCACTCTGCGATCTCCTTCAGGTGCCGCAAGCACTATTTTCTCATTGCACCTATCCAGTGACCATACAGCTTCGAGCACCGGCCAAGCTGGTGTTGGCCTTGACCTGAGTCCCCGGGCTGAAGCTGCTCTGGTTGATTGGATTAGAATCAGTAGCCGGATGTGTGCGGTCCGATTGGCTGGCTCGTTTAGAGCCTCGAAGTCGCGCGGGACTAATAGATGTCTATTCATCATTGCTGTTTCTGCGCCTACAAACTGTAGCAGGGATTCGGTAAAGAACGACTTCTATCGCCAACTGAGCGAACTCCTTCGCCACAGAAGAAGCACGGACACTGTTGTGCTGGCGGGGATATGAACGCACAAGTTGGAAAGTTGTCCACTGATGAAATGCATCTGGGCGGTCAACAGGGTGTAGGCTCCCGTAACGATAACGGTGAGCGGTTACTTCATTTGTGTGAAGATGTTCGCTTATTTCTTGCGAGCACTCATTCCCGACACAGCACCCACCGGAGGGTGACTTGGCGCCACCAGCCTCGAACCAGCCTTGGACGCAGATCGATCACATTGCCATCAGTTACCGCTGGAGAGGCTGCATCCAAAATTGTCGCTCGATTTGGAGCACATGTGTGGACACCGATCATGCACTTGTATGTGCTGACATGCAGATGCGTTTTGGCGGACTCCCACGAGGACGCTGTGAGCGCATTGACACCAGCCAATTGACAAAGCCAGCTGTTCTAAATGCGTATCAAAGTACGCTGTCATGCGAGTTGAGTAATCGCTCACTGAAGACAATTGACGGTGACTGGTTACATGTTAGCCCGACCTTACCAGCAGCAGGCAAACCCTCATGTGGTATGTCTAATAGCCAACAGAGACATTGGGTCTCTTCTCCGTCTCTAGAACTTATCGACCGCCGCCGGCATATTACGGCTGGAAGTGAACACAATAAAACTTGCAAAGGGCTGCGGGCAAAACACCGTGCTAGCTTGAAGAAAGACCGTAAATATTGGTGGTCTGTTCGGGCGTCAGAGCTAGGAGTGGCCGATGCACTTGGCAAGTTATTCCGTCTGATACGGAAATCAGGCAGCAGGAATACTAGTGTCAGTAAACAACTTGTGATGATATTTGATAGCATATACACAATTTTTCAAAAAATTTGGAGCGTTAAACTGAGCATTTTAAAATGCAAGCGTTAAACTCCGAAGATGCTTAAACCGCAAGCCCTCAAAAACCGAACCTACGTCAGCTATGACAAAACGTATAGTTCTGCCGTACATAAAGAACGTGTCTGAAATGACTCCCAGATTTTTCAATTAACACCATATATTGGTGGCACACCAGCCAAGCTCCACGCTGAGTAAAACATTATTCAAACAAAAAGGGTAGCGGGAGGCACACGAATGACAATAAATCATTTATATAATAAACTGCGTGAACTATAAAATATACTATGTGGGACAATCAGGAAGGAAGCTGTCATCCAGGATTCATGAACACCAAAGGGCGTGTAAAAAACATTACGCAACATCATCGGTTTCAGCACACGTGGATGAAGAGGGACACAGTTTCGACTGGAACAATGTAGATATCATGACCGAAGGAGAAACACAAAAATGGAGGTAGTTTCTCGAAGCCTGGTTTTCAACCACAAACTCAATCAACATGCATATCGACCTCGATCCAATATACCAACCGCTGAGACAGACAGAGTTCAAGAGGATCAACAACCGTTGTCCATAAGAACCTAATCCAACGCACGGTCAATGAACAGCTTGTTCAAAATGAGCCCAGACTATTCACTCACACCCGTTGCACCAATCGGCATGCGATACTCCCAAACCCCTCGCAACAACATTTCAGCAGCCAATAACAATGACTCGAACACAACCACTGAACACAAGTATTAGCCGCGCATGCCTATATAAAGAACGGAGGGATTGCTGACAGCATCAATGATTGGGTTTTGCTTTCTACCAGCTACTGCTACTTGACTGCTGTCAAACCCGCACTGAAGCTGCAACCTCGAATGGTGGCGAAACGTTTGCAACTAAGTTTCTTAGCTCGGAGATCTCCAAAACAACTTGTTGGGATTCGATTTTTAAGTTGAACAATGCCGCGGGACCGGATGGTCGTCCAGCAGCTTACTTCAAATTCGGAGGCTCTGCTCCTGTTGATGCTTTACATGAGTTACCAGTAAGATGTGAGCGTAGGGGATTGTCCTAACCGACTGAAGCTGCTGATTTATTGTCTTTATCTTCAAAGGCGTCTCGCGCTAGGAGTGCGACAACCATTAAGGAATCAGGCTGATCTCCATTGCCTCTAATTCTTCATGGAATTATTTGCGCTCGTGAAATCTAGATTCGCGAGGAGCAAGCCAGGTTTCCTCGTGGTCGTGGCTGCATCTGCCACACCTTCACCTTGCATCAGTTGTTGGAGCACCGCCACACATATTGGAGGCCCACCGTAGTCGTGTTCCTCTACATCAATTGTGCCTCCGAATCGGTTGATCAATGTGCCCTTTGGAATTGGCTACTGAGGAAAAGGGTGCCCTAGAATTATGTAAATATTATCCAGGCTTATATGCGCGTAGCACGGGCAGAGTGAGGACATACGGCAAGCTGTCGCCACCCTTTAATATCTCCAGCGGTGTGAATCAAGGATGCCCGCTGTCACCTTTCCTATTTAACTTGGCTATTGACGAAGTCATTGAGGTTGCATTTACAGGACATGACATAGAAGGTGTGGAGCTAATCCCAGAAGAACGACTTCTTGACTGGGAGTATGCAGACGACATTGCCCTCATCTGTGACAGCACCCAGATGTGCCCAGCCGCGCTGGACAGATTAGCACTGGCTGTCAGTCGCTTCGGGCTTTGCTTTGCACCATTGAAGCATAAAGCGTTCCTCCAAGATTTGCAGGGATCGCTCCCTATGCTGACCCTTGGTGGGGATCAGCTTGAAGTTGTTCAGAAATTCCATTACCTGGAAGGTTGTATCAGCGACCTTGGGATCGAAGACGAGGTCACGAATCGTATAGCAAAAGCTCGAAGCGCTTTTGCTAACCTTCGTCACCTATGGCAGCGGCGTGACATTATTCTTGTCCTGAAGGGTAGGGTGTACAATGCAGTGGGACGTTTGCCGGTTGCGAAACCTGGCCACTATGATTGGCGGACATGAAGGGGCCAGTTACGTTCGACCATCGGTGCCTTCGCAGTTTGGCTCACATCTGGTGGGAACACCGCGTGAGCAACGAGCGTGTTGGACGCTTTGTTTACGGCCCAGGAAAAGGGAATGAACCGCTCAACACCGTTAGTTCCGGCACCAGGATCTGATGGCTCGGCCACGTGTTGCGCATGCCAGCCCACCGACTCCCTCGACGTGCGTTGTTTGCTCACCGCGGATGTGGGTTTAAGAAGAGGACAGGTGGCCAAGCGATAACTTGGTCCAGGTCCATCTACGATCTTATTTCGTTGGGTAAAACAAAATAATGTTTTGCCTAGTAGTTGGCTGGCTGCTTACCGGAAAGAAGCTTATCCGTTGCTGGTAGCTCAGCTGGCATGTAACCGTCGTATTGTGTGTTCCTTTATGTATGGTATGCATGTATGCATTTCCTTTATGTATTGCGGTACAAAAGCGAAGGAGTTACACCACTACTATCTGACATGTACCATGATGATGATGATGATTATGAAATGTGTAAGGACGAATTTGTATTACCAATGAGTAGAATTATTTTTGTTAGTTATTTTGTTCGTCGCAGTCAGCCGACAGTCCATTTAAGTCAACCACCTATCTGGAAAAGCAGCCGACGAACTTTCGAAATATTGGGGCTCGTCAGTTGTGCGCATCCTTCGGTCCCAAACAGGCTATCGAACCAATGACTGCTAGTGGCTTGTGCCAACTAGCCGGCTGCTTATACACATGCGCCGTGGTAAACAGTAGCTAACTACCACGAATAATTCGCTAACTGCGATATAGCCTGAAAATTCGTGAGGTTCGGCTACCGTTCTCCATGGCGCCGTCGCATATGCTGCGGGCTAGTTGGCACAAGCCTCTAGCAGTCATGTGTTCTATCCTCTGTAGAGGACCGAAGGATGCGCAACACTGCCGAGCCCCAATAAGGCGAAACGGCTGTCTGTTGCTTTTCCGGATAGGCATTGGACTTATCTGGATTGTCGTCTGAATGGTACGAACAAAATTACTATCAAAAATTGTTCTACTAATAAGTGGTACAAATTCGCATTTACGGATTTCATTAGTGCTTTGTCGATTCATGGGTGTCGTAACCGGGAAGTCCTGACACCGGAGGGCCAACAGCTGTCATCTGCATGGCAGGTGCCTGAATAGCAGTTGAGGATGGGTCGGGATATATCTCAGTTAGATTACGATTCCAGATAGTCGGCTACCGTACCCCATAGCGTAATTCCCAAAGCTGTGGGCTAGTTAGCAAAATCCCCTTCAGTCGTTTGTTCCGTCTTCTGCAGAGGACCGAATGTTGCGGAAAACTGACGAGCCTCAATGAGGAGAAACGGCCGTCTGGTGCTTTTCCTGATACGTGGTTAACGTATCTGGATTGTCGGCTGGTGGCGACGAACAAAATTACTAACAAAATTCCTTCTACTTATAGCTAAGCTACGTTAATAGTTTTACCGGATCGTCGTGTTACGACGTGTACCGATTGGGGTAGAAGTTTATGCATTGAGGGCAATCTTACGGACGTGCTGAAATACTTGCCTGTCATTGTAGGAGAAACGGCCTCCGTGTGATGTTATATTAGAGAAATATGTAGTGCACAGGTAGGAGGTTTTAAACCGATTCGGTTGAAAATAAATTGGGTTAGTACTCGTTGTCCTTTATATTGGATGGAATAACGCAGGCAACTTCCAGAATGCTATCGGAGGCCATAAACCGTACGTACTACGCAGCAGGCTTGCGGTTAAAATTTACATCAACATCAAACGTAGGGCTTAAACGCAAGGACAGAGTTTCTCCGTCTAGTAATTCTTTATTTGTATACTGCTATATTGTTCATGTAGAGCAGGTTATATCGGAAGAACAGTCAGGAGACCCTCTGATAGAATCCATGAGCATTGCCCGAGTTGACTGTGATCAGGTGGAACTGAAACAGAACAAGAGTAAGCGAACAATCTGCTTTTCGGTGGGTCTCGTCAGGCTGGTACACATCCGGCGGTAGTAAATTTCAAAGGGTAAAAATAAAAGGTCTAGGTCATCTAACTGATAAGGTCAAGTGCTTGGTTCTCAACCAATCAACGGCATGTCAGCTGTATGTTTCTCAGCGGGGGTTACACTAACATGAAGCCAAAGAAGAGAGAGAATCTGAACGAATTGTTTTGTGCACGTAGGTCTGTGTTCTGGAGGCGGATGGCGATCGCTTTGGCTATTGCTTACAGGCGACATTTTACTGCTCGTGTGAAGCATTCAGCTACGCGGTAAATTGGCTGAAAAATTTGGAGCATATCGATCTGGTGGTTAAAATTAACAAAATGTGCTAACACGGCGCTTGTCACTGTTATAGTTCCACCGGTATATAGCCAACTCGGGCAAAGCTCACGGAGTCTCTCAGACAGATTCCTGGTTGTTTTTCCGATGTAACTTGCTCGACATGAACAGGTAAATGAGTATACACAGAAAGAAGTACTTGAGCCAGGAAGTCTGTCTTGAGTTGAAGCCTTACGATTGGTTTTCTAGTAAATCTTAGCTGTATGCTTGCCGCGCAGTAGGTACGTCGTGCGCTGAGTTATAAATGAATAGATTTTGCTCTGCGCAACATTGACTGCCTGTCACACAAAATATACCATCCACCATATCGGCCATAACAGGGTAATAGGCTAAGGAACCCGCTCAGATAGTGCTTTTCTAATTTGCTCATGAATAAATCTGCCAGCAGCGGTCCTACAGGTGAGCCCATTGCTACTCCGAAATTTTGTCTGTATATTACCCCATTCAACTGAAATTGTATGTTGTTAGTACAGAGCATGTGAAGCTGTTTAAACCGTTTGTTCGAAAGGCCGACTTCCAACTGATATGCTCGAATGGTTTCGCATAAATTGTCTATTGTCTCTTCTGAAGGAACATTCAGGAAGAGCGAAGAAGTAAAACGAACACATATTTCTTGCGGTTAGGTTAAGATGTTTTATACTGTATAAAATGCTGAATGTATCACGGAGACTATATATGGATAAAACATTTCGCTCTGGTTCTAAAATCTTAGCTAGAAAGTTGGCTGTTGCGTGTAAGTTGAGTTGCACTTGTCCAATATGGGTATTCGTGAAAGCCCCTCCTTATGTAAATTTGATCGGCGGTAATTTCGCTGAATTAACAACCACGTAGGTCTAACTTGTTCGAACGTAATATCGTCAACCGGGTTTTCTTGCTTTATTGGTCGAACAAGCCTTGTAACTCTATTTTCGGTTGCTGCTGTTTTGTTCCTCGTATTCTCCATTTTTTCAAAATACGCGCGATCCCTGAGGTTCAGAACGATCCCTGCTTCCTTATTCGGCGTAAATAATAGCACAATCTCGTTTTATTTGAGTGCTTTAAGTGTGCCTAAATTTTCTTTCTTCAGCAAGTACATGAGTTTGGGTTTGTGCTTCAGATACTGATAACATGTATAAAGAAAGGATAGAGTTAAAATGCTCAGACGCTAATGCTGACGAGGGTGTTAGTGTAGACACTTGAGGATCCAACTTTTTGAACTGAACCTCTAATTCTTGCTGTCCTAAATGACCATGGGGACAGCTAACCTTCTGACCAAGTGAAAGTACCTCTAACATGTCTTATCCAGGTGCAACGAGTTTTTTTAACAAACATCTCTTATCTCTTAATTTCACATGTGTCTCCTGTCTGATAATTTAACTTATTTTATTCGTACTTTTTGTGGTTTACATGCTGATTAGATCAACCGAATACGAGCTTGTTCGTTGATCCTAGTTATGATGTCCTCACATGGGATATTTGCTCAGTTGAACTGTATAATGATCTACTCGTGCTCAATGGACTTAATCATTTTGTGAAATTTTGTGCAAACTTTGCCGTAACAGAAGCATCGGTGCGATTCTCTGATGATAGTATTTTACATTGCGAATATCCTAAACAAATGTGGAAAATACTCCAGCGAAATCGCCTTAAGCCGACTAATGTGGGTTTTGAAAGGCACAGGTTAAACGTGCGTGACATCATTACTTCGAGACTAGATGATTTGGAGCGCAACTGGTGCGCATGTTCTGTCAAGCTGTATAAAATAGAAGCAGATGAAATCAAGCGAATCGAGACATTTTTTAAACAAATAACCACAAATCCAGAAGGTAAACCTCTAGCGTCATGACAGCGACAAGTTGGCAAAACTAAGCCAAGCATTTTATTCCCACACGACACAGAAAAGTTCCTTCATACATTTTCCTCGTTGCACCTGGATAAGACACTGTTAGAGGTACTTTCACTTGGTTCGAAGTTTAGCTGTCTCCATGGTCATTTAGGACAGCAAGAATTAGAGGTTCAGTTTGAAATGTTGGATCCTCAAGTGTCTACAAAAACAACCTCGTCAGCATTAGCGTCCGAGCATTTTAAATTTATCCTGGTTTATACATGTTATCAGTATCTGAAGCACAAACCCAAACTCATGTACTTGCTGAAGGAAGGCCATTTAGGCGCTCTTAAAGCACTCAAACAAAACGAGAATGTGCTACTTTCTAGGCCGGATAAAGGAGCAGGGATAGTTCTGAGTGATAAATTTGATTATATTGACAAGAGGATGGTCATCCACAGGGATCGCGAAATTTTCGAAAATGGAGAATACGAGGAACAAAGCAGCAGCAACCGAAAATACAATTACTAGGCTTGATCGACAATTGAAACAATAAAACTCGATTGACGATATTACGTTCGAACAAGTTAGACCTACGTGGTTGTTAATTCAGCGAAATTACCGCCGATCAAATTTACATAAGGAGGGGCTTTCACTAAGACCCATATTGGACAAGTGCAACTCAACTTACACGCAACAGCCAACTTTCTAGCTAAGATTTTAGAACCAGAGCGAAATGTTTTATCCATATATAGTCTCCGTGATACATTCAGCATTTTATACAGTATAAAACATCTTAACCTAACCGCAAGAAATATGTGTTCGTTTTACTTCTTCGCTCTTCCTGAATGTTCCTTCAGAAGAGACAATAGACAATTTATGCGAAACCATTCGAGCATATCAGTTGGAAGTCGGCCTTTCGAACAAACGGTTTAAACAGCTTCACATGCTCTGTACTAACAACATACAATTTCAGTTGAATGGGGTAATATACAGACAAAATTTTGGAGTAGCAATGGGCTCACCTGTAGGACCGCTGCTGGCAGATTTATTCATGAGCAAATTAGAAAAGCACTATCTGAGCGAGGTCATTATCGTATTACACTATTATGGGGGATATGTGGATGGTATAATTTGCGTGAGAGGCAGTCAATGCTGCACAGAGCAAATTCTATGGATTTTAACTCAGGGCACGTATAGGCTAAATTTATTTTGGAATCTGAACGTCGTGTTACTTTTTCTTTCCTAGACGCCCAAATTAGCAGAAAATCAGGTGGTTCGATCTAAGGCAGGGTGCAGAGAAAAGCAATGTGGAGTGGACAATGCATACATTTTGCCAGTTTTGTTTCACTAAGTCAGAATTGGACCTGGTATGTTTTATAGCTATAGGGGATGAAGTATATGTAGTGAGGGTAATCTTTCGGACGAGATGAATTTCTTAGCTGGCCTTTTGTATAGAAACGGCTATCCCGATAAATTAAATAAATAAGTAATTGAGTAAATGTTTAATTCCTCTACAATGCGAGAATCTGTTTCCCTGAAGGGACAGATCAAATAATGGTGCATGACATTTCGCTAAGTCATTTGATAGATAAACATGGGCGCTTTTGCAAATTAAGGAGACAGATTAATCGGAAACTTTCTGGCGTTTTCTCTGCCTTTGAATCAGGAGTTTTCACAATCACATGAGAGATATTTAGGCCGAGAAATGCATGTTTTTAAAGGGACTATTGTTCTAAATGTTATGTGTTCGTTTTTCGGAAATTTGTTCGGGCACCATGGATACGGTTTTCTAATGCGATATCTAGATACTATGATGTGCGGTACATCTCAATCACGTTTTGAACGGTTAATTGATTACTATTAGCAAGCTTAAATTTGCAAATGTATATAATTTTATGATATCGCTTAGAAGTTTGTTCCTAATCTTTGAATATTTGGTTAGATGGAACGTTCTCTGATTCTAGTATTAAAGTTTGGAATCATGACTTTCACCTCTTTGTTACGTATTGTATATCTGCTGTTTAATGATATGTGAACACCGTTTTCAAAACTGTGAATCTGACAATTTAAGATTCTGTAAAGACAATATCGGTTCAGCTTCATTATCCGAAGCCATAATGGGTCAAATCCAAGAATATCACATCGCCCTCTGTATGTCAACTTTGAGGAATGTCCACATAGCATTTTCGTGAAACGTCTCTGGGCACTCTCAAGATCATGCTGGTCAGATTTCCGCAGGTTAGACTGTACCATTGAACAGTAATCCATACACAGCATTAAGTATGTTTTGTAAAGCGATATGCGATATTCCGTGAGGTAAAAATGGTGGCAGATATAACCGATGGTCTTCGTAGCTTTCGAAACTTGAAAGTCACAGTGTTCAGAAAAGTTAAACGTGACTGAACATCGCATGCCCAAATCGCAACTGTCATGCGTTGCTAGATATATGCTCCCTGTAATAATACACTGTCTGGCGGTACTTGGCATTTGTACGAAAAAATATTACACTTGTCCACATCAAATGACATCTGCCATAGCGGGCTCCAGGAGTCAAGGGCAAATAGGTCATCCATAATGAGACGTACGGCTTCCTGAGTATTTGCATGTGATTGTGAGTAGACAAATTTAAGGTCATCAGCAAAGATAATGCAACACCATTTCTTCTTCTCTGGAATATATCGTTAATATAAATTAGAAAAATAAGAGGACTAAGAACACTCCCCTGAATCACACAACTAGTGATTGCTTTCGGTTTAGAGAAATGGTCGCCTATTCGCACAACCTTCTGTCTACCAATTATATATAAATGCAGCCACCAGAACATCGGTTATCCAATGCCTATAGCCTTTAGTAACCTTCTGTGAGACACTATATCAAAGGCTTTTTGCTTATCCATGAACAGGAGTACGACACTGTTTCTGTTGTCAATGGCAGTCGTTGTGTTGTTTAAAAAGTCAGTCTGGCATGTTGCGCAGGATCGACCTTGCATGAAGCCGTGTTGCGAATTGCTGATGATATTAGCCTTGTGCAAGAATATAAATAGTTCATATTTCCCGAACCTTTCCATTATTCTAGATTCGATGGGTGTGCGATTGATGGGACAAAAGCTTTTAGCCTCGTGGGCAGCGCCATTATATGTCGCGGAATAACGACAGAAGTTTTCCATTGAGTATGGTCTACTCCGGTGTTAAAATACAAAGTAAAGATGTTGAGCAAAAGCAGCAGGAAGTCAATACCACTGCTTTTTATTAAACATATGGGGATTCCATCAGGGCCTGCGCAAGGAGTAGAAGCGAGCGACTTGCCTAGTGATTTTCGCTATAGTGAATTCCACTGTGTATAAACCATTATTGTGCTGTATAATAAGTGTTGCAGTGTCTGATGATTCATTGAACATTTTTTCGCCAAAATAATCACTGAAACTTTTGCATATATCAACTGGCGCGTCGTAGTATGTTCCGTCAAGCGTGGTGATATAATTGAGATTGTCGCTGCAACACGAACCCCGGGCACGGAATAGTTTGGCCAGCTCAGCTGCTTTGCTAGGGCCGTTCAAAGCTTTATACTCTTCTCGAATGAGAGTTTTGTCACGCTGTTGCCTTTGTTCTTCGACCAGCTTCGCCTGCTGTAATAATAGCGCAAAGTCAGTGTTTACCTTGAATTTCGGACGAATATTGTAATTCTCTGACACTGCCTTCAAAGCATTGCGATCGGATTTAGTTTTGGTTTGGTAAGCACAGTTTAGTGGTGCTGCTGAATCGATGCAGAAGCCAATTATACTATAAAACCTGTTCAGTCGCATGTTGATGACCTGACGAGGGAAAGAATTTATCCCAATTAATCGAACGAACCAGGTCGTTGCAGGAGTCCCAGTTGACAGAAATGAACAGACGATAATACTTAGTTTTCTGTACATCGGCCATGCGTAGTCTAAGGCAACATTTGATTACTCGATGGTTGCTCCCCGGAAATTCATCATGAACCTTAACACTGATTGCAGGTATGCCCAATGAAAAAATGAGATCTAGAATACGTGCACCTCTCATGTGAAAACGTTAGGCCAGTAACGCATTTAAACGCAAGCTTCATGAGTTCCAGCTATTCTTGGCTGCCGTTTGGCGCGCTGTATATTCATCCCATAAGCAGCTGTTGCTGATTAACGGATATCGTAAGCCATAGTGATTCCTGAGCATTGTTTATCACTTAGTTATCGAATGTTGCTGCTGTGAGCGAGCTTTTTAGGTAAATTACACAGCCACCCCCTTGACCGCCAGGCCGATTCCTCGTAAAGGTGTTATATCCGAAAATAGTTAACTGAGTGTCAGACATGGCATCGTGGCACCAAGATTCCGTTTTAAATAACATATCCAGATTATTCACAAAAAACGAGCGTAGTGTGTGGATCTTAGAGTAAAGAGAGCGAACGTTTAGCAAAAATACTCCGATGGATGTGAGATATGAGGGATATTCTTTAGGTTGTGTTATAAATACTGGGGTTTTAAGCCGTGTGCCTGGACCCTGGTAAGAAATTGTTGGAAAAGTGCGCGTATTCCGAAGGTGGAAAATTATTTGGAGATATCCCCAGCGGAGGGGGTGAGACTGAGTATGGCCCTCTAGAAAATGGTTCGAGGGAACAAGTCCATGATTACTGCAATAACCTGTGGGATTCGGAGAGTTAAGTTGTATCCTCTGCATCATGTCGCTAATAGGCCGTTGATTATGTTACGCATTGGTAGGATTCAGTGGGTTGCTTTTGTTTCCATCTATGAGTAAAATTCACCCACTTGCGCTAGATATACAAGGATTCACTATAGGCGGTGAAGGCAAACTGGTGTCAATCCATACACCAACATCAGCATAATCCATGTGGTTCATTGATGGATTTGGAAAGTCATGGTACCCAATTACACCGTGTGTAAAGCGGAAAGATGACGGTAGGTCTTCCTTAACTTTATGACCTATGGATGTGCGTCTATTCAAAAAATTGACGATACAGAGTCGCCCAATGTTGCTTGCGATAAACCAAGGTCAACCGCCATTTTACTATTGATCAAATTGACCGGATCCATCGATATTATCGATGAGCTTGGATAATGGCCAGAGCAGACTTTAGGCGGTACTTGACAGTTCGAGGCTTGAGGTAGTGGTTTTGCATGCAACTGGGATTTAGTAGGTAATGCAGTTGTTATTCGCTGATCCCCGTTGTTTTCACTTCGCACACAGGAATGAGTATTAGGAAAACCTATATGACTGCCAGAACTGATTATTAAAGAGGAATCACCATGCACCTCACTAGTTTTGTGGGTTGTAGTGATTTGGGGCTGGGTCAGCTTATCATGCTTAGCCTTGAAACTGCGGCCTAGTGGAGGTCCTCCAGTAACCAATTTTGCATCTGATGTTGACCTTAGCTCCGAAGTGCGAGAATTAGGTGTTCTACCGGACACAGCATCTAATGAAATAGAGTGACTTGCATATTCATGTGATTCCTTGTTAATTTCAAAAATCATTTGATCATTCACCTCTTCGTCCCTGCTTGCAGCAAGCGGAGTATTATACTCATAATTGTGTTAGCCACTAAGTAGAACAATATCAACTGGGTGGGGGGCACCATATGGCTGTTGGGTATTCTGTTTTACCTCAGACGTTCTCCTCCTTATCTCTCGTTGTAGCGGGGTTTTGTCCTCCATAAATTTCAGACTTGTGAAAGTCGAATTAAGCAAAATGAGATTGCGCTTTTGAATAAAACGTTTATCAATAAGTTCATTTTGCAATTGGAAAAGTATGGGACACGCGTAACGCATTATATTTTTATCGTTTTCTGATGCAGCTGGACCAACATGATTGTATACCGCATACAATTTTTAATGATAAATTGTCGGGCACATTAAAAACCACAGCATTGCGTGAACAACGTACTCGATTATGTACTTCGGTCGAAATGGAGTCTATCAGTACACCGCATTTCATGAGGTTCATTCTATCAATATTTGGGGACGATTCAAATAAGACAAATTGATTCTGCAAAAGTTGCAATATCGATGTGAGCATGTCGACTTTTGATGCAAGTTCAGCGTATGCAGTTTCAGCTACTGATGGACATATTTCAGGTTGTCTTTCTCAGGTCAGCATGTAGTCCAAGGGAATTTCCTACAGTGCCTACACTGCCTCGGATTTTTTACTACTGCTTTCAGTCTTTGTGAAAAGTACCTTAGTTCGCTGTCTTAGATGTTGAATTAAAATGGAAGAATCCTGGCTCATAATACCTTTTTCATCATCGCGCCTGTCTTTACTGTAGACGAAATAATGAAACCGAAGTGAGATACACTGAAGCAAAATCAGAGGAGCTAAGACAATGGTTGCTAACTTTTGATCCTTACCTGAAAATCCAGGTCTAATATAATCCTGGTAAAAAATGACAACTCCCGGAAACTGTGCGATTTAATTATGAACAAACAGAACGCACCGCAGTGAACTGTTTGAATCTTCACCTCCGAGTTGCACACGCCGTTGCTTTGGAAACGCGATCCCCCCACCAGTTCCAAACGTGTGGTTTTTTTCTCACTTTTCCAATGGCACACCGGTTAGCAGTCTGGTAAGCACAGCCTACCCTCGTGACAGGTCACAAGCGGTTTCAGTTGAAAACAGACAGGCCTAGGAACTAAGTACACTATCTGGTCGGAGCGCTTCTTGGTTTGTGGACGGTGGTTTGATTTGAAGTGGCAGCCTCAGTGACTGCGACACAATAGAAAGATTAGCGGTAGATCCCATATATTTCTGCTTGTAGCTGCCTTACGCAGTTATCGATAAATTCATTGGCGTAGTTGTTAAATAGCCCCTATGTTGGGCTTCAAATAGTTCACAATTTTTGGTGCAGGATGCAAAGCGAAATAAATTCCTTATGTTAACCTCCCCAGAGAAAACGGGAAATGTAAGAATCTATGGGAGATAGTCTTCTGTAATGCGTGGATTAGAAATACGCTGGGCGTTGGAAAGAACACATCGAGCCGGTTCGTATGAGCGTATAGGGAAAACGCTGCGAACAGATGGAGAGAGGAGAGAGTGGAATAATGCAAATGACCCGGGAACATGTATGTCACTAGTGTGTTTAGAAATATGGTCTTCCGAGAATCGAGGGCCAAAACCGATTCGGTTGAAAATAAATTGGTTCATCTCTAGTTGCCGTTCAAATGGGATGGAATAGCGCACCCAGCGTCCAGAAGAATATCCGACGCCATAAACCGTGGGTATTACGCGGCAAGCTTACGGTTAAGATTTACTTCAACACCAATCTTAAGGCTTCAACGCAAAGACAGACTTCCTCGGTCAAGTAGTTCTTCCTGTGTATACTCCTTTATTTTTTCATGTCGAGCAAGTTATATCGAAAGAACAACCAGGAGACTGTTTGAGAGAATCCGTGAGCAATGCCCGATTTGACTGTGTGCAGTTGGAACTAAAACAATGACAAGCGCCGTGTTGGAACATCTAGTTGATTTCAACCACCAGGTCGATAGGCACCAAAGTTTTCATCCAATTTAACGAGTATCTGAGTGTTACACACCAGCGGTAAGATGTCGCCTATTAGCAACAGCCGAAGCGATCGTCATCCGTCTCCAGAACCCAGACTTATGTGCACAAAAACAATTCGTTCAGATTCTCTCTCTTCCTTGGCCTCTATTACAGTAACCCCTGCTGAGCAACATGCAACTGACATATGCTTGACTGTTTGTGAACCAATCACTTGACCTTGTCATTTAGATGAAAAGACATATTAAATTATCCTTTGTACTTTACTCCCGTCTGATGTTTTAACTCATTTATTTTGTATTAGTCGTGGTGTACAAACCTGAAGAAATCCACTGAAAACGAGCTTGTTCGCTGACTCTGGTTCTGATGTCTTCACCCGGCATATTTTCTCGCTTTTGAAAATAGAAATTATGCCATGTTCCTCGACAAGCTAAGGGTGTGCGGTGTGTGTGGCTCGCTGCTGCGATGGATCAGGAATTTCCTTGTTGGTCGAAAGTGAATGGTCCAGGTCGACAACCGATTGACCGACTGTTATCCATCGAGCATTGGCTTGTGCCAGGGTACGGTACTGGGCCTATTTTGTTCATTATCCATGAAAACGGGTGCCTCAGCTACTCAATTATTCTTATGCGATATTTGCCGATGAATTCGTATGGTGAGTGATCCGCGTACCCAATGATTGTGACCTTCTCCAGCAAGACCAGCGCCGCCTCTCCGTGTTGCCTGCACATGTCAAGCTTCCGAGCAACCCGGTTAAGTCTCAGTTGATGAGTCTGAGCAAGTGTGCACTGTGCACTGTGCCTGCTAAACCTTTACATCTAGTGCCTTTTATTAGAGACCTCAGTGTACACTCAGGCCACAATCTAAATCATCTGGACAACACGAATATACTTTACCAGAACCGTCTTCGTATGCTTTTTGCGCTCAGACGCAGCTTTAGTACTTGGTTCGAATTGATCGCCACTAGCCTATTCGTCTCAATAACACGATCAACGGTAGAGTATGTCTCTCGCGTATTGTCTTATCACCCAATGCGTAGTAGAAAAGATTGACGTGAGTGGGGCATATGGCCACCAGGCTGCTTCTCAATTTACGATGTGGGCCGCTTGAAAACCAGTGTAAAAAGCTAAGGATACACAGCCTAGTTTATCGTCGTCTGCTCGTTGAAATCATCATGACGCACTGGATATTACATATGTTTGACTGCCTCATTTTGAGACCAATGCTGCATCTGCGCACTCGAAGCAGCAAACTAGGACAGCGGTAAATTTTTAATACGGGATTTGTTGCGGGTCGCTCACCAACTATGTTTGAAACGGAGATAGGTGGATGTATGTAACCACCTGCCGCAACACACATATTAGGCAAAGTCAGTGTCAGAATTTAAGGACCATCTGGAGAAAAGCTTTGACAATCTGAAATGTATCGAGCGCAATTCAACATCACGGATATTTTCCTGGGCGACATTAAATGCAGCAACATAGAGGAACATCTTATTTTTGCTTTCAACAAGTAATAAGGCTCAGTGCGATAACCAGAGACAGCACAGCTGCACTGACATACAATAAAAAGCGTCGTATGGCTCCTTGGGCGGAACACTTTCAAAATCCGTTCAGGGGCCCCTGGTTCCAGACCTCTTCCTACTCAGGTGATGCTGGTCGAGCCATGGACGGTTAGTTTAGAGTCTCCGTCGTAGGCCGAGGTCCGGAACGCGATCACGGCCCTCAATCGTTTTCGTGCAGCTGGCCTGGATTCCCTCCTATCTGCAATTTTTAAGGATGGAAGAGAGGTGATGTGCAGAGCACTGACTTCTCTATTCGTACGTGTCTGGAAGGAAAAGTATGTTCCGCCTAACTTTAGCGTATCAATTCTGGTGACAATATATAAGGAGGACAGTCACCCAGACTGTTCTTACCACAATGGTATTAGTCTAAAACCAATTGTGACAGAGTTAGTGGTTTCGATTCTGGTTTGTCACCTAACGGTGGAACCTAAATCTCGAATTAGTGAAGTACAGGCCTGTTTCCGCCCACGGCGTGGCTTTATAGACTATATATTCACTTTGCAGCAGGTGCTACAGCATAGTCAAGCATACCGCAGACCGACAATGACTGTGTTCTTTGATTTCAAGAGTGCGGTCGATTCAGTCGATCAACCGATTCCTGCAGGCATAGGTGTTCCCAGTTAATATGTGAACATCGTACCTGCTCTATGTTTGAACACTACAGACCTAGTCAGGCTCTACTGGTGGCCTATCGGATGGTTTTCCGATCAAAATTGGCGTTTGTCAGGTTTGCCCAATTTCCCCATTTTTTTCAAATTCGTCGTGGATTCTCTCATGGATTGTTCTCTTGCGGAATCCCATGATGTAGGCGTTGAAGTGATTCCTGGTAGGAGATTAGTTGCTATTAATTATCTGGACCATATCGTCTTGGTTTTTGATTTTGAGGCAGCCCCATCAACCCTGATCCCATAATTTGGTAGGCACTTTCCGCATTCAAACTGCAAAGTGTCGCTGCAGGACCACCAGCCAATTTATGACCCCATGACCCTTGCTAAAGCGGAATTCGAATTGGTTGATCAATTTAGTTATCTTGGCAGCTGCATTAGCAACGCGGGTGCATAGAAGCTGACGTCAGCAAACGCAGTGTAAAAGCCAGAGTTGCCTTTTTGAAACTGCGGCATCTTTGGCGACAGAAGGAAGTTATCCTTCTTATGAAGACCGTGTATACAAGTCCACACTGTGGGCCGTTCTGCTCTGTGCTACTGAGACTTGGCCCCTCCGGTCTGAACATCTGAGGCGTCTTCAAGTCTTTGAGCATCGTTGTCTGCGAAGCATTGCTATTTTCGGATGGTACTAGCGGGTCCGAAACGATTTTTTATAGGCTAGTACAAGGTAGTGATAATCACTACTTAGATTGCTTTGGCTCGGGCACGTGCTACGTATGCCTGCTCACCGCTTACCTAGGAGGAGCTTGTTTCCTACTAGCTGTAGGGTGTTGCAAGGCTCGAGATGGACAGCAGTTGACTAGGCAGCGGGAAATGAAGTCACTGACGACCAAACTGGGTGCCCTTGGTCCGTCTTGCCTTCCGGGCTGGAATCTACGTGACTCGCTTTGTGCTTGGCTCGAGGTTTTATAGGACTTGGCTCGTAACCGACACTAGGGGCGCGTCTGCTGTCGCCTCCTAGTCGGATTGCCTATTTAACGTGTGTTTGGTGCTGAGTTATCTGCGGGGTAATAACTGATTATGATGGGTGGCAATGAAAGCCGCAAGGAAGCTGTCTCGCCGATGCCGCCTTATCTTTGCACGACAGCCAGCTGTTTGTGACAGTGTGTTGTCTAAACCATGTGTAGGCGCCTTGACCCTGAGTGTTTGCTTAGGGCATTAAGGTTTTCAGCTAAGTCCCCATTCTCTCCCTCTGCTAATTCTTTTTTTCGTGGGTCCTCATTGTTGTACGGCAGCGAAGCATTAGTTCAAATGGCAGTTGTGTTGCTGTGGTTGATGATGATGATGATGACGGGCTGTCGATCGACATCTATCACTTCGCCCTACCTTTAAAGGTGCTAATGATCGGAGGACCAAAGTTCACTTCATTGGCAGTCGCGGTCAACATTGAGATTGCTTGCTGCAATCCATCTTATATAGTGCACCTCAAACAAAAGCCTGTGAATACATCATTAACCATTGTCCGACGTGACCCGGTGTCATATGGGTACCGGTCACAAATAACCTCCCGGACTGGCTGTTCACTATATCTATCAGATGAGGGGTAATGTCCCTGAAAAGCGTCCTATTAGTGAAACGTTTCCGGGCGGGCATCAGTAACTTGCTGCTTCAGCTGCGGTCCTCCTGATCGAAAGACAAACATTCACTTCAATGGGAAGAGTAGAAAAACAGGTTGAGAGTCGCAATCAATCCGTACAATGTGTACTTCAATAATGCTCCCCAAAATCCATCATTAACCGTTGTGTCAAGCGTTGTTGGTCTTTACCAAGAGGCACAGATTTAGTGGCCACAGCAAACAATATAACGGTCCTGCTTTCTTTGCCTGCTATCTCAGACTGACGAGCGGAAATAACATTGAATCTTGTCATCGTTGTACCATGTTTTCAGGCAGGCAACACCGAAATTCTGCTTTAGCTACGGTCCTTGTTATCGAAAGTCAGATATCCAAGTCAGTGGGAATCGCGGTTAACATTGATGTTGTGTGTCGCAATCTGTATGCACATCGTGTACTTCAAAAATATGCATCCAAATCCATAATTGAACATTGTGTGCAAGCTGATCTTCGTGTCCCGTTGGCTTAGGGGTAACGGTCACAACTAAGTTGGATGCGTTTTTCTCCAAAGGTAAGAAATTGTGTATTATGGTTATTTGCTTATAAGTTTGTAGGATAAAAATGGACAAATGTATTAACATAGGTTGCAGAAATACGGTTTATTATGCTTACAAAAAAATAAACGCTGTGAAATGTTTACTTCTAAACCACTGCCTAACTAGGATACATGGTTGAGAGTTACGCAGTCGTCTTTGGACGAGGATGAAGTTTAATGCAAGGATTTTAAATTCTTTCAATTATGCCATCCCTGCATCACCGCTACAACATCTTGCATTTTACTACTCACTCATATTTAGAAAAAAATTTGGACAAATGTTGATATGCCACATATAAATGAAAGCACCTATTACTGTCCATTTCTTCACTCTCCATCGGTTTCCTTCGTTCGCCAGCACCCTTGATTTGGCGCTGTTCGGTACAGGTACTTGACTGGCGCAATCACATTTTCAATGTGTCTTTGGAGGTTACCTGTGGTCAGTAGTAGCTGTATTGTTATCGGCTACTATTCAAAATCTGGCAGGGATCGCCTTCTGCGCTGGCCCTTGATGTGGATCAACTAGACGTCGTTCAGAAATGCAATTACCTGCGAAGTTGTATCAGCGCCCTTTGGATTGAAGACGAGATAAGCAACCGTATAGCGAAAGCTCTAAGTTCTTTTGCTAAACTTCGCCACCTATGGCGACGGCGCGACATCACTCTTGCCCTGAAGGGTAGAGTGTACAATGCAGCGGTACGTTCCACTCTATTGTACGGTTGCGAAAATTGGCCCCTATGCCGGCGGACATGAAGAGGCTACTTACGTTCGACCATCGGTGCCTTCGCAGTTTGGCTCACATCTGGTGAGAACACCGCGTGAGTAACGAGCTCGTTCGACACCTTGTTTACGGCCCAGAAAAAGGGAATGAACCTCTCAGCACCGTTATTTCCCGCGCCAGGCTCTGATGGCTGGACCACGTGTTACGCACGACAGCCCACCGACTCCCTCGACGTGCGTTGTTTGTTCACCGGGGATGTGGATTGAAGAAGAGGGGAGGTGGTCAAGCGATGACTTGGTCCAGGAAAATGAAGTCCCTCACTTCGGAGCTAGCATCGGTTTGAGCGTCACGGCTTCCTGGTTGGGGTCCAAAATAAGGTAAACACGTTTGGCTGCATACACATGCTGACATGGCAAGGAGCCGAACTCAGTGGCGTTCCCGCTGTGAGTTTCTTTGTCCCTCCCCATCCCTTTTAGCCTCCCTCTCCATCTACGATCTGATTTCGTAGGGTGAAACAATAAAATGATTTTCTTTTTGCTTAGTAGCTGGCTGGTTGCTTACCGGAACGAAGCCTATCCGTTGCTGGTAGCTCAGCTGGCATGCAACTGTTGTATCTATTTTTCCTTTGTGTATTGTGTTATATGTATGTATGTTGCTGATGTTGCATTCTTGATGCTTCTTCACCGCAGTTGGGCTAAACCAACTTACACTTAAACTAGGTCATTTTAAGCTGAATAAATTTCATTCGAATTTATTTGGTTTGTTCTGCCTCCCTGAATAATGTTCTATTAACTGGCCAAGTTGCTTATACTAATTGCGCTTATCTTCGGTAATTTTGTTGCGTTTGTAGCATTTTAAGTAACTTGTGGACATTTCTTACTTATAACGGATTTGTTGCAAACCAAATTACTTCATATGGTAATTTAGCTAAGAGTTATGCCACCGTATCTGTATGCATTATTGGATTTATATTTATTTCAGCTTGTCGTTTAAAGTGAATGGCTGTTGTTTGATATTCCTGGTATGGTTGCGCTTGATGTGTATGTTGACAGGGTGCCTACCTGTCTATTACCCACTACATCGTTCATACTGGCTCCAGGAGTCAGTTGGTCGTTGCTGGAGGGGACGGGGTGCACGGTACTTGTGGCCGTGTTAGGATCAAAGAGCGGTTCCATGCACTCAGTGTGGAGCGGACTACGGTCCAGCCACCGCCTTGTGTGCGGTTGATTCCCAAATACAGCGTGGTTGTGTTTGCCTGTGAAGGAGTGTGAGCCTGCTCCGTTGATGAAACGTGGTTCCCATCCGCATGCCTCCCGGTCTTATTCCTTCGGGTTTACACTGGATATGGGGTGTGTGGTTGGAGCTGTTGGTGGTGCAGCGCAAGTCATCCATGGTCCTTCTGTAGGCGCAGGCGTCCTGTGGCTTGCCACAGTGACAGGCAAACCCGAAACCGGATGCCGCCAACCATGTATTTCTTGCTAAGACCCAGGACACCAATCCGCATGAGTCAGCTAACTGACCATGTGCTAGACCAGCTGCCTTTCGGGTGTTCATTTAATCGAAGGCTTTGGCTGGGGACCCGAGTCGTTCTCCTGTCAGGATTGGGCGCCCTGGCAGTATCCTAGTCCATCCTCTCCGGAGGTTAGGAAGTGGTCGATGGCCCACTTCCCGTAAAACCTAGCCATGGGTGACAACAGGTTTTCGGGTTATATTCTCAATGCTCGATTGGCGTAGAGCACGAGTGCCACGCATTGTCTCTGACGGTGGGAGGAACCCTCCGGGTGTTTAATGGTTTGCTACTGCCCGCCTCATGCCAGGCAGCCCCTGGTCAAATTGGTGCAAACCCGCCAAAATCCCACCTGCGTCTGGCCGTGGTCGCAGGTGCGTATCCCACTACGGTCACAAAACATATAATAATTGTTCCAGAATCTCAAAGGCTGCCTGTGACGGCCGTCAAGCAGATCCCAATCTGTCTCTGCAATCACATTCCCGAGCTGGATCTTTTCTCCACTGCCTTGTGTGTCAGGCTATTGAGCCAAAGTCTCCGGGCGGAGTCCCTCAAGCAAACCACTAAACCACCCACTGCCTTGTGGGTCAGGCTATTGAGCCAAAGGCTCCGGGTGGAGTCCCTCAAGCAAACCTCCGAAGCACAACGAACACCTCGCTTGCGATTGCCCACCAATGCAATCGTATGCCTGCGCGCAAAGCACTCAGCATCGGGTGCTGGAACGTGCGCACACTACCGGACCGGAACTCCAGCGAGCGCCCGGAGCGACGCACTGCACTGGTCGCAATGGAGCTGGTGCGCTACCACATCGATATTGCGGCGCTCATTAAAACTCGGCTCGCTGAGCAAGGTAAGTTACAGGAAGCAGGTGTTGGCTACACATTCTACTGGGTGGGGAACGCCGCCTCAGCACCACGTGAACATGGGGTCGGATTTGCAATATCCGACCGCCTGAATGGCCAGCTGGTTGGTGAACGAAGGGGTATCAGCGCGCGACTGATGACTGTTCGCCTACGACTCGGAAGAGGTAAGTTTGCTACTTTTATAAGCACGTACGTTCTGACCATGTGTAATCCTGATGACACGCGTAATCAGTTCTACACTGAGCCATCCTCCGTGATACGGTCTGTGCCGAGGAGCGACCGACTATTTCTGCTGGGTGATTTCAACGCGCGCGTTGGGTGTGATGCATCAGCGTGGACAGATATTATCGGTTCGCATGGCATTGGTTCAGCAAATGCAAACGGTGACAGGTTGCTCTCACTGTGTGCCACTCACGGCCTGACGATCACGAACACTAGGTTTGCACTGAGTGCGAGTGATATAGCAACTTGGACGCACCCACGGAATGGTCACGCTCACCTGCTCGACTATGTCAGCGTACGTCAACGTGATATGCGTGAAGTGTGCATGACACGTGTATTGCGTGGAGCTGAGTGTGGCACTGATCACAAATTGGTTCGGACCAAACTGTGTATAGATTTTCGTAAATCTATGTATTGCACTCCCGCCCTGAATCGGCGTAAATTTAACATTCTCTCCCCCGGTACTGTGGCGAAACGTACTGCGCTGGAGAAGGCGATGGCTGCACGCATGTGTGATGATGTGGACTGTATAGCCACAGTGGGCGACCTGTGGCACCACATTCGCGACCAGGTGACAGCTGCTGCCGAGGAGACCAACGGGAGCGCAAACTATAAGCGGCCTGATTGGTTTGATGACAACAATGCGACGATTGGCGCATGGGTGTCAGAGAAGAATGCAGCATTTGCTGCACATGCTGCAGACCCCAGTGACTTTGGGAAAATAGTCAGTTTCGCAAACTTCGACGGCGAATGACTTGAGAGCTCTGTCGCATTAAAAATGCATGGTGGACGGAGAAGGCGAAGCAGATGGAATGTTACGCCGAACGCCGTCAACACAAGGAATTCTTTGACTCCTTGAAGGCGGTGTATGGACCGAGATTAGAGCCGCTGAGGATACTGATCGATGGTAGTTCAGGCGCTACCTGCACCCAGACTGCAGATAGAATGCAGGTCTGGCGGCAACACTTTGTCTGTCTCTTGAGCAATCGTTCAGAGATCGACTGGCCTATATTGAACGGCCTGAAGTAGCACGATGTGAAGGCGGATCTGGCGGATACGCCGAGACTGGTTGAGACGCAGACAGCACTTGCTCAGCTGCGAAACGACAAATGTGCCGGAGGTGACGGGATCCCACCTGAAGTATTGAAACACGGTGGACCCACGTTGTTGACTGCGCTGCACCACTTGGTGCAACGCGTGTGGATTGAGGAGGAGGTGCCTCCTGAGCTGAAGGATGCCCTTGTGCTATCACTGTACAAGGGCAAAGGTAGCAAGCAATGTTGCATGAATTATCGTGGCATCAACTTGCTGAGTTGTGTGGGCAAGGTGATTGCCCGAATCCTGCTCAATCGCCTCGCGAGTCAGATTGTGGAACCAAAAGTGGCAGAAGAGCAATGTGGATTCCGTTCGGGTCGCAGCACTATAGATATGGTGTTTGCGGCTCGTCAGTTGCAAGAGAAGTGCAGAGAACGACACCAGCCTTTGTACTCGCTTTTTGTTGATTTCACCAAGGCATTTGATACGGTGAGCCGCGAGGCACTGTGGCTGGTGTTGGGTAAGTTTGGTTGTCCGCGTAAGTTTGTAAGTTTAATTGAATGTCTGCACAGTGGTATGCGAGCGAGGGTGCAGCTGAGTGGAGTGACCTCGGATGACTTTGCAGTTGTCTCTGGTGTGAAGCAAGGCTGTGTGTTAGCTCCTGCGCTGTTTAATATCTATCTTCATGCAATGTTGTTTTGTGCTTTTGAAGCGGCTTGTGCTTACGGTGTTTGTGGGGAGCACCGTATTGATGGTGGTTTGCTGAACATCCTTACTTTCGGTACGAGAATTCTAGTCTGTGAGACAACTATCCGAATATGGCTGTTTGCTGACGACCGTGCGTTGTTTGCACACAGCGCGGATGAGTTGCAGCACATGACTAGTGCCCTGGCTTCGACAGCGGTCAAATTCGGGCTCACCATCAACACAAGCAAAACTGTCTGTCTCTTTCAGCCTTCACCGGAGGTGCAATCTTCACTATTGCCGCAAATCAGCATTGGTGCTGAAGTATTGGAAACCACCTCCCGCTTCTGCTACCTTGGGAGTGTGATGTCGACTGATCAGCAGCTACACGTTGAGTTGCGTAATCGCGTGTCGAAGGCGGCAGCGGCATTCGGGAAGCATGAGTACCGAGTGCAGAACAGCCATCAGCTTACCATTGGCACGAAGCTGATAGTTTACAAATCCATGGTACTGTCCGTCCTTCTATACGGCAGTGAAACGTGGACGATTTACCGTCGGGATGTGCGATATCTCGAGCGATTCCATCAGCAGTGTCTGCGACGAATTTTGCGGATCGGTTGGGGCGCCAGAGTTGCAGACACGGAAGTGTTGCGCCGAAGTGGAATGTATGCAGTGGACGGCATACTTTTACTGCGACACCTGAGATGGCTCGGTCATGTGAGCCGTATGGATTCGACGCGAATACCGAAACAACTTTTATACGGTCAGCTGAGTATAGGGAAGCGGCCTGCTGGGAAACCAAAGTTACGTTACCAGGACATGATTAAAGTGGGCCTCACACGTTTCTATCTTGATTGCAGATCATGGGAATCGAAGGCGGTTGATTGTGGTTCATGGCGCGATCTAATCACGAAGGCAGTTGCTGAAGTGCGGGAGAAAGCCCTCATGCATGCAGAGAAGAAGCGGTAAGTGCGGAAGCGGCAAGCACCAATGAATTGTACTCCATCGACATCGAGCGCATGGTGCTGTAGAACATGCGGTCGCGAGTGCCTTAGTCAGGCAGGCCTAGTGAGCCATGAGAGAGGTCACTCGGGACCACTGCCGAAGCGACGACGGGTCCCGCAGTGAACGTAGGCATCACCGACGCAGCGTTTGTAGGCACGCTGAATTAGATTTACTAACCGCAAGCTTGCATGCTAAGTCTCTTTATTTTAGGTGGTGGATTTTCGGTTCTCTCCTAATGCCTTTCTTTCTCATATAAATGTCTAGTGGGCCATGCGCTGTGCCATTTGGGGCCACTACAGAAGCGACGACGGGTTCTGCAGAGAATTACGGTGAGCCGGCACAGCGTTTGTAGGCACGCTGAATTTGATTTACTAACCGCGTGCTTGCATGCTAAGTCTTTATATTTCAGGTGTTGGGTTTACAGTTTTTACATTAATGCTTCTCTTTCTCACATAAATATCTTCCTATACTCTATTCCATTAAGTTGCACACATCACTTCAGGCAATTGTATTCGAGTTCCATAACATTTTTGCGTCCGTGGCATTCCGTGAACTATACTTCCTGACCTCGTGCACCTAGCTAGGATCTGTTTGTAAACAGCTTATTGCATATGCTATTAACTTAAGGATTATATCACCGTTTTCTTATGCATTAATCGAGTTTTTCTCTTTTTCTTTCCCTCTCTATCAAGCGTTTGGCTGTTGTTTGATATCCCTTTGTGGCTGCGCTTAATGTGCATGTTGACAAGGTGCCTACCTGTCTATTACCCACTTCATCCTTCATACTGGCTCCAGGAGACAGTTGGTCGTTGCTGGAGGGGACGGGGTGCACGGTACTTGTGGGCGTGCTACGCTCAAAGAGCGGTTCCATGCACTCAGTGTGGAGCGGACTACGGTCCAGCCACCGCCTTGTGTGCGGTTGATTCCCAAATACAGCGTGGTTGTGTTTGCCTGTGAAGGAGTGTGAGCCTGCTCCGTTGATGAAACGTGGTTCCCATCCGCATGCCTCCCGGTCTTATTCCTTCGGGTTTACACTGGATATGGGGTGTGTGGATGAAGCTGTTGGTGTTGCAGCGCAAGCCATCCATGGTCCCTCTGTAGGCGCAGGCGTCCTGTGGCTTGCCACAGTAACAGGCAAATCCGAAACCGGATGCCGCCAACCATTTCCTTAATGTATTGCGGCACAATAGCGGAGGTGTTTTCCACCTCTAGCTGACGTGTATAATGATGATGATGACTATTCAAAATCAGATGTTCACACATCCTTGATTCAGATTATCGAATGTGGCGAATAACCAGAAAACATAAAATTCACCTATTTGCAGTGTATTTTAATTGCTGCACCAACTTATTCATGTAGTGTTTTGACTCCCATGCTACCATCTCTACATAGCAATTGATGAAACTTCCATCATCTCTCTAAATCTGATAAATAAACTAGCTACTTTTTCGGGATATAACGCCAACTTTCTGGCAGTAGCGTGATTCCACGCCCATAAAATATTTGTTATTTGCTAGTAAAATATTATCCATCTGATTTTGACCTCCTCATTCAAGGTGAATATTTACCGTCCAATAATCTTTTAGAGACGTAAAAAATGACAGTTAAATGGTGTCAGGTTTGCAGAATATGTTATGTATGATGGTATATTCCATCCATGCTCTAAAAGCGTCAAGCGAGTTACGAAATTGATATGAGGTCCCGCATTAGCTTGGTAAATCACTACTGCCTTTTCTATTGATCAATTCTGACCTTTACTGCTTAAGTGAATCATTCAATTAGTCCAGTTGATTACGGTGTACTTCCGAATTGATCGTTCTGTTATACGGTGGAAGCTCAAACGAACTATTCCTTTGAAAGCCTACCAAAGTGTTAGCTTCAATATTTTTAAGAATATCGACTTTTGAGGTGGTTTGAGCCGGTTTGATTTTTTAATCCATGATCTCATTGCGTTTAACATTGTTGAAGACATCGTATTTCTAGTCCCTAGGGTGGATTCGATTAAAACATGGATAATTTTCTTGACGTTTGAAAAGGAAATCATGGATGTTAACGTGACGACACAAATTCTATAAAGAATGGACATGGGGTACCCAAATGTCGAGCTTTGAGATGAAACTTATGTGCTGCAAATTAGCACGAAAGGTCAGATTGGCTAAATTAAGCTCCTAGTGATCTCACAAGTTGTTTTTCGTTGGTACGCAATAATTAGTGCCCTTAACAGCATAAACTGCCCTTCCAGAACGTGGTGCACCTTTAAAACAATTATTCCGCATCAAAAGTTTGTAAGTAAGCTTTGGCAATGGCGTTCTCTCAATGAATCTCCATACACATCCACAAATGTAATTCTCGCTGAACAGCTTTTACCCTTGTCAACAGTAACCAGTGGATTATGACGGAAATATTGCTTTTTACTTCACATATTTGCAAATGCACCAACCAGAAACCTATACGTAGAACCAATGAGTTTTCACTAGCATACCTCATTGTATCAGCACTCAAAATATATAATCTTTATGTGCCTTAAGTATGATTGACTGTGAAAATATAACGAAACGAAAAGTAACCTTACTTTCTGAACAATCAACTAGTCGAAAATGACACTCTTTAGGTAAAGTATTTATGTCAAGTTAGTTTTTATGTTTGCTTAATCATGACGCGCAAGGCATCGCCTCAGACCTAGAGAAAATTGCTGGTGTCAAGGAGGTATTGCAAAACTATATTGATTGCGATCAGCATTTCTACGAGTTGACTTAGAGTGTAAATATGACAACCATAGAATTTTCAGTTCACGGAAAGCAAATGTAAGTAATCCTCAACTGCACCATATCAGCAGCTATAGATAGGTTTACATACCTGTACTGCCTACGTCATCCGTAAAACTTGGCCTAGTTGTACTTATTCATACCGTATTTTGTTGGGCTATGCGTTCTTTAGTTTTCAATAACTGGTAGTTTTAACATCTGAATAATGAGAATTGCTTCTAGACGCAAGCACATAAACAAACCGTCTATGTCTAAAAGACACACCAATGCTTAAAACACAAACTCACTTATACATGTCCAACAAATCCTTGAATTCTATTTTTCATCGGATTGCACGTTGAAGTACTTAGAAAGGTTCACAAATTGACATTATTTTCTTGTTAAGGGCTCACCGGAGCAAGCGGTACTCAAGATACATCTAATGATATTTGTTATAACACCTGCGGTATTCTCCAGGAAACTGTCATAGGAAAACGTTATTTGAAGTGAATAGATATATCCTAAATGTTGGTACATCCTATCCATGGAACCCACCAGGTAAATTAAATGTTTCTTTGTTGAACTAATCGTACATGTATGAAATTTTGATTGCGAACGCATTCAATTACATCCAACGAATGGTTATGAATAAAAAGTATCATTTCTTAGAAGTAGTCATGACTTTAATACCAAAGTCTTCTCTTTTTGTAAAACAGCAGTGATAATAGAATTACTGATTATCAACAAGTAAAATGCGAGTTATAGTTTTATCCTATTATGAGAACAGCCTGTATGTGTATGTCCTTATAAAGCTGCCCACCGTAATATCCCCGGGGAATCGCAAACCATGTATTAGTTCACATATTATAACTGTTTAGTTCTTTTCTCGGTAAATAGTATCAAAATCGGAAAGCAACTAAGTTTCATATTTTAATCTTCGCCAGTTACGGACCGAATTTGTTCGCTGAAATGGGTGCAATTTTCATAAAACTGAAGGCACTGCATTTATAATAAGACGCCTGTTTTGACAAATAAGCCTACAGTACACATGAATATCCTATTTGTTTCATTACGTATTAGTTTACGAGCTAAGTGCAAGTTGGAGACAATCAGCTTTAATTAGTTGATAAAAAGCTTAACTCGGAATTGCTTAACTATTTTTCACCCTAATTGCAACTTAAATTGCCTAACTAAGTAACAGGTATCTATTAAATTATCATTAAAATATTGGGTGTAGCTATACTTTTAAATACATAAGCTGAATTAGAAGTATGATTAAGAAATCCAAGTCGTTGTTTAGTAGATCTGCACACATTTATTAGGTGTACGAACTGAATAAAAGAAATATAAATTGTTGACGCAATTTTGTGTTATGGAAAACTAATTCTACTTCATACTACATAACTTCGTTTCATGGAAACAAATAGTCTCAAATGCAACTCATCCTGTTCCGGTAAAAATGGGGACGTTGGAGACCTCGCGAAGTTAGGGCATTGCAGACGACACTCCCAGTGCTGAAATATTTTGTTCCTCAAAAGTACAGTAGCTTGGATAATGGCAGATGTTGTGTAGAAAGAAGGGTCACAGCTCAGGGTAGAGATTTTCAAAGACATATTGTTGTTGGTCCGGGATGTTACAATAACGGACGTCACTCATGCCCCTTCTCCTCTCGTTCCGTTAAGCCAATGTTGCTCCGCCTGCTCTCCCTGATTGTGCCAGTTCCCGTTTTTGTCCGCCCCCTTTTTACTGGTCTTTTTGTCTTCCGGACAATCACTGCTTTCTGCGTCCCTACCTTATGGTGTGCCTGCACCGTCACGGTTTGGTTCTGGCTATTCCACCTACATTATACATGCTCAAAGCGGGATACTCTGAGGTTTACGTCCTCAAATCGGTACATTAGTACATCCCACCCAGCATTTTTAAGAAAGCGGGACAGCAACTTTAAATGCGGGGCTATTTCGCCTAAATTGGGATGTAGGTTTACCTCGAGTGCATGTTATTTACCCGGATATTGTCGTGGCAATTAGGCGGGAGTTACGGTCAACCCTCGGAGTTTTGATTGCTGATCCAGTGTGCATCGCAAAAGCCAATGGTTATATGAACAGACTGGATGAGGTGTAGCTATCGAAGCTGAGGCGGGTTGATCTAACCGGACGGCAAGTCATGCATGCAAGCCTCGTACTCCGTAGCCACAGACCGGACGTACGTGCGGGGTCAGCAATGGTTGACCGCACAGTCACGGTGGCGATAGACACCTGACCCACCACTCGACTGAGTAGCGAAAAGAGCTAGTGGCCACGTGTGCAACTGAATGGACACTTTCTACAAGCCCTGAGAGCCTGTCCTTACGTAGCACAGCGTACCGTGGCCACAGGTGAACACATACGAGTGTTTTAACTGGGGCACTACGTGTTGCTGTATTTGGCCGCACAGTGTACGTCACGTGTGGACGGATACACACCATCCATTCACATACTTCGCCAAAGTTCGGTTTGCGTCAGTGGGACACAACAATTGCATATGTGACCGGCCTCAGGGAATTCAAGTCAGCATTGATTTGTCCCTATTCCGTCACAGTCTCTCGCACCGCCGAGAAATAAACTGTTTATTTTTTATAACAGTTAGTTCCCTCCAATTGTTTGGATAACATAATGAGAAGACGATCACTGATAAATGCACGCATTTTATATTGTCTCATCAGTACCAATACAATAACTAGTAATTATCTTATACAGTCCCAAGGGTGTTCCCAATCAGTGAAATGCCGTGAGATGAACGGCGGCAATCGTCCTAGGACCGGGGGATCCGTAGGTCAAAAACGGACTGTTTCTGCACTCACAGGGCAGGTCTTAGCTGGCTTGTCGTCACGGCTTACGCGAACCGTAATAAGCGTGGATTCGGTTTTCACCAGGATACGCTTGTGGCCCATTAGTATGGAACTGGGAAAAAATAGATATTGACCGGACCATTTTGGTTTACGTAGACTAACCGCAAAACGAGCTTGGTATATCTTCGGATGCAACCACTTAATTGTGTGAAGCAACGTAGTTATGAAGCGGCTTACATTGTTACAGAATTGAACAGCCCCTGAGAAGACAGTCTCACGCGACCGTGAGAGAAATCCTAGCTCTCTTATGAATAGTCGCTCCCATAAACCAGACACCAGCGCACTCCAAAACAAACGGCTTACACCTCACCTGGATCACGGTTGATATCGATGCGCACGACGATGCTGACGATAAGCACTGCTGAAGGTGTAACGTTTAATGCAATATCAGTAGACAATGCCGACTTTAATCTAATTGTCACTAAGACCGATAACGCCAAAATGAGATTTCCGCACGGTCGCCGATATTGTCCGCTGAAGAACCCAAGCACTGGAATCCTTCGTGCATACGGCAAATTATACAGACCATTGACTTCTCTGGTTGCATGACGTTGAGATATCTCCACCACGGTGATATCTCTCCTCATCCATGGCTGCCGAAACTGTACTACGTATTCCACAGGTGGTGGTATGTATGAGCCGAAAAATTGTGGAAAAATCGAAGGGTCGATTCGTCCGAGTGCATGGTTCAGGAGGCCCACGTGTTGGACGCCCTTCCCTTAGGCCGCCTCAGTCTGATGCGAACATCCAAGGTCAACCTGGATAAAACTTCCACACCCTTCTTCCCAGAAGACGTTTGCAGCTCTGGTTGCCGATTTTGTGAGAATGAACCAACTTGTGCCTCAGACGCAGCACTATACATTTTTCCAAACTGAATCAAAGTAGATTCTGGACAACGCAGTTTAGCGGTTAAACACTGAAAGCAATACTTGTGGTGAAATGCAGTTCTGAAGAAAAGAGTGTCGTGTATCCTTGCGAACAAATTCACGACATGCTAATGCAGCACCCAGACCTATGCTCATGAAATCATGGATTACAACATGGCGAAATCATGCCGACCGTTGGCTATTGCCACAATAGTAATAAACTTGCTTTTTTCGCAAACCAGCGCCATAATGTTCTGGGATCCCACTATTAATCCACGAATTGCTTTAGTGAGTAAACGACGAAAATTTTGGTTGTACTTTATTCTAACCACACCTTTTACTGTTCCAAAGCAGCTATGTTTGTAGGTATATTTAGTCGTGCCTTCATTTGTATGCCTCCTTCTAGCGGGAATATGCCATTTATTTATTTATTTAAAACTTCAGTAGCGTTGCCATTGTACTGACTAATAACGCAAGTGCTTTTTATAATTGCATTGATGCAAGAAATGTAGATATGTATCTTTGCAATATATTGTACGATCAACATATGCAGAAACAAACGGGGGTAGGTTAAATGTCTCGGTTTGCCGTGCAAAAAATCTGGAAGCGTCTCGGTTTGGCTCATCAATAATCTGGCCACCTTACATGCACCGTACCTAACAGGTGCGTCACCACCGCTGAATCTCACAGTAGAGCATTAGACGTCATCGTAAAATGCGCCTCAGGTGTTCCAGCAGCGTTGTGTGCAGTTCGTTCGCGGTATCTCATATACACACATATTCACAGTTATTGTGAATACATTTGTGAACACCGTTAGTCATCTTATCTACGAAAAGTGTGTATTTCAGCTACACCATTGTTGAACAGATCCCGAGTTTTATTCCTTGGTTAGTGCCGTCGGAAAGGGAAAGGCAGTTCCTTCTACCTATAATATTCTTATCGTCCCAATCCATTCCGCTGTATATCTTCAATGTGATTTCAGCAGATTGTGAAACGTGGCTTTCACTACCGGTTTCGGGTGTCCACTATCCAGGAATTATCTTACTGTCTACTTCCTTCTCTGTGCACATGGCCTAATCTGTGAAACACAGAGATCGGAATTGTAGTACTGTGTCCCATCTGTGTCCGTCGGTTGACGATATATCGGTTCGGAAGCTATTCATTCTTGCAAACTGAACAGTCAAGGAATGGCGATATGCTACTCTATGGTGGCCGATTTCCGATTCCTCACAAACTAGCTTTGCTTATCCACTTTTATGTTCAAAATGTGCCATCCACTTGACACCAACAACTTTTGGCCATTTACTGGAGTTTGCCAGTACTATGTACAACATAGTGGACATTGGCGATCTAATGATACCATCATGTTCTCCAGTGCCTACTTCCGACTGAAACCCGATCTAGAACGACATAGCGCGCAATGTCACTGTCGGTTGTCTCAACCAACTTAATTTTCGGTCACTCCCTAGGTTAATCTCTTCAGTCAAACGGTGTTTCACCCAACCCAGTGCAATCGATACTGTCTCGAGTTGATTTCATGTCTGGTTGTCTGCGCGTAACAGTGAGCACGCGGATGGCCGCCCACTTCTGCGTTGTGTGTCTTGATGCCGCGTAAGTGAGTGGGTGGAAGTTACAGTACTTCCTCAACCGCCCATAGATGCCGCGTGCTAGTCCGCACCCATCCTACAGTGAATGAGCTCACGAGTTGTTTTCGCGTCCACTGCATCACGTGATCTCTTGGCTGAGCGCTGCACCAACCGATGCAGACGTTCTGAGTACACTTG
Source organism: Dicrocoelium dendriticum (assembly GCA_944474145.2). Lineage (NCBI taxonomy): Eukaryota > Metazoa > Platyhelminthes > Trematoda > Plagiorchiida > Dicrocoeliidae > Dicrocoelium > Dicrocoelium dendriticum. Next base: position 161,068,756 of record OX104063.1, on the reverse strand, counting down.
TACTGATTTGCAATTGGTCAAGACGATGGATTCAGCTTGATGTGGTTAGAAATTCGATTGAATATTCTTAAGGAGGAGTTTGATTCCGTAAAGGACTGGCTTGCTTCGGAAAAGGTATAGAGATAGCCTGATTTGAGAGTTGCACTCCTCACATGTCGGGTGGCGGCTATCGCCATCAGCATTCTGACAATTAAGCTTTTCCAGCAACAATTGATATAGTGGTTATAAGTTGTATATTGTGGCCTCGGTTGAATTTGCAACCAGCCTCTGTGAATGCGCTCAGTGGGACAATCACCTAACTGGATTAGTTCGGTGTTATTCTCCCCATCCCTGCACTCCATGGCCCTTCTCGTCTTGGAGTGTAGAGAAGAAAGAGGGTAACATCGATATCCTCTAATACACGCTTATTTTACTTAAATAATGAGCCTCAATAGGGTGAACCGGCCGTCTGGCGCTTTCCCGGATAGCTGGTCGACATATCTGCATTGTCGGCTGATTGCGATGAAAAAAATACTCATCAAAATCCCTTCACCCATAAGTAAACTTAACTGACTTGCTTGAGCAGTCTTTAATCTTCAAAATATACACAGCATATAGTTAAACGCTGTTTTCTTTGGGATTAATGTGGATTGGAACCTAATGATGCATCTGCATGCATGTAGACAGTGGTAAAAATATTTAGATCTTAGCTATGTACATCCATTTTACTTTCAAATGCTTCCTTAAGTTATTCAGTTTCATCCACATATATTAAAATTATGATAACTAACGCGGTCTACTTGCATTCAACGGGCGCGAACACTACTAGAATGTCTTTTATTTGTTGCTTAGCTAACCAAGAACCAGTCGATAGTATAGTAGATGAGGTAATATAGTGGAATGTCACTTGCTGATTTTTGATTGTTTTTCTAGTTGAGCAGCAGAACCTGGTGAATTTCACGCCCATTAGGTGCAAATGAATAGCGTTATGAACTATCTAAGCAGGTCTATGGAGGGACACGTTTTCCTTAAGAGGAATTTGAAAGTGCTATGGCTCCAATTGACTAAGCAAAGGGATCAACTTTCTGCCGAAAAATAAAACAGTACCTGTGCAACTTGAGTTCACCAGTCAACATCCAATACTGCGCTTTACAAATTTGACGAATCACTTTCAATGTTAGTTCAAAACATCGCTTATGTTTTTCCAGTCAGGCGCTGCTTGTGTCGTTTGCTAGGTTGATCTGTGTACCCGGATGTTTCTTGACAACACCAGAGCAAGTTTCACTTCCGTTTACTCCAAGGTTCTTTCAAGCATACACTTGCAACAAACGTTTATAAATGACATGTTTCAAGAGTTGCTTACCACGTAAATGCCGTTAACAAATAGCTGTGCATACAAATTTTCTGAGGTTTAAATTATTTGTCCAGCAGGGTGCATTCGGAAAGAAACCACATTTCCTGTATTGTCTGATTTACCGTTTAGTCCTCCAGTGGGTAGGAGATTAGTACAATTGACTGTTGCTATAAGAGGAAGTTGTTAGTGATTGAAAGGTAAGAACCAAAGTTGATTGTATCCAATGTATCTGCTGGATGTGGTTCATCAATTGTAGCCAAATAATAACAAAAGAATTCCATCAAAATACAGCATACCTTTGCACATTAAATTAAACAACCACTTGATTCAACATTGTGCATAAATGAAAATAGACAACATATAACCAACCTTGCAATTAGGTGGGCTATCCAACGATAATTTAGGACAAGCTGATTCATAGCAACTTTCAGACCACGGAAGATTTATGCTCCGTCCGCTGATGTAAAACCACTCGGATTAACTTGCCAATTTAGGTGACGGATTTTCTTGCACCTTATTCGTAAGCTAAGAAACATCATGGCTCATATTGGCTGGTGTATTTATTTGGTGCCGCTTACATGCTTTACTCAAATACTTCGTATAATGGAATAAATAATGAGCGTTATGACACATAGTGCGTTGAATATTTAGTAAAATAAGTTGAAGCGAACTATTTGTGTGAAACGTTTTTAGTGGCACAAATGGTGCCTCCTTGTTATTTTCTAAGGCAACTAACTAATGATATTTTTATTCTACTGTAATTTATATTTGGCAGAAACGATCATAATGTTAAACCTTGAGGACGTCCATATTGTTACAGAATTGATGACGCTGCGCGGTCACAGGTTATCTAATGCTTGAAGTCATATAGGGTTAGCAATTTGGCAGACGCAAGACTCTGTATGTTAAATTGTGGCGACTCGGTCACGCGAAATTTTCACTCCAAGCACTTGTTCACCTTTGTCCCTAAAGTCACAACGGCTTAACGGCAATAGTTATCAATAATAAATCACATTAGTCTACAACTGCACTTGGAATCGATGATGAGGCTTATTTCAGTGATTACGTGGAAAAAACACCAATAAGTTAAATAATATGGATTTTTCTAGTCTAGATAATTGAGGATTACCTTGTACCAGATACCTCGACAACCATATCAACTCGGACAATTAAACTCCTAGCCGCAGTAATACTAAATCTTTGAAAACAAATTCAAAGCAAAAACTGCCGGATCCACATTGTGAGTACATGGGAGTTGTGAAATTCGGGGTAAGTTCATGCATGAAAGGATGTAGTGACAAATTTAAAACAATACAATGCTATCAGAAATATAAATGGAATATAATCTACAAATTGCAGCTGAGCAAGATGCCTTAGTTCAGTCTAGTTGTGGCAATGCTAATGTGTTTAAATGAATAGGTAAACAGTAAACTCTGTTCGCCACCACGACGGATGAGGTTCCAACAGAGTCAGCAAACTGCATATGTTGTTGCCTTCATAACGTACACAATAATAAATCTTAACCCACAACAGACTCAACGTCTGAAGCGCTTTGAATAATTTATCCGGATAGCAACCGACATTAAATGTCACAACGGACCCATTCGTCAAGCAGACCATAAGGCTAGTAGTAAAAATACGTGGAGCTAAAATTGCATACCTGCATCCAACGCTGAAGTCCGACAATTTGCCTCCCATTTCAGACGCCATGAATGCACCCAACCAGGTTTACACTACACAGATTATGGACATAGAACTTTCTGGTGTAGCTGTTTGTGCGGCGTTAACTGAAAAAAATGTAAGGCAAGTACAGCCTATTCAGTTTTAGTTTTCAGTTTACGCAACAGACAAATTTGCGAAAAATTAACGTTTTAACGCTAACCTTACAGTTGCACGCTCTGTGGCATTGTCATCCCAGTAATAACTCTGAGAACTTGGTTGACAGCCTGTAGAATCTGGGATTCTCAAGACGAAGGGATATAGCTTAAACCTGCGGAGCAGACAGACTTTTAATAATGTACTTTTTCGCATGCATTAAAAGCAAGATACTCCCTTCAGAAGCTTCAAATCTGGTTTTTTTTGTGAGCTTTTCCTACCTGCTCAATTAGGGATTTGGGTGTAATAGCCATGCTCTATCACCTTTATGTAAAGAATAAAAATGAGCGACACATTTATGGAGCTAATATAATAAGATCAAGTGCTTCACTTACTCGCAAATCGCCATACAATAACTGCATCACAAACAATTTAGCATCTTAAATAATCAAATATTAGCTATGCGATTTACTCAGAGACTAAAAGCATTGAGGATTCAAATTTGTTTTCAAAGTGACCATTTGAAATGCTGTACCTGGATTGACTCGTCTAATAGCCATACATCTAAGCACTTGATTATGCAGCCTCGTCTCAGTGTTACATCTACACGCGAACAGTAACTTACTAGATTTGCAACTGTTCCGCCTGTTAATAACATTGGCAGCTATATACTAGTAATGCAGGATCATTAACATATGTTTGAGCTCAACATTCGCAATCACTCAAAAAATGAACTAAGTTTAATGTTGATTTTGCGTGTATGGTTAACTCAATTTTGGAACAAAAATTATCAATGCTCTGCCCACCATTTAAGTATATAAGCTTTCTATGCTGCGAACATCATATAACCAGCACGGAACAAATGAAAACGTTATTCATTTTCATTGTCTAAAAAGTACCAGTTCGATGAATCGCATACTATTTTGATGACGCTAGGCAGTATTAGGGTGGTGCCACGGTGTTAGGAAGGGCAACACTGAAATATTTCAAAAGCATTGATTTGATCAATAAATGTTTAAGCAACAGTAGATATATATATATATGCATCAAAATATTAAGGTCGGTTAAGGAGAAAAGTTAATTAGCTCAAAAATGTAAGCACCTGGAACCAAGTTTCCGAAATAGAATGCGAGCATCTTGTGATAAATTGCATCTTCCTGTGTATTCTAGACCCTACTGTTTTTTCCGATCGCCTATTGGTTCAACTTATCTGAAAGGATTTACAATAATAAGGTACCTGAAGAAAGCATCTTAGAAAACTTAAATTAAAGAACAACCTTACTTTACACAGTATCTCTTAGTAAGGAATCTGTAAGCAAACAAAAATGCAAATTGAATTCTCATTCAGTAGCATGATATGTAGTATGATTTCCAAGAAAGATTTGATTAGCATAGCAATCGATGACTTGTTGTTTTTTCACAGTAGATGCACTGACAGGTGCGGTATATGCTGCTTTTTTGATTTTATCGTTTACTCTGACTTATCATAGATTTCAAAGCTTAGCATAGCGCTATCGTTGATAGTGTAGGAAAATAAATGTACGGCTACTAGGATCGGCAATCATTGCTACTACGTTTACAACAAGAAGGATTTTCCTGAATCGTTAACTGCATACAGCTGGTAAAAATTTTCTGGAATTTTATTGCCTGGTTAAACTACCTTGGTTAGAGATATTCACAGGGTATGGGTTTTTATAAATTTGTCCAAATCCACGTAACTGTTAGAAAATTGCATAGGAGTAATAGAAGTTGACTAGCAACAGTGGAAATTTTTTCCAATCTAGACAAGGTTAGATAGCCAGCACAATGTCAGAAATCACTGGATGACTGTGTATTTCTTGCGAAAATTGTCAGTGATGTCTAGCCTATATGGCCATATTTATCTGACACTTGCAATCTAATTGTTTTCAGACCGTGTTGAAGGCTACTGGTCCAAGTGGACGGTAACGATCGACATGGCTAACGTTTTTTGATCATTATGCAAACAAGACAGCTTAGATTGTCAAGAGTTAATTAGAAGCCCAACTTTAGTTGGTCACATGCTGAAGAAGTTACTCTGTAATATGCAAGGCAATTCAATGGGCTAAGAAAATGTTAAAGCGGAGATACTTCACTATTTGAGTTTAACTCCTAGGTCCAACACTATATTTATCTCTTTCCCCAGGGAAGCAGTCTGATAGAACCTACTTCAGCACACCGCATTTAGCCACGTATACTAATTGCGTGCAACGGGAATCAACTACATTGCTTGTATACTTACCAGCTTCACAAAATTAATAATGTCAGGTTTCTGCTCTTCCTGGTCTGCAAACATTCCATCTTATGTTTGTTGAGCTACACGGGCGAACCGAGAATTTGGCAAATAATTCATGGGTTAAGCAAGATTCTAAAGCCTTCACATAACTTTGTTTAGCATTCAAGTTACAAACGCCAAATTCATTCCATGGGGATTCAGTAGCCATAGAAACAAGACAGGGCCACTTCTCTCATGCGATCATGAATTTGTAGCCCTTAAGACCGGAATAAGTGTTATAACTGCATGCGTAAACGGAACTCTAAACCGGATGTTATCTTTTTGCTGGCGTAATAAAACTAGTAAGCTTCAAAGCGAAAAAGACCTCTAGTTCCGCGCTTCTGTAATACCCACCTTGTTCAGGCTATGTTCTCAGGCTTTAAGGTGCGAACATTTTGACTAACTTTACTTTCTATTACAACCCCCAAATCATAATTTACTAAGCCTAAAGCAAGACTCTAGTGTAGCCTCAAACGAAATTTACTCACTAATATCTTGTAACACTAAGTCCTGGGCATATTGAGGTTTAATGCCACTATCGTTTTACCCGTGTTTCGTTGTATGGCCACTGTTCTTCCGTTGTTGATATCTAACCCACGGGTTTGGGTTACATAAACCCGGTTTGTTTTTTGTGATTGCCTTAATTAATAACACGAAACACTTTCATGAAAATAAATGTTCCTGAATTTACTTTTTCTGCATGAAGAATACCTTCATGTTTGTGTCACTTTTAACGCTAAATAGGTAAATTTTCAATCCAGGAATACTATGGCTCCATTCTCTAAACTTTCGTTTGCACGTTGTCCCTACTGCACACATAATATGTGATAATATGGCAGAAAGGCATACGTGGTAGCGAAAATGTATAGCGTTAACTCCACCTAGTCTTTTATTTTCACACTTTCGTGTCATGAGGTGTGACGATTTTGCAGGAATTTTACGACGGGTACAGCTGGCATGAAAACAGTTGAGCGAATTATAAGTAGGAATTCGAAAGACTGATGCAAATGCTGCTTTAGTATGTGGTTTTCCAAGCACGCACCCAATCCATAACACGGTCAGGATTACTGCTACATTTGATGTTTTAGAAAATATAACGGCCAAACAAAATAGTACATTTCCAGATGCGGTATCTACTTATGTGTCGTAGTTTTACTGTCATAAAAGGTAGACATAATCAAGAGTATTGCTATAATGCTAACCCTATCGTTTCATAAAATCCATAAGCCTTAAATACAAACCATATTTATGGAAGCAGTGCAGCCAGTATCAGTCACTTTTGCTCCAAAATAAATAACAAAACCCACGTCTACAACTATCAATAAACTATAGTCAGCCGTAGACCGGTTGAGAAATTTTGCAGGTCTAAAATGATAACCCAATACCCGTATAAGCCAGCACTTCTCTGCGTCCGCTTTTTCATAGAATCTAATGTTGGTGTAAGTTGGTTGGTACTCTATCCTACTTCTTTCTCTGAAGAAAGTTGACACGTACATTTGTGATGTCCGTACATAAGTCAAATGCATGGTTGAACAATTGTGCCAGAAAGTGTGTAGCACTAAACTAATTTTTCCATGTTTCTATGGTATCCTAATCGGGATAACAAATGTATCGATGATACTTCCTTGCATAGAATAAACTGTTGTTCAAAAAAGCTTCTACGGAAAAACACTATAGCTTAAATTTAGCCAAGACAGACCCAGGTGCTAGACATTGTCGCAAAGATATATTTAAATAGAAAATGAGGTTGAGGTAAGCACAATGGAGAGGGAAGGTATAAGTTTCCAATAATTAGTCAATAATCTTGAAAACAACAAGAATTATCCACCATTTCAGTGCCAAGAGACTATGAAGCACAGAGACGTATAATAATATCTTGAATCGTTCACATTGTATTTCTTTTTTCGCAAAGTACGGCAGTCTGATTGTATCCGCGTAATGAACTTTCGTATGTGCAACGACAGTTTATGAGTGAAGCTAGGTACTTGGCAAAACCTGATGGAATGCTAATTTTGAATATTAACATGTGTCAAAGCTACAAATCACGTACTTTTCTCATCTGTAAGCCTGAGAATAATTTAAGCACGCAGGACTTATTTCCTTAAACTGAATATAACATTTTCGTATTATTCCTGAACAGCCGCTTCCTACAAATTTAAATAACAACAACCTAGCGCGAAGAGCCTTCAGGTTTCGGCTCAGTCGTCCTGCTCTGCCCGTGCAAACTCACTGACACGAAGTCCAACCGTTGTGAGAAGCCCAGTTGCACCTGGGCTAAATTGTTTACCTTTGATGTGTTCACCGGACACTGATGTCCCAGCAGGTGAAAGTCTGAGTGCTGAAGACCAGTGGAAAGATCAGAGGACGAAATTACGAAGGAACGTTGGGCGTTTACGTTCTGTAAGTCAGCAGTTAGCCAAACCACGTAAGGCTGGTAGTATACTTCGCCCTGCAAGGCCAACCTCGTCCGACCAGAGGCGTTATAATCTCGTGATCTTTCACGCACCGGAGTCCAGTGATCCATCACCCCAAGTGCGCTTCGATCACGATGTCGAATTTTTACAGGGTCTAATTGATAGACTCTTCGACGCTGGTGAGGACTCGGTAAAAGTGAGGCAGATTACCCGTCTTGGAAAGCAAAGTGATCAACAAAATCGGTCTATGAGAATCACTTTTGTGGACGAAGCCAGTCCAAGACTTATCATGTCTCGCCTAAGTAGGCTGAAAGGTTTGAAGATCCATGTTCGTCCCGACCTGGACCCAGTAGACTTGGAAAGGCTCAAGTCTGCCATCACTGAGTTGAAAAGACGCACTAGTGAGGGGGAAACAAATCTTCGTGTCGTAAATTTTCGGGTAGTTTCCAACAATCCGCGAATCAGGATAAACAGTCTGCTCACACTTCAAGCACGCCCGGTGGCTCCTGCTGCGGCCTGCGAGTAGCCTTCACAAACGTTTGCAATATTATGAATAAGCGCGATGAGCTTTGTTGTTTCGTTGCGTCTGAGCGGTCAGACGTAGTGGGATTCGCAGAGACATGGCTGCATGCAGAGTTATACACCCAAGAACTTGAACTCTACGGTTACTCGTGTTTCCGATGCGATAGACTAAAGAATGCCCACGGTGGTGTCTTACTTTACATCCGGTCTTCCCTGCGTCGGAGACTTGTGAGCACCTACCGAAGTGACGATGGTCTGTGTGAGCTACTGCGGTGCTCTATCCGCTTCAGGCGCGGAGAACTGCTTGTGGGCGCAGTTTATCGCAGTCCCCTGAGTCGTTGTTTGGATTGGCTGCCCCATCTTCGGACCCACATGAGTCGTCCACAATTTCTGCTTATGGGCGATTTTAACTGTCCTCGAATACGATGGCCTGATATGCATTTGATGCCTGGACATAGTGAGGTTGAAGCAAAGTTCGTGGATTTGATACTTGAAACTGGTGCATCGCAACACATATGCCAGCCAACACGCATATCAACACGTTCAACCTCGTCCTGTCTCGACCTGATGTTAACGAGCTACGAACAACGAGTGCGTGACGTTAGGATCCTGGTGCCCCTGGCTACGAGCGACCACTCAGTACTGATAGCTGATATGGAATTATCTTTGCCGTATTCACATCCGCTGCAACCAGCCCCCAACTACTGGAAAACGGACTTCGATGGTCTTGCTCGAGCCGCGAGCCAACTGGATTGGTCTCTGTCACAAACTGCATCTGTGGAAGATTGTTGGATATTTATAAAAGAGAGATTAACATCATTGTGTTCCCAATTTGTGCCATTGAAATGTCGAAAGGTTGGACCCATTAAGCCTCATTGGTTTGACAAGGAGTATAGAAACCTGGCTCAGGGGCGGCGCAGACTGTGGGACAAATTCCTTCTCTCTGGCTCTGCCAATGATTACGAAGGGTGTAAATGTCAGCGGAATCTCTGCAACAGTGCAAAAAAGAATAAACGCCGACACTTTGAAGAGCAGCTCGCATTATCCGGAAAGACCGCCCCCAAGAGATTCTTTGCATACGTGAAGCGACGCCTGAAGCCGGCGGGTGATGTGCCAGTGCTGGATGGCACGGATGGACAGCCCCTAACCTCCAGCTCTGAGCGTGCGTCCGCGTTGGCGGCGCACTTTGCTTCTGTATTTGCGAATAACCAGGTGTCTGTTCCGAGTTCGACGTGTACCGCTTTTACCGAACTCGATAGTCTGCATTGTGGCGTCGAAGAGGTAGCTCAACTACTCGCCAACCTTGACGGCACCAAACCTGCCGGACCTGATGGGCTTCACCCACTGGTTCTCAAGTCACTTTCAACCATCCTCTCTCCTGTCGTGACTGACCTTTTCAACAGGTCGCTCTCCGAAGGTTTGTTGCCGGTTGACTGGAAATGTGCGGTGGTGAAGCCTATTCCGAAAGGCGGCAACCCTAGCAAAGTAGACAATTACAGGCCAATTTGTCTGACACCTATATTGGCAAAGGTTGCTGAGAAAATCGTGAAGAAGTGATTGCTGCAGTTGCTACAGTCAAACGAGGTCCTACCGCCCGCACAGCACGGTTTCATGCAAGGTCGCTCATGCATTACGAACCTGCTTGTGACGAGGCATGAGTGGTTGAAGGCAATAAACAAGGGGAAGTCCGTCGACGTGATATTCATCGATTTCAGTAAAGTGTTCGACAAGGTCAGTCATGAGGGTCTCCTTCACAAACTCAGCATGTGTGGCGTCGGTGGCGCACTGCACCGGTGGATCCGCGACTTTCTTGTTGGACGAAAGTGGAGGGTACAGGTCGACGACCATCTAACTGACTGGTACCCCTCTACAAGTGGCGTGCCTCAAGGCACTGTGCTGGGCCCCACTCTGTTACGTATCCACATCAACGATCTACCGCAGCTTCTCCGGTTGCCGTGTGCCTTGTTTGCGGACGACATGAAGATTTGGAGAGAAATCGACGCTCCTGATGACTGTGGTCTACTTCAGCAAGATCTCAACCGCTTATCCACATGGTCTGCAGAAGTTCTTCTCCCGGTCAACCCAGCCAAGTCGGTATTTATGAGCCTGGGGAAGGGCGCAAACGGCGGAATCTACACGCTTGACGACCAAACATTATATCCCACACCCTCCGTGAAGGACGTATGTGTACTCTCACTCTACAATTGGAAGTTCGTGGACAACACCAACAAACCATATCGTAACGGACTGCGCATGCTTTCGGCGCTCAAACGTAGCTTCTGCACATGGTCTGATGTGGTTGCCACTCGCCTGTTCTCTTCTATCATTAGACCAATGCTAGAGTACGGTTCGCCCGCCTACTTTCCGATTACCCGAGGCGAGGCACAAAAGATTGAACGGGTCCAACACGTTGCTACCAGGCTCATCCCGAGTTTACGTGGCTTTGGGTATGAAGACCGGTGCGAGAAACTAGGACTCTACACCTTGTCCTACCGTCGGGTGCGAGTCGACCTCATTATGACCTACCGATTTCTACACCTCGGTGAGTTCCCCATGTTAAGGCCAATGCTGCACTTACGAGGGCCATGCAGCACACGCGGACAGAGATACAAACTTGTTGTGCCGGATATGAAACGTGTTCCCCACCCACTGTGCTTCCAACGGAGAGTGGTAAAAATTTGGAATAGTTTGACCGAACACGTGATTGAGGCAAAATCTGTGCAACAGTTCAAAATGTTGTTAGATTTGCATTTTGCTTCTATTCGATTCAGAGAACGACTGCACACTTATGATGACATCACATTTGTGAAACCTGAAATATCGTAAGTCGAATATTTTAAATATTACATGAGAACGACAATGAGATTCAAGGTTGACAAATTTTATAACGTTTTTCGCCATATCTCGAAAGAGTTGTACAGAATCCATTTCTACTTGCTCTATAATACAGTATTCAGTATTCAGTAACTGCTGAAGTAAACGGCGGGAGTTCGTATATTTTACAGCAGCTGACACAAATGCCTTACCTGCTAATAATAAAATAAGCACATTTTATATGTGGATATTTCGGTTTGTTATTTAAAGTCAAAAGCAATTTATCACAGACGGCTGAACTTATATTTCGACATTTTACTTGCTTTATTCGAACCATTTGTGTCGAGGGTTTTTGATTTTTACCACATTTAAAATGTAAATCCTGCAGCTTGGGACATCATCAGCAATCTGATTTCGCACTGTTATTAGCCAAATCATGTCAGGTGACTTTGCATACATTTGCTTATCATCTAGTTCAGAATATCGCTGTGGAATTTCTATCCATTATTACTAACTACCATTTTCGAGAAATTTATCCAGCAAAATTTATTGATCGTCGCATCGTGGAGACGCATGTTTACACCAGCACCATTATGGTTACGCTAACTGTCATAAACAAGGTTGTTGTCTGAATCTTGCATAGGTTGCATTCACTGTATATAGGAAATTATAGCAATAATTGTTCATGCTTCCTTTCCGGTGGTGCCAATCGCTGCAAGCGCACATATCTGGAATTTAAAAGGTAAAAATTGACATTTTGGAAATAAGTTCTATGCTAGCAAGGGCATTTTTCCCAATAATGTTTTTGTAATAAGCACACATGTCTGTTAGATATATCCGGTTTTTAAAATTCATTTCATAATATCAACAGCTATCACGTATATAATCCTTATGTTTATAGAAAGAGGAACGTTCTGCATCGAAATGTCATCAAAGGACAATTCGACATGTTTCCCAATAAAAGCAGTTAGCATGCTTTTCTTATGAATAATTTAGAAAATTGACCTATTCGACATTTTGTTGGTAAATTCGCAACTTATTTGGAATAATTGGAAATGATATTGTGACTACAGTCCACCTCTTCTAATTGTGCATGAATAAAAGAAAATAACTAGCACTAAAAGTAGTTACTATTATTTTGAATAGAACCAACTTAATTTTGAGTGAATAACATCCTAGCGGTCATTCCACCTGATTGTGCCTACTCAACACTATGCAGGTCAGTAGCATTTAATTGTTAACGCTGTCACGAAGAATATTATTGTACAACCGAAAAATTACAAACTATAGGCATTATACAAAGCCGGCATTGTCGTCGGTCTATGTTAAACATGATTAACACCATTTACCAATTCTATGGCAAATTAATAGTGTAAAGACACCAGCAACAAATGTTAGTGACAAGAAAAGGTCGAAGTAAAATTTGTACCGCATTTTCTCAGCAATTAACAAGCATATGCAGATGTGAAGTTAAACATTTTAATCTTTCTTTTAGAGAGATAATATAGCGAATAGCTCTCTGTTGTGAAGCATTAGCCTACATTTTCACAGGAACTGTACACTTGGTTCATGTTTGGTTTGCCGCAGTGTAGTTTCCGTGTACTTGTTCATCACAAGTTGAGCAGACCTAATTAGCCTCCTTCGCACTAGGTGCCCGAACCGTCTTTGTTTTAGGCCCTGCATAGTATTGTTATTCGGAGCGAGAATTACTGATTTTTTCACCTCTTTGTCGCTTGCTGCTTAGTGTAGGAAGATTTGATGTTTCGTTGCTGGAAAATGCAATAAAGCAGGTCATACGGCTCTTGCTCACACGTTGCTGATGTTCTGTTTAAAAGTCAGTCGTGTTTCATCGCAACATCCGGAAGGAGAATGGAATACCGACCACCTCCGGAATTTTAATGGAAAATTTATGCAATTTTGAACGAGAGTTTGGTCCAATACATCCACTACTTATTTTCTTTTCATTTCTAACATGGCCACGATATTCAAAAGTAGGTGCCTTTGGCGATTTGCTACTACCCTCGTCAAACAATATGCATCTGCAGAGTTGCTGGTTTGTTTTTCGCAGTGTTATCATTTCAAGACATGCGAAAATATCCACTCTCATGTCAAACCTGTAGTTATAAGTTAGCGTTTAAGCTTCCCATTTCAATTCTCTCTCCTTATTGCTCAAACTATTCCCTTCGCAGTTATGACTTTGTTGGTTTATTCTTTTATGGGCGGCAAAACTGCGAAAAATAAAAAAGTTATGTGCTAGTGCTGACCCTACGGAATCTAGTACATTAGGCCTATAAAAATATCCATACGAAATCTAATATTTTGTACAGATCAATTCAGACAGCATAGCATGCAAGCGTCGCCATGAACCACTTCTTTAACAGGTATAAAACAGGCCGTCCTAGGATATTTTGATTCAAGCCGTGACGTCATTTCCACCTATTCCTGATTACATCAACGCTCACATTCCTTCCTTGAGGGTGAATATCATGAATTGTTTAATCGTTTTTAAAAGTTGGTTAAATTTCGCACATTTTCCATATGTTTGTTGTCTATCATTTCTGATAGATAGAGACACTTCTAAAATATGTCATATCAGTTTCCATTCGTTGTTGGATTGAGAGTTGAATTACAGGATTTCTTCTTTAAGTACCTATACATTTTCATTCTTGATGATGTGGCCAGAGATAAACAGGATAGCTAGGAATCAGGCATTTTATCCGTGGTTACACCGAGTGTTTGCTTTTGTATGCATACACTATATTTTTTAGAATAAGATCGATATCAATTTTACCAAATATGCGTTCAGTTGCATTATGCGGTGTAAGATCTTCCTTTGAAAGATCAGGTGTGCATGCAAATTACTATTTCTGCATCTCCGATCATAGGCCCATGTATTCTGTACTCAACGGTCAAGAGCTGGTGAATTAATATGAATTCATTATATTAACAAACCTATTACAGGAAACACGCAATGCTGAACGATTATTGCTGCCTTCTTTTTCCGCTTCAGAAAGTAAACTCTCCATTTTGACCATTAGTACATATAGATCAGAAAATACTAACCTAGCCTCAGATTTAAGGAAAAGCAACATCTTTGAGAGATTGTTGAAATATAAATCATCCTAAATAACTTCATAGATATCAGCAGTATATTATGTCTATAATTTAAAGGTATAACGTAATTGTGGCCTTCCAGGATACCATCAGCTTCTTATATCATGCTGATAATTTTTAAAAGAGCACCGTTGAACAGAAGCTTTTAATAAATAATCTAGAATTTAAATAGATTTATGACCGAATAAAGCAATAAATAAGGATTGTTTTCATAATTAACATGGTACAATGAAACAGTTTTATTTCGAACAAAATAGAGGATGAATAGAAAAGCCCATAGGAGGAGCAAAAAGTGAACCAAATCATGGCGAATAGGAGATAAAGGGATACATGAAAATGGTTTATGGTAACTCACTGCAATGTTAACATAGAGGCACGCAGATCGAGTCAACTTGGTTTTGTAGGTTTGTTATGGTTGTGCAACATTCGTCGCACTTTATAATCTGTCGCGATACACAAGCTATATCTCGTAGCGTAACTTTATTGGGCAATGTCTAGGCGTCTTTTTAACACATGTAAATTGTGGGCGCAAACAACGTCCTTTGGTAGAACGTTCGAAGGCTGGCACAAGCGAATAGAGTAAAACCTCCGTCGACATTTTAGCTGACTGTTTTGCGTGGCTAACTTGAATTGATGGCCTCTCAAATTCGTGTTGTTTCTCAGACGTAGTAGATGACGACATACCTGTTTGGGATTCCTTTGAACCTAATAGCCATAATAAGGTCGCTACGTAGGCAGCGGTACCGGCCAACGTATACTTTTAGGATTCTTTGTCTAAGCTGTGAAGGAAGATTTAACAAACCTTTGACGTGCTTCATGGCTCATCGTTGTGTAATCTCAAGCGCTGCAAGGTCTTGCATGTGCCCGAGCTGCCACGCCTGAATAGCGTATTTCACATGAGTCCGCACGTAATTGTCAAGTAACTGCGAACTGACAGATGGATCAAACTGCCTGAATATCCACCGCAGTGTGCCAAACTGCCGGTTCCCTAGTTTTGACACCTCAAATTGTTCTGAGCAGCTTATATCAAACTGAACTAGTACCCAAAGTCGCCCCTTGTATGATTAATTGCAGGACACGTTCTGCAAGCTTGTATGGCATTTTCGGGTAGTGGCGACTATGAACCACCTTGCACTTCCTCAAATGGAACTAGAGAAGATTTTAGAGTTACCGCCCATACGCTCTGTCTAGGTTTCGCTGAAGTGCATCGTGATCTGCTGGGTCGGCTATCGTCCACCACCTCTTAACATCGTCAACAAATAACAAGTAAACTGAAGCATTCAAACGTGTAAGCTCTTTAATGAACACGAGAAACTGACCCGGTCACAGAACTGAACCTAGTGGAACTCACCGTTCGATATAAATCAGATCGGACAGCGCAATTCAAACTCTGACCTGCAGTTGCAGATCCTGCAAGAAATCACTGATCCACCTAAGGACAAGATCACTAACTCCACATGTTTTGAACCTGTGAAGCAGAATGAGGTTGTCCAGTCGGTCGAATGTTTCGGAAAGGTCGAGCTAAATGACGTCCGTTACTTTGTATTCATAGGCAGCTTCGTTCAACATCTGCGTGTAATATATAAGTTAGCGGTGCAAGAATGGAGATGGCAAAAATCATATCGCTCATGTTGCATGATGTTGTGGCATTCTACATGTTCTACTAATGTCTCAGCGATGAATGCCTCCACCAACTTTGAGAGCACAGGGAGGAGGACTACTGGGTGATAGTTGGCGGGTTCCAAGCGATTGCCGCTTTTGAAAACTGGGGTGATTAAGATAGATTTCACATGGTAGGCTCAATTTGCTTATCCAAGCACGTTTGGAAGAAATGCGATAATGGCCCGGTCAGTATTGTTGCTGATACGTTCAGCGCCCTCCGGTGAACATCATCGATTCCGGGAGAGCTGTAGGTGTCTACTGAAAGGACTTTCTCCAATATACCCGTGGCAATAAAATCGAGGTTAGTAAATATTGAACTTGGGATAGAGATATGTGAATGTAACACTGGCAGAAGTCTCTTTAGAAGGTTAAGTCATACTGGATCTATAGGGCGTTGTCTGCCACTCCAACAAGCGTTTTTACTGGAGGGATACCGAGCTTCACCTTCCGGATGGTGTTTACATGCTTGTAAAGGAGATTTTATGTCGTTGCAAAATTTACAGACTAAATGTTGTTCGTGATTCAATGTGTCCCCAAGGACAAGCATGTTACAATATTCGTGCAGCTTCACGCAATCGCTTCAGGTTTCGGGACAAGTACGAGCTCTGTACTTGTGCCAGACTACATTCCTTATTGACATATGTTTGCAGGTTCTACTTGTAATGAAATACTAGGGATTGGTGGAGCGGACAATTTGCGTTTCTAAATATGTTGTGAGTAGATTGCGTAAACGTCCAACAAACTGAATCCGGGCGACTTAGGTGAATCATATTATAGGGATTCCCAATCGGTCGCCTCAATTAGGTTGTTCAGATGTAATGTGTGATAGTACTTGTTAGTTCTGCTTGTTCTTCAGGATATTCAGCTTAACAAACATAGTTATAAAGTACGGTGCCATGATTGTCTAACCGTAGTGGTGTGTCTATAAATAGCATAACGACCATGCGTTCTTCATTTTATGTACGAGGTCAAGTACCGATGGTTTGTTATTAGATTAGTACCTAGTATATGTATTGATCTAATTGTAGAGCGAGATACTTGCCATAAGGTTTTGCAGTTCGGTGTTTTATGTTTCACTGAGGGATGTCGAGGTTTCCAAATCGCGTAGGTTGAAATCATCGGAAATAAGAATGTGACTGTGAGTTTGGAGTAAGCATTTCTTCATTGATGATGTTAGGTGGGAACACTTCTCTGGAGTGAACGATGGGGAGCGATTTACTACCGCTACGAAGCACTTGCCGTCGTGTCTGAGACGCAAACGACATCATAACGAATCGGCGCCCCACTTCTTCTAATCATCCAGTGGTTTGCATTAAAAGTATCTACGATAGTGTAGGATAGCAACAAATACCCGCTGGGTCCATCCTGTCAGAAAAATGAATTTCCTTGAATCGCGATCTCGGTATCCCGTAATCTCTGTGTGCAACCATGTCTCGGTGATGGGGATGAGATCACAAGCGCTTGTTGCCCGATGCAATCGAAGCTCGGGGATTTTGCTGTGGTCGTCTAGGGTTTTGGTGTACATGCAATGAAGTGCTCAGGTTAACAGCAACGACCCTAAACATTTGTGGACAAAACAAGGGTTTATGCCGACCGTTGTATGTTCGGCCGCTAGTCGTTTTTTGTTGTATTAGGGGTAGGTTGCTTGGATTTGGGTTCAGTGCATCGTGATTAGCCCATCTGACAAATCAGTTTGCACAATGCTTTGGGTGCAGCTGCAGGAATACACAGGTAGATCCTCACTTCCTTCAGACGTGCTTCCCGTGTGAATTTCGGATAAGATCACTACTTCGTTTGCATGCTGTTGTGGTGCTTTGAGTCGGAGGACAATTTGGATGAAGTTTGGTTGGCAGTCTGTACCTAAATGAATGCCAACATCGCAGTAGCGTAGGTGCCATTTGCCTAGTTGTTGCACAACCTTAAATAACCTTTGGCCGCACAAGTTATGGCTCTCTGATACTGGCAGCCTGAAGAGAGGGTCAACAACAACTACTTTCACGATCAGGTTCTTACGAATATTGCGCCACTGTTCCTGGTCACGTGACTTCGCGTAGACTTAATCGTGCTCGTGAGACTGGGTGACGCTTAGGACAAAAGGGTTCTGGATGCGGTGTTTATCCAGACATATTATAAGCTCTGCCTCCACTTCTTGCGCCCACTCCTGGTAACGTCTAAAATGACGCTGTATTAAGAAACAGTCGACAGTGAGGCTTTGCATGCAAAAAGCCTCAGAACACACTTTTAAAAGCTGGGATATCCAATATTTTAAAATACTTTTGTGTTGGTGGGTAAATGTTTGTTAAACTCTTTCATTGTTCCTTCGCACAAGTCTGTTACCATCAAAGTTGTCGGAATTCAACATAAGTTGTACATTTTTCACATTTATTGCGTCCGTGTTTATGCAAATTTTATGCATCACTGATTTGTTGCCAGATAATTCAGAAGGCCGAAATATTTGTAAACTAGAATTTATATCATTGATTACCAAGCTAACGTTTTAAATTGGCTAGAACGTAATATGACAGCTCTACTCAGACTACGCTTCAAGGTATCTACCGAAAACAACCAACAGCATAAACTGCGAACGGGCTCCTCTGCAGTATGGATCTTTTAATAAGCGATTGAGAAGCAAAACTTATTTATTCTATACACATTAATTTATATTAATTCGCTATGATAATGAGACCAATTGGCAATAGTTATTAAAGGCTACAGTTGAAGGATAAGACGTAAACAGATGGGAATGTAGCCTCCGATAATTATAACAAACAACTAAATTCTCTTTTATAAAACGATTGCATTATCTGCATCAAAATAACCTTAGATGTGCAGACGAAAATATAACTCCTAACTTTCTAGTCATTTAAATATTAATATTACTATTTTATTCTGTCCATTGACACCGGTTTTCCATCATCAGTTCTCTGTAAGTTGTCTCCAAACGAACCAAAGTTAATAAGACTAGTGAGCAGATATTACGCATTCGTTGAAATTTTACCTTCTCATAGAGCACATGCCAGCTTTGTACGCAGTAATAGCGCATGATTTACAGAGACGCAGTTAAAAATTCTAATGCAAACAAAGTGCATTAATGTACCGATATTCAATTCATTGTTAATCATTGTAATGCTTGATGTTGTAGCTCAGTATCTATTCACCCAAAGCTCACTAAAATTGGCTCAACAAATAAAATATCACAAATCCTGTCACCGCCATACAACAAATATGTTGGTTCATACAAATTTGAAAAAAACAGGTCTTCATCTGTGTCATTTAATTGCTTCGCACTACTGTACTAGTGGAAAACCATTAAAAATATGCAGCAACATAATTTTCAAAAGCCGAGTGCACATTTTAACTCGCTAACAATGTGTTAAAATATATTATATTCAATTCGGAGATAATTAGTGTAACTAGAAAATTGTAGCATTATAAAAACCAAAATGTGTGAATGGAAGTTTTTTCCAGATAAATTTGCCAACGGTGCATATGTTATTGCGAAAGACCCATAATTTTGACTGTTCCGATGCTTGTAGTGTAGGTTATTCTGCGACCAACCTTGGTTACCTCACTTCCCAAAGTAATCTAATATTTTGACCTGAGGGGATATATTTTGAAGTAATGATCTACGTGGATGGATTGCATTTGAACGCTGCTCATCGATTTTCAACTGTCATTTAAGTAGTCAAAACAACGCAGTCCTCCATGCTACGGCATATAACTCATACTGACGTTGCAGAATTTAATCTGATGTGTTGTGTCATTAATGTCGAAAGAGTTATACGAATACTAAAAAATAACAATAAACTATAAGTGTAATGGCTTGTCAAATCTAACACACCAAAGTGGGATTCCGCGCATTTAAAGGCTGAGTTGTTAAAATGGGAGGATATGACCAATTAGGCTAACCTTGTTCACTAATATTTTGCGGCGTGTGTTGCACCTGTGCTAGCTATACTCCATGACAGTTTGTCGCCATCAGCCGTAACTCAGCTGACCGGTACTTGCTCAACAGAGGGTAGACTCCTATGCTCATTCTTTATGCTTCTTTAATAGGCGCTGTGTTAGTGTGATTCAGAGGAAATATATATCGCCCAACTTTCTATGGATGTGCGAATCGCACCGTAGATACATTCCAAAGGACATGATAAGCTAACTTACGGTAAGTTTCTCATAAATGCGTATTCATTCTCTAAGCTGGTGCATTTGGATTAAAATGCACTTGAATGCACTACTGTTTTGAGAAGATTATTGGAGTTTTGGGGATAAGCAAGCTGCTTCACCGATAAATTTGGTTGGTTTCAAGCCTTATGGTTCCCATGAGTATCGTTCATTCGCGTCGAAATGGCGTCTTCTTGGCGACTCCTTCCAATAGGTACGAATAATTCAAAGGATAAACACATTCCTAATGCGTGACAATGTTGTTACCTAAGTCAGCATTATTAGGTTCGTAGAAATGTGATTGGGTGAATATTATCCAAATCATTTGAATAAAACCTGTGACCATGATGGATAATAGTGTCTGGTTTTAAGACAGCTTAACGAAGCCCTTTGAAAATCAGTGAACACGTATAGTAATTCGAACGGTGCCCCACCGTATAAAATATACCAGCCAAGCATCGACTGCCGACACTTATAAGCGATGTTAATATTGAGCAGATGCCTTCAGAAGGAATTACTTTAGTAAAATTTGATTGCTGTAAAATCATGTCGTCTACCAGGTTTAAAGATATGTTTCTCGTTTAAATATTAAGTCTTTTGGTTGCGTTATCCAAATGTACGCGCGATTATCGTATATTTGAAGCAAATTATTACTGTTTCAGACACTAACGACAGGTGACCAGCTAACTAATTGTGCGCCATTGAATTGCCTACTATGTATGCCATTCTGCGACTATTCGGCCCAGGTTGTATAAATTATTTTATTGTAGGAGCTGGACTTATGAGCTGCCATGTTGTTCATTATTCTGTTGATGTCGGGAACTTTAAGATATCAAGAAATGAACCGCAGCCTATCTTATTTTGCGCGAGTGATTTTTTCTTGGTGTGCCCAGAATCAAGATATGCGGAATATGTGTGTTCTATGGAAAACACGCCAGATTCCTGCTAAAATATGATGTACAAGACGGCTTTTGACTACACAAAATGTAAATTATCCTGACAACAACTTAAAGAAGGCGCATGAAAATGCTGAGGAAACAATTGGCGCCGACCGGTTGCTGTCGACTGCCTGAACTGGGGGCGAAAGATGTGAATAAATGATGGTTAAAATGATCATACAAGTCATGGCTCCATATAGATGTCGGTGGCTGACTTGTGCCAATGTGTGTTGTGGTGACCAAATTCCTCCTTCCTTTAAATTCAGAAACTGTAAGTGATAAACAACAAAAGGTTTGCGGTTGTCTGTTTTTCCTTATTATTATTATTAATATTTTCCTATTCCTCTAATTTTTGTGATGGCACGATATTTGTACCACATATTATGTTTAATTACAAAAACAAATAAATATTTGTGTATGTCACAGCAACACGCTGCCTTTTATTTCCATGTGTGCAGGAAGCAAGCTGTAGTACTTCTACGTAAAATTCCGAAATTGTGCGCCTAATCAAGCGAGAATATCAGGATAATTAAGTCGGACACGATAAGGTTGACGGATGAAGCTAGACATAAGATTGCCTTAACGCACGAAGTAGGCGAGTGTGAGTAGATAGACGGAAGATGCTAAGCAATAAAATACGAGCTAATATTGCACAATGTGTAGGCGATAAACTTGTACCTATAATATGAAAGCTTGTTTGGGTCGCTGCGGTGATCCCCCTAAAGAGGTGGAAAAGGAAGCCTTCATGTTGAAAATTTGGATAAATCGGAACGAATATGGCAAAGGCGTGCGGAGCAATAATGGGTGCGCTTTTTGTCAGCTTTAGGTTCTTCGGAAATTAGAGACCGCTGTGCAGTTTGTTATATATTACTTATTGATAGCAGAACAGGGTGCATTACGGTGAGCTGTTAAACCTGGGTTCTCACACCTTCAAAACAATCTAGCACAGAAATAAATACTGGCTTGACCTCAACCGCCACACCTGCTTAGCGTTGTGCTTTTGTGGAGAGGGAAAATCAAATGAACATTTACAGTCGGTTACAAATGCTTTGATGAAAATACTTTAGATTAGAGCAATATATTCAAATGGTTCAAACGTATGAAAGTTGTAAATGTTTATATGTTGACCGCAGTCGACAAACCCGTTCTGGCCGTCCGTCCACTTCCGTAAACTCTGCCAAGAAAGCAATAACAGATGATCTGACTAGAACAAAAAGTACTCAATATATTGGAACATATTTGGAACCGATCGGGAAGTCATCATTTCAGAAAACTTGGTAAACTACCGGTTAATGTATTTATGGTGATACACCACCATAAATAAATAAATACATCACCATAAATACATTAACCGGTCGTTTACCAAGTTTTCTGAAATGAGAACAAAAAGTAGTTTATTTTTAGACGGGTTGGCAGGAAGCCTAGCAGCAAGAAATGGATGTGTCTAAAACTGTATGGAATAATTGCCTTATAAACAGTGTTGCCTCTTGGTTACTGATAGGGCTAAGTATCTATCACAAGGCTCACAGGGTGGGCGCCTGCATTGAAGTTCAATTACTCAGTCAAAGCGACCACGCACTCATTCGAAAGTTGGTAAAACATGGTGAAACATTGGTTCGTTTTTAATGGAGGCAGTCAATGAAATAGTGCCGCTCAACGTGACCGTAACCGAATAATTTTAGGTCGCAAATGTCAGTTAGATAAATTATGGCGACTGTCAATTTGTTTGCCTCATTCTGTTCAAATATTTCACTGAAAATAGAAACAATAAAAACTGACGTTTACATTGAGATCCTGACGTAATTCAGATCAATAATCTTACGAGACAGCTTAAACTCTTCAATCGACCTGCTCATTATGTGTACGAAAAGTTTGATCTATACAAGAAACATTGTGGATGAGGTGTTCAGCCATTTTGCGTCGTTGTTCTTATAATAAGTAATCGATTCCAGTTAAGATAACAAACGATAACAAATGGCTTTGTGTACTTTACCATAAGATTATGTAACTTGAACTGTGACGGAAAATAATATGATAAATAAGGCTTATACAATAGTGTAGGATGATTAAAAATATATTCATAGCGTTGTGCACACATGATAAATTAGTTTTTTGCCTTTAAGATAAACATCTTTTACAAATTTGTACTCGAGTTATTTGAATAGTTTAAGAATACGCAACAAAAGTTGCACAACACATATTGACATTTACTCAGGTGTAAATATACACATACTGAAATTTGCATAATGAGTTTTGTTTCTAATATCAACGGTATCTAATTTTCTAATCGAAACGGTGTGCCTTTACAGCAACAGCAAACTACAGCGGAATGTAACATGGATTCGTGTTGGCAAGCGTTTGAATATTTCCATTTTGGCTTTATGTCCAAGATAAATCACTAAGAAGCCACAAATATGGAACCTGGTTCGCTGTAGTCCCTGAATTTACTAGCGGGTCGTGTATAGTGATAAGTGCACAGTAAACTGTCCATGTACAATGTACGTCTAAAAAGATTCCAATAAATTAATACGCACAACGTAGTCCACTATGTTGTAATGCTGAAAACTAAATAACTTGCTGAAACATCTTTTGAAAAGTTTACTGAATTCAATTAGTGGAAATGGATGCATCATGTTTTACAAAGCATTTGCCTGAAAAGTTCTGCAGCATGGTATAAGGAAAATGTTAATATCCACGTATATGTGAGTTGACTGTTTGCAGATCTACCGCGTCACCGCCTAGCTGAATAATAGTAAAATAATGTTGCATTCACTACATACAAAAGTCAACTTGAGGGAAGTAATGGTTGACGTACTCCGTGGGAAAATTAGAAACAAGCATACTCACACATGTTTCGTTTTCTTGGGTTAATGGGACTTTGACTCTGGCACTGAAGTTATAACCGATATAATCCAACGTAGCACAACTTAGGCCACAAGAATACGGGAGCCAAATTCAAAATCCAATCGATTTTTTGAACATGTACAGCTTAGAGAATAAAACAACTTTCTTAAAACAACTGTGTTCGGGCGAGATTACTAGAATCTTCACATGTGAAGAGAGGAAATCCCGGTCGGCAATGCAGACAACTATACATTTTACTAAGTTTCAGACCTTTACATCTGAGATTGGTGCTATTGATGAGTTTTAGAAAGTAGCAAATGTTTGATTACGGTCACGCAATATTTTGTTAATGTGGAAACCCAAGTAATGAAATTAAGTCGGTGGTGTCTCGTTTAGTCTGAGTGATATGATGCATGCACTGCTTAGATTGCAAATCCTCTCAATCGTTGCTAATGCAGCCCTTAACGTTAGTTCCATCGCAAGATTCACAAAGATTGTGCCTTTCAAATAAAATCCCCAATCAGAGAGGGTATTTAATATGAAACAAATCTGGATAAGTTTCGGAGTAGAAATCGGAATTTTGTCAGAATTAGGGACACAGCTGGCATTGGTTGCATGTTATTCAGTTCGGTGGTGCGTACTTGTGCATGCACACTTAAGTATTCGATGTGAATTTACTGACCATGACTCTGGAGCCCAAGCAATTTTGTGAAGCTGTTTTACCTTCATTAATTTCGTACCACGAGATTAAATTTATAAACATTCGTCCGCAATTCATTTGTTGCATTTGAACAATTGCTGAGTTTGCTGTTTAGCCGGAGGCGGTGATTCCACACAATAGTTGTTGTATTTTAAATCGATATAATAAGACTTAAAATGTCGACAATGTATGTCTACTTTTTAATACTAAGAAGCTTGATCATTTTCAGTAGCGAACTATCTATCTGGTAAAGTCCAGAGGATCGGACGCTACTATCGAAATCTCGTATCTCCAATACGCTAAAATCAAATCGCAAACTGCAAGACGAGGTTTGTCTCAGCTTCCTTCATTCTTCAAAGTACCTACAGATTGCATTAACTGAAGTTAGCCCATAATCGAGAACGTACTAGTACTTGGTTAAAAGGTATTATCAACAGCTTTCTCAGCCTTTTTCGAATGCGAAATGTGATACAAATAGTTAGTGGCTAATTAACCATTTTAAATAAATCCGGAAATTAAATAATTTAAATTTCTTCTTACCACTTATTCTGTGTGAAAAGGATTTCGATTGAGTTTTGCGATAAATGTGGGAAACCTTCTTTACTGTGAAACCTGGGCTCTTTCAAGAACATTCATTAAGATATAATGAGAAAAAAGCAGCTATAAACCGAATTATTCACCGTAAACTGTTTTCATACGTTGCATGAATTTAACAATAAAATGTGCTACTGGCAGGTTGGATTAATCAAAAACCGTGGCTGCAAATATAACTTCTCGAAACTAGTTGGTAGATCTACAGCTCTAGATAACTACTCGTCTGTTCTCGTTCCTTTTACAGTACGCAAGTAATTTTAAATATTAAATATATTTTCATTATATCTAGAATCATTCAAATAACCATCACATGCTCGAAAAACATCGTATGACATTTTGCTCTTTCAGGATTCGTCAGCATTGTGAAATACGCCTGACCCCTGTAGGGCTTGAACTCACAACGACTGATGCCAGTCCGTGGTTGATAAGACTGAGCAACGCGAACAGCAACGAGAGCACTGGGTAGGTTAATAGGTAAGATATTGCGCCCTGTAATAGGACATTCGCCTGTAAATAGTCACACTTAAGTGATCTTAATTTCTGTATCCAAAGCAAAGTTTTGTCGAAAATACGCGCGTAAAATCTGACCAAAAATAACATTTAACAGAAAGTCGAAACGCTAGCTTATATGCCGCAAATCAGAACGATGAAAGATAGGAAAACAACTATAAAAAGCATTGCAAACAAAATAATTGTAACAAGCAAACAATGCATTGCATGCTGTTAATATGATTACTAATATCGTGGCACGGGCCTCTTACCATTATTATAGAGGCAAGTAAGATAGATAGTAAGTAAATGAAAATAACGATGAAAACTATTGAAATAAGCACTCCACTATATGAACTAATTTCGCCAACCGAAACTTTTAGTCACTCTTTGGACACATGCTTGTTTAGTATACTTGTCTGTTTGGAAGAGTGTACCTTATGACCCCGGAGATATAGCTGCACATTCGTACGATAATAAATACAGCACAACTTTACGCAGAAATCAGTATACTGTAATGGACTAGTGGTTATGTTTGTAGTAGAGGAAATATCTTAGAATTGCACAAAGATGTTAGCTGTATAATATAAAAAGCTTGTACCTCCCCACCCCATTTCAAAAGCGCATGTTATCCAGAGTTATGTGTATATTCATGTTGAAAACAAATTTAATTATCCTTACGAATTTACTTGCAGTGAACAATACATGATCATCCTAATAACGTCCATGTCGAAAGTATTCTGGACAAACATGAATTTCCTTTTTCAAGAATTTCAGTTCCTTTATTCGTTTAATGTATTACTTCATCATGACCATGTAGTTGAGAGTTTGATTTCCTTACCAAATTAACTCCTAAATGAACGGGTAACAGATGCTTTTTATGCGTGGCTTTACGCTAAATATTTTATCATAACGTGGAGGCAACGCTAGTTAAGGAAGTTGCCAGAAGGTGAATGTCATTGCTTGAAGGCAATAAGTGACCTATAAATCATAACGATCGTTTTCACAAGCTTCAAAATATAAATGAAAATACTTAGATTTTTAAAAGTTGTAGATGCATCTAACTATTATAACGTTTGTTAACAATACCATCTTTGCAAATAAAAATAGAAAATAGGGGTTACTATATATTTACTTCATATGAGCAAATAAAAACTAATGCGTCTCCAATGAGCTAACCACTTTCGCTTACATCACCGGCGAACAGACAGCAGTTTGTGTCCACAATTTGGCTGCAGAAAACCGAAGCTAGAATGTTTAGTTTGGCCAGTGGCGTCATTCATTTGACTAACGCATTCGAAACGGAATTAAATCAAAGCAGAAAAAGCGGTGCTTTGAAACAACAAATAAAAATTAGCGTGTTTCATAGCTATTATGTTTTAGTTCCGTAATATTGGTAAAACATTATGGTTTCCTCAAATTTTCAGCATACAATTCGACGAAAATTCTAATGTTTATGGTGTTATTCAGTGAGCAACTATTTCCTGATGAAAATTATTAAAGAGATTAAATCTAACAAGTGCAATTTTCAAACTAGTGTGCACCAAATATCTACGTGTATTCCCAGACGACCTGTCATTTCCACTCTAAGAAATTAAGATGATTTTGTTGTAATTATCTATGCATTTATGCAACAGAAAGCCAGATTTGCTTAATTCTTTATCTGCATTATATTCGGAAATTCACAAAGATTTTGCAGCAGTTTAGTTAAACGTCATTAGTTAAATCGATGGATATCTAACAACAACCGATCGGCAGAATACCATGGCCGGCAACTTCAATCAGAAATAACTTTACTGAAGGCTCACTCCATATGTAGAAGAACGGCCACACTTCGTCAAATCAAGCAATTTAATTAGTTAAGATATTTTCTAATAAAAATAGCCACTTGTTTTAGGCATCTTCTTCCCATGTTTCTTTCCTGTTAATCTTAGTGGATAAGAGTTTCGGACTAGTAAAGAATTCTTGTCTAATTTTAAAGCACTTGAAAGTGGATTCACACACGTTAAGTTTAGGTGTCAAATGCATACATATGCTGTGCCAGCAAGCTGCTCACCACTGTGCCTCCTTTCACACTACAAAACTATTCTTCCATCCAAATCCGTCAATCATATACGTAAATTATTTCGTGCACGTCGTGTACCATAATTCAAAATTCGTCTATTACAACAGGACAATTAGCATGATTCTGCCTTATCAGACTCTGTCATCGTTTGCACCAATGCTGTTAGCAGCAGATAGACAATTGGTGCGTTTATTTTGCCAAGGCAAAAACAGGTTTTTCACAAATGCGTATGAACCCTGCACATATAAATCTTTGAATATGGTTATCGGTTCCCCTGTATTTTTCAGCTTTCTGATTGCAATCATGCATACCCAGAACTAGTTTAACCTACATCTTAGATTTCACCATAAGTTTGGATTGCAGCTGGCCAATGTAGCTGGCAATCTTTGCGGACGTCATTTCAACTTGTTTCTACAAAAAAAACTCGGAACCAAGAATTAGCTTGAGCATCAAATTGGGCTTTCGCATATCTCATGACCATATTCTAACTCCGGTCCCTGTTACAGTCCTCTAATAACTCACAAATGATCATTCATTGAATTCGCTACAAATCGAAATGTACGCAATGGCATAATAAGGAAGAAGGAACTCAGACGTAAGTACTTCGTGGGACCTGCCAAGTTGCCCTTGATTTGAATATAGGCAAAGTACGCCACCGCACTCATTAACATAAAGAAAACTGCGCAGCGAAATTTAACACTGTCGTGATAACAAGTTCCAAAGTTTTAATCGTTGAGCTTCTAACTGGATAAAAGTAATTTTAAGGCAGCAATCTGTGGAATAGTAGTGAAGATATTTATTTAAAAAATTATCTGTGCTCTACGGTAAACAAGTTTTGCACACATCAATTTTCACTGAAATTCCTGATATATTATGTGTAAATATATTGCCAAATATCATCAAGTTGTTGTTAACATATAATGGTTTTTGATCAGCCTGGAAAATGATTATGGATAATGCAATGTCTGAACGCAGCTTATTAAGTCAGACTGCTTGCGTTATTAAATATATGCTTGGGCAGTTTGGAATGCTAAAGCTAGCTGCTAACTGCAAGGAAAATTGATAAACTGGGCAAATTTGCTGGTGTTTTAAATAACAGCACATCATAAGCGTTAAGAAATGCGCCTGCGTGGGTCCAAAACATCGTCACTAGCCATGCGGTTGAATTATATCTCAAATATCTGTCATGTCAATAAAACAGACATGATCATAACAAATGGTCTATATTTCGCTATCCTCTGACGATGACCTGCAATAAGCTACACAGTTCTGTCTGGAAGCAAATTTATGCTGATTCCTATCGTTTTCACATATGAAGCGCAGAGCGGCCGCATTATTTCCATCCTCTCATTTTTTGTGAAGTTAACTCTGCATGTTGATGTAAGCTTATGCTTGGGTTCCTTCGACTTCAAAATACAGGCTCTTTCATCATTTATCCCTCTTTGCGGATTTATATTTTATGGATAACTACCAAATGTGCTAATTAGCACTTTTGCGATTTCATAAACTCTCATCCATTTCTGATGATGACGACATCCTCTTTCTGCAATAAACTGGGAAGACATAACAAGTCATCTCGTTTGACTATGCTTACCATTACATTGGGTTCAAGGCACTTTCTAAAACAATGGAAGGCTTCATTTATCAGCTCTCTCCACAGCAGACGTATAACGTATATAATCACAATTTACTGGCTGGGCCATTTTGCTCCTGTTAGCAAAGCTTATTGGAAAAATTGGTTATGAATTTTGTGTCGAATATTATGCAGTTATTGAATAATGCATTTTGAAATTAGCGCTAGTACAGATAGATATATGTAGCCCCATCGTTGTAAGATTGGGCACATACAGCGAATTACGCCGCTGATTCCTCCGCGGTGGCAGTCTATTGCAGCTGCCCTACATCTTATCCGGATGCGGTACGCTCCTGTAGTCCGCAAAGTGGACGTTAAGCATCTATTTAATTTCGACACGGATTTCATCTTGACTACTGTCTCAGACAATTTGATCCACTATTTCACCACGGGAAGCTTGAAACGTAGAAGGTGAGCGGTGAGCTTTAAATCCGGTACTACTAGATCCTACCAGTGTTCCCTGTTTTCTGCGCGAAAATGCAGCGGCAGCCACAACATAAGGATGTGGACAAGGTGCAATATCCGGCTGGTCATAATGAGATCAACTCGAAGCCGACGACATGACTGGGTGTGCTGCCCTATTCATCTACATCGGTCCTCGTACGACAGAACCCGTTAACCGGGGATGAGTTAGGTAGCTACATTCTGTACTCGTTCCTTCTCTGCACTGCACCTACTATTATCGGAAAACAGGCGGATGTGTTGGCGGGTGTGCACCGGTCTTATCTGGTAAGAAAACAGACGCGTGGCAATCGCATAGGACTAAGTGCAGAAGCTGCGACTGAGCATTCAGAGCAGGCGTAGTCCGTTTGCTTACATTGTGTTTTTGTTGTCGCCGAGCTTTAGTTCACTGCGGCAGAGTACATCTATAGCCTATGCTGAGCTAGTCGGACGCAGCGGTTGGCCGGCTATGGTGTACCCATGCCAATTGCTATCTTCTCTAGACACAAAACTGACGATTTGACCGGGTTGTTCGGCAGATCAAATTTTGCCAACTGCAGGGATATGCGGTAGAGCTCCTGTTGATCGACGTCGCGGTCAAATGAAATATAATATCCATCCAGATCTGCTGGTCGCTTGAAAAAATGCACAGAGCGAGGGAGGAAAACAAGACACTTTAATGTTACGCATCATGAACGGAGCATTAATATGACTTGATTTATGCTGCTAGTGGGGGAATACACGTCCGTTAGATAGCCATCTATCATTACCCGCATATTTCTTCCAAGCAGGAAGTAATTTACGTAATTGTGCGCTCATATTCAGCG
Source organism: Dicrocoelium dendriticum (assembly GCA_944474145.2). Classification (NCBI taxonomy): domain Eukaryota; kingdom Metazoa; phylum Platyhelminthes; class Trematoda; order Plagiorchiida; family Dicrocoeliidae; genus Dicrocoelium; species Dicrocoelium dendriticum. Next base: position 161,038,097 of record OX104063.1, on the reverse strand, counting down.
TGTGAATAAAGATCTCATATTTTACTTTATGAAAGCTTTATTGAAAGTAACGTAGATAACATCTTCTGATTCCACCCATTTCAACGCCTGCAACTATCCGTGCCGGGTCATCAGAAGCTTGGTGATTAAACTATGACCCCTCATAAAATTGTACTGTGCCGGCGTAATAAGGTTTTTCAATTCTAACAGTTGGAGATTAACATTTTCAGCAACTTACCGACCACGTTTGCATAAAGAGAGGTCATAAAAATTGACCTCCAATTGTTTACATTTTTCTGGTCACCTCTCTTTAAATACGGCTTTACTAGCGTTTACAGTCGCTCAGTAATTCAACTTCAGGCAACAAGCTGTTGATCAGTTCAATCACAGCAGGCAAGTTGTTGGCGAATGAG
>OX104063.1:161017166-161037207 GCA_944474145.2 Dicrocoelium dendriticum | reverse complement strand
AGTCAGAGGATGGCCATAAATAGACCATTTGTTATGATCATGTCTCTTTTATTGACATGATAGATATCTGAGTTGAAAGTCAACCGCATGGCTACTGACAATGTCTTGGACCCATGCAGGCGCATTTATGAACGCTTATAATGTGCTGTTAGTTAAACGACCATCAAATTTGTTCAGCTTATTAATTTTCCTTGCAGTTAGCAGTTAGCCTTAGCATTCCAAACTACCCAAGCACATATTCTATAATGCAAGCAATCTGACTTATTAAGCTGCATTCAAATATTGCATTATCCATAATCATTATGCAGGCTGATCAAAGAACAATTAGATGTTAACAACAACTTGAGGATATTTGGCAATATATTTACATATAATATGTCAGTAAGTTCAGTGAAAATTGATGTGTGCAAAACTTGTTTACCGTATAGCTCAATCTTATCTTAAATAAATATCTTCACTACCATTATGCAGATTGCTGCCTTAAAAGTAATTTTATCCAGCTAGAAGCTCAACGATTAAAACTTTGGAACTTTTTACCACGACAGTGTTAAATTTCGCTGCGCAGTTTTCTTTATGTTAAAGAGTGCGGTGGCGTACTTTGCTTATATACAAATCAGGGGCACGATGACAGGTCCCACAAAGTACTAACGTCTGACTTCCTTCTTTGTTATTATGCCATTGCATACATTTTGATATTTAGCCAACTCAATGAATGAGCATTTGTTAGTTATTAGAGGACTGTATACACTGTTCTGAAACTCACAATATATAAATATTATCTTTCCTACGAGACGCAACCTACAATTTTTGCTAGCGAAGAAAATCCCGATATCAATCGGTTCTTCTACTTCTTCCAATACCACCAACGGTATCAAAGTCAACATATCGTTTTGCTTATATTACTTTTAAATAAAGCATTGCATCATTTTGTTTAACTCGCAAACAAGATTCACTCGTAATTTCGAGAATATTCTTCGGTTGATTCCTTCGTCTCCTCCGCTTGAGCTTTGTGTTTACTAATACAAACCACTTTAGTTCTTAGTGTTTTTGATACTATTAATGCTGGTCAGTGTGGATTATGCACACAAGCAAGCAAGAGGTCGGAATGTGTACACGGCTTCTGACAACAGCTACCACGGTAACTCTTTTATTAGTGTATACACTAGATATTGAGCACAAATGTACGTGTAAGGCTTACGCGTATCAGCGCTGTCAATCATAAATACTTGACCATATTTTCCCCACAATCAAGGCCCTCTAGCCAATATCTGCAATCATTTATTTGTTTGCAAATATATTAAAGCCCAGTGCCCCAATCCTTCATAAATAATCAAATGCACTCTCGGAAATCTAAAATTAGTACAATATTATTTAGAAGGTAGTAGTTTTGCTCCCGATATTTGATGAATACATGAGTAAGCTTGCGCGCTTACCACACCACACCAACTTAACTGGGATGATTACCATCGCAAAGCAACTACTAGTTTGGTAACTCTGGAGAGCGAATAGGCAAGATGCTGATGTCTAGTGTCGGAGGTCAATCTACGCAAAATATAATTAACCCAATAAGGCGCATTTGACTTTTATTGCATTTGCAACTTTAAGAAACTTGGTTTATTTAAATGTTTCCACCCCAATATACCATTAATACGATCTGAAGAGGATTCTTCTGATGCAATTGTTTACCATTTTTGTCACTTTTACGGAACTGTACCTACGTGTCATAAGTACAGTAACATTTATATTATGCATTTGTACTGTGATCGTTATTTATATTTTACTGTAATTTCGCCACAACTAAAGGATTCTTCATGAGCAAATGTTCGTCTCCCCATCACTGTTCAATACTTTCAACTGAGTGTTTTCTGGACTTGCCAGAATAAAGCTACGCACGACTTAACTCCTTTCAATAGATCAATTTTATTATCTCATATCACACCGTTATCATCTGCTCGTTATCTGCAAATTACTATTTATTCAGCAACATATAAACACCTGTAAAATATGAGTTGTACTCCAATAAGCAAGTACGGTTTCTAGGATAGAGGATATGTACAGATATTTCGCATCACTTCTTAATAACTGCCAAAGCTATGTATATGTGAATGTGTCGCCGGAAACATATGCTGAGATTTAGCAACGTATTCGCTTAGGGCAAGCAGCAGTTCCATCCAGATTGACGTGAAACAACAATTCCTGAGACGGGATGGATGTTGTGCCTCACTATGACTGACGTGACGCATGCACTGATTAGCTTGCTACGGTTCTCAATGGATGTGTGTGGAGCAGTTTGCACAAATTCTATGGTAAGTTCCGTAAATAATGTGAATCTCCAGGAAACACCCATTTAATTAAGCCTAGTCAGTGAAACGAATCTGGAGAAGTACCAGGGTAGGAAACAAATACATTTAGAATTAAGACCATTTCAAGAACTGGTAGCATGTAATTCGGTTTTGTGATGCGTGCTTGCGCACAATTAAGCGTCCGATGGGTATTTACTGACATCAGTTCTGATTTACGGGCACCAGTGTAAATCTGCGTTAATTTCAGAGTTGGCTAAATTTTTCGAGTTGAATCTAAAAACATTCAAGCTGCTCCTTTTTATTTACATACGAATAATACCTAAAATGTGGTTTAGCAAAGAACGGCATGTCCATATTGGAGTTTGAGTGTGTGTGAAGTCCAAGAATGCTGAGTATATGTTTATAATATTTAAATTTGGAATGCTTAGATGTTCGAGCGATACGCTTAGTTTCCCGTAAAATCCAGTGGACTGGACAAGTTGTAAATGATGACATTGACATCTCGTATTTTCTAAAACCCACAATCAAATTGCAAACTGTGAGATGGATTTCCATTCCGATACCTTCATTCACTGAATGTGCTTTAGACTTGGTCTAGCTGAAATACACTTTTGATGAGTACGAAGCAGTGCGCGCTCAAACAAAGTTACAATCAACTTTCCCACTGTGATTTTATGTTCAAAACAGATAATACGAAGCTAGAGAAATATTATGTCCATCTGATTGAATTTCGACGTATAATATCCAGCTCTTACCTCACCATGTTTTGTGTGAAATGAATTTGGATACAGTCAGTTGCGATAAATATGGAACTCATTTGTTACCGTGATATTATAGTATTTTGATACCAACCAAAGCAGCGTTTTGCTGGAAATAAGAATATATCCTGTTTAAAACTTGCACTTACTTCAATGTGAGGAACTTTTTTGCTATTTTGTTACAATCAAAATGATTTGATGCAAGAAAACAAACAGAAGCAAACATTATAGTGTACAAAATAAATTCAAAAATTTGGCAATGAAATCCATGTTATTATGGAATGCTTCCGGTGTGCGAGCGTGTTTAAAGAAAGCAGATAAGCTGGCTGGGGAGGGACAATGAAAGTAAACTTATAGACATCACTGAAATACATGCTTCGTCTAGTAACTAAATCTGTCCAACGGATCATGCTCATCGTCCTTCGGACACATATGGGGTTCTTATTTCCTTTATATTGTACCGGAGTTTCTTGTGACCCTGGTGGTTTAACTGCACACCCTTGCAATGCTATGTACAATTTGACAAAATATAGAAGTCATTAGGATGTAATGGACTAGTAGCCATAGATGCAGCGGATTAAATACATAAATACTGTAGGCTGCCAAGAGCTTTATAGGTTGTAGCTCTTTCACTCTACTGCAAAACATTTTGTTCTTCAGAAATTGCTGGACTGTTCACATATAAAAATAAATATATTATGCAGAAAAGCTGGCTGTACACTGCAAAATATTGGTCGATTATCCGCATGAAATGCATTTGGTAGGTATCTTGGACAATAATGAATTTAACATTTTTATAACAATTGAACTCCCTGTATTTGTTAACGTCTGAATTCATCAAGATCATATATTGAGAGTTATCATCAGTTTCTAGATTACTTTACAGGTGCATCGTTAACAGTTGCCTTTCATGCAAACATGTACGCTATTTATAGTACAATACGCTGGTTGTTAAGGAGGTAACAGTGAAATGAAATTCAAAATTCGCAGTTAACATTTGACAAATAAATCATGTTTATCTGTTTTACCCAGATTTAACTATATGGGAAAATTCTGCAAGGTTTGAAATGTTAGTGTAGATTCACCTAAACATGATAACATGTGTTAACAATGCCAATATCGGAAAGTCGAATGTGAGAATGCAGGTTAGATGCCCATTATCGAATATGAGCAAATAACAGTTGAGCACTCGGCAATGAACAAATCACCTACGCATACAAAATGCGAACATCAGCAACTGTTTTCTTCCAATTTGTTTACTTGGTAGGTAGACAAAATTTTTCAAGTAAAGTATACCAGTAATGTGAGCTAAATTACCAACACGCTGGGACGAGAATTGACCAAAAGAAGAATATAAAAATGAAATAAAAATTAGAAATTAGCGTATGTATATTTCCATTATACTCCAGTTTATCTATTTTAGAGAAGCCTTGCTAAGTTCTCAAATTTCCAGCAAACCAATACACAAAGAGAGTAAACGATATAAAAGTCTTTCACGACGAACCTGCAATTATGCTTGCAATTAATGAGGAGAAGCCAACTATCAGACACGTATCAGAAAATCAGGGAATATTTGATGGCTACATGGAAACCCTGACGACCATCAGGCATTTCTTCCTCGTAAACAAACTACATAGTTTTTTTTGAATTTATATATGTTTTGTGGATCACACAGCTAGATTCGCTGTATCCTGCGTGTTAAGAATCTCACTAGGTTTTTGCAACAAATCGGGGGAGACCACATCCGTCATGCAGATGAATAGTTGACATCTCTTGAGCGGTCGAACATCAGGAATGACAATTTCAATCCGAAATTAACAATACAAAGCCTTGCAATCTAGGTCTCTAGACGATCACACATTTTTGACTTAGCCTCTTCCCTACGTTAAAGTTTAGTAGAAATGTAAGTAGCCATTATGCTTTGTAGTTATTTTCTTCATATGTTGCTTGTCTTTCAATCTGAATGGGGCATTAAAGACGTTCTCTTCGAATTTCGAAAGCAATTGCAAACTGAATCGCATGCGTTAGGTAAAAATGTCATTAATGCACGTGTGCTGTTCCAATAAGCTGCCCAACACTGCACCTAATTCCATATAAGAAACTATTTCCCCTTCATTTCTGTCAATCTTCTATGCACTTCCCTGCGTGCATCTCGTGTACCTTAAGTCGAAATGCTGACGCTCCATCAGGAAAATTAACTCGTTTCAGCCTACCCGGACTGCGTCATCGCGTTGCATCACTGTTGTTACTGAGAGCTAGATGTTCAATGAACAATGAAATATGAATTGATGCGGGTTAAGAAGCGTTAATTTACAAGTCCCGTTGGATAGTTAGTGGGGATATCAACCTAACAACAATGATAATAAGTATAGTAAAGTCAACAATACTTTAAATATGAAAATAAGGACTTATGGTTTGCTTCGCTGTAGTCCTGCGATCCTCTTAGATTCACAGCACCCAAAGTTAACAACAAATATTTCCATGGTAAACTCCAGATGTAGGATAGAGACGTAGTGTTAAGTAACCAAGTATAAGTGGGTGAGTACATCTTCCAACCGTCTATTTAATACTGTTAGTGTCAGTGCAGAGACGACTGATTCTGGGATAGCATTCCACGGGTGACAGACACGAATGGAAAAGAAATTTCTGCGGCACTCCAGACGACTGTATTGTTCTGCTAGTTTTAATGAGTAGCCCCTCAGGTTTGTATTACTGCTGAGTTGCAGTAAAGGGCGGCACACATGATGTGGGTCTCGCAGAATCAAGTATGCCATAATCAGGTAGCCTCGTAGTCTGCGATAGCTTCCACTGAACAAACTTAGTCGTTGCAGCCTCTCCTGGTAGGAACGATTGCGCATTCCAATTACGTTCTTCGATGCCCGGCGTTGAGGCTGCTCCAGTGCATTAAGGTCGTGTTTCAGCCATGGATGCCAGGCTTGAATTACGTATTCTACGTAGGGGATAACATACGCACTGAGCATTTGTCGAAATATGGAGCTGTTTATTTGTCCAAACGACAGCCTCAATAGCCCGACGTGTTGGTTACCGTAACAATGCAATACCTTTTGGTCGACCATTGTTACACTGTATCTATATAACTCTGAAGCACATGTTGGTCGGCGTTCGCCTGGATCCTGCGCCAGATCTTGATATCTTTGGCAAACATTAGGACGTTTGAAGCGATTCCCAGTGCAAGGTCATTAATAAACACCAAAAGCAAACGTGGACCTAGAACTGAGCATTGCGGCACACCACACTCAACTTGTATGGGGTCCGATAAAGAGCTCCGAACTCTGACCACTAATTGCCGTTAAAGTCGAAAGTTGGCGATCCACCTTAAAAGGTTTCTCCGATCCCGTAATGCTGCAGCTTGGATAGTAGTATCCGATGGTCTAGACGATCGAAAGCCTTGGAAAAATCCAGGTAGATCACATCAACACCTTCTTCAGCGTCGGCTGCCTCGATCCAACTACTGCGTGCAAATAGTAAATTCGTTGTACATGCCTGCTGTCGACGGAAACCGTGCTGTTCAGTAGTGATGGGGTTGCAGTTTTCCAGATAACACACCAGTGCATTGGCAACTATGGATTCCACGATCTTGGAGAGTATAGCTAGAAGGGTTACTGGGCGGTATTTGGAGGGATCAATTCTGCATCCACTTTTGTGAATATGGATTATTATTCCAAGCTTCCACATGGCGGGAACTCGGTTCTGGTCTAAGCAGCGCTGGAAAAGCTGAGCTAAACCTCCTGCCAGTTGGCTTGCTGCTGCTCCCAACGCCTCTGGACGAATAGTGTCGGTGTATACATGCAGCCAAGTCAACTACAGATTTTCTAAATAATATATAAACACTGCAGATAGAAAAGGTATTATGGTACAATCAATTAAAGTGTGCAATTTGACATGCTAATTTTAGTTGCGCACATTTAGCATTAATAGAACCTCCAGTGTAGCTTTAACGATAATTATAGTACGCAACTGACCATTATTACTGGCACTCTATGTGAACAACTGGATTTTATAAATTAAAGTTGTTGTTTAACTATTTCTACAACAAACCACTCTGAACCATACAGTAGCGACGTGTATCAACTGTACTTATACAAATCTCGCGACCACCATCTAGCTTATGCCTCTGGTACAATATTTGTGTACTACCTTCCCAGACATCGTGCTTTCGTGTAAAACGTGGCACGCCAGTCCCTGAATTGTACGTGCCACATTCATGGGGCTCAATCGACCAAAAACAGTCATCCACTAGCATCATGGTTTGACTATTGATGAGTGTGAAGTACCGCTGATAAATTCAAATCTTCCCACGCCTAATAAAGCGACATTTTGAAAAGGTATTTCTACAGCGATAAACAGGTTGAATACGGAAAATTACCGGCCACATTGTGTCGAAGCAAAATGATGTCTCCAACATGATAATTTTCAGTGATGCCTTCCAGCTGAAACATATGCATGTGACGTTCAGTCTGCTTTGCAAATAAGTTTATTTGTCTGCAACCGCATCAAATGTTCGGTTTTTGTAGCTACGCTTCGGTAACTTGACCGCTGTCTTTAAATGCCTTTTAACTCCGCTCCTTGTAAGCATGCGCAAACTTGCTACAGTATTTCGTTATTCAATCGTACCCATAAACATTAATTATTGGTATGTAATTGTTGGAGCATCGTTCTGTCATAATAATAGCTAGTCTGTGGATGATTTCAAGGCAAAAATCAGTGTAGCCCTGCGTTTAGAGTGCAATGGCACAAGCAATTTTTTGCCCTTACCAGAATCGATACCGGCAGTTGGAGCGTCTTTTAGGAAGTAAGCGTGATTTGAAATGACTATGTAAACAACCGGTTAATTTCTTTTGTATGGCTAATTTAATTTTGTCTAACGTGTCTTCTTGTCAAAGATGAAACTTTGCTAGAACCAAACGTATTGCCCGATAGTTTACAAAACCATACTGAATGATGACCTTTAGAAAGGTTATAACCGCCATCAAGAACAATGTTCCCACACGCATTCCATTGGGAATCCTACTTAACCTGCACCCACATGAAAAAAGCAAGCCATTCAATAAGTGCAATAATTCTTGAATTATTCCTTACACTTACCATTTAATAAATTAAGCTAAGGCAGGTAAGATTCCCTCTATTTTACGTGTTAATATATCAGCAGAATAGTTAGACAGCTGTTTCTTGACGAAGCATAAATGGTGTCATGGTCCTTACCTTGGAAATTCCTTCGATTTATTTAAAGTGTTCTGCAAGGTAAACTGTGGTGTCCTCCTGCACAACTGGAGAGGTTGCGGTGTTGCTGAATCACTGTCTTAGCGGAACCAACGCATTCTCCTTGGAGGAGCTTGAGTTTTAATTGTAGATCGTCATCGATTTGACCAAATGCCTCTACTTGTAGCGGGCAACAAGGCACGGTGCTTGAACCTACAGTTTTCTTAATCCATAGTAATGACAAATCTTAACTGCTTCAGTTACTGTACTTTCTGTTTGCAGACTACCTAAAGATTCATAAAGTGATTAGCGCCCCCGATGAATTTGACCCTCTTCAACAAGACCTAAGCTGTTTACATGTGGTCTGCAGAATTCTGCTTCACATTCACCTCAAGTAGTTTGGTGTTTATAAGCCTGGGAAAGAGGGAAATGGACCGAATTCACCACATAGTGCGGATCACATCTTCCCACACCTTCCGTGAAAGACCCGCTTATGACAAAAGCGCAAATCATTAAGCCACATCAAAGTCAATGTACATAGATTATACATTCACCTCGTCTTAATCATATCCAAATTGGCGTTGCAGTAGGAATTGACGCGACTTGCACACCTAATTTAGCCATACTGCACAAAAAGGACTGACCTGTTTGTACACAACGTGTACAAATGTACACATGCACACAAAGAGATATTATACTATTAATACTGGACCAGTAAATGATTGATTCATGTTGTATATAAACTGATACAAAGCTTTCGGTTGATTTATGCAACTACTCATTAAATGTTTTTTCAAAATAGCATCTCAGACATAAAAGACTACTTTATGATTGTGAATATCTTCTTCAAGTTCAGCGTTGTTTATTCTTATGAAAAGATGCTCATTACGCATGGTTATTAAATTCATTCATGACCAAATGCTGTCTTTATTATTTCGAAGACAAGTATAGAAAAACAGTGTCTCATTTCGTTTAAATGACGTACACTTGTACACACACTGTGCTGGATTGGAGTAAAAGTCTGATATCTGAGGATAGTAATTGTTGCATTGGAATTGCTGCATAATTAAGTTATACACGAATCTGAATGCAGTATTATTGACGAATGCTACCATATATTATTTTACTCAGTTTCACATTTCTGATAGGGTAAATAAATATAAATATCAGCTTCTCCTTTATTTACTTTTCCTCAGCTAGAGTAAGACATTTGATAATGAATGATTTACCACCTTTGTATGAAAAAAAATATAGAGTTATCCTTATCTGATTAAGTTAAAGATAGAGTGGTTTACTCCTGCCGAACCAGATGTGCTATGTGGTGGGAATAATGATAGAAATATAATTGATGGTGAAAAATAGAATCTTAAACAATCTAGCACTTATGCTAACAAAAAGGAAGACAGACAAAACTTGCAGTTGAAGAAAGCTGACATGATGTGTCTATTGCGCAAATTTTGATTTCACCCGGGAAACACATGTTGGTAGAATGATTTCAGTATAAGTGTTGGCCTCTCTTCAACAGCAGAATTCATTTTACAGTACTTCAGAAAAAAATGTTGAAGGTTTGTATGTCAAATTAAATTGTAATATATTTAATTTCGGGTAACTTCATGGTAAAGTGATAATGAGATGCGAACAATTTTCGGTAGCTAAATTTCAGTAGGCAACATTGATTTGCTTACACCCGCAGGTAGTGGCAAAGGTTCACAAAATGAATACAGTTACAAGCATAATGACGGTGAATCGGTAGTTGTAAAAGAACAATGCTATTCAAATAAGCGCTGAGCAAAAGATTTAGGTACAATATTGGCCAAATTATTAGAACATTTCGTCAATCAGCAACTTTTTTCATGTTAAATCACATATCTCGTAAGAATAAAATCATATAACTGTAAAGTGGTTATATGTACCATGAATAAAATATATCGAACATAAAATCATCAAGGTTTTATTTCATGAATATGAATTTAACAATTTTCAAAGAGTTAAAATGCAAAGGCATAATATGTAAGATTTTTGTAAATTATGGCAAATTGGTGGATGTGAGGTTTATAGTAGTTATTAAACAGAACGGTTGCATGTTTGCATGCTTCATTAGTTACTGCCGTAGTCTACATTACGGGATTACCTTTGTCTGCTTTTGGATCAATTTATAGGTATGTGTACTTACTTTTATTGCTATTTTTCAAGATGTCTTCTCAAGTAAACAAGCAACCGTAATGTTCGCCAGTTTTCAGATGGTGTTGGCATATTAATGCATAAATTACGTGATCTAACCCCACAGAAGGTGTCGCAAATTGAAATTTTGTTGAAAGAAGACTTTAAAGGAGCAGAAAATGCAAACAAACTTGGTGTTAGCCCAGCATCTGTATGTCAACTTTGAAAGGAATAGCACAGTAATTTGCGTCTGTCCCATAAACGTTCAGGTAGATTTGGTCGCAGAAGAGAAACAGCGGCACGAGAGGACTCACTTCTACTAAGGGAATGTCTAAAGAATCGCAAAGCATCTATCAGACAGCTACAAGGGAGGTTGGAACAGCATGGTGTTGCAGTTAGTTCGAGAATTATAAGAAGGCGTTCGGATTCTGGACTTCAAGCTTGCTGGCCTCTAAAAAAGTAAAAGTCGACCAAACAAATGAAAGAAATACAACCGCAAATAGGCCACGCATCTTCAAAAATGGCCCAAGGAAGATTGGGAGCGGGTAAGAAGCGGAAGTTTTATTTTCGTAAGGATTTTCCAGAAAAATTGTTAACATTAATTTTGTTGTGTTTTATGCGTTTTCTGTGTCTCATTTAAGGTGATTTTCGGCGATGGGTACGTCATCCGGTGCTCTGACCAGCAATCTCTATATGTCCGCCGATTACCTGGGGAACAGATGAGGGAACACTGCAGCAGTCAACGAGTCAATCATCCCACTCATGTCATGATATGGAGCTTTAAGTGCATCTACGTAACTGGTCTGCTCTCCATCGTTCAGGGTAACATGAACCAGCAGCGGTAAAATACTACCGGAGCACCAACTGATCCCTCAACTGTGTGAATGGTCAAAGGGTAAAATGATTTACGGGGATAGGAGAGTATTTTTCATGTTTGAAAATTGTCCATGTCAAAAGGGTCTTGAAGTCATCCGATTTCTTGACGGTTGTGGTATAGAATTGTTACCATGGCCTGGTAATAGCCTTGACACTTACTAATAGAGAATCTATGGGCAATTCTAATGTCAGCAATGAAGAAAAAATCTATTACAAACCAGCAACTGCTCATTGAACAAATTGTAGCAACCTGGGCTCGCAGTGAATGTATGACTGAACTTTGCAAATTACTCATGCACTCCATGCTTTTGCGTGTTAACTACTGGAAAATTGACAAAGTACAATTTACGAAATAATAACCTTGATAATTTTATATTAGATACATGTTATTCTTGGTAAATATAACCATTTTATAGTTACGTCATTTGATGTTTATGAGATATGCGAGGAAATTTGAAAAAACATGCTGTTTGGCAAATAATTTCTAATAATTTGACAAATAATGTAACGTGAAAGTTCAACGTATAAAAGCATTTATTGGACCTGCGAGAAAATCTCTACTGATGGCGTGGAAATTCTTAATACAAGTTATAAACATAACGTGATATTTGTGTAGCCAAGTGGACGGAAAACGTGGCTGATACACTTGCCTTCAATTGTATGGCCACTGAAAGGATGGAGTGCACACGTCTTTGGAGTGATAGCAGAATGTTTTTCATTCAAATGAACTGACTAAATAAGTCAAATGTTCTTTTTATATTTGGGAGTTTTGGATAAGCTGGATTTTTTAATTTCGTGTACAATACAAATGATAACGCAAGGAAATTGACCGCAAATATGACTAGTGATTTTGTAAATTCAAACACATGTTATCATGACTGGAATATGTCTTTGAAATTATAAATGACACACCATGAAAGCAAAATTTTGAACTCCTATATTATAGAAGCACAGCTAAATGAGCAAAATAAGTACAACAAATCAGTGAAGCGCTTTGGGAAGTGCAGCACATGACATCAGTCATATAACCTAGCGCTGATATAACAACAGCTGCAAAGGCTGTTAATCCTACCACTGCAATGCGTGCAGAGCCTGTAGACAGACAAGTTGCCTAAGTCAGAATTGATAGAGGATCACTTTCCTGTTTGCATCCAAGATTTAGAACAGCGCTTCAAGCTTGTGGGTTGCAATGGACGCAGAAGAATAAAGTGTATAAATGTAGTGCGTTTCTTTGAAATGCAAAGGATCAAACGGTTTCAAAACATTTTGCAGCAGATAAAAACACAGCGGCATATTTATATTCTTCTGTTTTCAAAAGATTTGTAGCTTGCGCCACAGCGTGTACTGTTTAACATGCGCTCATTTGATTAAGTTACCACCAACAACCACATTATTTTGATAACTAAGTAACAAAGTCAAATATATCACTATCGACACGAAAATAATTATCGTGTTTTAAATTGTTTTTCCCTGTACAAAGGGATTAAATGCATTCTGCAGATCATAAATAAAAGTTTTTTTCATTTGTAAGCGGTTTATGCGGACATGTATAAGGTAGTTCCGTTAGCACTTAGGTCAGGCTCTAAGAAACAAATTAAGGCTTATCAAATGTAACGTTTAGTGGTTCACATCCGTCAGCTCCATCAAAAACGGAACGTGAAAAAATAGTAATATCAGCACTTATTTCCAAGACAATTGTAAAGCCAGCGGAATAATATAAATTAAAAAGATATCACGATTCTATTTCCCCTGCATTCAAATTGCAAACGTTGTGGTGAACAAAACAGACGCCAAAGGTCGCGGGTTTCCTTAACAGCACCCATTTCCAGAACAATAATATTATGCAAAAAATAACTCCCGATATATTATAAAGAATTTTGACATCTATCTGTTCTACAAGCTATTGCGAGGAGCTCACAAACTCATAGAACGTATGAGAATTGCTTTGAAGGTATAGTTTCTGTTTGTGGTTAAGCGTCTTAGAGCTAAACTGCCCGAATAATAGAGCTATATATGGTCGTGTTATTATACAAGGATCAATGAACAGTGAATTATAACGGGTAAATTCAAGTGATTGACATGTACCGTAGGGTCGTTAGCGTGAGAAAATATAGATCAAAGGATAATGGAATGCTCGGTTCGGGCGATTACAGAGTTAACTGCACTGCCGTATAAAGGGAGTGTAAAATTAAAATATATGCGCAAACAAAGCAATATGGAACTTGATTATTTATCACGTAATAAGCGAGAAAAAACCGAAACAATATCAAGGACAAAGCTTACTTGTGTGCAGCTATCTCGGATCGAGAGGATACGGAAATCCATTTACTATATTACTGGCGTTTATCCAATTGTGTACAAGGGGTTTAGAGTGACTCATTTTCGAGTAGGATTATGGCACTCTTCATTGTCTGTTGTGCATTAATGCAAGCATCTTGTGGTCATGAGGTATAGCACGTAGTGTAAATATGACACAGTTCTTCAAAGCGTTTTTTGAAAAGGAGTAGGGTGGGAGCATTAATTACATGTGCCGGGAGGGCGCTTTAAGGCTGTGACACTGGAAGGGAGAGAACGTTTCGCAAACATTCCAGCCGGCTTTACTGAGTGAAAAACTTAAACTGATGACTTCTTAGCGGGCTGTTTTGAATGAGTATTATAAGGGAATAATTTGGGTGTTCGGGCTTTTCCAGGATCTGGTACACCATTTTGAGATCGCCCCTAAGCACCGGTAAATTCCACTGTATAATTTCGAGTCTTCAGGCTGTGTGTAGGGGAGGCCTTTCAAACCTATGACGCTCTTAGTTGCCCAAAGCTGTGCAGTATCGAGCGCGGTGAGAGGGTGCTTGAGCCAGGTTTGCCACACTTGAATAGTGTATTCCGCGTGTAACCTCAGGTAAGCACTAAAACATTTTTGGAAAATCCGAATAGCCAAACTTCCCAAAAGCTCTGCGAAGAAGGCCGAGGTACTGGTTTGCTTTTTTATATGCCTTTTCACTCTGCCTCAAACAACGGAGGTCATCTTAAACTAGCACGTCAAGATCGGACTCGTGAGAAGCCAACTGTAGAGCTTGTGGTCTTAGGCGGTACTTGTGCATACTGTTGTGCAGTATGCTGAGAACTTTGCACTTGGTGCGGTTGAAATGCAGCATGTTCTCGATGGACCATATTTGCGCTTTGTCCAGGTCCTCCTGTAACACTGTGTGATTCTCCACTGCAGCTGTAGTACGCCATACCTTTAGATCATCAAAAAATAGCAATCAGTTAGAAGATAGCACGCTCGCGAGATCATTTATGATAACCAGGAACAGACTGGGTCCAGGTACCGAGCTCTGAGGTACGCCGCACTGAACTTCAAAGGATTCCGATAGGTTGCTTCGGACCTGTACATTCAGGTGACGTTGCACTAGAAAATCCCCAATGCAACCCATAAAAGGATCGCCGATACCATATTTCTGGAGTTTGTAGAGTAGAAGGAGATTGTCTAGACGGTCGAATGCTTTTGAGAACTCCTGGTATGCCGCGTCTACTGCTACACCAGCGTCCACAGGTTCAGTCAAGCTTGCAATGGCAACCGACATATTAGTGGAACACGACCGAATTTGGCGAAATCCGTGCAGCTCCGTAACGAGAATTTTGTTTTTCTCTAGGTACCTCATCAAATCCTCAAATACAATGGACTCCATAATCTTGAAGTTCACAACAAGTAGTGTTATCGGGCGATGATTTGCTGCTTCAGATCGGCTGCCACATTTGTAGATTGGCGTGATGATTTCGCGCTTCCACATCGTGGGGACGAACATCTTGTTCAGACATGATTGGAAGAAAGTTGCCAATGGCCCTGCCAAACTCATGGCAGCAAGTTTCAACGCCTTCGGGCGAATGCTTATAGTGTGTTCATTGTCTGCGCTTGCACATTACTATACTGTAAATATAAACTCGGATTTGATTTTATGGTCACAAAAACAATTTGCGCCATTCCATATATTAGTTAGGGGAAATACCAGCACCACATAGGAGACAGTCAAACAGACTTCGCATAACTTTGTCATTAGGTAACTTGTATTCATCTACCAACAATATCCGTGTTATTGCCTTGCAAATGTAAATGTCCAACGGCTACGAAAATGCAAGGCTTAATGGTATTTAAAGTTTTACGCTATTTGGTTCACCAGTTTTGGAAATGAAAATGTCTCAGCGGCCTAATTATATTTTGCTTAAGGTGGCGTACATCAACGCTTTATCCCAAAGTATGGTAAAATCAGAAATATCAAGCACATTCCAAGAACCATTCACATACGCTGAAGTTACATAAGCAGCAAGTGTTATGATTGTCTTTTATCCCCTAAGTTGAGTGCAAATCACGTAGAAAATCCCGCTACTGTAGTCAAACACAACACTTTTTTACATGTTCTTTTTCTTAAAAAATCTGTACAGCAAGCGTTACGATCACAAGTGACATAGGAAGATAACTTTCAAGATCACAACTCTTTCTTTGTTGAACAGAAGGCAAACGGTATCAAAATGTTTTGGAGCAAGGAAATGCAAACAAAGATTTGTTGTAATTTACATTGGCTTTTTACTTTTGGAATTTATAGTAGCTTACTTCACTGGTGTACAAATGCCCACCTGACCTATTCTGCATAATTGACAAGCTAAGTATAGACCAGCTAATTTAAGATATCTGATACTACATTTACAAAAGAAAAATGATGTTTTATGTCCAAATGTTATTTTCTTGTTCGAAGGGAATAGGCTTATCAAGCTTTTAGGAGATTGTTGCAAAGCAATTCAATTTAAATATCTGCAATTTACATTTGTCTGACCACTAAAAGTCCATATAACAAGTGTAAATACTCGCATACAAGATCGCCTGTTAAGTGGTTGTATAGTTGTACAGGTTAATATGTACGGTATGCTGCATGGACAGGATTTATGGAATTAGTTGGTAAGATGTCTTTCATATCGGAAAAGTATGTGCTAATTAATTTAGCCAACACACCTCATGGATGACCATTGTGCTGACAATTGGAGTGACAATAACAAATGTGTTATTCGTTGTCAGTAATTAAATATACAAGCAGTTTTCTGCTTCATAAAGTGATACTATCAGAGAATGCTGTTCTGCAGAGCCCCAAATATAGTACTATAGGAAAACTAGTGTCTAGGTTTCTGCGTAATGATACACAGGTATATTCGGACTGGCCACAATACATATTTATGATGTAAAATCGTTAGCGGATTGCTTATCTCAACGTCAGATCACAGAACAACGTACAGGGGACTTAGGGAAACCAAGGTTAGTAATATTAGAAAAAATAAATATGGAAAAGAAAGAAAATTATTGTCATCTTATTGGTGATTGGGTTGATGAAAATTAAATAGCATTTAGGGAATCATTTTTAGGCAAGTTGAAACTTCTTATTTGTTGTTATTGATTTAACGTTTTCTGTTCAGGCGCATTGTTGACAATCGATATTTAGTCTGAGAGCAGTTGGAAAACAAGATAGCATAACATCATAGCAACATTTGAGAAAGCCTGGCTCTGATTCTTCAGAGACAACCGGTTAGCATTTATTATAATCTTCTTATACTTATTTAAACCTATTTCTTATCAGAAGCAATTTGTAACTTGAAATAGCGCTCTGATCATGAAGTTATGTATGAGATGGTGTGATCGCATATGGCAGAATACAGATGTAAATTAGAAATGGTTTTACCATAATGATATAAAAGTTGTGCTTAATTTTTTAATATCAAAGTACACATGTTTCTTTGCAGAATCAGTGATACAGATTCATTTGCATTCATTATGATTTGACAAAGTTAGGCTTGAACGTCTACGCTAGAGTTTCTAGTCGTCACTTAATTTGAATAGCGCCAGTGATACCGGTGAGCAATTTCAATGAAATCAATTTCAAGTTTCATGAACGAATCAGTTGGATAACAATCATTATTGGTTTTGCTTCTTTCTGTATAATTTAAATACCCGTCAATTTTTCCTATTTATTATAACTCGTTCTACCTATGGAAGATATTTCATGCACTACATCTGTGCACAAACCTTCACGTATTTTACTTAAATTGAGTTTGTTTGAATAGGCTGAGATCAATACTACAGATCTTCTAGTGTAGTGTAAAAGTTTTGAGCTGTATGTTTTCATTAATTTTATGGATACATTTTCAAATGATCATATTCTTAAAGACTTGTGAAATCATTATGCAAGGCAAGCATAAACACATTTTCCTCTATTTTTTCAGAGAAGTTTTAACAGTAGTGATCAAAAGCCACACAAATGCATAAGTAATTTGATGTGGTACCGGATAACGAAATTTACACTACACCACTGATAAAACAAAGAAACAAAAGTGGTAGAAAGGAAAGCCTACAGCGGGAATTAAAAAATAAATAAATGCATGAGCTTTAAGTGAGATTCTTTTAGCATTACTACAAGAATTAAATAGTGGAACAGAAGTCCAACCGTGGTCGTTATGTTTCAGTGATTGCGCCGCCGAGCGTGCAGCCAAAGGCCTTTCAACAGCCGTGAACTCAATCTTCCCAACTTCTATGCTCAAGTGCACTTTCTCAAAGGACCCTCTCATTTGTATTCTCAACAAAGACAAATTGAGGACGCTGACTACTTCCGTGGTTATTTAAAATTGCGAGTGCGCCTGTGGCATTACTAACATGTGTCGAACGGCGCGGCACCTGTTAAACCGCTTTAATGAACAAATTGCATGCTGGCTGCCTCGAGGAGTTACAGGTACTGGATCTGGTATGGCTCATCTGGTTCACAGTTGGCATGAAGTCGACCAAATCTGCGCCGTTCGAATTATATAAATGTTCCTTCACTCCAATCAAATGGCCTATGTCTCCGCACCCTCAATGCAGCCAAGATAATCAGTAATCCGTTGTATTAACCGCCTTTGCTTCCGAAACAACTTATCGAATTAATTTAGTTGCCCTGGCCAGATAAAACTAATGGTTCTCAGACTAGGAGCAATCGTTTGACAAAATGGTTTCCCTAGTTTCCACAAGGTTTACATTTGTTGTCGGTTTATGACCCTGGTCAGCACATGATCTTATTTCATTCTTACTGATTGGTTCTACTAGTTCGCCCATTGTTAAATTTCTCGGTTCGTTTAAATGTCTAAAATGAATTCAATGAAAACAATTGCTTACCTTTACCCTTTTTTCTGTAATTATATAGGAAATTATCCCCTAATAACAAACATTTATAGCAAAATTACAGGGCATGCCTTTTGCTGAAATCAGCGGCCCATGTGCAATATGAAGCAATGGATGGACACATACTCAATACCGCTACTATTCAAGATTTTCTAACTTTTTTATTAAACAAATGTATTCAAGTGCATTTTATATATATATTTTAAAAACTAATAGGTGAAGTCATGCTTTAAAATAATAAGAACGTTGCCACACTGGAAACATAAAAACAATAAGTATTATATACACAGCGTATATCTGATAAGGCATAAATTACTTTATAAATGAACAACGAATATTACGGAAGATGCGCATCCGTTAGCACAATGTTAACAGTTAAGTGATTTTAATTATCTTTGAAGAATATTATAATACGTCCTCTCAGACTTTCGTTTTTTACAAAGTAAATTTTGAGTAACTCACGATAACCATTATGATGAAGTTTCTTTAAGATAAATTTGTCAAATCAAATCCACAACAAATGAATAAACAGCATGTTTTGGCTTGCAAGAAAATCAAATACATACGAAACGTTTTCATGCATTTGCATAACGGTTTTTCTGGGAATCCCCAAATTTGACCCAGTAGCGGTGTTTGATTTATTTTCACCGACACTATACAAACAACCAGCTTCATCAATCGCCCGCCATCTGCTGGCTGGCAACCACTGTGTAGACCCCGTGCATCAATGAATAACTTAACCATACGAAATGCTGAGACCGTGGCTATCAAACAACTCGGCTCAACTCTGTGTGTGCAGAAAGACGCATTTGTGACCCTGGCCCCTGCGTGGTAGCAGGCAACGAGCAGATGGCAAAGTGACATGAATGTAGGTGTGCACAGTTTGGTTAGTTTGCCATTTTAACTGCGCTCCTTTCACGATGCTATAAGTGCACACGTCTGTAGTACGCACTAAAAAATATGCAGATAAAGTTTTCGGAATTAAATCTTGCGACACTCTTATGTTAACTATTCTGCCAAAAGTTTACTCGGGAACTAGTTGTTAAAGTAAAAAGCATGAAGGTAATATATGTAACTGAATACTGAGGGCGCATTATTGACTCGAGATACTTAAGTGAACGAAGCCTCTGTTTATATGTCAGAAGATATAAGCAACTGGCATCTATGTGGCTTGAGAAATACCAGACAAGCATGAGATTTTTTTTAAATTTGAGACGCATAGTTAACTGAAGAGGTCAGTATGCTTCTCACTCTACTGGCATGACCACAGTTAACGTCGAGTTTACTATGTTACAGAGATTTTGGTTAGAAACTTCAGTATCAGACACATGTATCGCTTTGTTCAAGTCAACCAAGTGTATATAGTGACAGGCATAATGGTCTCAAATACGTCATTATTTCCTGTAACAATTCTAAACAACAGGTAGATGGATTGTAAGCCTATTTAGATTCGGCCGCTATCCTGCAATGCATCGAACATTCAGTTAGGTGCTTAAATACATCACTCATAAGAATAAAGGAAACGAGTTGAAGACCGT
>OX104063.1:160929420-161017001 GCA_944474145.2 Dicrocoelium dendriticum | reverse complement strand
TAAAGAACAGATTGTCGTTTCAGCGAAGTCGGCCCCTAGGAATGCTTTTGTTAATGTGGAGCAAAGATTTAGGCCCGCGGGTGACTTAGCCGCATGAAAGAATTGGGTGAAAAGTCTCTGACTTCCAGCATTTAAATTGCGTCCAACTGGTGGCGCACTTCTCTACCGTATTTTAATGCTGTTATGTATGTTTGCAGAACTCGACGTGAGAAGATCCTACGGAATTCGAGTGCCTGAATTACGATGTGAAAGATAGCTTTAGTCTTGTCTCTAGTGTAACCGGCACGAAGAATGACGGACCTCAAGGCCTCCATCTTCTAATCTTAAAGTCCACATCGGCCAACGACTCGCCTGCTATGATTGAACTAATCAACAGATCGTTGTCTTAAGTTGCATTACTGAGCGACTGGAAACGCTGCTAGTAACGCCGTATTCGAAGGGCGGTGATCCGAAAAATGTGAACAATTAGGGGCCAATTTTTCGGACCTCTGTTTAGGCAAACGTTGATCGATAAGTTTCTAAAATGTTAGTCTCCAGCTGTTAAAGTTAAAAAACACTATTACTCCGGCACAGCACAATATCATGAGGGGTCAAGGTTTAATCATCAACCTTCTGATGACCCGGCACGGATGGTTGCAGGCGATGCACCGGGTGGAAACAGAAGACCTTATCTAAGTTAGTTTCAATAAAGCTTTCATAAAGTAAAAACAAGGTCTTTATCCACAAAGTGAATATAAGCGCACAAGTAAAGTAGTTACTTGCTTGGACGAACTATGCGGGTAATGATATATGACTATCTAACGGAAGTGTATGCCCCCACTAGCAGCATAAATCAAGTCTCTTTAATACTTCGTTCATGATCGATAACAGTGAAATGCCTTGGCTTCCGCCGTCGCCCTGTGCACTTTTTCAAACGATCTGAAGTTTTGGATGGATATTGATATTCCAGTTGACCGGGACGTCGTTCAACTGGAGCTCGACCGCATATCCATGCTGTCTAAAAATTTGATCTGCCGGACAACCAGGTCAAATCGTCAGTTATGTGTCTAGAGAAGATGGTAATTGATATATGTACACCATAGCCGGCCAACCGCTGCATCCGACTAGCTCTGTATAGGATATACATGTACTCTCACGCAATGAACTAAAGTCCGGCGACAACACAAACAGGACATACGCAAACGGACTACGCCTGCTCTGAACGCTCAGTCGCAGCTTCTGCACTTAGTCCTATGCGATTGCCTGTTTGTCTGTCTGATTGTCTGTTTGCCTGATTGTCTGTTTTCTTACATGATAAGACCGGTGCACACCCGCCGGCACATCCGCCTATTGTCCGATAACAGTAGGTGCGATGCAGAGAATGGAACGAGTCCAGTATGTAGCTACCTGACTCATCCCCGGTTAACGTGCTCTGTCGTACGAGGACCGATGTAGGTGACTAAGGTTGCACACCCAGTCATGTCGTCGGCATCGAGTTGACCTCATTATGACCAACCGGATATTGCACCTGGGCTACTTCCTTATGTTGTGGCTGCCGCTGCGTGTTCACGCAAAAAACAGAGCACGCGAACACTGGTACGACCTAGTGGTACCGGATTTAAAGCTCACCGCTCACCTTCTACATTTCAAGCTTCCGGTGGTGAAATAGTGGATCAAATTGTCTGAGACAGTAGTCAAGGCGACATCCGTGTCGAAATAAATAGATGCTTAACGCCTACTTTGCTGACTACAGGTATAGGGAGCATATCGCATCCGGACAAGATGTAGGGCAGCTGCAATAGACTACCACCGCGGATGAATCAGCGGCGTAATTCGCTGTATGTGCCCAATCTTACAACGATGGAGCAACATATATCTATCTTTATTCGCTCTAATTTCAATATGCAGTATTTAATGACTGCATGAAATTCGACACAAAATTCATAAACAATTTTTCCAATAAGCTTTTCTAATAGGTGCAAAATGGCCTAGCCGGTAAATTTCGATTATGTACGTTATACGTCCGCTGTGGCGAGAGCTGATAAATGAATCCTTCCATTGTTTTACTAAGTGGCTTGAAAACGATGAAATGGTAAGCATAGTCAAACGAGATGACATATTATGTCTTCCCAGTTTATTGCGGAGAGAGGATGTCGTCATCATCAGGAATGGATGAGAGTTTATGAAATCGCAAAAGTGCTAATTAGCACATTTTGTAGTTTTCCATAAAATCTAGATCCGAAAGATGGACACATGATAAAAGAGCCTGTCAACTGGAGTCGAACGAACCCAAGCATTAGCTTGCATCGACATGCAGAGTTAGGTTTACAAAAAATGAGAGGATAGAAATAATGCAGCCGCTCTGCGTTCCATATGTGAAAATGATAGAATCACCATAAAATTGTTTCCAGTCAGAACTGTGTAGCTTCTTGCAGGTCATCTTCAGAGGATGGTCAAAAACGGACTATTTGTTATTATCATGTCTCTTCCTGTTGACGTGAAAGATATCTGAGCTGTAAGTCAACCGCATGGCTACTGGCAATGTTTTGGACCCATGCAGGAGCATTTCTGAACGCTTATAATGTACTGATAGTTAAATGATCATCAAATTTGCTCTGCTTATTAATTTTCCTTGCAGTTAGCAGCTAGCTTTAGCATTCCAAACTACCCAAGCATATAATCAACAGTGCAAGCATTCTGACTTAACAAGCTGCCCTCAGACATTGCATTATTCATAATCATTATGCAGGATAATCAACGAACAATTAGATGTTAACAATAAATTGATGATATTTGGCAACATATTTACCTATAATATGTCAGGAAATTCAGTGAAAATTGATGTATGCAAATCTTGTTTACCGTATAGCTCAGATCCTATTTTAAATAAATATCATCACTACCATTCCATAGATACTATTATCCAGCTAGAAACTCAACGATCAAAACTTGGAACTTGTTTCCACGACAGCGTTAAATTTCACTGCGCAGTGTTCTTTCTGTTAATGAGTGCGATGACTTACGTTACCTATATGCAAATCAGGGGCACCATGACAGGTCCTACGAAGTATTTACGTCTGACTTACTTTTTCTTTGTTATGTCATTGCATAAATTTCGATATTTAGCCAACTCAATGAATGAGCATTTGTAAGTTATTTGATGACTGTATACACTATTCTGAAAGCCAAATATATCAATACTTCGCTTATCTGCGAGACGCAATACACATAATGCGCTAGCGAAGAAAATCCCGATATCAATCGGTTATTTTCCTTCTTCCAATACCCCAACGGTATCAAAGTCAATATATCGTTTGCCTTATATTACTTTTAAATTACTTTACTTTTAAATTACTTTACTTTTAAATGGTTGTATCATTTTGTTTAACTCACAAACAAGATTCACTCGTAATTTCGAGAATATTCTCCGGTTGATTCCTTCGTCTCCTCCGCTCGAGCTTTGTGTTTGCAAATTCAAACCACTTTCGTTCTTAGTGTTATTGATACTAATAATGAGGATCATTTTGGATTATGCACACTAGCAAGCAAGAAGTTGAAATGTGTATAAGGCTTCTCGCAACTTAGCTACCACAGTACCTTCTTTATTAGTGTATACACGAGATATGGATTACAAATATGCATGTAAGCCTTACGCGTATCAGGACTACCATTCCTAAATATTTAACCACATTTTCCCCACAATCAAGGCCTTCTAGTCAATATCTGCAATTAACCTATTTCTTTGCAAACATATTAAATTTCAGTGCCACAATCATTCATTAATAATCAAATGCACTCTCGAATACATAAAATTGGTACAATATTATTTAGAAAGTAGTAGTTTTGCTCTCGATATTTGATGAATACATGTGTAAGCTTGTGCACCTACCACACCACATCAACTAAACTGGGATGATTACCACCGCAAAGCAACTACTAGTTTAGCAACCCTGGAGAGCGGAAAAGCAAGATGCTAATGTCTAGTGTCTGAGGTCAAACTACGTAAAATATAATTAACCCAATAAGGCGCATTTGACTTCTATTGCATTTGTTACTTTAACAAACTTGGTCTATTTAAATGTTTTAACCACAATATACCATTAATACGATCTGAAAAGGATTCGTTCAGTGCAATTGTTTATCTTTTTGTTACTTTTATGGATCTGTACCTACGTGTCATAAGTATATGTACATTTATATTATGCATTTGTACTATGATAGATATATATATTTTACTGTAATTTCGCCATAACGAAAAGATTTTTCATGAGCAAACGTTCGTCTCTCCATCAACGTGCAATACCTTCAACTGAGTGTTTTATGGACTTGCCAGAAAAAGCTACGCTCAATTTAACTCCTTTCAATAGATCATTTTTATTATCGCACATCACCACTTTATCATCCGCACGTTCTCTGCAAATTACTATTTATTCAGCAACATATAAACACCTGTAAAATATGAGTTGTATTCCTATAGGCAAGTATGGTTTCTAAGATAAAGGATATGTACAAAGATTTTGTATCACTTCTTAATAACTGTCAAAGCCATGTGTTACATGTGTGTGGTCCACTAAACCGCTGAGCAAAACACAAACACATACAGATCGATTGACCGATAGCTGATTCGTCCACTCTTTTTCCTTGTGCTGATTGGTTCCTTTTCGACTTATTCATCTGGTGTAAACTACAAGCTACCATTACACTTTTTGAAACGTCCCATCCGGTGTGTTCTTGTGTACTTCTTGCGCGGACTAAGGGTCCAGGTGCGATCCAGAAATACTAGAGTAATACGTATCAGAATGGCGACGGTTGCTAAGAGACCTCTTGCGGGACTGTCATGTCTGTGGCCTGATGTGTAGAAAAACCCTGTCTACAGTGGTGGATACAGTGGAACATATCTTTCCAACATCAAATTACTCTCTTTCCTGTTTTAAAATCCTCTATCTTGTTATCCGATACCCATTGGATTATGTTATTCCGCCAAGCCCTTGGATCAGAAGGACGTCATTTTGACGCTATGAACTTGGTGGATAAGACCAGTATTGTGCACGTGATCCATTTGTTTGAGGAATTGTGGGGAAGCCAACAAAGTGTGTTTTTCGCTCTTTATCAGATTTTCAAGCTACAGCAACGAGCGGAGAATGTGTAAATGATTTCATTGCCATCATTCATCATGCTACACCGGAATGCCGGCACAATACCATTCCCTTAAGTCCGTTTGAAGAAGTCATGAAAATCCAGTGCCTAATTAGTGGAGTTACAGATGATGGTGCGAGGGAAAAATTATTGTCACAGGAGGAAGAAACCCTTTCCTGGGAAATGGCGTGTAACCTTGTACGTCAAAGGGTAAACCGAAAATCCCAACTATCCACCTTCAACCCTCCTCAGCGGGTATAATGTGTAAACAAACTCTCACCACGGTTATCCTCTGAAAAGAGGGTACGGAAGTTTGTCTGCTACCGATGCGGGGATCAGCACACTTCTCCCACCCAGTGTCCTCATACTCGCACAAAGTGCAGAAATTGCGGAAAACTTGGCCACCTGGCACGTGTTTGACGTTCCCCCGGTCACAAGTCTCGATCAAATTATTAAACTCCAACGACGGTGAATGCCCAGATTCCCAGCTAAATTTTATGAACCATATCATTTCAAACTGCTCAGTTATGACGAAAGTGTCTCCATATAGGATCACGCTTCATATTATTAACGAACCTGTTTTATTGGAATTGGATACTGGTTCTGCGGTGACATTGATTAGTAAAAACGCGCTATCATCTTTACCCGAACTGGAACAGACTGATACCGTTTTTAGAACCTATACAGGAGAACTGATTGATTAACTTGTGAAGTGTCAGGTACGAGTGCAGCATCAGGGTAGGTCGCACAGTCTGGTACTTCATGTCGTGCCTCAGGCTCCAGTCAATCTGCTTGGCAGCGATTGGATGAAAATGTTACCACAAGTACTAAATACTATCCAATCCATGGGGGAGGATACCTTTGAATCGGTCCTTAAACGATATCCAGAAGTGTTTGACGAGCAGCAATTGGGCAGACTCAATAATTTTGAAGCAAAAATCCATATGTCAGACTCAAGTACACCAAAGTTCTTTAAGGCCAGAACACTGCCCTATTCCTTACGACCTAGAGTGGAAGACGAAATGAGAAGGCTTCAAAGAGAAGGTATCATTGTACCAGTCCAACAAGCTGGATGGGGGGCCCCGATAGTGCCTGTACTTAAGCCAGACGGTAACGTACGAATATGTGGTGATTATAAGCTTA
Source organism: Dicrocoelium dendriticum (assembly GCA_944474145.2). Classification (NCBI taxonomy): domain Eukaryota; kingdom Metazoa; phylum Platyhelminthes; class Trematoda; order Plagiorchiida; family Dicrocoeliidae; genus Dicrocoelium; species Dicrocoelium dendriticum. Next base: position 161,010,743 of record OX104063.1, on the reverse strand, counting down.
CAGTAAATCGAGGTGCCATCATAGTCCGTTATCCATTACCGAAAATTGAGGATTTGTATGCCATCTTGTCTGGAGGAGTCAAGTTCACTAAATTGGATTTGAGTCACGCCTATTCGCAGGTAGAGTTTGATGAGACCTCCCGACGTCTTACGACGATCAGTACACATTTGGGGTTTATTCGAATACACTAGACTGGCTTTCGGGAATAACTCAGCGCCGGCGATCTTCCAAAGGATAATTGACAATATCGTGCGTGACATACCGAACAATTGCGCACATCTTGATGATATTCTTATCACGGGTTGCACAGAAAAGAAGCACTTGTACACGTTGGACCGGGTGTTGCATAAACTCTCTGAACACGGTTTGCGTTTGAAACGCTCCAAAAGTGCTTTCCTAGTTGATTCAATTGACTACCTCGGTTATAGACTGGACAAGCACGGTTTACACGCGCGGAAAGATAAATTACAACCCATTATTTCTGCACCCTCACCTCGTAACGGAGCCCAGTTACGCTCGTTCGTTGGAATGCATTCACATTATCGTCAGTTCCTACCTAACCTTGCTTCTGTTCTAGCACCACTTCACAACTTGCTGACAAAAGATTCTAAGTGGGCATGGGGCGAGGAAAAGCAACAAGCATTTGACAGGGCAAAAGTCTCCTTGCTTCTTTACCAGTCTTGGTACATTACGACCCCAACCAACCCCTCATTCCACAGTGTGATGCTTCACCTTTTGGAGTCGGGGCAATGCTAGGACATAAAGTCCACGACGAAACAGTTCACCCTATTGCTTTCGCGTCCCGCACATTACAACCTGCTAAGAAAAATTACGCACTATTAGACAAAGAAGTACTGGCATTATTATTCGGAGTAAAGTGTTCCATCAGTACTTGTGGGGCAACCAGTTTGAGATACAGACTGACCATAAACCGCTGTTTTTACTTCTCGGTAAAGAACGATGCATAGAACAAATTAACGCACCTCGAATGGTACGCTGGGCCCTCCTACTTTCTGCTTAAAATTATCAAATCCGATACATTGCCGGTCCTCACAATAATGTCGCTGATGCGCTCAGTAGATTGTCACAGATTGACCAACAGGAGGAAGGAAGTGACGCGACCTACGAGCTTGTTCAAATTTTGCAACACCCGAATACTACACCCATATCTGGCGGCATGGTTAGGAAAGCTACAGACAGAGATCCCGTTCTATCGTCTGTGAAACGTATGCTGCTGCGTGGCTGGGGTTCGCGAGCCCCTGGTGATCTGCGTCCGTTTTTAAATTATAGATTTGTGCTGAGCCTGCATGAGGGATGTATCCTACGTAGATCTCGCATCGTTATTCCACTGACTCTCAGGTCAGCTGTACTGAAATAATTACCTGATGCGCATTCAGGTATTGTCCGCATGAAAGCCCTCGCCAGATCCTACTGCTGGTGGCCAGCGATTGAGCGAGACATCGAGCACTTTTGCATACTTGTAACAAATGCCAAAAATATCAAAGAGATAATCCAACAGGCCCAATTCACCCTTGGCTGTTGCCCGACAGCCCATGGGAACGTGTCCACGCCGATTACTTTGGCCCGATCGAAGGAAAAATGTTGTTTCTTTTAGTAGATGCGTACTCCAAATGGATTGATGAGCAGGTGGTTGCAAACGCTACTGCAGAAGCTACAATCAATGGCGTACGCTCTAGTCTATCTACACGTGGCATATCGAAAACATTAGTCACTGACAACGGTCCGCAATTTACGAGTGCAGCGTTCAAAGAATACCTGCAGAGCAACGGCGTTCATCACATGACTTCCGCACCGTACCATCCAGCGTCAAACGGTTTAGCTGAAAGAGCGGTCCAAACCGTGAAAGCTGGTCTTCTAAAGCAGCGTAATGGCTCGTTACGAACCAAACGTGACCGATTCTTGTTCGCATATCGGATCACACCGCTAGAGTCTATCGGAAAGAGCCCTGGGGAGGCAATGTTTGGCGTCGACTACGTACGAGGCTAGACCTACTTTTTCCAGACCCTCGTCAGACCAGGCGTTGCCAGCAACAACGTATGCATGAAAGTGGACGCGCACCAGTTAAGCCCCAGAAGTCGATAGTGAAACGTGATGTTTACACGAAACTACCATATGAGCAGTTATGGCAGCCTGGCACCGTGCTTACGAGCTCAGAAACCGAGGCCGAAATACAACTAGAGAGTGGAGAGACAGTACGCAGGCACAATGATTTCATCCGGCCCCGCACCCCAGTCACACTGTACCCTGGGGAAGACAAAGTGGTTCCAGAAGATCTGGAGGAGACAAACATAAACCAAACGGGAGAAATGGATCAGCCGATTGCTATTCGGAAATCGCACCGCTCACCTAAGCCGGTAGAACGTTACATTTCACAACTGTGATTCCATCTTTCACGTGAGGGGGTGATACATATGTGTCGTCCTCTAAACCGCTGAGCAAAACACAAACACATACAGATCGATTGACCGATAGCTGATTCGTCCACTCTTTTTCCTTGTGCTGATTGGTTCCTTTTCGACTTATTCATCTGGTGTAAACTACAAGCTACCAATACAGTTTTTGACAGGTCCCATCCGGTGTGTTCTTGTGTACTTCTTGCGCGGACTAAGGGTCCAGGTGCGATCTAACAATACTCGAGTAATACGTATCACCATGTATATTTGAACGTGTCGCCGGAAACATATGCTGAGATTTAGCAAACTATTCGCTTGTGTCAACTCGCAGTTCCATCCAGATTGACATGCAACAGCAATTCCTGAGATGGGATGGATGGTGTGCCTCATTCTGACTGGCGTGGCGCATGCACTGATTAGCTTGCTACCATTCTCAATGAATGTGTGTGGAACAGTTTGCACAAATTCTATGGTAAATTCTGTAAAGAGTGTGAATCTCACCGAAACACCCACTTAACTAAACCTAGCCAGCTAAACGAATCTGGAGAAGTCTCAGGGTAGGAAACGAATACTTTTAGAATTAAGACCATTTCAGGAACTGGTAGCATGTAATTCGGATTGGTGATGCGTTTTTGCGCACAATTAAGCGTCTAATGGGTATTTATTGATATCAGTTCTGATTGTCAGGCACCACTGTAAATCTGCGTTAATTTCAGAGTTGGCTAAATTTTTCGAGTTGAAAATTAAAAGCATTCAATCTGCTCCTTTTTAGTTACCTACGAACAATAGCTGAAAATGTGCTTTAGATAATAACGGCATGTCCATATGGGAGTTTGAGTGCGTGAAGTCCAAGAATGGTGAGCATATTATATAATATTTAAATTTGGAGTGCTTAGATGTTTAAGCGATACGCTTAGTTTCCCCTAAACTCCAGTGGATTAGACAAGATGTAAATGATGGTATTAACATTTTGTATTTTCTAAAACCGACAAGCAAATTGCGAACTGTGAGATATATTTCGATTCCGATACCTTCATTCTCTGAAGGTGCTTTAGACTTGGTCTAACTGAAGTAAACTTAATGATGAGTACGAAGCAGCGCGTGCTCAAAAAAGATTACAATCAACTTTTCCAGTGTAATTTTGTAGTCTAAACAGATGATACGAAGATAGTGAAATATTGTGTGCATCTAATTGAATTTAGATGCATAATATCCAGCTCCCACCTCACCATGTGTTTGTGTGAGATGAATTTATATGCAGTCAGTTGCGATAAATGTAGAACACATTTGTTACTCTGACATTATAGCTCCTTTGATACCAACCAAAGCAGCGTTTTGCTGGAAATAAGAATAAATGCTGTCTAAAATTATACTTACTTCAATGTGAGAAACACTTTTGCTATTTTGCCGCAATCGAAATTGATTTGATGCAAGCAAACAAACAGAAGCAAACATTATGGTGTACAAAATGACTTTCAAAATTAGGCCATTAAATCCATGTTATTATAGAATGCTTCGGGTTTTCGAGCGTGTTTAAAGAAAGCAGATAAGCTGGCTGAGGAAGGAGAGTGAAAGTAAAATTATAGACATCACTGAAATAAATCCTTCGCCTATTAACTTAATCTATCCAACGGATCATGCTTAACCTTCTTCGGACACATGTGGGGTTCTTAGTTCCTTTATATTGCACTGGAGTTTCTTTTGACTTCGGAGGTTTAACTGCACACTCTAGCAATGCTATGTACAGTTTGACAAAATGTAGAAGTCGTTAGGATGTAATGAACTAGTAGCTATAGATTCACCGGATTAAATATCTGGATACTGAAAGCTGCGAATAGCTATATGGGTTGTAGCTCCTTCCCTCTACTCTAAAACATGTTGTTCCCTAGAAATTGCTTGACTGTTCGCGTAAAAAAATAAATATCTTATGCAGAAAAGCTGTACGTAGACTGCAAAACATTGGTTGATCATCCGCATGCTATGCAGATGGAAGGTATTTTGGACAATAATGAATTTGACATTTCTAGAACCATTGTACTCCCTATATTTTCTTAATATCTGACTTCATCAAGATCGTATATTGAGAGTTAGCATTAATTTATAGATAAATTTACAGGTGAATCGGTAACAGTTACCTTTCATGCAAACCTGTACGCTAGTTATGGTAAAATATGCCAGTTTTTAAGGATGAAAATGTGCAATGAAATTCCAAACTCGCAGCAAAATTTGGCACATAAATCTTGTCTATCGGTTTTACACAGATTTAACTAGATTGAAAAAATGCTGCAATGTTTGAAATGTTAGTGTAGATGCGCCTAGACATGATAACAGGTGTTATTAATGCCAATGTCGGCAAATCGAATGTGAGAATGCAGGTTAGATGGCTAATATATAATATGGGAAAATAACAGTTGAACAGTTTGCAAAAAACATACCACCTACGCATGCGAAACGCGAACATCAGCAACTGTATTCTTCCACCTTGTTTACTTGGTACGGTAGCCAAAATTTTTCAAGTAAGTTATACCAGTAATGTGAGCTAACTGACAAACACGCTGGGACGGGAATTGACCTAAAGAAGAATTTGAAATTGAAATAACAATTAGAAATTAGCGTATGTCTCTTTCTATTATACTCCAGTTTATCTACTTTAGTGAAGCCTTGATAATTTCTCAAATTTCCAACAAAACAATAAACAAAGAGAGTAAATGGTATGGAAGTCTTTCACTACGAACCTGCTATTATACTTGTAATTAATGATGAGGAGCCAACTATCAAATACGTATCAGCAAATCAGGGAATAGTTGATGGCCACATGCAAACCCTGACGACCATCATGCATTTCTTCCTCGTAAACAAACTACTTTTTTGGATTTATATATGTTTTGTGGAACACAGCTAGATTCGCTGTATCCTGCGTGTTAACAAAGTTCCAAATCTCACTAGGTTTTCGCAACCAATCAGAGGGAGACCACATCCGTCATGCATATGAATATTTGACATCTCCTTAGCGGTCGAACATCACGAATGACAATTTCAATCCGAAATTAACAAATACGAGCCTTGCAATCTAGGTCTCTGGACGACCACCTTTTTTGACTTAGCCTTTTCCCTATGTTAAGGTATAGTAGAAATGTAAGTAGTCATTATGCCTTGTAGTTATTTTCTTCATATGTTGCTTGTCTTTCAATATGAATGGGGCATTAAAGAAGTTCTCTTCGAATTTCAAAAGCGGTTGTAAAATGAATCACACGCTTTATGTTAACATGTGTGCTCTTCCAACAAGCTGCTAAACACTGCGCCTTATTCTATATAACAAACTATTTCCCCTCCATTTCTGTCAATCTTCTATGCCCTTCTCTGCGTGCATCTCGTGTACCTTAAATCGAAAGTCTGAAGCTCCATCAGGAAAATTAACGCGTTTCGGCCTAACCAAGCTGTATCATCGCGTTGCATCACTGTTGTCACCGAGAGCTAGATGTTCAATGAACAATGCACAATGAATTGTAACGGGTTAAGAAGCGTTACTTTACAAGCCCCGTTGGATAGTTGGTTGGGAAATCAACATAACAATAATGATAATAAGGATATCAAAATAGTGAAGGCTTTAAATTGAAAATAAGGACTTATCGTTTGCTTCGCTGTAGTCCTGCCATCCTCTTAGATTCACAGCACCCACAGTTAACAACAAATCATTCTGTGGCAAACTCCAGGTGTAGGATGGAGACGTAGTGTTAAGCAAGAAAGTGTAACTGGGTGAGTGCATCGTCCAACCATCTTTTAAATACTGTTTTCGTCGGTGCAGAGACAACTGATTCTGGGAGAGCATTCCACCGATGACAGACATGAGTGGAAAAGAAATTTCTGTGGCACTCCAGACGACTGCATTGTTTTGCGAGTTTTAATGAGTGGCCCCTCAGGCTTTTATTGCTGCTGTGTTGCAGTAAAGGGCGGCGCACATGATGTGCAGACTCAAGTATGCCATAATCAGGTCGCCTCGTAGTCTACGATAGCTTCCATTGAACAATCCCAGTCGTTGCAGCCTCTCCTGGTAAGAAAGATTGCACATTCTGATTGCGTTCTTAGATGCCCGGCGTTGTGGCTGCTCCAATGCATTAAGGTCGTTTTTCAGCCATGGATTCCAGGCTTGAATTTCGTATTCGACATGAAGGCGAACATACGCCCTAAGCATTTGTCGAAATATGGAGCTGTTTCTTTGTCCAAACGCCCGCCTCAACAGCCCAACGTGTTGGTTCCCGGTCTTCGAGGCCTTTTCGGATTGCCTGCAGCAACCCAACTCATCTTGAACCAGGACAACCAAGTCACGTTCAAGAATTGATTGTTGCAGTACATCCGTTCTCAGCCGGTATGAGTAGCTGCTCACATGTCGGTTTGGAAGCACCTTGCATTTACTGACGTAGAAATGCAATACGTTTTGGGTCGACCAATGATACAATGTATCTAAATCACTCCGAAGCACATGTTGGTCGGCGTTCGCCTGGATCCTGCGCCAGATTTTAATATCGTCGGCAAACATTAGGATGTTTTAAGCGATTCCCTGTGCTAGGTCATTAATAAACACCAAAAACATAGTGGACTTAGAACTGAGCCTTGCGGCACACCACACTCGACTTGTATGGGGTCCAATAAAGAGCTCCGGACACTATCCATCAATATAATTAGAAATTTGGCGATCCACCTTAAAAGAGGGTCTCCGATCCCATAATGCTGCAGATTGGATAGTAAAATTCGATGGTCTAGACGAACGAAAGCCTTGAAAAAATCCAGGTAGATCACATCAACACCTTCTGCAGCTTCAGCTGCCTCTGTCCAACTACTGCGGGTAAGTAGTAAATTCGTTGTACATGACCGCTGTCGACGGAAACTGTGCTGTTCAGTAGTGATGAGGTTGCAGTTTTCCAGATAGCCTACCCGTGCATCGGCAATTATGGATTCCATGACGTTGGAGAGTATAGGAATAAGAGTTACTAATCGGTAGTTGGAGGGATCAGTTCTGCTTCCACCTTTGTGAATCGGGGTTAGCATGCCAAGCTTCCACCTGGCGGGACCTTAGTTCTGGTCTAAGCAGCGCTGAAAAATCTGAGCTAAATGTCCTGCCAGTTGCCTTGCTGCTGCTTTCAATGCCTCTGGACGAATGGTGTCGGGTGTGAACATGCAGCCAAGTCAACTACAGAATTTCCCACTAATATAAAAACACTGCAGATAGGAATGGTTTTATGGTACAATCAATTAAAATGTGCAGTTCGACATACTGATTTCAATGGCGCACGTTTAGCATTAATAGAACAGCCAGTGTAGCTTTAACGATAATTTTAGTACGCAACTGACCATTATAACCAGCACTCTCTGTGAACAACAGACTTTATAAAGAAAAAGTTTTGTTTAACTTATTTTTACAACAAACCACTATAAAACCATACAGTAGCGAGGTGCATCAACTGTAATTATACAAAACTCGCGACTACCATCTAGCTCATGCCACTGGTACAATATGTGTGTATTACCTTCACAGACATCCTGCCTTAGTGTAAAATTTGGCACGCCAGTCCCTGAATTGGGCAGGCCACATGCATAGGACTTGATCCACCAAAAACAGTCGCCCACTATCATCATGGTTTGGCTATTGATGAATGTGAAGTACCGTTAATAAATTCAAATCCGCCCGCGCCTAATGAAGCGCAATTTTGAAAAAATTATTTCTACAGCGAAAATCAGGTTGCACACGGAAAATTACCGGCCGGATTGTGTCAAAGCAAAATGATATCTCCAACATGCTAATTTTCAGTGATGCCTTCCAGTTGAAACATATGCATGTTACGTTCGGTCGGCTTTGCAAATAAGTTTATTTGTCTGAAACCGCATCAAATATTCGGTTTTTTTGCTACTCTTAATTAACTTGACCGCCGTCCTTAATTGCATTTTAACTACGCTCCTTCTAAGCATGTGCTAACTTGCTACAGTATTTTGTTATTCAATATTACCCATTGACGTCACTTATTGGTTTGTAATAGTTGGAGCATCGTTTTGTCACAATAATAACTAGTCTATGCATGATTTTTTGGCTAAAATCAGTGTACCTCTGCGTTAAGAGTGCACTGGCACAAGCAATTGATTACCCTTACAATAATCCATACCGGCAGTGCGGGTGTCTTTAAGGAAGTAAGCGTGGTTTTACATGGCTGTGTAAACAACCGGTTAATTTATTTTGTATGGCTAATACAATTTTGTCTAACGTGTCTTCTTGTTAGAGATGACAATTTGTTAGAACCAAACGTATTGACAGGTAGATTACAAAACCATATTGAACGATGACATTTAGAAAGGTTCTAACCACAGTCCAGGACAATGTTCCCACACGCATTCCATTCGTAATCCTACTTAACCTGCAGCTACATGAAAAACGCATGCCATTAAATAAGAGCAATGGTTCGTGAATTATTCCTTACATTGCATAAAATTAGCTAATGTAGGTAAGATTCACTCTCTATTTTACATGTTAATATCTCAGCAGAATAGTTAGACGGCTGTTTCTTGACGAAGCATAAAGGGTTTCATATACCTAACCTTGGAAATTCCTTCGATTTCTTTAAAGTGTTCTGCAAGGTAAACTGTGGTGTCTTCCTGCACAAATGAAGAGGTTGCGGTGTTGCTGAATCACTGCCTTAGCGGATCCAACGCCTTCTCCTTGGAGGAGCTTGAGTTTTAATTTTAGATCGTCATCGATTTGACTAAATGCCTCTAATTGTAGCGTGCAACAAGGCACGGTGCTTGAACCTACAGCTTTCTTAATCCTTAGTAACGATAAACCATAACTGCTTCAGTAATTGTACTTTCTGTTTGCAGACTACCTAAAGATTCATAAAGTGCTTAGCGCCCCCGATGAATTCGACCCTCTTCAACAAGATCTAAGCTGTTTACATGTGGTCTGCAGAATTCTGCTTCACATTCCCCTCAAGTAAGTTGGTGATTATAAGCCTGGGAAATAGGGAAATGGACCAAATTCATCACAGAACGCCGATCACATCTTCCCACATCTTCCTTGAAAGACCCGCGTATGACAAAAGCGCAAATCATTAAGCCGCATCAAAGTCAATATACATAGATTATATATTCACCTCGTCTTAATCATATCAATATTGGCGTTGCAGTAGGAATTACCGCGACTTGCTCGTATAATTTAGCCATACTGCACAAAAAGGACTGACCTCTTTGTACACAACGTGTACAAATATACACAAGCACACAAACAGATATTATACCATTAATACTGGGCCAGTAAATGTTTGATTCATGTTATATATAAACTGATACAAAGCTTTCGGTTGATTTATGCACCTACTCATTAAATGCTTTTTCAAAGTAGCGTCTCAGGTATAAAAGACTGCTTTATGATTTTGAATATCTTCAAGTTCAGCGTTGTTTATTCTTATGGGATGATGCTCACTACGCACGGTTAATAAATTCATTAATAACCAACTGCTGTTTTTATTATTTCGTAGACAAGTATAGTTATCAGTGGCTCGTTTCGTTTAAATGACGTACACTTGTGTACACAATGTGCTGGATTGGAGTAAAAGTTTGATATCTGAGGATAACAATTGTTGCATTGAAATTGTTGCGTATGTAAGCTATACACGAAGCTGAATGTAGTTTTACTGAGGAATGCTACCATATATTATTTTACTCAGTTTCACATTTCTGATAGGGTAATTAAAATATCTCTCTCTATCTCTATCTCTCTCATCTATTTTATTTAGTTTTCGTCTGTTAGAGTAATACATATGATAATGAATGATTTGCCAACTTGTATGAACTCAATATAGAGTTATCCTTTTCTGATGAAATCAAAGATAGGGAGATTTACTCCTGCCGGACCAGATGTACTATGTGGTGAGAATAATAATAGCAATACATTTGATGGTGAAAAATAAAATCTTGAACGATCCAGCACTTATGCTAACCAAAAGGAAGACAGACAAAGCTTGAAGTTGAAGAAAGCTGACATGATGTGGCTATTGTGCAAATTTTGATTTCACCCGGGAAACACATGTTGGTAGAATGATTTCAGTATAAGTGTTCGCTTCTTTTCAACAACAGAATTCATTTTACAGTACTTCAGAAAAAATGTTGAAGGTTTATAGTTCAAATTAAAATGTCACATTATTAAATTCGGGTAACTTCATGGAAAAGGGCTAATGAAATGCGAACAATTTTCGGTAGCTCAATTTAAGCTGGCAATGTTGGGTTAGCAAAACCCGCTGGTAGTGACAAAGGATCACAAAATGAATACAGCTACAAGCATAATGAAGGTGAATCGGTAGTTGTAAAAGAGAAATGCCATTCAGATAAGCGCTGAGCAAAAGATTAAGGTACAATATTGGCCAAATTATTATAATTTTTTGTCAATCAGCACCTTTTTCATGTTTCATCACATATATCGTAAGAATCAAATCATATAACTGTAAAATGGTTATAGGTACCATGAATAAAATATATCGAAGATAAAATAATCAAAGTTTGTATTTCATAAACGTTACTTTAACAATCTTCAAGGAGTAAACATGCAAAGGTGTAGTATTTGAGCTTTTTGTAAATGATGTCAAATTGGTGGATATGAGGTGTATAGTAGTTAATTCAACAGACGGTTACATTTTTAGCATGCTTCATTATTTACTGCTGTAGTCTACATTTCGAGATTACCTTTGTCTGGTTTTGGATCAGTTTATAGGTATGTTTACTTATTTGTATTACTATTTTCCAAGTTGTCTCTTCAAGTAAAGAAGCAACCGTATTGATCGCCAGGTTTCAGATGGTGTTAGCATATTAATGCATAAATTACGTAATCTAACCCCACGGAAGAAGGCACAAATTTAAATTCTGTTGAAAGAAGATGTTAAAGGTGCAGAAATTGTCAAAACGCTTGGTGTCAGCCCAACGTCTGTATGTCGACATTGAAAGGAATTGCACAAGAATTTACGTCTGTCCCCTGAACGTTCCGGTAGATTTGGTCGCAGAAGAGAAAAAACATCTCGAGTGGACTCAATTATACTAAGGGAATGCCTAAAGAATCGCAAAGCATCTATCAGAGAAATACAAGGGAGGTCGGAACAGCATGGTGTGGCAGTTAGTTCATGAATTGTAAGAAGACGACGTTTGGATTCTGGACTTCGAGATTGCAGCCTCTGAAAAAGCAAAAGTTGACCAAACAAACAAAGAAAAACGACCGTAATGGGCCAAGCATCTTCAAAAATGGTCCAAGGAAGATTGGGAGCGGGTAAGAAGCGAAAGTTTTATTTTCATAAGAATTTTCCTGAAAAATTGTCCACATTACTTTTGCTGTGTTTTTTTGCGTTTTCCTTTGTTTCTTTTAAGGTGATTTTCGGGCATGAGTACATCATCCGGTGCTCTGACCAGCAATCTCTAAATGTCCGCCGATTACCTGGCGAACTGATGAGGGAAGACTGCATCATTCAACGAGTCAGACATCCCACTCATATCATGATATGGAGCTCTATGAGCATCGAGGGAACTGGTCGGCTCTCCATCCTTCAGGATAACATGAACCGGCAGCAGTACCAAAAACTACTGAAGCATCAACTGATCACTCAGCTGTGTGAATGTTCGAGGGGTAAAATGATTTACAGGGACAGGAGAATTCATTTTCATGCAAGACATTGCTCCTTGTCACAAGGGTCGTGAAGTCACCCGTTTTCTTGACGGTTGTGGTATAGGAGGGTTACCATAACCTGGTAATAGCCCAGGCTTAACTAATAGAGAATTTATGGAAAATTCTAAAGTCAGAGATGAAGAAAAAACTATTACAAACAAGCAACTGCTCATTGAACAAATTGTAGCAATCTGGGCTCGCAGTGAAAGCATGACTGAACTTTGCAAATTACTCATTCACTCCATGCCTTTGCGTCTGGACTCCTGGAAAATTGACAAAGTATCATTTACGGAGTAATAATCTTGATAATTTTATGTAAGATACATATTATTCTTGGTAAATATAACCATTTTACAGTTACATCATTTGATGTTTACTAGATATGTGAAGAATTTTGAAAAAATGTGCTGTTTGACAAATCATTTCTAATAATTTGGCCAATAATGTAACGTGAAATTTCAAATTGTAAAAGGATTTATCGGAAATGCGAGAAAATCTCTATTGATGGCCGTGAAAATTCTTAATACAAGGTATAAACATAATGTGATATTTGTGTAGCCAAGTGGACGAAAAACGTGGCTGATACACTTGCCTGCATTTGTATGACCCCTGAAAGGATGGAGTGTACACGTCTTTGGAGTCATAGCACAATGTTGTTCATTCAAATGAACTGATCAAAATAAGTCAACTTTTCCTTTTACATTTGGGAGTATTGGTTAAGCTGAATTTTTTAATTTCATCTACAGTACAAAGGATATCACACAGAAATTGACCGCAAATATGATTTTTTTTTTGTAAAAACAAACTCTTGAATTCATGGGTGAGGTGTAACGTCTTTGAAATTATAAATGACACAACACGAAAAGAAATCTGCGAAATCCTCTATTTTAAAAACGCAGCTGAATGAGCAAAACAGATACAACAAATCAGTGAAGCGCTTTGAGAAGAGCATCACATGACATCAGTCATATAACCTAGCGCGTATATAACAACAACTGGAAAGGCTGTTAATTCTACCACTACAATGCGTGCAGAGCCTGCAGACAGACCAGTTGCTGAAGTCAGAAGTGAGAGAGGACCACTTTCCTGTTTGCATCAAAGATTTAGAACAGCGCTTCAAGCTTGTGGGTTGCAAAGGAAGCAGAAGAATCGTGTTTAAATGTAGTCAGTTTCCTTGCTACGCGAAGAGAAAACGGTTTCAAAACATTTTGCAGCAGTTAAAAAAACTTACAGAGGCATATTTATCTTCTTCTGTTTTCAAAAGATTTGTAGATTGCACCAGAACGTGTACAGTTTAACATGCGCTCAATTGATTAAGTTACCACCAACGATCGCATTATTTTGATAACTAACTAGCAAAGTCAAATATGTCACTATCAACACGAAAATAATTATTTTGTTTTAAATTGTTTTCCATGTACAAAGGGACTAAATGCCATCTGCAGATCATAAATAAAATGTCTTCATTTGTAAGCGATTTATGCGGACGTGTATATGGTTGTTCCTTTAGCGCTTAAGTTAGGCAGGTTTGTAAGCTCCAAGAAACAAATTAAGACATATCAAATGTAACGTTTAGTGGTTTACATCCGTCAGCTCCATCAAAAACGGAACGTGTACAAACTAGTTATACCAGCATTTATTTCCAAGACACTTGTAAAGCCAGCGGAATAATATACATTAAAAATATAACACGATTCTATGTGCCCTGCATTCAAATTGCAAACGTTGTAGTGAAAAAAACAGGCGCCAAAGGTCGCGGCTTTCTTTAACAAATGCTATTTCAGAACAATAATATTTTGCAGGAAATGCCGCCCGACATATTTAAAAGACTTTTGACATTTATCTGTCCTACAAACAATTGCGAGGAGCTCACAAACTCAAAGAAAGTATGAGAGTTGCTTTGACGGTAGAGTTTCCGTTTGTGGTTAAGTGTCTTAGAGCTAAACTGACAGAATAATAGAGCTATAAACGGTCTTGTTATTATAGAATGAACAATGAACAGTGAATTATAACGCGTAAACTTCAAGTGCTTGACATGTACCGTAAGGTGGTTAGATTGAGAAAATAGAGATCAAGGGATAATGGAATCCTCGGTTAGGACGATTACAGAGTTAACTGCACTGCTGTATAAAGGGAGTGTGGAATTAGATTGTGCGCAAACAAAGCAGTAAGGGTATTGATTATTGATCACTTAATAAGCGAGAGAAAACCAAAAGAATATCAAGGACAAAGCTTACTCGTGTGCAGCTATCTCGAATCGGCAGGGTACAGAAATCCAGTTAACTATAGTAGTAGCGTTTATCCAAGTGTGTACAAGGGGTTTGGAGTGACTCATTTTCAAGTAGGATTATGACACTGTTCATTGTCTGTTGAGCATTAATGCTAGCATCTGGTGGTCATGAGCTATAGCACGTAGTGTAAATATGACAGTTCCTCAAAGCGTATTTTGAAACGGGGTAAAGTGGGAGCATTAATTACATCTGCCGGAACGGCGTTCCAATGCTGTGAACTGGAAGGAAGAAAACGTTTCGCCGACATTCCAGCCGGCTGTGTGCGTGACCATCTTAAACTGATGGCCTCTTAGCGGGGTGTTTTGAATGAGCATTATAAGGGAACGATACGGGTGTTTGGGCTTTTTCAGGATCTGGTACACCATTATGAGATCGCCTCTTAGGCGCCGGTAATTTCCACTGTATAGTTTGCGAGCCTTCTGCCTGAGTGTGTAGGGGAGGCTTTTCAAACCGATGACGCTCTTCGTTGCCCAACGTTGTGCAGTATCGAGCGCGGTGAGATGGTGCTTGAGCCAGGGTTGCCACACTTGAATAGTGTATTCCGCGTGTGGCCTCACGTAGGCACTAAACATTTTTGGAAAATACGAAGGGTCAAACCTTCCGAAAGCTCGGCGAAGTAGGCCGAGGTATTGGTTTGCTTTCTTAGATGCCTTTTCAGTCTGCCTCAAACAACGGAGTTCATCTTGAACTAGCACGCCGACATAGGACTCGTGAGAAGCCCAATGTAGAACTTGTGGTCTTAGGCGGTACTTGTGCATACTGTCGTGCCGTATTTTGAGAAATTGCACTTGGTGACGTTGAAATGCAATCTGTTCCCTATGGACCATGTGTACGCTTTGTCCAGATCCTCCTGTAACACTGTATGATTCTCCACTGCAGCTGTAGTACGCCATACCTTTAGATCATCAGCAAATAGCAAGCAGTTAGAAGATAGCACGCTCGCGAGACCATTTATGAAAACCAGGAACAGGCGGGGTCAAGGTACCGAGTCCTTATGTACGCCGCACTGAACTTCGATGGATTCTGATAGATTGCTTCGAACCCTTAAATTCAGGTGATGTTGCACTAGAAAATCCCCTATGCAGCCCAGAACAGGATCGCCGATACCATATTTCTGGATTTTGTAGAGTAGAATTAGATTGTTTAGACGGTCGAATGCCTTTGAGAAATCCTGGTAGGCCGCGTTCACTGCTAAACCAGCGTCCACAGATTCAGTCCAGCTTGCAAGGGCAATCAACATATTAGTGGAACACGACCGAATTTGGCGAAATCCGTGCAGCTCCGGAAAGAGAATTTTGTTGTTCTCTAGGTACCTCATCAAAGCCTCAGACACAATGGACTCCATAACCTTGAAGATCACAGCAAGTAGTGTTATCAGGCGATAATTTGCTGCTTCAACTCAGCTGCCACATTTTTAGATTGGCGTGATGATTCCGTACTTCCACATCGCAGGGACGAACATCTTGTTCAGACATCGTTGAAAGAAAGTTGCTAGTGGCGCCGCCAACTCATGGCAGCAAGTTGCAAGGACTCTGGGCTAATGCTTATATTGTGTTCATTGTCTGCGCTTGCACATTACTATACTGTAAACATAAACTCGGATTTGATTTCATGGTCACAAAAAACAATTTGCACCATTCCATATATTAGTTAAAGGAAAATATTTGCACCACATATGAAACAGTCAAACAGGCGTCGCATAATGTGTGTCATTAGGTAACTTGTATTCATTTACCAAAAATATCCGTGTTATTGCCTTGAAAATGTAAATGTCCAACGGCTACGGAAATGCAAGGCATAATGGTATTTAAAGTTTTAGGCTAGTAAGCTTATGCGTTTTGGAAATGAATATGTCTCAACAGCCCAATTATATTTTGATTAAGGTGGCATACATCAATGCATTATCTCAACTTATGGTTAAATTAGAAATATCAAGCACATTAAAAAAATGGTCACATGCGCTGAAGTTGCATGAGCAGCACGTGTTGTGCTTGTCTTTTATCCCCTAAGTTGAGTGCAAATCACGTAGAAAAACCCGCTACTGTAGTCAAACATAACACATTTTTACATGTATTTTTTCAAAAAATTGGAGAACTGAGCAGCAAGCGTTACGATCACAATTGACATAGGAAGATTACATTCATGATCACAACTTTCTTTGTTGAACAGAAGGCAAACGGTTCCAAAATGTTTTGGAGCAAGGAAATGCAAACAAAGACATTTTGCAATTTACCTCGGCTTTTACCTTTGGACTTAATGGTAGCCTACTTTACTGTTGTACAAATGCACACCTGACCTATTATGTATAATTGACAAGTAAAGTTTAGACAAGCTAATTAAATACATCTGATACCACATTTACAACAGAAAATGATGTTTTATGGCCAAATGATTGTTTCGTGTTCGAAAGGAATGGGCTTAACAAGCTCTTGGGAGAATGTTGCATAGCAATTCAATTTAAATATCTTCGCAATTTACTTTTTTCTGACCACTAAAAGTCCATATAACAAGTGTAAATGCTCGCACACAAGACCGACTGTTAAGTGGTTGTATATTTGTACAGGTTACTATGTACGGTATGCTGCATGGACAGGATTTATGGACTGAGTTGATAAAAGGTCATACATTTCGGAACATTCTGTGCTAATTAATTTAACTAACTCACCTCAAGGATGACCAATGTGCTGACAATTGAAGTGACAACAGCAAATTTGTTATTCGTCGTCAGTAATTCAATATACAAGCAGTTTTCTGCTTCATGAAGTGATACTATCAGAGAATGCTGTTCTGCGGAGCTACAATCATAGTACTTTAGGAAAACTAGTGTCTAGGTTTCCGCGTAATGGTACAATGGTATAGTCGGACTGGTCACAATATATATTTATGGTGTAAAATCGGTAGCGGATTGCCTAACTCAACGTCACATCACAGGACAATGCACATTGGACTTAGCGAAACCAAGATTAGTAATATTAGGAAGTATAAATATGGAAAAATGAAAGGAAATTGTTGTCATCTTATTGGTGATTGGGTTGATGAAAAGTGAATTGCATTTTGGGACTCATTTTTAAGCAAGATGAAACTTCTTCTCTCTTTGTTATTTATTTAACGTTTTCTGTTCAGGCGCATTGTCGACAACTGACGTTTAGTCTGAGAGCAGTGGGAAAACTAGATAGAATAACATCATAGCAACTTTTAAGAAAGCCTGACACTGATTCTTGAGAGATACCCAGTTATCATTTATTAATTATCTTCTTACACTTAATTGAACCTATTTCTAATCAGAAGAAATTTGTAACTCAAAATAGCGCTCTAATCATGAAGTTATATATAAACTGTGTGACCGCATATGGCAGATTAAAAGATGTAAATTAGAAATGGTTTAACCTTATTGATATAAAAGTTGTGCTTATTTTTTAATAGCAAAGTACACATGTTTCTTTGTAGAATCAATGATATAAATTCATTTTTATCCATTATGAATTAACAAAGTTAGGCTTGAACTTCTACGCTAGAGTTTCGAGTCATCAATTAATTTGAATAGCGCCGGTGATTCCGGTGAGTAATTTCAATGAAATCAATTTCAGGTTTCATGAAGGAATCAGTTGGATAACAATCATCATTGGTTTTGCTTCTTTCTGTATAATTTAAATACCCATCAATTTGTTTTATTTATTTGAACTCATTCTACCTATGGAAGATATTTCATGCACTACATCTGTGCACGAACCTTCATGTATTTTACTTAGTTGGAGGTTGTTGGGATAGGTGGAGATCAATACTATAGATATTATAGTGCAGTGTAAAAGTTTTGCGCTGTATGTTCTCATTAATCTAATGGATACGTTTTCAAATGATCATCTTTTTAAAGACTTGCGAAATCATTGTGCAAGGCAAGCACAAACACATTTTTCTCTATTATTTTCAGAGACGTTTTAACAGCAGTGATCAAAAGGCGCACAAATACATAAGTAATTTGATGTGGTAACGGATAACGAAATGTGCACCACATCAGTGAGAAAACAAAGAAACAAAAGTGGTAGAAAGCAAAGCCTACAGAGGGAAGTAGAAACCAAATATATGCATCAGCTTTAAGTGAGATTTTTTAACATTACTACAGGAATTAAAGAGTGAAACATAAGTCTCACCGTGGTCGTTATGTTCCAGTGATTGCGCCGCCGAGCGTGCATCCAGAAGCCTTTCAACTGTTGTGAACTCAATCTTCCCAACTGCTATGCTCAAGTGCACTTTCTCAACGGACCCTTTCGTTTGTATTCGCAACAAAGACAACTTGAGGACGCTGACTACTTCTGTGGTTATTTAAAATTGCGAGTGCGCCTGTGGCATCACTAACATCGGTCGAACGGCGCAGCACCTGTTTAACCGCATTAATGAACAAATTCCAAGCTGGCTGCCTCGAGGAGGTACCGGTACTGGCTCCGGTATGGCTCATCTGGTTCATAGTTGGCATGAAGTCGACCCAATATGCGCCGTTCGAATTATATACAATGTTCCTCCACTCCAATCAAATGGCCTGTGTCTCCGCACTCTCAATGCAGCCAAGAGAATCAGCAATCGGTTGTATTAACCTCTTTTATTCTCCCAAACAACTTATCGAATTAATTAAGTTGCCCTGGCCAGGTAAAACGGATGGTTCTCAGGCCAGGAACAATCTTTTGACTACATGGTTGCCCTAGTTTCCACAAGGTTTACATTTGTTGCTGGTTTATGCCCCTGGTCAGCACATGAGCTTATTTCATTTTTACTGCTTGGTTCTACTAGTTCGCCCATTGTTACATTTCTCGGTTCGTTTAAATATCTGAAAATGAATTCAGTGCAAAAATTGCTTACCTTTGCTCTCTTTTTCTGTGATTATATCAAAAATGTTTCTCTTAATAGCAAAAATTTATAGCAAAATTACAGGGCGTGCCTTTTGCTGAAATCAGCGGCCCATGTGCAATATGAAGCAATGGATGGGCACATACCCAATACCGATATTAATTAAGATTTTCTACCTTTTTCCTAACCAAATTTATTCAAGTGCATTTTATATAACGATTTTAAAAACTAATAGGTGAAGAGGTCGAGCTTTAAAATGATAAGAACGTTGCCACATTGGAAACATAAAGAAAAGTG
The DNA here is from genome assembly GCA_944474145.2 of Dicrocoelium dendriticum. Taxonomy (NCBI): domain Eukaryota; kingdom Metazoa; phylum Platyhelminthes; class Trematoda; order Plagiorchiida; family Dicrocoeliidae; genus Dicrocoelium; species Dicrocoelium dendriticum. Next base: position 160,991,214 of record OX104063.1, on the reverse strand, counting down.
AGTATTATATACACAGCGTATTTCAGATAAGGCATAAATTACCTTATAAATGGACAACGAATATTAAGAACGATGCGCATTCGATAGCACAATGTTAATAGTTAAGTGATTTTAATTCTTCTTGAAGAATATTATAATGCTTCCTCACAGACTTTCGTTTTTATAAAGTAAATGTTGAGTAACTCAAGATAACTATTATGATGTAGTTTCTTTATGATAAATTTGTCAAATCAAATCCTAAACAAATGACTTAACAGCATGTTTTGGCTTGCAAGAAAATCAAATACATACGAAACTTTTCCACGCATTTTCATAACTGTTTTTCTGGGAATCCGCAAATTTGACCCAGTAGCGGTGTTTGATTTATTTTCACCGGCACTACACAAACACCCAGCTTCATCAATCGCTAGCTATCTGCTGGCTGGCAACCACTGTGTAGACCCCGTGCATCAATGAACCACCTAACCATACGATATGCTGAGACCGTGGCTATCAAACAACTCGGCCCAACTCTGTGTGTGCGGAAAGACGCATTTGTGACCCTGGCCCTGGCGTGGTAGCATGCCAGGAGCAGATGGCAAAGTGACATGAATGTAGGTGTGCACAGTTTGGTTAATTTGCCATTTTAACTGCGCTCCTTTCATGATGCTCTAAATGCACACGTCTCTAGTACGCACTGGAAAATATGCAGAGAAAATTTTCGGAATTAAATCGTGCGGCACCCTTATGTTAACTTTTCTGCCAAAAGTTTACTCGGGAACTAATTGTTAAAGTAAAAATTATGAAGGTGATATATTTACCTGAATTCTGACGGCGTATGAATGTCTCTATATACTTAAGTGACCGAAGCCTCTGTTTATATGTCAGAAGACATAAGCATCTGGCGTCCATGTAGCTTGAGAAAGACCAGTCAAGCATGAGACTTTTTAAATTTGAGACGCATAGTTAACTTAAGAGGTCAGTATGCTTCTCACTCTACTGGCATGACCATAGTTAACGTCGAGTTTACTATGTTACAGAGGTTTTGGTTGGAAACAACAGTATCGGACACACGGAACGCTTTGTTCAATTCAATCCAGTGTATATAGTGACAGGCATCATGGTCTCAACTACGTCATTATTTCCTGTAACGATTCTCAACAACAGGTGGATTGATTGTAAGCCTATTTACATTCGGCCGCTATCCTGTATTGCATCGAACATTCAGTTAGGTGCTTAAATACATCACTCATAAGAATAAAGGAAACGAGTTGAAGACCGTGCCTAGAGAACGGCTATGCTGATTCCACATACTTATGTATTTGTGAAAACAGACTACTTAAACAAAACGAGCAGCCTCATTGTTGTTACATCACACATAACATTAAGCTTCCAGGAGTTCAGACGTTTGGTTAAATACCTCAACCAGCTGTACATTTTTTTAGATTTGTTGAGATGCGCTAAGTTTTATGTGCACCAAAAGTAGAGAATGCAAATTTCCAATTTAAACCTGAAAATATATGGAAACTTCAGTGTGTTTCTATGACCAAACTTCGGCAACCGAGGAGTAGATCAATTACAGCAGTTGGTTGATAATGTTTTCACTTTACTTGAATTGTAATTCATGACGAAGTGCAGTACTAAATTAATTCTAGCATGCACCAGCTCTTGTAAAATTGTATATGAGCCGAAAACAGAGGCTAACTTTACGTACACTACTTAACTGGATATTATGGGATTATACTTGTTTTTGCAACTAATCGTTCACCTGTTACTTGAACACCGTAAACAAAACATACCAGAAAGAAAGTTCTTATGGGTGGAGCTGAACGACATCCGGTTGGTCAGATGTTTGCTTCGGGAAATCTCGTTCCAACCAATTGATTTGCAGCAGTGTTCCCGTACATGGTAGGTTTCCGCCTTGCAAGCGTTTTCCCTATATAATCCACAGCTTTCTCATTAATCACAATTAAACGTGGCGGACATAACCAGTCACTATATAAATTCACTGAGCTTCGTCTGTCCGAATCGGCTTACGCATTCCGCGGACCTCATTCGTCGAACACATTTTCCCTTTGCAAGTTGATGAACAGACCGAGCATATCCCCAGTTACAGCAGCCCATCTACAAATTCAAGCAACATCGCTTCATACACATTGTTGGCAGCATCCCATCCCGGCCTCCTTAGGATAGTTACAGGACACCTCTTACGGAAGTGACATGGCTAGCTTGAGCTAGACCACACACTGGTCCCTCCACACACCTCATGCCCATGGTAAAACTGAAGGAATAATACGCGAAGGCATGTTGACGGAGCCACGTAACATCGATGGTTCTGGCCCCCACAACATAAAAACGCACGGCAAAATCAATACTGTTCATCAAAAACGGATACATGCATGACAGACATACACTAGATGGTGGCTGGGACGTAACCCGAACCACGGTGAATGCACGGAACAGTTCTTTGATCGGAGCATGATGACGAGGAATGTGCACCCTGTCATTAAAGTGTAGATTAGCAGTCAAAGGAGCCAGTATTAGTAGTGGAAGTTGTTAGAGAGGCAAGCGCATTGTCAACATGCACCTCAAGCGCAGTCACACAAAGGATAACAAAATCCCACATGAAATATGATGGAAAATAACAGGCTTAACTGACAAGAACCACAGAACTGAAAATAGCAAATAAATTACAATATAAAGGTACTATTGTATTTCCGTCATATTAGGACTATTCAATGTATTATTCAATGTATTCCATTACTTAAGTGAGCTACAACTCGGAGCGAATGGAGTGAATTCAGATTTATATCCGTTCTGTCCAAGTGGTCACGGTTAACGCCCTTATTTATTATAAAAAGCTTAGTACATATGTACCAGTTCACCTGAAATAATGAATATTTTGTGTCAGTAGCGAAATTTGCAACGGAATATCAACTACTGTTTAGCTAAACACTTTTAAAACTGTCCGCAACCATCTATAGAAAACAGCTGAAACTATTTTACAGAAGAATAGCTTACCTTATTTAACTTGTAGCTAAAATTAGGAATAAAATGCTGGATCACCTCTAATCAGTAACGACCTGGTGGTTCTGCTTTTTTATTGGATTCGCACATTGAAATATCTCCAGTTGTTCAGGAAAGAGAAGTGAATATATATGGACAATTTTAGCGCATGGACCTAAGATTTGAATACATATATAGCTGAGCTTGCAATCACCTAACCAACATTGAGCACCAGATTAAAATACGAATTACGTTTGAAATCCAGTACATTGTGTTTTCACTACTGTCCTTTCGAGTTAGAGCACGACTGCTTTAATCCAAACAAGGTTTATGTATCTGTTTTACCAGAGTAAATTAATACTCCAAAAGTAGTTTTTTCGTGTATGTGATTACCGTGATCAGAAGGCAAGTGACAGGAACCGCAAAACAAGCAAAATGTCCAAAGCCATCATCCAAATGAACAAATACTCTATTGCGTGAGTAAATACAATTTACGCATGTACAACGCTATCGCAATATAATTTAAGAATATTATAAAGTGTGTTTGTTACATGTGATGGTCGAATTATTCCCCAAGTATATCCGTAGTATTTCAGTCTCCGACATATAATTGCATTTGTCGCACTTAGGTAAGTTGTCACTGCTGGTGTGCAGTCGTTCTATAATCGAATGAGGAAAAATTGGTAATCCAACTCATTTTTAAACGGATGCACAATTTAGAGTCTACTGCATCCTTGCAGAAAACTTTCGAAGCACACAGGTGCGGAAGTTCACATCGTTCCCCGTAAGTTTTTATTGGTATTTCTGTCCAGTACTTGGAGTTCAGAAATGAAGCATTGTCATCAACATAAAGAATGCACCGCGAGATAGGATGCTATAGGTCACGATGAGACTGACTCGCACCCCAGGTGTATTATCTTAGGTTCGTGCACCCGTCTTTGTAAGATAATCCCCGTAAACCAGGAAAATAGACTAGAAAAGAATAACTGACCTAATCCAATTTCAGTGTTTCGCACCTTGTTAATAGACGAAAGGCAGGAGAGCATGCCCTATTATTTGTCTAATGCTGAAAATATTGGCGTGTTTATGATACTTACAGAACCTGTTTTAAACAGTCATAGAATGCGCAGTCTGTTACCTTATAACCCACTCGTTTTGTTAATGGGGTGCAAAATGTAGGATGCATTCCAACTAGGTCAATCAAAAAAGTCGTGAGGGGTGTCGGTTGGCAGTCAAGGGAATGTTCGGTCGTCACCAATCTTCCCTATGTTCATGAACACCGACTTGCATAAGTTGGCGTGGGGAAGGAATACTGCATAACCTATCGTAAACGACTGAGGTGTTTCCGAAGTAGACAATCGTTGAGGGTGCTAATCACTGTACAGATCTCCAGGTAGCCCATAAAAGGCGCAATGGGCAAACGAATAAGATAGGGCATAATTAATGTGGATTAAGAACAGAGTGCGCACAAACGCCGTGTTTTATATTACCTCAATAGTAGTGGGATACCAGTCAGAAAAGATGACCGCTTAAACCAGTACCATCCACTTTCTTTCAGCGAGATTGTCCTGCGTCCACTAGTGCTGTGAGCCGACAATACTGCACACTCTAAGCTTGTGAAGGAGAACCCTACTTCAACTTGTCCAACAGTTTACTGTGCTATATGTGGATTGCGTCGACAGAGTTACCCTGATTCACTGCCTGAAGTTATTCATGTCCCGTCAAGCTAATGCCGACTATCTACTCTGATGGGATTCTAACATATAACCTATTGAGTAAATCGGACCACTTTTGGACAAATTTATTTAATGTGTACACTGATGAATAAATCAAGAACAACTGTTTTCAGTAATAAAATGGCGTACTGTCCTCATTTGTATGCACAAAAATTATTCTTTCCAGAGAGAAACCAAGGGTAATGTTTTCTTGGAAAACGCTTGGAACCATTCGAGGACATCAATGTATATATGGATTTGTAAGTAGCATGTTACTACATTTCCTTTTGGCAGTCATTTACTTTGAAAAGTAGTTCCTTTTAAGCAGCGGAAAACTTAGCCAATAACTACCAAGTTTGAAGGCTGATTAAATTATCTTTGGAAACAACGATTTCCTGTTAAAGTTTGCCGGCACTGCTAGTCTTGCGTTTTATGGGGCAAACAAATTCTCATATCTATGCACACAAAATGTCAAGGTATACTGATAATTCCATTGCATTTTTGCATAAACTGGATATCATGCTTCATATTACTATGCTCAACCATGACAAACCCAACGTTGCTGTCCCTATGTAAAAGGCACTTACTCCCGTTTGATTAAATAAATACTCTCGAAAAGTAGCACATGTTTACAACAAGCCTTGTCTAAACCTTCGCTAAAGGCAGGCTCTAAGATACGGAAAGGCATAAACAAGAATGAAGCATATAATGACACCTCAGAAAACGGACTTATTTGGCAGCACGGCCTGGACGTATACTGCATACATTTTACACACATCGATAAAATAATAAATTAAATGGTTTATATCTTGACCTTAAGACACAAATCGATTTAATGGCCTGGTCATTTTGTACTGCACAATAGAATAGTAGAGGAAGTAGTTGGTTTTACAAAAGCACCAACGGGGTTTGCAAGCTGGAAAGTTTAATAGCATGAACAAGTAAACTATATTCAGCAGTTTAAAAAAAGTAATAAAACTGTTCATGGAAATGTCTCCTAGGAACTTGCTTCCTTGCGAGGTTATCCCTCGAAATATTCTATCCACTCTGGCATGTCTCATTTGGTATGTGGGGATGTGGTTTACAACAAGTAAATAATCATGATTGTTACTTGTTGTTATTGCAGTCATTACAATGTTTCTTTGTTAGTTTCTGGTATAAAATGTTTGAAAGTCATAAAGATGCATAACGTTGGTGATCTAACTTTGCTGTTCACCAAGACATTTGATAATTTACTGTGATACACTTGTTTTCGCTTGCCAAGTGCTTTGTCAAGATTTCGCTTCAGTAGACGTAGGAGACTTAAATGTTAGTCATGGCTTTCCACCTTCATCAATTACCCTAATATCAGAAATAGTGTACGACTGTCGGTCAATCAATCAAGTCTTATTAATGAGCCAGATAAAACCCAATAACCATCATGCTACCTTATACACCGATGCATGAATTATGTCTTGACGAACCCTCGCAATGTTACAGGGACCAGGGCTAGAATGTGGTTACGAGATATGCGAAGCCCAATTTGATGCTCACGCTAATTCTTGGTTCCTAATTTTGTTGTAGAAACAAGTTGAAATGACTTCCGCAGATACTGCCAGTTACGTTGGTCAGCTGCACTCCAAACTTATGGTGAAATCTAAGATGTAGGTTAAACTAGTTCTGGATGTGCATGATTGCCATCAGGAAGCTGAAAAGTACAGGGGAACCGATAGCCACTTTCAAAGATTTCTATGTGCAGTGTTCATACGCATGTGTGAAAAACCTATTTTTGCCTTGGCAACATATATGCACCAATTGTCTATCTGGTAACAGCATTGGTGCGACACGATGACAGATTCTGATTAGGCAGAAACATGCTAATTGTCCTGCTGGAATATCCGAAGTTTGAATTATGGTACACGACATGCACGAAATAATTGACGTATATGATTGACGGATTTGGAGGGAAGAATAGTTTTATAGTGTGAAAGAAGGCGCAGTGTTAAGCAGCTTGCTGGAATAGCATATGTATGCTTTTGATATTTAAACAAAACGTGTGTGAATACATTTGTAAGTGCTTTTAAATTAGACGAAACATGCTTTACTTGTCCGAAACCCTTATCCACTAAGATTGACAAAAAATAAACATGGGAAGAAGAAATCCAAAACAAGTGGCTATTTTCATTAGCAAATATCATAACTTATTAAAGTTGTTGATTTGACGACGTGAGGCCGTTCATCGACGTACGGAGTGAGCCTTTAGTATTTTTATTTGCTGATTGAAGTTTTCGATTATGGTATTCTTCCGATCGGTTTTTGTTAGATATTCATCGAGTTATCGAAGGACGTTTAACCAAATTGCTGCAAAATCTGTGAGTTTCCGAATATAATTCAGATAAAGAATAAAGGGAAAATGGCTTTCTGTTACATAAAGGCATAGAGAATTACAACGAAATCATCTTAATCCCTTAGAGGGGAAATGACAGGTCGTCCGGGTTTTCAAGTAGATTTAAGGTGCTCACTAGTTTGAAAGTCGTACTAGTTAGATTTATTTTCTTTAATAATTTTCAGCAGGAAATAGTTGCTCACTGAATAACTTCATAAACATTAGAATTTTCGTCAAGTTGTATGCTGAGGCTTTGAGGAAACCTCAATGGTTTACCAATATTGAAGAATCAGAATATAATAGCTATGACACGCTAATTTTTATTTGTTATTTGAAAGCACCGCTTTTTCTAGTTTGATTTAATTCCTCTTCGAATGCGTTAGACAGATGAATGACGCTACTGGCCAAACCAAACATTCTGGCTTCGGTTTTCTGCAGCCAAATTGTAGACACAAACTGCTGTCTGTGCGCAGGTGATGTAAGCGCACGTGATTAGATCGCTGGAGACGTATCAGCTGTCATTCGCTCATATTAAGTAAATATATAGTAACCACTATTTTCTTATTCGATTTGAAAAGATGGTGTTGTTACCAAATTTTATAATAGTTAAATGCATGCACACCAACTTTTAAAAATCCGAAGTATTTTCTGTTCTATTTTGATGCTTGTGAAAAGGATCATTATGATTTAGAAGTCACTTATTGCCTTCAAGCAATGACATTCGTAGTCTGGCAACTTCCATAACTAGCGTTGCATGAATTTTATGACAGAATATTTAGCGTTATGCCTCGCGTAAAGAGCATCTGTTACCCGTTCATTTGGGAGTTAATTTGGACAGGAAAGCAAACTCAACTATATGGTCATGATGAAATAATACATTAAACGAATAAGGGAAGTGAAATTCTTAAAAACAGAAAATTCATGTTTGTCCAGGATGCTTTCGATATGGACATTATTCGGATGAGCAAGTTTTGTTTCACTGCACATAAAGCCGTAAGGATAAGTAAAATTGTTTTCAACATGAATAGTGCACATAACTCTGGATAACATGAGCGTTTGAAATGGGGTGGGGAGATACCACCTTTTTTAACATTACACAGATAACATCGTTGTGCAATTCTAAGATATTTCCTCCACTGCAACCCCAACATCTAGTCCATTACAGTATAATGATTTCTGCGTATACTTTGTGCAGTATTTAATATCTTACGAATTTGCAGCTATGCCTCCGAGGCCATAAGGTACACTCTTCCAAACAGACAGGTATACTAAACCAGCATGTGTCCAAAGAGTAGCTAATAATTTTGGTTGGAGAAGTTAGTTCACACAGTGAAGTGCTAATTTCAGTAGTCTTCATCGTTATTTTCATTTATCTTCCTATCTATCTTAATTTCATCTTTACTAATGGTGAGAGACCAGAGGCATAATAGTAATAATCATATTAACAGCATGCAATGCATTGTTTGCTTTATGCAATTATTTTGTTTGTAATGCTTTTTATTGTTGTTTTCCTATTTTTCATCATTCTGAATTGCGGCATATTAGATAGTGTTTCTGCTTTTTGTTAAATGTTATTTTTAGTCAGATTATACGCGGTTATTTTCGACAACACCTTGCTTTGGATCCAGAAATTAAGATCATTTGATTGGGAGCTGTTTCACAGGGGAATGTCCTAATACAGGGCGCAATATCGTAAATATTAACCTACCCAATGTTGTCATTGCTGTCCGCGTTGCACAGTCCTAACAACCACAGACTGGCAGCTGTCGTTATGAATTCAAGCTCCACAGGGGTCAGGCGTATTTTAAAATGCTGATGACTGCTAGAAGGGCAAAATGTCATACGAAATTTCCGAGCATATGATGGTTATTGTAATGAGTCTAGATGTAATGGAACTCTATTTAATATTTAAAATTACTAGCATGTTGTGAAAGGAATGCGAACTGCTAAGTAGTTATCAAGAGCTGTAGACATGCCAACGAGTTTGGAGGATTTATATTTGCAGCCACTATTTTTTATTAATCCAATCTGCCAGTAGTACATTTTAATGTCAAATCCATGCACTGTATGAAAACAGTTTTCTTTGAATATTGCGCTGTCTAGCAGCTTTTGTCGCATTAGCATATCATGAATGTTCTTATAAGAGCCGGGGTATTACAGAAAAGCTTTTCCAATTTCATCGCAACGCTAAATCGAAATCCGTTTCACACAAAAAGAAGTGGTGAGAAATTTAATTTATTTTATTTCTGGATTTACTTAAATTGTTAATTAGCCTGTAACTACTTTTATCCCGTTTTGCATTCGAAAAAGACTGCGAAAGCTGGTGATAATACTTGTTAACCAAGTACTAGTACGTTCTCGAATATGGGCTCGTTTCAGTTAAGCTAATCTGAATGTTCTTTGAAGAATGAAGGAAGCTGAAACAAACTCCATCTTGCAGTCTGCGATTTGATTTTAGCGTACTGGAGATACAAGATTTCTATAGTAGCTTTTCAGCTATTCCGATCCTCTAGTCTTTACGAGACAGTTAGTTCGCTACTGTAAAATCTCAAGCTTCTTAGTATAAAAAAGTAAACATACATTAGCGACATTTTAAGTCATATTATATCGTGCACGACGTTCTTTGACTTAAAATATATAAACACTTGTGTGGAATTACCGCTTCCGGCTAAACAGCAAACTCAGCAATTGTCCAAATGCAACAAATGAATTGCGGACGACTGTTTATAAATGTGAACTCAAGTGTTACGAAGTTACTGAAGGTAAAATAGCTTTACAAATGTGCTTGGGCGCCAGAGTCCTTGTCACTAAATTCACATCGAATACTTAAGTGTGCACGCACATGTACGCACCACCGAACTTAATAACATGCAACCAATGCCAGCTGTGTCCTTTATTCTAACAAAATTCTGGTTCCTACTCCGTAAATTATCCGGTTTTTTTTCATATTAAATACCCTCTCTGATTGGGGAATTTATAGACGAGGCACACAATTTGTGAATCGTGCGATGGAACTAAAGTTAAGTGCGGCACGCGCAACGATTGAGAGGATTCGCAATCTAAGCAGCCCATGTATCATATCACTCAGACTAAACGAGACACCACCAAAGTCATTTCAGTACTTGGGTTTCCACATTAACAAAATATTGCGTGACCGTAAACAAAAAGTTGCTACTTTCTAAAACTCATCCACAGCACCAATCTCAGAGGTAACGGTCTGAAAGTTAGTGAAATTTATTGCTGTCTGTAGTGCCAACCGGGATTTCTTCGCTTCACATGTGAAGATCCTACAAATCTAAAATGCTACGAATAAATTTGTAATCAACCTACACTATTGTATAAGCCATTTTTCTCATATTATTTTCCATCACAGTTCAAGTTACATATTCTTATTGTAAAATACACAGAGCCGTCGTTTATTATCTTAACTGGAACCGATTAACTTATTATAGGAACAACAACGCAAAATGGCTGAACACCTTAGCCACAATGTTTCCCGTATAGATCGAACTTTTTTCGTACACACAAGGATCATGTCGATTGAAGAGTTTGGGCTGACTCATAAGATTATTGATCTGAATAACGTCAGTTTTTATTGTTTCAATTTTCGGTGAAATATTTCAACAGAATGAGGCAAACAAATTGACAGTCGCCATCATTTATCTAACTGACATTTGAGACCTAAAATTATTCGGTTACGGTCACGTTGAGCGGCACCATTTTAGTGAATGCCTCCATTAAAAACGAACCAATGTTTCATTATATTGTACCAACTTTGGAATGAGTGCGTGGTCGCTTTGACTGAGTTACTGAAGTTCAGTTCAGACGCCCACCTTGTCAGCCTTGTGATGGATAGTCAGCTCTATCGGAAACCAACAGGCAACACTGTTGATAAACCAATTGTTCCATACAGTTTTAAACACCTCCATGTCTTGCTGCAATGCTTCCTGCCAACCCGCCTAGAAATAAACTAATGTTTGTTCTAATCAGGTCATCTGTTTGCTTTATTGGCAGATTTCACGGAAGTCGACGGGCGGCCAGAACGGGTTTGTCGATTGCGCTCAACATATTAACATTTACAACTTTCAAACGATTGACCCATTTGAATATATTGCTTTAATCTAAAGTATTTTCCACAAAAACATTGGTAACCAACTGTGAATGTTTATTTGGTTTTTCCTCTTCGCAAAAAGGAATTCAATCCCTGTTGGTTGTTTTTCGTGCAACCCAAAGTAGGCAACCAACTGAATGTTCCTTGTGGGCTACAAAATCTGAGTAACGGAAACAAAGATTTTTTTAACTTAAAAAATAGTATTATTGATAATTGCAAGCTATTGCTGCTTATTTAGCAAGAACCTCACCTCAAGTGAAAGATATTACTTTAGTACTCACTTTCGTATAAGCAAACACGTTAGGGGATCACTTTCTAACCCAATTGAGGTGCAATGTGGTGTCCCACAAAGCTCAGTGCTGGGACCGCGTTTATTCCTGGTGTTTATCAACGACCTGGCAAGGGTCATCTCCTCAAATTTCCTACTTTTCGCCGATGATGTCAAGATATGGCGGGCGATTGGTAACAAGGCAGATCAGGATCTGCTCCAACATGACATATATTGCATTTACAAATGGTCAAACAGGAACAAGCTTCAATTGAACATGGCTAAGTGCAAAGTGATGCATCTGCGTCACCAGCCGGTGAGCGCTTACAAGATTGGAGACCACACCTTAGAGAAGGTTTCTCAGGAGGGTGACCTTGGTGTATTGGTGCAGGAAGATCTCGGGTGTTCAAAACAAGCAGAGAAGGCGACGAAAACCGGAAATCAACACCTCGGCCTTCTTCGCAGAGCCTTCGGTCGGTTTGAACCCTCAATCTTTCCCCAAATGCTTAACGCTTACGTGCGACCTCACGTGGAATATGCTATTCAGGTGTGGCAGCCGTGGCAGAAACAGGATCTCGTTGCTCTCGAGACTCCTCAACGACGGGCAACCAAGAATGTCAGGGGCCTCTTTCATCTGCCCTATCAGCTTAGACTGAAATCACTAAGAATCTACAGCAGTCGATATCGGCTTTTGCGGGGGGATCTCATAATGGTTTACCAGATTCTGAAGAACCCAAACCACATTTGTCGTCCGCTGCTGGAATTGAACCACAACACTAAACTAAGAGGTCACCCTCTTAAACTGACAATTCAGTATAGCCGGCTTGAATGCCGTAGAAATTTCTTTTCTCTCCGCGTGTGCCAACCGTGGAACGCCCTCCCTAATTATGTCGTCTCTGCTCCCAATCTGGAGATATTTAAAAAACGTGTTGACGATGCATTGTCTCACTTACATTTCATTTTATGACTTCATAGCCAGGGGCTACAAAACGCAATCAAACGGTGTCTTGCCAAAGGCCTAACCAATGGATTTACGGATTTATATGTTTAATACGCGAACATATCCGCTATTCTACATAAGTCTATGGTGAGTCCACCACAACGCTGTTCACTTTATCATGCAATTGATTTTCACACTAATTTCCATCCTACGGGACTTGTTAAGCAACGCTTTTTTACCCGTAATAAACCATTGTTCCATTGTTCCATTGTTCAAAATCGGATTAATCCCAACTGCATCCGAGAAGGTGAAACACTGCTGATTTGAAGTGCTTCAGCTAGAATAGTTTGTACTGTGTGACCAGAGTGATAAATTAGTAAGGTAAATAGTAAAGGCAGTTAACAGTTGTATCCCATAGAAACACGAAATTGATGTTAAGGATGTTACACAGCCACACATCACTTCATTTTTGGTCTCACTCCACGTTTGTACCGTTGTATTATACTTAAAAAGTACACGGTCATAATTATTAATAGCGTTGTGATGCAGATTATGGAAAGGTCAGATTGGTGTTCGTTCCAAATTTGAAGGATAGTATTTTGAGTATTATCGGGAAAACACAAATTTTATTTCTTTTAAGTAAAACCCCAAGTTGTCAACGGTTACGCCATTTCTCACAAAATTCTGGCGCTTTATATGCTTTGTAAATAAAGCAATCCGTTCAACAGCCAACAATTATTTAGGTCCGAAAGCAAATACTGTTCTATTTTAAGCGATTGGTATGTAGATATTCTTTGTTGGGATATTTTTTAATACTTCCTTATATGTATGATGTGTCATCATTACCGCCATATTTGTCAGATTCCAAACAATAGCATGCATCAATGTAACAAACGGTAATTACATCGTTCAATCTGCTTGCGATAAAATTTCGTTGACTTTTGAGCATGCTGCAGGAATGCAGGAGTCAACCAAGCAGTTTTATTTGGTATATTTCAGCCTTGTTAACATTGATCTGCCTGACACCCTGCTAGCAGTGATCTTGATATGAAAATGTCTGTGGCAATTATATATTAAATATAATGGAATAGCCCTTACATAATAAAACAATGGTAAGCAATTTCAGCTTTTCCGAAAATGCAACATGTACAAATTGGCAGTTTGTCAGTTTGTACAACAATTTGGCAACACGGTTATATATGTAACCAAAAATACTGTCACATTTATTTATGATAGGTACAAGTTGGAAAACTGATAAGTAAGGGATGCCTGAAAAATTAACGTTGCAAGCGATTTGATAAAGGAACAGCTAATTAAATAAGCATATCATATTCAGAAATATTAAATTGAGCATGTCATGATATCATGTAGTGCTCCATTACGGCAATTCCGGCATTTCTTCTTAGAATATTGTTAAAAAATCCATATAATATATATATTCATTCGTTTCAATGTATTAAATTTATATATATTGATCAAACATTGCTTTTCACTACCTTAAAACTTAACGTCATCACATTCGGATGACAAATTTAAATAAAAACGTAGAGAAGACAATACTGAAGGATGGAAAAAACACGATTCAACATATGCTCATTTAGAAATTTTTTAACATTCTTGTCATTATTTGCTTCTTTTTCTACATCTGACAAATGAACAGCTAAAATTTTATTTAACATGTTAAATTGCAATTTATTGTAATTTATATTCGTCAACAGATAAAAGCAATACATAACGGATGCAGAATGCTATTCTCATGTGTCTTCCTAAGTGTCGTCGCTCAAATTATAAAGTAGTCATAGTAAACCTTGCTATTAAGCTCACCATATTGCAAAACATATAAACATATGTAGTATATTTCATTTATTCTGCTACGGGCATCCACCTTGCTAAATATTATTCTGTACATTGGTACGCCATGCAAGTGCTTAACTGATTTTTGGGTGAATGATATTCCAGTTCGCAGCCCGTTTTGAATTATTCAATATATCTATGAAGCATTCGTTTCTCAACATTATACCAAATATACAAAAATTATATTGTATCTAAGTTATGCGGTCACTTACACGCTGTTTATGAGAGTATACAAAATTATTTTGTTTGCGCTCATTGTAATTATTTTTGCAAGGAAATGGAAGAAAACTATTTATGTCACTACTGGTCTTATGACCAACCATCATGCAAAAATGATACGATATTTATGTTATCTGATGATGATCAGGCTTGTAGTAAATCTCCCACTGTTTTTCTTATCGTCTAGAGCTCTAAAACATGTACTCTTCTCATTCATGATAAGTTCCAGGCAGCTAGATTAGTGCAAACAATATAAATTAGGCAAATATATATAGTATGAATACAGCAAGGATATTTGCAATTTTAAATACTTTCACAGCATTACCCCCGTAAACACCCACCAGTTTGCATTGTAAGTAGCAGATCTGCTGAAATCTCGTACGCACCTGTGCGTTTCATGGTAACGAAGGGCTACTAGACTTAACATGTATAGTCCAATTAGGCTTAAAAGATTTGTACATTGTTGTTCAAATTTGACGCCAGCTTATGGACTTCTATTCTGGTGGATATGAAAATTGAGCCATAAAACATAGTTATGATAATTTCCATGGATAATAATACCGCCTACTTGTAATGATCTATGTATACTGTGTGATGCAGTGCATATTAACATGCGTCAGCAAGTTCCTTTTTCCAGTATATTCTTCACGTAATTTTAATGTAATATAGATGTGGTGAATAAATCAGTTATGTTCATATATATAGCTAGCATACCTAGCATAACTATACCTATCCATAGCAATTACAATTAATATGTTCATCTCATCTAACTTGTGATTATTGTGGCAATGTTCCGCTATTAGCTTTTGTCTTCTTTCGTGTGTGTGCAAAGGTGATTCAGCTTTTTGCTATATCTCTTCAACATAGGACACATGTATAATCAAGGGTGTACCTCACACTTGTGTAACTTTAGCTTGGACCGCATGTAAGCAGTGGCGCCGTTTTGCACCCCATGGATTTCATCACCTTGATGGTTAGTTGTACATATGCACAGGTATACAGCTACTCATCTAAACATATCCGGTCGGAAGATTGTATAACAATGTCAAATTATGAAGTTTGTACTTATTTTGTTAGTATTTTGTACTGAAGAACACCGCTATTATTGATTTAAGGTACTAAAAGAGTTATTAGGTAAAATCACTCTTCGTCTATCTGCATCGTATAGTATTGAACGCTACGATGTGGTGCTTCTACTAAAGCTACCAAGCTTGAATAGTGTAAAATTTGAGCGGTGTCTCGTATGCGTCCAGTATTTGCGGAATGATTTATACATTGAAATTCCCGAATGTACTGCGAAAGATGCGGAAATGTAGATTTGATTCAGCTGATGTCTTTTTTGGTTTTCGTAAAATGACCAATTTCGTCGCGCAGGAGCTCACCGAAATCACACTTATAAGACGCAGATTTTTGAATTTGTGACACTCTCCGGTAGTTTTGCGTATTCTGATGGCATATGCGCAGAACTTTTACTCATTGGCTTTGAACTGCAGCATGTTTTCGTCGAACCATACGTATCCAACATTTACACCATTTTGCATCGTTGTGTTATCCTCCATCAAAGTGATAGCACTATCTACAGACATCAGCGAATAGTACACAATTCGAAAATAGTACCGACGCAAGGACATTTGTGAAGGCAACGAACAGGCTGGGCGCCCGTACCAAGCCCTAAACACATTGCACTGGACTTAGCTTGAGTTCTTGTGTGTTACGAACACTCAATTTCGGATTAGCTTTATATAATAGGTTGTCTAAACAATTCAGAAATTGATCGCCGTTTTTATGATTCTGTATATATTGAAGTAGAATGCGATGACCCAATCAGCCTAATTCCTTTCAAAAATGCGGATTGACGGTACTGGTCCTACATTAATATGCACAAATTCCGTCCAACATGCAAGAGAAATTAACAACCATGTAGTACAATACCGATAATGTCGAAATCAAAGCTGTTACTCCTTAACCCACATGAAGTCTTCAGCGAAATGAACTCCATTTTATTGGGATCACCGGATCTAGATTTAATGAGCGAAAATTTCCTGGTTCTGAACGGCTATCACTTTTGTAGACTGGAGTGGTGTTTACGCGCTGCCAAATCGTTTGACATGCGCCTCGTTAAAGGCGACTGTAAGTGTATTGTTACGGTTCAGCTAAACTCATGGCAGCCAGCATAAGAAACTTTGGGCAAATTCCGTCTGCACCAGGTGAGCTGTACTCGCGAAACAGTATCAGCCGGTTTGATGAATATGTGGTTGTGAGGATTATGTGGTTAGGCCTCGATAGTACGGTATAACATGACGGTAATTTTAGAAGGTGCTGTCGAATTGTCACCCAAGAACGTTTCCTGTCAATTCTGCCGTTTACCCTAGCCCGCTTGGCGTGTTTATACCAGGCATGCCGAGCGGAAATCTACGATAATTTTTACGTTACAGGAAAACTACTGTTATTTGAAAAGCTTACTACGTAGCCTTTCTTGTTACTTTACTTTATCTTCCTAGACGAGCTGGAGACATGGTTATGTAGGGCTATACAGGAAGCCTGAGTTTTGTCACTCGGAGAGTTTTGTGAGCGTACCAAGCTTTACCGAGTTCTGTTCTTTAGGATTCACTTCAACATTTTCGAGTGTAGGCTTTTAGTTTCCGATGTAACAAATGACCCACGCAACCTCAATGGAATAATATGATTGGAAAAAACAACTTGTTGCACCAATGGTTTAGGACAGGTCATAATGTTTGTTTACGACGTGAAATTCCTCGGTAGTCTCTTTCGGATGCCAATCGTAGCACAAGTCATGCAACAATAAGTTCGCATGACCGCTGCGGTCTTAAATGAATGCAGGTTATCCCTAAGTTCACCATAGATTTCTCTCCAGTAAATGCGGTTAAAGATTGCTGGTGTTTTTCCTTCTTGTATCCCGTTGGATAAATGACATGACCAGGCTGCGGTGATCCAGGGATTGGCACATGGAGTTATGCATCTTATAGCTCGAAGAGAGTAGCGGGGGTTTATAAGGTGGGCAGGTCGATATGCCCCACATGAATAACTTCGCTGCACAGTCCTGTTAGTGGGTTCATCATAGCGTATGTCGACTCACTGTACGTGTAGGCGGCACCAGGATGGGTCCACGGCTTCTACCCCAAGGTCGCTTTTGTGGTCGCTTTTTGGGTTGGAACGTCAGTAACGTATTACGCCACCTGTCTTTGTGCGTCCGAGTCGCGCAAGTTTGTCTTAACATGTAGTGCGATCTCGATATCGGAATCCACGTCATTTAACCGTGTATTGTATACTGAAATGTGCTCCCAAGAAATTTATGGTTTACATAGTTAAATCTTGGCCAATTTGCTGGGATCGATTTAGGACTTTTGTCAAAACGACTAAAAACTACCAACGGTAGAATCGTATGTAAACATACAAAGTTTCGTGCGAAATGCGCCAAGCCATGTGAGGTCTGCTGACAACCGTTTATCAGAGGATTCCCAGGCCGTCCATATGAGTCCGTTCTGGGCTATTACACAATGAGCAGTTATAAATTATTTAAATGCGACTTGTGGCGGAGCGGATGTATATTCCCTCCATTTTCTCGGAAGTGGCAGTGTTTTCCATCTCAGAAATGCAGACTGGACTCACGAACAATTTTCACTGCCCTCAGCCAATGGTGGCCTGGTTTCGACCGCCTTCCTTCGTAGTGTTGATGACAATTGTGTGTGTACATTTTGTCAAAATCCGAGCACACTAACAACCAGTTGTTTGAATATCAGTAGCACTTTATCATTTTAGCAATTCCTTTATATTTGGATGTGATAGGTAACCTTGACGTGGAGCTGGAATCAGGTAATTGGAAAAAGGGCTCTATGAAATTAGCTCCACTTTTCAAAGTCGGGAGCTTGGGCTTGGGACTCGTCGGAATGCTCTATTTCGGGATCACGATGGAAAAATTCTGATCATTAGTCTTTTTGGTTGTGCTATCCTTATGAATTTTGCTTCTCTTGCTGACAATCCAAGTAATGTCTGGGAATATAAGAACATTGCATGACGAATCCGTAATAAACTATGTTGACCAAACGGCGGCCACTAATTCGCCATTCTACTGAACTGTCATTTGTAGTAGACTGGGTTCAATACAGTGAACAAGGTGAAGATAGCTGAATATGCAATCGCAGCT
Organism: Dicrocoelium dendriticum; assembly: GCA_944474145.2. Lineage (NCBI taxonomy): Eukaryota > Metazoa > Platyhelminthes > Trematoda > Plagiorchiida > Dicrocoeliidae > Dicrocoelium > Dicrocoelium dendriticum. The sequence goes on along the minus strand of OX104063.1, from coordinate 160,972,592 downwards.
GGACTGTTTGACCTTGTTTGGAATATTGATTCCCATAGTTTATTATCGTACCATAGTTTGTCTTTGATATAGTTCGCCTTTAATTCAGGCATGTTAGGGCGTACCACCTTCATCGAGCCTTGTGTCATCCTACGTTTCACAGCTTTGGTTATTGCTTGCATTCTTAAATTGGTGGGGCGAGATTCACCCTTCTCAGAGGCACATTGGTAATTGTGTCATATTTAAGTCTCCTTGAAGCAGTTGCAGACGTAGTTACTAACTCTGCTATCTTCTGCATGCACCGGCGAAGGATGCGTAAATTCTCAAGCTTTCCGTTGTGTTTGGTAAATCAAATGCAATGGGTTATCATGTACCACAATCAAATCCCGGAAAAGACCAAATGTAAGCTTGGTGTAAACGAGTTTGGCACAAGCTGGCTGCCCGCGAATTAGCTAGTACTCATTGGTTAAGTAGCTGGTTACACCCCGTTAAGTACATGCTTGTTTCAGCCTTTATAAACTAAGATTAAATCAAGATGAGGGAATTGGAATCGAATCTTGTTAGGTCCACTTTCGACGCAGCCGATATATCGGCGGCAGTGCAGTCCACAATTGATGTCAGTTTGTCAGATATATGAGTTGCTTGATCATACACGCTATTCAAAACCAAATGGATTCTGGAGTGCAGTTTCGTTCGTTCACTTTCGCTATAAAACACTACGCACATATAGTGGCATTTTGCACTGCAACTACATCCTATTCAAAATCTAATAAATTTAGAACAATATTTAATATCATAAAGAACACTATCGGTGGATGCGGGACAGTTTAGATCTTGCTGTTCTTTTTGCATTGCTGCGCAACATGTCAAAGACTAGCGTCCGCCTCGGAGGTACATTCGGCTGAATATGTAGATATTTGTTGTTCGGAAAGCAATTTTACATTTTTATGAAAACGAAAGGATTTTCTAAAGTGAATAAATATGAAATTGAATTATAAATTGTCCTTTCTTTGTGCAATAAATTTTGCCATCCTTCTGGCAGTGGTATGATTCCACACCCGTAAAGAAAAACTCCAGCATCAACCGAACTTAGCGGCAATATTCAGTAGAAATTCCAAGTTCCTGTATAGACACGTAAATAGGCTCCGCAGAATGAAGCGCGGGACCCAGATTTACCTGCAACAGATGGTCTTGTGCAAACCGCACTAGATGCATCCAACGCGTTTCGTCAACACTCCATCCATACTTTCCGGAGTGAATCATAATTTCATCCGTGTTTGACACAGATTCCATCGCAACCAGGGTTAAACCACGTATCGTTCACAAAATCCATATTGATGAAAACGCTTATGTCATTGCGCGTGCACAGCTCACCTGACTTAGACGACATCAAACCGAAGGCCTTGAAGAGAGCGGCCATGATACTTGCCGAAACTTTAACCCGGTTCTTTCAAGGTTGTCACGAAGAAATGCAGGTTCCCACAATGTGGAAACAAGGAGTACTCATTTCTATTTATAAAAGTGGTAATCCTTCGGAGCCATCGAACTACAGTCCAGTCACTCTCCTCCCAGTTTTATACAACTAATGGAACGTATAATTGCAGATGCCCTCATTAGATACCTTGAGAGAAATAATGTCTTATTGTCACAGTAACACTGATCCTACAAACTTGATGCTAGCCCAAACAGGCTGGACATAGTAAGCCAATGACAGAATGTGAGTCAACGTTTTTCTACCTGAACTTATCCAAAGCGTTCGATCGTTTGGAACCTTGCGTTATCCTTCAGAAGCTTTAAAGCTATAGAATCGGTGACTCCATAATCGATTGTATTGACAACCTCCTCAACGTCAGCTGAAAGCGAGTCTACGCCACTCCATTCCAGATCCAATTGACTTCCAGTATGTTGCGCCCCAGTGATTGGTACCGGGGTTACCTTCATTCCTAACATTCAATAACGATTTTTCCGAAGTATTGTAGTCAAATTAGTTACTAGTTGCGGATAATGTTAACGTTTGGATTTATTTCAAGACATCGGATGATCACATGGCATTGCATAACAATCTCTACAGGGCTATTACGTGGTCATCCGATAACCGGCCCTAGATTAACGTGACCAATTGCATAGTATTAAACATATGCCATCAGCTTGTCTATGAATATCGACTTGGGAACCAGCATTTACAACGTGCTCCCCAAGAATTTGACCTCGGTGTGATTGTACATTACGATCTTGGTTGCTCGAGACAGGCTGGAAATGCATCAAAATGAGCCAGTCAAAATCATGGGCTCGTACTGAAGGCTATCTGGAATTTTCAGCCATTAATATTTCCGTAAATGTTGAACGCCTACATCAGGCCTCACGTTGTATATGCGATCGAGGTCTGGCGTCCCTGGCGCAAGCGTGACTTCCATGCATTTGAAGCTCCTTAACGTAGAGCGACAAAACTCGTTAGAATATTGTTTCATCTCTCCTACCAACGCAGACCGCAGTCTCTGAGATTGTACAGTTTTGAATATCGACGGCAGTGAGGAGAAGTAATCATAGTATTACTTAATACTGACGAACCCAACCCACCCCTGTCACAATCTGTTGTAACTGAGCCAAAACACCAACTTGAGAGGCCATCAACTCAAACTGATTACGCACCACAGTCGACTTGATTTTCAAAAAAACAATCTTTCCGTCCGTTTATCCCGTGTTTGGAATGGCCTTCCAACTCACGTTATCCTTGCCCCTACATTAACCCATTTCCAAAACGTCTTGAGGAAACGCTTTTAAATTTGCATTAGTTAATATAGACCATTTCACTTGGAGGACGGAATAACCCAAACCTAACCATGTGCTTAACGGCCCTCTCCACAAATTGGCGACGAGGATACATGAGGAAGTGTCCATGAAATTAGCCTAGATGTAGCTAAAGTGGATTATCCTATGACGTCTGTCAAATGAAGAACAAACGAGCGCGCGTTGTCGTTTCCTTTTTATTTCTCCCGCACTTATTGAATTATAACGGCACTTTATACTATTTGATTTCTTAAAATTTAATTTTTGCTCCAACCATTCTACTTGACTTGTCAAGCACATGCTTTTTACCCGTGATAAATCATTGTTCAGTGTTCATTGTGTTTTGCTGACAAAAGATTGATCCAGGTGACACTTGATCTCCTCATTTAAGTAAAACTTTTGTTGTCCAAAATGTTTTGTATATATGGGAACAAACCATATTCAGAAGACGCCAGATCTGGAGGATATGGTGGATGAGGCAGCACATTCCGACCAAGCGGTAAAACTTTTATCAAGGTACCAAACTTGGATGAGATCTACCATTACTTTGGTGAAACCTTAAACGTTATCTGTTGATCACTTCTGGCCAATTCTGTTTAATTGAATCATCCATTTTGTCCTGCTGAGGATAGTACGCTTCAGAAATGATATTAGTTTGGGCCGGTAGAAAGTCAACAAATATTCCTATGAAATCCTACTAAAAGACAGCATTAAGTTTTTGATGATTAGCGGCTTTTGAAGTGCTTTGACCCGCGTTACTTTTTATATCCATGATCTTTTGCTTTTAACTTTTTAGTGGACATCGCATTTCTTCACAATTAACATATTTCGAAAATGAAACATTTCCCTGACGTTTGAGAAACAAATCACAGTCGTCAATGCGACGGCCCAAATTTCTTTCCGTAAGAACATAGGATTTAACTTCGACGTTGCAACTGATAATAAACGGTCGAATTCGTTAAATTTAATCTTGCAACAATTAAGGTCTTTATCGTGTCTTTATTAGCTTTGCCTTTCCCTCTAGACCGTTGTGCAACTAAGCATCAAAATTGTCCGTTCGCAAGTTTGTAAAACAGTTTTGGCACTGGCGTTCTTTCGGTATATATCTCAATGCACCTCTGTTAATTTTATCCTTGGTTGAACATCATTTTTACCTTATTAAAATAAAAGAAAGCAGATATGCCGAAAAGGCTGCTTATTGCTTCTCATAAATGAAAAAGTCACCAATCAAAATCTACCTCATCGATGCAATGGAACTTGTTCACAAGCATGTACTCTTACGTCAGCTGTCAAAATGTATAATGATTCTGCGGCTTAATTGGGAATTTGCATTCCAACAAAATAAAAAATGTAAAGCGAAATCACTTTCCAAACAACCACCTATCTGTTTGTCTAGCAATTATGAATGGAAGGGAACGGCGCGCGTTCCGGCCTGTTATACTGAAACATATCATTTGATCGAGGTTGAATATATCATGGCAAATAAATTATTTGAAACTGATGTTATCTATGAATATCGGGCGGAGAAATGCCGGTTTTTAATTGTTTTTCGAGCGAGCAATAGCCATATCCTTCATTATCGTTCTCCATAGAGTAACACATAACAAAGTATAGCAAAGTTAAACTATAGACGTTCAGCCGATGTAACCAGTGGAGCATCTGGGGAAGCAAAAATATGTTAATTCGTCCATTCCATAATCATCATTAATGCACATTTAATCATTCCGCAGTAGACACGTGAACACGATGACTCAACAACTAAGATACTGTGGATAACAGCATCGCGCAAATTCTACGTTGTAAATAATATTACCGAAATGATATTTAAAGCACTGTCATGTTTTGATGCGACGGATAGTTTGTTTTAGTTATTCTATGCACAAATAGCAAATGAGGATGCTCCACAGGCTTCGGGAAATCGACTAGGAAACTCACCGATATGTAAGTGAAAAAGTAAGTTGCGGAATTAAAAAAAATATTTTATAACAGCGTAATTGTAAAATGCTTCAAAACCAGACCACGCAAACTGTAGCGACTTCGTTGTTTCAGGAGAAAATAAGAAAACGTTTATGGTGTAGGCAGCCGCTTTAAGATTTTGATGTGAGAATGGCTGTTAATTTTTCACCTAATACAATGGCAATAGGAATAATTTGCGGTAAAAACCACAAGAAAATATCAAATCGAAAGTATTTTCATTTGAAAGCTCTAGAGCAATCAGAAATACTGTTGGATAGTTAACCTCACAAAATAATACTTAGTCGAGCATATTATATATGAGTCCGGAATTGAAGCGGTTATGTGTAAACAGTTGACGATCGAGTTTAGTTTTATCCCATGAACGACAACTGATGATATAAAGCCGTCCGACCAGGAATTGTGTGTTAGCAAGATGTTTGGCACCATACTCTGACGATTTATTCTTCACTCAATCCGTTACTCTTTCAGTTGTCTTCTCAGACATGCCGGGGAGCTGACATCTGCTAGATTGCGCTTGTTTGTTCAGTTGCGCTAGGTATACATGAAAGTAATTAAAATGTAGCTGTGGCTTTTTTATATTAGCGTACTTATTTTATTTCGAATCGTTTTCATTAGGTGGTTTTACTTATGCATTGCCTGTGATTTAGTGATTACCTTGTCTGAAACTTGATGCATTTGGTACGTTACTTTATTTACTTAACTGGAATGGCTGTATAAAAAACAAGTTACTATTTATCTAATGGTGACTACTATCAGTGCGGTGAAATCTGCACTTCAGCGGGTCATATATATATATATATTTACAGATAAATTTGATCCATGGGCGAAAACAGGACACGTGAACTGATGTCACCGATCAGAAATACAGATTATATTTGCACATCTCAACGAGTATCGTCGCACCTGATTAATTCTTTCCAACACCACTATCAGAAAGCCTAATTCAGCACATGTTAACACTCTTTATAAATATCAAAATAATATGTGACACACACGTTTCCTGAAAATTCGTATGCATTAAATCCTTAAATAAACCTGAACAAATAATGTGTGTGGTCATCAACAAGCCAATATAAGTATTACGGACCTAGATTTATGTCCAGTTTAGTCATATTTTACTTCATTCAACCGAATGGGTTTTATTTCAGCACTTACGCCGTCACAACGGACACCTGGATGATATGATCAACATACATGACTGGGGGGGTAAAATGGAAATGCGCACAATTGTTACTCCAACAACCACTCGCGCACCATGCTTGTGAGTTTTCCTGGTTCAACCAGCAGAGATGAGAGATTAGGCCAAAGTGTAATACGATACAATGATGTTCGGGAGAATAAACTTTGATTTTTGAACGAGTGGAAAATTAAGCGAGAGTTTTGCAAACATCATTGTAAAACGGATGAAATCGATCAGTTAATCCTATAGAAGGAACGTCGTTGGTATAATCAAGATGACTACAAGTGACCAAGCCAAATAACGAATCGCTGGATAAGCCGCTGCAGCTAGAATAGTGATTTATAGATCGGACCAGCAAAATGCAGCATTTCATAAGCAACCTACGAAAAATGACAGAAGAGCAGGATAAACAATGGGAAATGATGAAAAATACCACAAACCTGAATATTATGGTATGGGATACTGAAAGGAGATGAAATCTGATGGTATAAGACGAGTTATTTTAATTGTTGTAACGGTCTAAATATGTGCGTGGACCAGGAAAGGTACTGGGAAAAGAAGACTGAGATACTTCCCCCATAGAGTAGTTTGGAATGTGATTTCCATTCACGATAATATTAGGGGAGAAATCTATGAGAGATTGCAACTTATCGCCACAGAAAAAAGAAAGGTAACATCACTGCATTTAGAAGCATTAAATGTAGAAGATCTGAATGAAGACCATACTACGAGCTCTTTCAACCCACGTTGAATTGATGAGGAATGCTGGTTAGTTGGTGACACATCACAGAACAACATCATCAGCATATTTAGACCCTATAAACCTGGTTTGTGTACAGGGATACTTTCAACATAAAAGAAAACAGAAAAGATGTTCGGGTCGTTTCCTGCAAACACACACACGGCATGGAAGACAGAGCATTTCTTACTGTGCAACTTGTTGAAGTAAGTACGATAGGTAAGTGATCACGTAACAGACTACCCACACCCGGGTGAACTATTTTCTCAAAGCATGTTTAGCAACACTAACCTACCCAGGCTCTCAAGGCATTCGAATAATACATGATGATAAGCGTACGGATTGCAATTTTTGTTCTAATGCAGAGGCTATAGAATGTAAAAGATAAGCCAGTGCAACCAATGTGGAGCGCTGAGGTCAATATGCAAACTCGGTGATATCCTCCTCAGGAACGGCTGAACAAATTCGCGGAATCAACAGTTATTCAAAAAATTTGAATCACAGATTTACATGCAAGTTGGCGATATTTGTGATCCATTTTTGTACTGGAGTTATACTAGCCTTTCTTCATGTGTCCCGGATTAAACCTGTAATGAGGCAACAGTTTCAAAGATATGTTAAAGGCAAATGGTAAAAGAGCACCCGGAACATGAGTTTTGCTGGCCTTTAATGTTAGCAGTTTCTTGTGAAAGTTGCTTTAGTCGAAGAGTGCAGCTGGACTTGAGCTAATACAGGAGGGCAAGAAAGGTGAGCTTAATGGGGCGAACCTGAATTCATAACTCAGTTTAACCACATCCACTTTATCGCTCGGTCTGCAAACGCTCTTCACACAGAGCTGTTTCAGAATCCGCCATTAATCACTACAGGTATGTTTGCATAGAATTGCAGACACTAAGAGCGAAGAGAGATACTGAAGAACTCCTCAGGATATTAAATCTTATGCAGTGAAAAGACAAAAAGTATAGGAGGAAGGACAACTGACCAAATGCTGGAATTCATGGACGCCTTATAGTTTAATAAATAAAGCTGGATAAGTAAGTTCAAAACGATTGGATCCAGTATTTCTTTGATAATAACCTTCAGACAATTAGCAAATTTGACAAAATGGTGCATTAGATGGTGGATATGAAAAACATACCTTAACATCTCCAAATGGCTTACACATGTACTGTATCCTATAAGGAAAATTCTAACCCTTTAATACCACACGTACTTGTTCCAACTGGTTAAATTATTTAGAAAAGTGCACATCATAGGTTATCAATGTTTTCATCTTGACAATTATCGCCGTATGAATTATCCTATTTTTGCAAACAGCCAATATCTTGCACCTGCGTCGATCATCCCAGTATAAGCATAAAAATAAAAACCGCGCACAAAGAGCAAATCTGACTAGGACTCACCCATATTGTTCACTCAAAAATAAGCAATGCAATATACGTTCAATTTGCCGTAGCGTGGACGGTATCGCTTCTCGACTCCCTGTAAGGTTACATCTGCAGTTTACTGCGATATGATGGATAAATAGAATTAACCATTTCCATAATGTGGTTCTGCCGAAGTTGAGTGAACAACATTTTGGTATGAACGGCAGAATGTCGTCGAGTGTTTCAATAGAGCTCATTGCACCTTATATTTCATAGGTACATAAGAAATTGACATCTAGCTGGATTTCTTACAAATACAATTTAAAAAAACATCATAAGTATTAACGCAACTAGAACGATGCGCGCAACCATACTGGACGAAGAATCGCATGCATTTTCATTTTTTGTCCCACTCGGCGGCAAAGCAAACTGATAATTACTTTAATAAACTGGGCACCCAAAATCATTAGCGGTGACACCATTACTGTTGAACTTAGGAGGATCGTACGGACGCTTTTTCGGAATGCTTCTCTAGAGTGCCCTATTGCCATGCAAATGAAGCCATAACTCCATAGATTCCGATCACAAATGCCAAGGCAAACAGCTGCTTCAGGCGTTTACTATTAGGAGTGATTTATCTGCTGTGATATATACACGAGAACAGATACAACTCTGGCAGAAATATTTTTCACACAGATAACCTTAACGCCAATGTTATGGGGATATTTTTTGATAATGGACACATATAATTAACTGGTTAACTCCGATCAACGACCTTTTGATATTCACGTACTCTTTGGAGTTTGTTATTTTAGGCTCAAATCAAAATGCTTATAATAACAAAAAAATGAATTGCTACAAAATTCGTGTATCAACTAGCTGGATGGATTTAAGATAATTACACCATGCATCATTCTGATGTACACTTGGCACCTAAATGATAGAGGTACTTGCTTTGAAATTTCGTATTGGGTAACTTTGCAATAAACAAAAGTCTGATGCACGGTTTCTTGTTAGCGCTGAGGAGGTCAAATTCAGGTGCAGCATGCCAAATACACACATCATATAGAAGGTCGTTTGCACGTCTGAACTTTTGTGACAAACATACAACGATTATCAATCGCATTGCTATCATAGGTTCTACATGCCTTCCGTCACTTATTCACTTAAAGAGCATTGAGAAAACGGCTTTATTGTGTCTAAAATGGTTATCTTCATTCCAACCAATGCACCACAGCTTTTGCAATGCATGCTGCTATAAAACGTGTTATGTCACTTTAAAAAATAATTGCGCATTAATTGTGCTACCTTTGTTTCTGCTTATTGTAAATGTAAAAGGCATTTTACAAAGGATGAAAAATTAGTTTGCGTATACTAAACAACGCTGCTGTCGTTTGTTCTCAAAAGCCGAAATGCTATCATATTGAAACCTTCAATTCTTCCTTATCATCTGCCTCTTAAACGTGGCAATGCTTGTGAGATCCGATAAAAGTAAAAATTGAAACTGTCGACATTTTCTCTAGTATCCTGTAATTAAGGTTTGCACATAATTTGAAATAGCTACTGCAGCAATATGCCGTGGCATACCGTCTAAACCGGCATCAATACCTAAGAGTCAGAATGTTAGAATTTAGCGCTTAATGCTGGGCAGACTTACATAATCTACCCAAGTTTCCAAGAAAATATCATCAGCTGCTAATGCTCCAGACTATTTAAAACTCGCTATGATACCTGCAGAGAAAAATAACCAGGGTAAATCGATTTATCCATTGAGCGATGGACATATTAAATTTAAGTCCACCTATAATAAGCTAGACAGACACAAACTAGAAAAGTCTCTACTGATTATTTGGAGATAGCTCACAAAACGATTGAAGCTCCGACTATACTGTTACAAGCGAAGGAAATCCAAGGAAGATTCATCTTATACCCACCGGCAACTTCATGGCAGCTAATGAAACATAAGTGTTTAAAACGTTACGAAATGCGAACTATTTATTGAGCAGCAATTTCCCTTATGTTTTGCCTAATTATTATTATATGTTCCGCACAAAACAAGTGGTATGGAAGACACTTGGTGCGGATCCTTAAGGTTCAAGATCAAATATCAGTGAATAGCGACCCCATTTTATCCAATCCAGCAATTCACTGTTACCAGGTGAGTTTTCAACAATGGTGTACATATGGCAAAAATCAGAATCTAAAAACGCTGGGAAAAACGATCGTTAAATCTTCCTGCAAGGAAGGTCTGGCGAAGTCAGCTATTGCTGACTTTGAAGAGCCTGATCCCAACATATTCACTACCACGGATACTGGTATTTTACATGAGTTGAAATACTAGCAAGTGTATCGCAGTCAAAAAATAACAATACTAGTAAAAACTATTATACTAGATTAAGTACCTCCTCTGTAGGTCAAAATGAATAATAGTCTTACCGGTGCAATTGCAGAATATGCTGTTCTCTTTGATAAAAGACTTAACCACACTGCAAATGTACCTTCGAATCCTTCCAATACAATAAATATACTGAGAGAAACCAAACAAGATCTCAAACCGCCATTGCTAACATTATTCCATCTATTAGGGCTGTACAACCCAACGATGCTCCAACAATGTTACGAGATGCATCAAATGCCTAACAACACCAGAATGCTAAAACAAATGCAGCAGTGATAAAAGCAAGCGAAAACTGTATATCAGGATTGTTATTTGACAGTAGTTAATTTTGAGTTCTCTACAGGTTAACCCGGATATATCGGGTATATTATCTTCTACTCAGTAAAAGTTTTGCTGCGAGATTTAACCATGGGAACGGAAAACACTGCACAACGATGGATCGTTACTTTGGAGATATCACGCGATACCTAACCTAAATAAATGTGTGTTCTCTGAAGTGGAAGTCCAAAGCATTTTAGTTCGTGCTCAGAAACACTGTTATTTTAAAAATCCACAATCAACAGTGCCGTCTAAAGCTCTCGCTCCAAGGCTAGCACAAGATAATCGCACAGTAAATTCGCTGAAGCACCCAGATTTTTCAAGAGAATGTCCAGGGTTCATTGTATCTTTACATTCCATTTATCTGACCTGGATGATCTCACAGACAAGATTTTTCTCTACGTGACGAAAGAAGTTAATATCCTCAGTTGCTTTCATGCTTATCCGGCAAAAATCAGAAGGAATTCTACAGAACCACACATCCTAGCATCACAGATTACGGAATTTTGTACCATTCAATTAACTCCCTGCTTGTCAAACATGTTTTGGCAGGTCATCGTCTCGTACTCTACTTTATGCCTCCCATTTTGAGTGTGAAACTTAGATAGACGTGACGAATATTGAAGAAACCTTGGTGCCAATAATATAAACGTACAAACCCTAGAGATTATCTTAGTAACCGTATGTGTATACCTAACTGGTCCATCTAGCGAACGTCGCTTATAATTTCTTAATCTAATCCCCACCAGTACTTATCTTAGCATACATCTTTACGATTTTAGCCGCTACTACTTTAACACTGCATTCCCAGCTTGATTGTATCCCTATCAGTGTATATGTTGGCCCAGAGAATCTAAGTCTGTCAATAATTTACAGCGCAACCGAGTGACACATAACTAAATGAAATAATCAATGTGACGCTTATCAGATCGCAGGAAACAAATTACACCGCAACTTTTACGCAGCTAATTATGAAGCCGGATGAATTATGCATTCCAGCATTGATACTCAAACTCTTGTTTAAAGAGTTGGAATGACCTAATCATCATTTCGGCTCGTATATTTATTTTTACATTGACTGGTTGCAACCCATCAAACTCTGATATGCTCATCGTAATCAATGCACTTAATGTATTTCATTGCATTTCTGATTATCCTGCACGGCACAAATATAGGTGTTAAGTCTACAATCTTATCGTCCCTTTGGGTAGGGCTATCTGATTAAAAATTAAGGTAGCGTTGTTGCATCCGTAGAGCAATTACGGCTGCAGACTCGCGACGACTATATTATCAAAATCCAGGAACAGAATCCAAAGTTAGCGATACACAGCCCGTATTTTCGGTGGCTCTCGAATGCCAGGCTGAACACCGCACAAACTGAAAATGATACGTCAAAGGTTTAAGCTTAAGCACATACATAACACACCGATAATGGTAAAGTTCAAAATGCAAGCGCTCATTGGAACAAAGACCGCTAAGCTAATACCCGATTCAGAAGTGATTCGCCTGGATATTCAATCAATGTAAACACTCTATCGGCCGCGGGAACAGCAACCCACCGACGTGAGTCGATATGTGATAGGGGGCGGAGTGAGGGTGGGTCCGCAGTCAAGGGCAAAAACAACAGAATCCCCCGAACGGAACCCGTTTTTTGCTTTTTTTGTTTGAGCACTATAAGGTCTATGTGGTGCCTAGCTGGGTCTCATCACATGGTGGTGCGATAGATAGCAATTGACCTTTTCTCCCTCCAGGTTCTGCTAGTAAACAGACGTACATTTTACCCGCATCCGAGAAAGATGGTCCAAGTGGAAACAAGCCTGGAATATGGGTCTATATATGAAAATAATGGACTGGCGGGAGCTCAATATTGAGGAGAATAGAAATGTCAATCAAGCAAGTGTATGGTGCCACAAGCCGTACGGCGGAATCACAAAGGAATATGCTATTTAGCCAATGACGGTAGATACTAGCTGGACAATGCAAGCTCCGAGCGTAATTCACTCTTCAGCACAGCCGTCACTAGAAGTTCAGCCAAGATGGATATTTTGCGTATCGCACATGAACAAGATAAGGAATATACAACATAATAATTACATACAATGGTGGCAAGAAAAACTGTGGCTAATGGTGCGTCGCGTGCTTGATCAGAGCAACACTTCTCGCTTGTGATTTCCTAACCTCACCAAATTAGACACCCGTCCAATATTAGTGTATCAACCCATTAACCGGTGTACACTGGTGGTACCTCTTTCAGAGCGTGTAAAAATAGACGATATACTAGAGCACTGAGACAATATGCTATCCGCCACCAAAACCCAGACAATATGTGCTCAAAAACGTTCTTCGTTCGGATTCTGTGTATTGCCCTGGACCACACAGCTATCACAACGAGACTCACGTTGAGGATACTCCGCGATAAACCATCGTAATCACTTTCAGAACGGAATAGTTAGCGTTTCGTTCCAATGAGACCTTGAAACTTTTGAACTTTACCATTAACTGTTTGTTTTTATCTGTTACAGCTTAACCTTATTGCTATATCAGTTATGTGGTGTTCGGCCTGACGACAGCCACCGAAACCAAGCTTTCGCTAACTTGTTCTGCGGTCTGATGTCCACGCCAGGGATAATTACAAATCTCCACTTGAAACAACACCAAGTCCTGTTGTGCTCAAATGGCTGTATCAGTACGTCTAAGTTCTGCACAAAAACTTGAGTTAAGCGAGAAAGTGACCATGCTTGTTGTTTGATGAATGTGGTTTCGCGTTGTGAATAACCTAAACCCTTTTACAAAAATCTCCCCATAGAAAATCGGATTAATCCAAACTAATGTGGCCGCAGAAACGGCATACGTTTGAATGAGCGTGATACCGAAATGCCTAGAGACTTGATGAGCCAGGGAAGTCTAATCGCTGACGCGTATTCTGGGGGGGGCCGTCACATTGATGACAAAACTAGGCACGCAGTGTAGCGCAAACAATTCGCGCTGCGATAACATTGTAGTATTCAACCGAAAAGTCACAAACAATAGGAGAAACCATAGCCACATGCCAGCGTCAGGGGTTCTTTGCACAACTAAGGCAATTACTATTCTATATTTTCGCCACCCCGAACCGGAAGGTATGTTCACAATTATAATGTCGACAGTTGCACGAACTGGGAAAAGATATTGGCATTGATAGGTGAGACCTCCAAAATAATAGGATGGCACGAAACTATTTATCATGCTAGATCCGACTCGCAAGATTATTCAAAGACAAAATTAAGGATAAATATAACAGATGCATTATATTGAAATTTGTATGCCAGTTCTATGCCCTACGCCGTCGACAGCATAAGCGTCTGCAGCAATTTAAGTCAAACCCAGGTCAATACTGTTACCAATATCGAGAAATACACACAAAAGCTTAAGGTCTTTGCTGAAAAAAGACCCCTAGTTTTGCTCTCAAAGCTCATCAAACAAAATGAGAACGTGCATCTTTTAAGGCCTGATAAGGGTACAGGGAACGTGTTAGATTGCAGAAACGAGCAGAAATATAACATCCGACAACAAAGATATAACGTCAATCCTTAGCGAATATGCTCAAGTTCCGGAAGAATGTGGTAGTAATGAAATGGCAAAAAAACAGCAGCAAAAAACGAAAAACAGCTAACTATGCTTATCTACGACGGCGCTTGAAACATGTAAAACTTGATTGATCTCCGCCACGTTCGAATACATTCGTCCCCCAACTCAGGGGACGCGTGCTCCCGAGGATACATCTACGGCTTACCCGAATAGTGCATAAGGAAGGACTTCCACAAGGCCTATAACTAGACATGTGCAATTAACGAATCACGCAAACACCAAGTGGCGTTAAAGCTAAGCTTCTAGAGCCGGAGAGAAAACCACTATTCCCAGGTACCGCCTGACGAGAACACATGTCATTTTCTAGACTCTAAATACAGCTTCATCTAACCGGAAGAAAGATGTTTTCCAAAGGATTTGGGATTGTCGCTCTTCAACCATCATTCCGTTAGAAGAGACAATTAGACTATAATATCGTAACAACAGTCTACGACAAATAAACAGGGTATCGGCCCTTTCAGACTGAATCGGATTGAAAACAGCTACTGCTGCTGTTTACTATACAACATACTAAGTATCAGGTTTATACGGGCATATACAGACAAAGAGATCAGCGAGTTAGCAATGTCGGCTCACCCCAAATCCGCTACTGGCGGACAATTATCATGAACAAATTAGAGCGCTACCTATCGTGAGCGGATCCATTACCAGTCACCAATATTACGGACGATTATGTGGATGACAAAATTTTGCGTAGACCAACAAGGCTAACTGTTGCCCAGATAAACAATTTATCGCATTTTAACTCGCGTACCCTAATGCCAGAGTTCACCAAGAAACTTAAAGGTACAAATGACACGATGTTCCTAACGCTAGCATGTTCAGCTTCAAGTAGACACCAGATGGATCAGTCACAACGGAGGGTGCATATAAAAACAAGTGGAACGGAAAAATATGCATTTTCTCAGTTTTTTCCCCAATAAAATCAGAAACGCAACTTGATTACATGTTCTAACCGAAGGGTCCAACAGCATCCTCTATAGAGAGGACGCAACCCGATAGCTTTTGCGGACGAGAGCATTGACAGTTTCTAAGTGAGGATGAGATTATTTTCGCAAGAGAAACAGCTATCCAGAACACGAAATAATATGCGAGGAAAAGATAGTGGCCTGCAGAGACCAATGACGAGCTAAAACCAGCACATAACCGGTAGAACACAATGCAATACTCGTCTCTCATTTTGATCGGTAGCCATTCCAGGGGCATGGTACAGCGCAGACAACATTTAGAAGATTATCCGCGAAGCTACTCGAGACCATACGTATATTACGCAGCGAGCTTGCGGCCTAAGTTTTAACGTTCAACACACCAATCGGGAGACCCCCACACTCAAAGACAGACTTCCTTGGTCCATGTAATGCTTTTAGTGTTAATATTCCTTTCTTAGTACCGATCGGTACGAGCACAAGATACATTGGGAAAACTACAGGAGGCCTGTCCTGAGAGAATAACGCCAGAGCTATTGGATCCAGAACCTAAGCTCAACAGCATTGAGGGAGTTAAAAGACAAACTTTGATGAACCGCGTTTTTGCACAATTTGCTTGACTTCTGAAAACAACCAAATTTGAACTCCCCGCCAAGTATTTTCCAACCCATTTACGAGAACCGTGTGAGTACCTGGACATCTTTCACGAGCAGTTAGACACAAAGTCGTATACAACAGCAGGCAGCTGAGCCAATTGCGGCTATCCGCCCAACCAAGAACCCAGACAATAGATGTGCTCAACAACGGTTCGTTAGCCGGAATCTGTGATTGCCCCTGAGCCCACCAATCACAACGACTCACGTTGAGGGATCTGGGCCGCCCGCGATAAACCATCCGATCACTATCTGATCGAATTAGTTAGCGTTTTGTTCCAATGACCCCTAGAATTTTGAACTTTAACCATTAACTGTTGATTCTATGTTAACTTAAACCATATACTTAATCAGTTGTTGTATGTTATAGGGCCTGACGAGAGCCACCGAAAACAAGCTTGTTGCGCCCTAAACTTGTTTGTTTACTGATGCTCCACGCCCTGGGAATATTTATTTTCACTTGAAACAATTAATCATATGTATTCAATCCTATACACAGGGTAGCACCAGAATAGACCAGCCAATATTAACTAAGCCATATGTCAAAGAAAATGTTCATATTCAGCTGAGAAGGCTTTTTGTCAGTTGCACACAGCTTGTTTGGCATGATGAGAACAGTCACCTGGTTTGTGCCATCACTTTCATGCGACTGAACCAGACTTTAAAAAAACCAGCACTGATTTACATAAATCTATTGGGGAAGTTCTCTTCAGCCGCAGCTACATTCAGAACCGAGCAAATGAAGATTCTATTCTGCAACACACCGAAGCTTTTACTATCAGTCAGGACACTTGAAATAAAAGTGCGACTACTTCCACAAAAATGGCTTACTCAAGAAAAGATACCTACTTAAAAATGTACAAAATAAAGGAGGGCTTATCTATCAAGATCTACAAAAGGTCAAAAATTCTTTGTCAAACACCTAGCCTATTCGTCATTATCAAAACACACTATTTCTAGAATAAGGACATTCTCACCGTCTGTTGAACCACAAAGGACATTGAGTGAATAAGAGCCAGATCTGATAAAACATATAAACTTACCAATGCGCTATTTAAATTGCGCACCGTTCGTTTATTAATCGTATATCGCGTTCAGCGAAGCTGTTCAAGCCGTCACACACTCTGGACGGGTGCAAGATATAGTCCCCGCAATGTTTCAACACCGTACAGTGTTCAACTGGGCTACGTGCTAAACGTCCTCTTGTGCGAGCGTAAGAACAGATTAAATTTATCGTCCTATACTCAAAACAAACCGCGTGCGATCTCTGCAACCAAGCATCATCCCACACCTATAACACGCACGCGCACTTTAGCCCTTATGATATCCATTATAACGCATGGTATTTCCGGTTTTCATCTAATATATGACATCGCTTGAGGCGGCCGTCTAGGTAGCGGCTGATATGTGCTAACGCTCTTGTACACCACGAACACCACCTTGCATGTCGTAACCGAAGAGTTTCCAAGTAACCGCAGGCTTGATTCCAACCCAATCCACAAGCACTCCAGTAAACATCTGACAGACAATTATCGATACGACACGCTACGGTCCTCTTATCACAGCTCTATACATGCTTTACATGTCATCACATAATACCTAAGTAACAGCGATGCGCTTGCCCTTAACAGTTACTGCCTTCTTCATGTCTTCAAGGATAATGCTTATAAATCGGACGGATGAACGGGCATCATGTTTCTCTGCTTCCCATCTTGGAGATTAATGCAATTTAGAACGTTAAAAAACCATAATAAATCAAATTATGGCAAACTTGGTAGGTGAACTATGGGTGGGAAAGTTTCTTTTTACCGCTCTTGCATTGTTGCGTGTGTTCACCGTGCAACCAAATCTGGTGGAAGGCAAGACAAGACACACTCGGCTGACCAGAGACGGTACAATCGGCAACCATGCGAACGTTTCCACTTATAAGTCCAGACGCGTGAAAACAATTGGAGTTTTCGGAATAAAACATATGTCTGCACGCCAAGCCAAGTCCGGTGACGTCCGCCGTTTAGCTATTAAGTTTTGTTCCCCCTGCCGTCTGGCCATCTGTAGCTTAATGAACCCCAATATTTGCACTTTCCACACGCTTCACTCACAACTAAACGCATCCAAAAACAATCCACTTTGTTTCTGGAAAGGACTTCTGTAACGAAGAGCATTTAATACAGACAACTAAAAAGGGCAAATCAGAGACCTACAGTAATATTAGAATCTAGATAGAGATGTGCTCTGAATATTATTAGCATTTAATTGCAAACCAAAGACAAGCGGACCTGGTAATGTCCAATTATTTTGGCAATAATATAAACCTTCTCTACAACAAAACAAAACACTAACTCCACATTAAACTAAAAAGCCACTGTTGTATGGCTTAGTTTTTTGGGACCAAGCATTAGTTAAGAGGTTTACCGACCAACGGTAGTCCCACAATCACGTTAATGTGAGAATTCCCTGGAGTGACTAACCGCCTCAAAAAGTGGGAATGTCCATATATGAGTCCGGAATTGAAGCGGTTATGTGTAAACAGTTGAAGATCGAGTTTATTATTATAGCATGAACGACAACTGATGATATAAAGTCCGTCCGACCAGGAATTGTGTGTTAGCAAGATGCTTGGCACCATACTCTGACGATTTCTTCTTCACTCAATCCGTTACTCTTTCAGTTGTCTTCTCAGACATGCCGGAGAGCTGACATCTGCTAGATTGCGCCTGTTTGTTCAGTTGCGCTAGGTATACATGGAAGTAATTAAAATGTATCCGTGGCTTTGCCTTTATATTGACGTACTTATTTTATTTCGAGTCGTTACCATTAGGTGATTTCATTTATGCATTGCCTGCGATTTAGTGATTACCTTGTCTGAAATTTGATGCTTTTGGTAATGTTGCTTTATTTACTTAAATGGAGTGGCTGTTAAAAAAACTACTTACTATTTATCTAATAATGACTACTATCAGTGCGGTGAAATCTGTACTTCAGCGGGTCATATATATATATATGTATAGATAAATTTGACCCATGGGCAAAAACAGGACAACATGTGAATTGATGTCACCGATCAGAAATACAGATTATATTTGAACATCTCAAATGGAATCGTAGCAACTTATTAACTCTTTCCAACACCACTATCGAAAAACATATTTCAACACATGTTAACACACTTTATTAGTATCAATATAATCTATGGCACATACTTTTTGAAAATTCGTGTGCATTAAATCCTTAAAGAAACCTGAAGAAATAATGGGTTTGGTCATCAACAAACCAAAATATTAGGATTATGGGCCTAGATTAATGTCCATTCTAGTCAACTTATACTTTATACAACCGAATGTGTGTTATTGTAGCACTTACGCTACAACTGCTGACACCTGGATGATATGATCAACATACATGAATGGGGGAGAAAAATGGAAATGCGCACAATTGTTACTCCAACAACCACTCGCGCACCATGCTAGTGATTTTTGCTGGTTCAAACAGCAGACGTGAGCGATTAAGCCAAAGTGAAATGCGATTCAATGATGTTCGGGAGAATAAACTTTGACTTTTGAACGAGTAGAAAATTAAGAGACCGTTTTGGAAAAGTCATTGTAAATTGGATGAAATCGATCAGTTAATCTCATAGAAGGAACGTCATTGGTGGAATCAAGATGACTACAAATGAACAAGCCAAATAAAGAATCGATGGATAAGCCGCTGCAACTAGACTAGTGCTTTATAGATCGTACCAGTAAGATGCAGCATTTCATAAGCAACCTACGGAAAATGACAGAAGAGCAGGATAAACAATCGGAAATGATGAAAAATATCACAAACCTGAATATTAAGGTATGGGGTACTGAAAGGACATTAAGTCTGATAGCATAAGCCGAGTTATTTTAATTGTTGTAACGGTCTAAATATGTGCGTGCGCCAAGCAAGTTACTGGGAAAAGAGGACTGAGATACTTCACTATAGAGTGGTTGGGAATGTGATTTTCATTCAAAATAATATTAGTGGAGAAATCTATGAGAGAGTGCAACTTATCGCCACAGAAAAAAGAAAGTAAACATCACTGCATTTAGAAGCATTAACTGTAAGGTATCTGATTGTAGACCATTCTACTAGCTCTTTCAACCCACGTTGAATTGATGAGGAATGCTGGTTAGTGGGGGACATACATCACAGCACAACATCATCAGCATATTTAGACCCTATAAACGTGGTTTGTATAGGGATACTTTCAACATAAAAGGAAATAGAAAAGGTGTTAGGGTCGCTTCCTGCAAAACACACACGGCATGGAAGACAGAGCATTTCTTACTGTGCAACTTGTTGAAGTAAGTACGATCGGTAAGTGAGTCACGTAACAGATTACCCACACCCGGCTGAACTCTATTTTCGGAGAGCATGTTTAGCAACACTGCCTTATCCAGGCTCTCAAGGGCATTCAATTAAAACATGATGATAAGCGTACGGATTGAAATATTTGTTCTAATGCAGAGGAACTAGAACATAAAAGATAAGCCAGTGCATCCAATGTGGAGCGCTGAGGTCTATATGCAAACTCGGTGATATCCTCCTCAGGAAAGGCTGAACAAATTCGCGGAATCAACAGTTATTCAAAAACTTTGAATCACAGATTTACATGCAATTTTGCGATACTTTTGTGATCCCAATTTTTACTGGAGTTATACTACCCGTTCTTTAATGTCCGGGATTACACCTGTAATGACGTATAAGTTAAAGAGATCTGTTAAAGGCTGTGTGAGAGAATCAGCATCCTCCATCAAAGCAAATGGTAAAAGAGTATCCGGAACATGAGTTTTGCTTGTTTTTAAGCTTAGCAGTTTCCTGTGCAAGTCGCTTTAGTCGAAGAGTGCAGCTGGACTTGAGCTAATACAGTAGGTCAAGAAAGGTGAGCTTAATGGGGCGAAACTGAATTCAAATTTAATTTAACCATTTGCACTTCGTCGCTCTGTCTGCAAAAACTCTTCACACAGAGTTGCTTCAGAATCTGCCATTACTCACTACAGTTATGTTTGTATAGCATTGCAGACACTAAGAGCGAAGAGTGATACTGAAGAACTCCTCAGGATATTAAATATTATGCAATGAAAAGACAAACAGTATAGGAGGAAGGACAACTGACCAAATGCTGGAATTCACGGGCGCCTTATGGTTTAATAACTAAAGCGGGATAAGTAGGATCAAAAAGATTGGATCCAGTATTTCTTTAATAATAACCTTCAGACAATTAGCAAATTTGACGAAATTGTGCATTAGATGGTGCATATGAAAAACATACCTTAACAGCTCCAAATGGCTTACACATGTACTGTATCCTATAAGGAAAATTCTAACCCTTTAATACCACACATACTTGTTCCAACTGTTTAAATTATTTAGAAATGTGCACATCATAGGTTATCAATGTTTTCATCTTGACAATTATCGCTGTAATAATTATCCTATTTTTGCAAACAGCCAATATCTTGCACCTGCGTCGATCATCCCAGTATAAGCATAAAAATGAAAACCGCGCACAAAGAACAAATCTTACGATGAATCACTCATATTGTTCACTCAAAAATAAGCAATGCAATATACGTTCAAGTTGCCGTAGCGTGGACGGTATCGCTTCTCAACTCTCTGTAAGGTTACATCTGCAGTTTACTGCGATATGATGGATAAATAGAATTAACCATTTCCATAATGTGGTTCTGCCGAAGTTGAGTGAACAAATTTTTTTATGAAAGGCAGAATGTCGTCGAGTGTTTCAATAGAGCTCATTGCACCTTATATTTCATAGGTACATAAGAAATTGACATCTAGCTGGATTTCTTACGAATACAATTAAAAAAACATCATAAGTATTAACGCAACTAGAACGATGCGCGCAACCATACTGGACAAAGAATCGCATGCATTTTCATTTTCTGTCCTACTCGGCGGCAAAGCAAACCGATAATTACTTTAATAAACTGGGCACCCATAATCATTAGCGGTGACACCATTACTGTTGAACTTAGGAGGATCGTACGGACGCTTTTTCAGAATGCTGCTCTAGAGTGCCCTATTGCCATGCAAATGAAGCCATGACTCCATAGATTCCAATCACAAATGCCAAGGCAAACATCTGCTTCAGGAGTTTACTATTAGGAGTGATTTATCTGCTGTGATATATACACGAGAACAGATACAACACCGGCAGAAATATTTTTCAAACAGATTAACTTAACGTTGATTTTATGGGAATACTTTTTTTGATAATGGACACAGATATAATTAATTGGTTAACTCCGATCAACGCCCTTCTAATATTCACGTACTCTTTGGAGCTCGGTATGATAGGCGCACATCAAAATGCTTATAATAACGAAACAAAGAATTGCTACCAAATTCGTTTTTCAACAAGCTGGATAGAGTTAAGTTAATTGTACCATGCATCATACTGATTTGCACTTGGCACCTAAATGGTAGAGGTACTTGCTTTGAAATTTCGTTTTGGGTAATTTTGCAATAAACAACAGTCTGATGCACGGCTTCTTGTTAGCACTGAGACGGTAAAATTCAGGTGCGGTATGACGAATACACACAACCTAAAGAAGGACGTTTGCACTTTTTAACTGTTGTGACAAACGTACAACGGTTATCAATCGTATCGCTTTCATAGGTTCTACATGCCTTCAGTCACTTGATAACTTAACGCGCATTGTGAAAACGGCTTTATTGTGTCTAAAATGGTTATCTTCATTCAATCCAATGCACCACAGCTTCAGCAAGACATGCTGTTTTAAAACGTGTTATGTCACTTTAAAAAACAATTGTGCATTAATTGTGCTACCTTTGTTTCTGCTTATTGTAAATATAAAAGGCATTTTACACAGGATGAAAAATTAGTTTGCGTTTACTAAACAACGCTGCTGTCGTTTGTTCTCAAAAGCCGAAATACTATCCTATTGAAACCTTCAATTCTTCCTTATCATCTGCCTCTTAAACGTGGCAATGCGTGTGAGATCCGATAAAAGTAAAAATGGAAACTGTCGACATTTACTCTAGTATCCTGTAATTAAGGTTTGTACATAATTTGAAATAGCTACTGCAGCAAGATGCCGTGGCATACCGTCTAAACCGGCATCAATACCTAAGCGTCAAGATGTTAGAATTTAGCGCTTAATGCTGGGCAGACTTACATAATCTACCCAAGTTTCCAAGAAACTTTCATCAGCTGCTAATGCTCCAGACTATTTACAACTCGCTATGATACCTGCAGAGAAAAATAACCGGGGTAAATCGATTTATCTATTGACCGATGAACATATTAAATTTAAGTCCACCTATGATAAGCTGGACAGACACAAACTGGAAAAGTCTCTACTGATTATTTGGAGATAGCTCACAGAAACTTGAAGCTCCGACTGTACTGCTGCAAGCGACGGAAATCCAAGAAAGGTTCATCTTATACCCACCGGCAACTTCATGGTAGCTAATGAAACATAAGTGTTTAAAACGTCACGAAATGCGAACTATTTATTGGGCAGCAATTTCCCTTATGCTTTGCCTAATTACTATTATTAAATGTTCCGCACAAAACAAGTGGCATGGAAGACACTTGGTGCGGATCCTTTAGGTTCAAGAGCAAATATCAGTGAATAGCGACTCCATGTTATCCAATCCAGCTATTCACTGGTACCAGGTGAGTTTTCAACAATGGTGTACATATGGCAAAAATCAGAATCTACAAAACACTGGGAAAAACGATCGTTAAATCTTCGTGCATGGGAAATTCTGGCGAAGTCAGCTATTGCTGCCTTTGAAGAGCCTGGTCCCAACATATTCACTATCACGGGTACTAGTATTTTACATGAGTTGAAATACTAGCAAGCGTATCGCAGTCAGAAAATAACAATACTAGTAAAAACTATTATACTTGATAAAGTACCTCCTCTGTAGGTCAAAATGAATAATAGTCATACGGGTGCAATTGCAGAATATGCTGTTCTCTTTGATAAAAGACTTAACCACACTGCAAATGTACCTTCGAATCCTTCCAATACAATAAATATACTGAGAGAAACCAAACAAGATCTCAAACCGCAATTGTTAACATTATTCCACCTATTAGGACTGTACAACCCAACGATGCTCCAACAATGTTACGAGATGCAGCAAATGCCATCAACACCAGAATGCTAAAACAAATGCAGCTGTGATAAAAGCAAGCGAAAACTGAATATGAGGATTGTTATGTGACAGTAGTTAAATGTGAGTACTCTACAGGTTAACCCGGATATATCGGCTATATTATCTTCTACTCAGTAAACGTTTTGCTGCGAGGTTTAACCATGGGAACGGAAAACACTGCAAAACGATGGATCATTACTTTGGAGATATCACGCGATACCTAACCTAAATAAATGTGTGTTCTCTGAAGTGGAAGTCCAAAGCATTTTAGTTCGTGCTCAGAAACACTGTTATTTTAAAAATCCACAATCAACAGTGCCGTCTAAAGCTCTCGCTCCAAGGCTAGCACAAGATAATCGCACAGTAAATTCGCTGAAGCACCCAGATTTTTCAAGAGAATGTCCAGGGTTCATTGTATCTTTACATTCCATTTATCTGACCTGGATGATCTCACAGACAAGATTTTTCTCTACGTGACGAAAGAAGCTAATATCCTCAGTAGCTTTCATGCTTATCCGTCAAAAATCAGACGGAATTCTACCGAACCACACATCCTAGCATAACAGATTAGGGACGTTTGTACCATTCAATTAACTCCCTGCTTGTCAAACATGTTTTGGCAGGTCATCGTCTCGTACTCAACTTTATGCCTCCCATTTCTATTGGAACTTATAGACGTACGAATATTGAAAAACATTGTGCAATAAGAAAACGTACAACCCTAAGATTATCTTAGTAACGGATGTTATACCTACTGGTCCATCCTAGCGAACGTCGCTTCATTTCTTAACTATTCCCACATACTTATCTTAACATACACTTTCGTTTTAGCAGTATTGCTTTAACTGCATTCTAGCTGATTGTATCCCATCAGTATATATGTTTGCTCAGAGAATCTAAGTCTGTCAATAATTTATAGCGCAACCGAGAGACAAATAGCTAAAGGAAATAATCAATGTGCCGAGGCTAAAACACCACAACTGATAAGCATAAGGTTAAGGTTAACATAAAACAGCAGATAATTGTAAAATTCAAAGTTCAAGGTCATTGGAATGAAAACGCTAACTAATCCGATCAGATGTGATCGATGGCTTATCGGCGGCAGGTCCCTCAACGTGAGTCGTTGTGATAGTGGGCCAGTGCAAACACAGAAGCTGATCGAACCGTTTTTGAGCACATAAGTCTGGGTTCTGGTGACGGATAGCAATTGCCTCAGCTGCTGCTAGTATGCGACATTTTACCGCTCGTGTAAGGTGTTCAGGTACACGGTAAATGGGTTGAAAAGATTGGCGGAAATCAATTTGGTGATTAGAATCAATCAAGTGTGCCAACACGGCGCTCATCACTGATTTCTTTTACCAATGCGTAGATTAGCTGGACAATGCTCGCGTATTCTCTCAGACCGCCTCCTAGTAGTTCTTCCAATGTATCTTGCTCGACATGAACAAGAGAAGGAATATACAAAATAATAATTGGACAATGGTGGAAGAAAAACTGTGATGAGCGCCGTGTTGGCACACTTGCTTGATTCTAATCACCAAATTGACTCCCGCCAATATTTTCAACCCATTTACCGTGTACCTGGACATCTTTCACGAGCGGTAAAATGTCGTATACTAGCAGCAGCTGAGGCAATTGCTATCCGCCACCAGAACCCAGACTTATGTGCTCAAAAACGGTTCGTTCAGATTCTGTGTTTGCCCTGGCCCACTATCACAACGACTCACTTTGAGGGACCTGCCGCCGATAAGTCATCGATCACTTCTGATCGGATTAGTTAGCGTTTTCATTCCAATGACCTTGAACTTTGAACTTTACCATTATCTGCTGTTTTATGTTAGTCTTAACCTTATTCCTATCAGTTGTGGTGTTTTAGCCTGACGAGAGCCACCGAAAACAAGCTTGTTCGCTAAATTGTTGTTCTGATGTCCACGCCTGGGATATTTTTTCACTTGAAACAATCCAAGGATCCTGTTGTGCTCAAAGAGCTTAATCAGTACGTTAAGTTCTGCACAAAACTTGCGTTAGCGAAAGTGACCATGCGGTTCTTTGATGAATGTGTTTCGCGTTGTGAATATCCTAAACACTTTTCAAAATACTCCGTACAAATCGGATTAATCCAACTAATGTGGCGCTGAAACGGCATACGTTGAATGAACGTGATACCATTGCCTCGAGACTTGATGAGCTGGAATGTAATCGCTGCGCGTATTCCGTCACATTGGACAAACTGGACGCAGTGGAGCGCAAACAATTCGATACCTTTATTCAACGAATAGTCACAAAGCAAGAGGAGAAACGCTTAGCCTCATTGCGGCGGCAGGTTTGCACAACTAAGGCAAATACTTTATTCCCCCCCGAACCGGAAAGGTATGTTCACAATTTTACGTCGCTGCACTTGGATAAGACATCGCTTGAGGTGCTCTCACTTGGTCCAAACTTTTTCTGTCCCCGCAGTTATTCCAGACAATTAGAATTAGAAGTGCAGTTTGAAAATTTGTATGCCCAAGTTTCTATGCTTACGCCGTCGTCAGCATTAGCGTCTGAGCATTTTAAGTCTACCCTGGTCAATACTTGTTACCAATATCTGAAATACAAACCTAAGCTTAGGTATTTGCTGAAAAAAGACCACCTCGATGCACTCAAAGCTCTCAAACAAAATGAGAATGTGCTTCTTTTAAGGCCTGATAAGGGGGCAGGGATCGTGTTGATGCAGAAAGCAGATTACATCGACAAGATGAACGTCATCCTTAGCGATTGCTCGAAGTTCCGGAAAATGGAGAATGAAAAGGACAAAACTGCAGTAATAGAAAAGACAGTTACTAAGCTTCTACGGCGCTTGAAACAGGAAAACATGATTGACTCCGCCACGTTTGAATGCATTCGTCCCACAGGGACGGTGATCCCGAGACTCTACGGCTTACCGAAGGTGCATAAGGAAGGACTTCCACTAAGGCCCATACTAGACATGTGCAATTCACCGTATCACGCAACAGCCAAGTGGTTAGCTAAGCTTCTAGAGCCGGTGAGAAATACTATGTCCAGGTACAGCCTACGAGACACATTCAGTTTCTTAGACTCCATAAGAGAGCTTCAGCTAACCGGAAGAAAGATGTTCTCGTTGGATGTGGTGTCGCTCTTCACCAATATTCCGTTAGAAGAGACAATTGACTATATATGTGACACCATTCGAGACCATCAACTGGGCATCGGCCTTTCAACTGATCGATTGAAACAGCTACTCCTGCTGTGTACTAGTAACATACAATTTCAGTTTAACGGGGCCATATACAGACAAAGAGATGGAGTAGCAATGGGCTCACCACTTGGACCGCTACTGGCGGATGTGCTCATGAGCAAATTAGAGAATACCTATCTGAGCGGAGTCATTACCAGTCTACCATATTACGGACGATATGTGGATGACATATTTTGCGTGACGAACAGGCACTGTTGCCCAGAGACGATTTTATCCCATTTTAACTCAGCGCACCCTAATGCCAGGTTCACCCTAGAAACTGAAGTCAATGACACTATGTCCTTCCTAGACGTTCAGCTTAGTAGACGACCAGATGGATCAGTCCAACGGAGGGTGCATAGAAAAACAACGTGGAACGGACAATATATACATTTTGCCAGTTTTGTCCCAATAAATCAGAAACGCAACTTGATTAGATGTCTAACCGAAAGGGCCAGAAGGATTTGTAGTGAGGACACACTTGCGGACGAGCTCAGTTTCTTAAGTGGCGTTTTCGAGAGAAACGGCTATCCAGAAAAATTTGTTCGGAAATATATGGACTGCAGAGAAATGAGAGCTAAACCAGCTTCGGTAGAAAAGAAACCGGTTTATTTGTCGTTGCCGTTCAAGGGGGATGGCATAGCGCAGGCAACATTTAGAAGATTATCCGAGGCTATGAGTCATACGTACTACGCAGCAAGCTTGCGGCTAAGTTTTACTTCAACACCAATCGTGAGGCCCCAACTCAAAGACAGACTTCCCTGGTCATGTACTTCTTATTGTGTATATTCCTTCTCTTGTTCATGTCGAGCAAGATACATTGGAAGAACTACTAGGAGGCTATCTGAGAGAATACGCGAGCATCGTCCAGCTAATCTACGCAATGGTGGAAAAAAAACTGTGATGAGCGCCGTGTTGGCACACTTGGTTGATTCTAATCACCAAATTGACTCCCGCCAATCTTTCCAACCCATTTACCGTGTACCTGGACGCCTTTCACGAGCGGTAAAATGTCGTATACTAGCAGCAGCTGAGGCAATCGCTATCCGCCACCAGAACCCAGACTTATGTGCTCAAAAACGGTTCGTTCAGATTCTGTGTTTGCCCTGGCCCACTATCACAACGACTCACTTTGAGGGACCTGCCGCCGATAAGTCATCGATCACTTCTGATCGGATTAGTTAGCGTTTTCATTCCAATGACCTTGAACTTTGAACTTTACCATTATCTGCTGTTTTATGTTAGTCTTAACCTTATTCCTATCAGTTGTGGTGTTTTAGCCTGACGAGAGCCACCGAAAACAAGCTTGTTCGCTAACTTGTTGTTCTGATGTCCACGCCTGGGATATTTTTCACTTGAAACATTATTATATGTCATCTTTGCACAGGGTACACCAGATAGACCAGCCAATTTACTAAGCCATATGTCAGATAGTGTTCATATGCAGCTGAAGTTTTTGTTCAGTTCACAAGCTCGTTGGCATGTGAATAACAGTCACATGGTTTTGTGCGCATCTTTGCGCCGACCAGAGCTATAAACAGCTTCATTTACATTATATCTATGGAAAAATCTCTTCACTGCTGCTGACATTCGAACCGGGGCAAATGAATTCTATTGCAACAACAGAAGCTTTTACTATAGTCAGGCCACTTGAAATAAAGTGCGGACTACATTCCACAAAAATGGCCAATAAAGCAAAGATACTACTCAAAATGTACAAACTAAAGGAGGCTTTCTTCATGGTTCTACAACAGCAAAACTTCTTTGTCAAACACCTAGCTATTCGTCAGTCAAAACAAATTTTAGACTAAGGACATTCACCTTCTGTTAACAACGAAGACATGATAAGAGCTGATCTCATAAAACATTATAACCTTACCATGGTGCTTTTTATTTGCACCGTCGTTTATAATCGTATATCCATCAGCGAAGCTGTTAAGCGTCACGGTGGTGCAGATTTTGTCCCCGAATGTTCAACACCGTACAGTGTGCACCTGGGCTACGTGCTAAACGTCCTCTTGTGCGAGCGCAGAACAGATTAAATTTCGTCTTATCTAAACATACCGCGTGCCGTTCTTCTGCATCCAAGTTCATCAACCTTAACACGCACGCGCTCTTTAGCCTTTGATATCCATTATAAGCATGGTTTCCGGTATTTCATCTAATTTCTGCATTCGCTTGAGGCGGCCGTCTAGGTAGCGGGCGATTGTGCTAACGCTCTTGTCCACCACGAACACCACCTTCAGTCGTAACCGAAGAGTTTCCAAGGTAACCGCAGGCTTTGATTCCAACCATTCCACTAAGCAATCCAAGTAACCATCTGACAGACAATTTCGATACGACACGCTACGGTCTCTTATCAGCTCATCCAGCTTCTACATGTCTTCACATTTACCTGTAACAGAGATGCAGTGCCCTTACAGTTAATGCATTCTTCATGTCTTCAGGATAAGTGCATTTACATCGGACGGATGACGGGCATATGTTTCTCTGCTTCCCATCTTGTGAAATGCAATTTAAAGGTTAAAAAACCATATAAATCAAATTAATGGCAAACTTGGTAGGTGAACTATGGGGAAGTTTTTTTCCGCCTTGCTTGTTGCGTGTAGTTCCCGTGCAAACAAACTGGTGGAAGGCAGACATGACAACTCGGCTGACCAGAGACGGACAATCGCAACCATGCGAACGTTTCCACTTATAAGTCAGACGCGTGAAATCAATTGGAGTTTTCGGAATTAAACATATGTTGCAGCATGCCAAGTCCGTGTGAAGTCCGCCGTTTGGCTATTACGTTGTCCTGCTCTGGCCATTGTGCTTAATGAACCCCAATATTTGCACTTTCCACACCTTCCACACGTACGCACAAATACAATCCACTTTGCCTGAATGGACCTCTGTAACGTAGAGCATTTAATACAACAACTAAAAAGGCAAATCTGACCTACAGAAAATTATAGATAGATGTGCTCTGAATCGCTTCCTTTAATTGCACCAAAGACAAGCGGACAGGGTATGTCTATTATTTTGCTTAATATATTCCTTCTTACAACTAAAGCAGAAAACTACCTACACAGTAACAAAAAGCCACTGTTGTATGGCTTAGTTTATCGGGACCAAGGCATTAGTTTAGAGGTTACCGACCAAGTAGTCACGCTTCCGTAATGTGGAGAATTCTGGAGTGACTAACCGCCTCAAAAGTGGAGAATGTCCTGATGACGGTGGAATGCTAAATAACCCAAAACATGGATTTCTGAAGGAGCGCTCCTATATTATATGTCACATTGTCTCCCACAACAATAACACCCACTTTTTGCACTGGGAAACACATTGTTAGCGATCTTCTTAGAAATGCCGAAGGCCTTGATTTGTGCCATACGATAGTGTAAATAAACATTCGAAACATTTAGAAACTGCGCATATGCAGATAAGTTCACAGCACGGCACTCAAAGGCCAACCCATGTACTAAAAACGAACGTGTGCACTAGGGAAAAAGTGTTCCTAACGCTATCATTCAAAGGCGACACAAACGAGATTTGATTCCGATAACGTCACCGTCAATCTATGATCAAGTGTTATTACGCCTCTGAGCTTGTACTTTTGCACCAAGGTAGCAAGTCGCTGTTTAAATCCAACTTGGACAAGCCAGACTTTTAAGTTACTGCTTCAATCATTTACCTGTTTCACTGTACCTGCGGTAGCGAGTACGTTGGCCGAACTAAGCGCAAAAAGTCCACATGGATTTCAGAGCATATTCCTCGAAACCTGATCGCGAATGGTCAAACGCTGCCTGCCAGTTCCATATCATGAAACATGCTTGTCTGTACCACGTATGAAAACCCTCGTGAATCACCAGGCAGCATCAACCAAGAGAGTGGCTGAAACCCAAGTTGTAAAAACCGGCCGACTTTGTCGCCCATCTCGCCCTGCGTAAGTGAGACTGGTGGCCGCACTGCTCTAGGCGGAGTGCTGGCCAGCATCAAATGAACCAAAACTGTAGACCAATTTGATGGAGGGACTCTCGGCCGGGTCGTATGCACTGATCATGCAGCAAATCCCCGATACCTAAGGTAAACAGTAGCAATGGCGTGCGCTCAGGAAGGTGTACAATTTTGCCTAACATAGTTGCAACGACATGTGACATATCTTCGTATTATCGGTAACCCTCACTGTACGACCGGTTAACGACATGTGGTCTACCAATGCAGCGGGAACCCACTGTAAGCCTAGTTTACCGTAACTATTGCTATCCCCAATTGAACCTTCGCAGAGCCAGAGGCTATTCTAACTTAAAGTTACAATTTACCCCACTCGCGGTGGCCTCACATTGTTTTTAAAGAAAAACCTCAATAAACGTTAACAAGAAAGCCTTAAGTGGCGTTGAACGGGTTACAGATCGAGTAGATGCAAAGCACGTGTATATTTATTTTGTACATGCTGCACCATTTATCCACAGTGGTGCAGCGTCACGCACGTACGTGCTTCGGTAACAACCTAATAAACGAACAGCATCCTCCATTCAGTCTTGCTCAGTACGCCATTCGGATACCCTCTGAGCATTTCGGAATATCTCCGCCTCATGGTTTGTTTAACCTAGGCCTTCATGATACTCCAAATGCCTTCAAACGGGTTCAGGTGCGGTGAGTACGGTGTCAGTCGTAGAAGTCTTCCTGAGCCGTAAGCCTCCTCTTGGAAGATACGCTCCAGGTCGGTGTGACGGTGTGCGTTATTACAAATAAGGAGATGCCATGGCATCAAGCAATAACCGAAAGCGCCGCGCACATTTCTTTTATATATCTGCCTAAGGACAAAATATCTGAGCAATCCATCCCCATTCATCTCACTGATCGGGTGCAGATTTTGTCCCCGAATGTTCAACACCGTACAGTGTGCACCTGGGCTACGTGCTTAACGTCCTCTTGTGCGAGCGCAGAACAGATTAAAGTTCGTCTCATCTAAAAATACCGCGCGCTGTTCTTCTGCCTCCAAGTTCATCAACTTTAACACGCACGCGCTCTTTAGCCTTTGATATCCATTATAAGCATGGTTTCCGGTATTAATGTAATTTCTGTATTCTCTTGAGGCGACCGTCTAGGTAGCGAGCGATTGTGCTAAAGCTCTGGTCCACCACGAACACCACCTTCAGTCGTAACCGAAGAGTATCCAAGGTAACCGCAGGGTTCGATTCCAACCATTCCACTAAGCAATCCAAGTAACTATCTGACAGACAATTTCGACACGACACGCTACGGTCTCTTATCAGCTCATCCAGCTTCTACATGTCTTCACATTTACCTGTAACAGAGATGCAATGCCCTTACAGTGAATGCCTTATTCATGTCTTCAGGATAAGTGCATTTACATCGGACGAATGACGGGCATAAGTTTCTCTGCTTCCCATCTTGTGAAATGTAATTTAAAGGTTAAAAAACCATATAAATCAAATTAATGGCAAACTTGGTAGGTGAACTATGGGGAAGGTTTTTTTCCGCCTTGCTTGTTGCGTGTAGTTCCCGTGCAAACAAACTGGTGGAAGGCAGACATGACAACTCGGCTGACCAGAGACGGACAATCGCAACCATGCGAACGTTTCCACTTATAAGTCAGACGCGTGAAATCAATTGGAGTTTTCGGAATTAAACATATGTTGCAGCATGCCAAGTCCGTGTGAAGTCCGCCGTTTGGCTATTACGTTGTCCTGCTCTGGCCATTGTGCTTAATGAACCCCAACATTTGCACTTTCCACACCTTCCACACGTACGCACAAATACTTAAATTCTCTCATGTGCGGTCCACGGCTGACCACTCAGTACCATCCGGATTAAATTTAGATGGGTATTTGATTAAATTTGCTGCATTATAGACGAAAGCTAAGGAGCAACATATTAAACAGATTGCATTATTGCTAAAATTAATCGAGAAATGTGTAAAACTAGAAGGAGATGTATGATGCATTTTCAAAATTGGGTTAGTATTTTAGTAGTTGCTAAAAGGCATCCGCTTCATATTTTTCCAGCGTATAAAAACTTGTAAATAATATCCCATTTATAAAGGTATTGCGTTACGTATTTTTAAATAATTATTTTACTTGTCCCGGTATGTAGGCACAGTGCTATTGTGGGTTTCCTAACGACAACTTTTATCAACTTTCTTTCATACCTTTTGCTGCAATTGTTTGAACTACTAAAGCAAAAACACGGAATTTCCTTTTTATAAACAACTTGAACAGCAACTGCTTTTGACCTTGCTTTTGCTTAAGTTCATTGTGTAATTTGCATGGAGCATGTCTCGCGATGGTGACGCATAAATTATTCCTTTAAATACGTTTGGTTATTTTCGTGATATTCCTCTTATAATGCTACTTAGTTCTATTTCTGTTCAGGATGTAATAAACAGGGACCAAATATCTTGTATCAGTGATCTGCAGTTGCACGCGGTCTACTTAATAAACACTGGCAACTCTCAAGCAAACCTGAAAAGGTCGTTCCAGGAATGCATTATTTTACTAGTTTTACAGCTGTTTTCTGTTATGTAAGCTTATCGTGCATTTGGTTAGACAAATCCTTCCGTCTCTCTTGCAGCGCATAAAAATATGCTAATGCTATGGGAATTGTCATTCAGTTATAATTCGCCCGCCCTTTCTCTTCATTTTCTCTTTATTTATTGTTGTTATTGTTGTTATTGTTCAAGACTGGGTGGACCTCTTTAGGTGAAGTAGTAAAGCATTCAAGTTAATATGTGGAACCATGCAAGGCATATTGCCATAGAGTCACTGGCGTTTACATAAGAGCTTGACTGACAAATTCCGTTAGATGGCGCGGGCTGGATGCCTTGTGTGCTTATACTATATATCCATTAAGCTGCAATTAAACGCGTTAAGCAGGTGGTGGCTTAACTGATTTAAAGCCGCATCGGCCCAGTGCCTGACGTACATGGCGTTGCGAGTGATCCAATTCGAGGGACTATCATGCATGGGAGCAGGTTCTCTGGAAACGGTTACATGGATAGTCATACCACATCACATGAACAGTTTTATTCATTTACTGCTAATCTTACTGACAATCTATCTAATAAATCTAGAAAAATACGGCATATCAGCTGCCTCGAACAGAAATTTAGAAACTGCCAAGAAATAATTGACTTTCGGCGCCATCCCGCCGTACATAAGGATCAAACCACACTGTTGGACTCTGCATCAGACTGTCAGTTAACACACAGCATATTATTTATTTATTAAACAATTTTCATCTGTGTCCAGAGCATTAAGCTCATGAGTTCCGGGATACTAACCTAGCGTTATGCTAGCCGTAGGAGCATCATGCACCCATTCATGATTAAACTTTTTAATCCTAATCCTAACGTTTTATACAGTTCCTTATTGCAGTACACTTGACAATCCACAAAACTTTCGCAATTTATTAAGTTGCGCATTTTGATGGGTAGTTCAACGTTTCATTGCAATAGATGTATGCCTTGACGTTTTGCTCTAGTTTGATGTAATAAACCATCTTACCGTTAAAACTCGGTCCGGGTAGGATTGCTTGCTGCGATTGATATTGTGGTACAATACCCCAGAAAAAGCACGACGCAGAGAATACTGCAGCAATTTAATGAGACTGGAACTAATGCATTGATTCCATGTTCATATAAATGTAAGCCCAATTTCAAAGCATAGCATTATTGAACTAAAGTTTCGCATTTTCGTAAACCCTATGACAGATATCTGCAGCTCATTTTTGTGATTTGTCTTGTTTTTCGCTTTCCTTTCTTGCGTATGAATGTTTTTGGACTGTCTAATTACTGCGGCTGATAGCTTTTGTTTTACGCATTGTCTCGAATGCAGTCAGGCCAGACGATTTACATAATTATTATCTGAACATGTTTTCGGCGACGCTGTAGAGTAATAAGGCAATCAAGCACACCAACAGGTGTCCATAAAGAACTAAATGCGAAGTAGTGAAATGAATACAGATCATTCTCATCGAACTGGTTCGAACGACGAGGAAACTAAACACATTAAGTTATTTAAAAATAGTTGCTACATAAAAAGACCTACAGGACAGCGCAACACATGACTGGGTTTACATAGTCATGTAATTTAAATTGTCCCTAAGATGTTAAGCACATGTGGCATATCCAGGGGTAATATACTACATGATTTTGCACGATACGAACTTCTCTGCCTGTGAGAAACGTCAGGCTTTGTATGCTGATTGCTCGGGTTGACAAAGAAGCTACCTATCCATTTGCCAAACTAAGAAATCTGGTTGCATAAATGTTGCCACCTTGTTTGGCAGCATTCCTAGTGCCGTGGCATATGGTGTGCAATATTACCTTTCGCGTTATTGTAGAAGTAAGCAGCACGCTCTAGAACTGCACCCAGTCGCTGTTGATATCAGTTAAATGTCCGGAAACTCAAGCCGGACATAATATTACAAGCACATTGTGCGAACAGATCATTAAATTGGTGCCATGAAGATTCCACTCCTCAAAGAGTTTCATCACTGATGTGCTTCAGCGCTGTTATTGATGTTATTTATCGCTTGGGTCAGCCTGCACCTGCGAGGCGTGACCCTCTATCTCCCTGATTGAGTCACTTGAGATAACCACGCTTTTGATTTGGCGTAAATTATAGCGTACATCACTCGCGGCGTTCGGTGAAATCCCGCAACTCTGAGAAATCAGTAATTCGCCGTCTTGGGCAACATAGAGTAATTTTCTTAAAAGTTAGGAAGGAATTTTTGGCTATATTCGGTTTCACAAAGGAGCCACTAATTTAATGACGATGATTTAGCCTGTATTTAGTAGGTAATAGCCCCAATTTCTTTCCGCCGCTTTCTGAGCACAAGATTCAAACAATTGGTGCACGGTTTCGGAACAATGCAGTAATTATTAACAACAATTAGTGGCTTTATCTTTTATGGAAGCGATGCTTCGAGCTATGTATATCCAAATCCAGCTCTCAATCGAAAACAGGTGAAATAAGTAGAACACACTTTGTTAATGATGTTGCATTCCATTTGGTTGCAATCCATAGAGTACATTATGTGAAATTATTAATATGTACAGAAAAATATATGGAGTGTATGGAAGGACTAGCAAAAGACATTTTCTATTAACCGGTGATATGTGACAAATATTTTGCATATTACTCACCGTGAGATAGTACCCAGAGGGCCTGCATATATTCAAAAGTGCTTCAGACTTTCGCTTCATCCTAGTAATGACTTGTCTGTAAGCACAACTTTAATTCCCTAGTGACAACAAACAAAGCAAAAAGGGGCGCCATTTGGCTGCCGCTATTTTACTTCCGCAGCATAGTGAGCTACCGTGTGCCTAATTTCCAGGCACCCTAAGTTGCGGAAAGTGATTGGCTATCCCAAACATAGCGGCCTATTTAAGCAAGACAACAATCGACTTTGCATGTTATTTACAGAAGTATGCCTACAGGGCAACACATTCAAGTCGGTTTTAAGTGTTTGTGCAAATGCAAGCAATAACGAACCCACAATGGGAAGGACTAGCCGCTAACATACACACGTGGTGCCACCATCGCAATGACCCTAAACCTTACATTAGTTCCATGGTTTACGTGCTTCAGAGATCCACTGAGCTATGTTGATGGCTCTTTTTTGCACATTCAGATCCGTTCTTACCAGATGGTTGAATGGTTGTAGGCTTGACAACCTCAGCATCCTAGTCTTGCATGTTAGGATTTTGTATGACGGTGGCTCCTTATTCATCAAACGGACTCCTTGTAACACACCGCCAAACTCGCTGCCTTGCGGTCAGGTTTTTGAACCAAAGGCTTTGGTTGAAAACCCTAATAGTTCTCCTGTATAGGCCAGGGAAACCTGACAGTATCCTGCCCTCGCATTACTACCAATATTATCGGAAACAATGTACTGATGCTCTGGCCGTCGCACATTATGATAATGGTGACCTATCTGCTGCATCCAGCAACATGGATAGAGGTTTTGGTGTGATTGCCCCGGTTTTCCCATTATCTTATCCCC
The DNA here is from genome assembly GCA_944474145.2 of Dicrocoelium dendriticum. NCBI lineage: Eukaryota > Metazoa > Platyhelminthes > Trematoda > Plagiorchiida > Dicrocoeliidae > Dicrocoelium > Dicrocoelium dendriticum. The sequence continues at coordinate 160,935,214 of OX104063.1, read as the reverse complement.
TCCTCTTAGCAACTTCACCCTTGTCGTCCCGTTCCAACTTCACTTTCATAACACCTGTTTCACCTTCGGATTCGTGGTCACCCAAAAGTTGCTTCGATAGGCCTTTGAGATCTATTGTCTCATTATGCACTGTCCACAAGCCAATGTCCAACCAAGCGGTCCACCACGGTTCATCGGTTTCTGTTTAGAACCCTCAATGCTCCTTCATATTGGCATGCCTTAATGTACGCATATTGCTATAGATCGGTCAACTGGCGGCACTTGCCCGAACATTAGTGATCTCCTACATCGATATTTTTGCTGCTTATCGGAGACTAGCCTGCAAGACTCGAGCTCTATGCTCAAAATTCAACCACCTTAGGTGACAGCAGTTGCTTATTGCGCCTATCCGCGGACGAGGTAGCTTTGAGCACCGGCCAAGCCAGTATTAGTATTGCCCTGAGTCCGAGGACTTAAGCTGCTATGGTTGATTGGAGCCAAAGCAATTGCCGCATCTGTGCGGTCCGACTGGCTCGATCGTTCAAAAATTTGAAGTCATGTGGGACTAAAATGTGTCTATTCGTCATCGCTACCTATGCACCCAAAACGTCGAGCGATGATTCGGTAAAAGACGACTTCTATCGCCAACTGCACGAGTTCTTTCTCCACAGCAGAAGCAATGAAAATGTAAAGTTGGCTGGGAATCTGAAAGCTCAAGTTTGAAACTTATCCGCTAATGAACTGTATCTGGGTGACTAACAAGGTGTTGGCAACAGTAATGCTAAAGTTGAGCGGTTACTTGATTTGCGTGAACATGCTCGCTCATTTCCTGCGAGCATTGAATTCCGACCCAACACCCGACGGATAGTGACATGGCGTCCACCAGCCACGAAACAGCTATAGACGCAAATCGAGCACATTGCGATAAGTTACCGATGGAGAAGCTGCGTACAGAAATGTCGCTCGTTTTGGAGCACAGGTGTGGACACCGACCATGCACTTATATATGTAGACCTGAGGATGCTGTTTGACGGATGCCTATGTGGACACTTTGATTGCATTGACAATAGCCAATTGACGAAGGCAGCTGTTCGAAATGCCTATCAAAGTATTCTGACAATCGAGTTGAGTAAGCGTTCAATGGATACAACTGAAGCTCACTGGTCTCATGTTCACCAAATCTAACTGGCAGCAGTCAAATCCTCAAGTGATAAGCCTTATCGCAACCTTGGATATTGGGCCTCTTCGCATTATGTGGTAATAATTCATGCTCACCGGCACATTCCGGCAAGAAGCGAACCACGTGAGACTCGCAAAATCATGCGGGCAAAACCCCGTGTTAGCCGGAAGAGAGACCGCGAATTCTGCTGGTCTCAACTTGCATTAGAGCTGGAAATGGCTGCTGCATTTTAACTATCGTACGTTATTCCGTTTGCTACGGGAAACTGTCAGTAGGAGACTTGATGTTAGTGAAACTATACGTGGCAAGTGTGAACAGCTTACACACAACCAGTCAAACACTTTGACTTTTGGACAGAACACTTTGCAAGGCAATTTAATCGGTCTCAGTCGCCAGATTTCCTACCGGCAACTGTTCTCCCGCTCATTAAGCTGTCTATTTTTATCCGCCATTTTGTTCAGATTCCAACGTTAAAGAGGACCAGATGATTTTCCTCCGGTCCTATACAAATTCGGAGACCTGCTCTTGTGGAGGATTTCCAAGAGTTACTGGTGAAACTATGGGAGGAAGGAACTGTCCCAACAGACTGAAGCCGCTCCGTCATAGTCACAATTTTCAAGGATGGCTCACGATCGGAAGGCGGTAAGGTTAAAAGAATCAGTTTGAACCGTAATGCCTAAGAATCGCTTGTTTCTGTCATCTTTCACAGACTGACAGACAATTGTGAAAGCCAGGTTCGAGAAGAACAAGCCGGTGTCGTCGAGGTCGTGGCTGCATTGACCACATCCTCACTTTGCTTAAGTTGGAGCACTGTCACATGTATTGGTGGCCCACGGTTTTCATATTCCAAGCATCAAAGCTGTCTTTGATTGCGTTGATCGCTGTGTTGGTACTGTCTACTCAAGAAAGGAATGCCCGTGAAATATGTAAATATTATCCGAGTATTATACGCACGTAGCACGTGCAGAGTGAGGGCTTACAGCAAGCTATCGCCACGCTTCAGTATCTCCGGTGGTGTGAGACATGGATTCCCGTTGCCGTCTATTGTCTTAAACCTCGATATTGAAGAACTCATGGAGTTTGTATTTACAGGACAAGGATTAGTATTTGTAGATCTACTTCCAGAAGAAAGACTTTTTGACATGGAACATGCAGACGATATTGCCCTCATCTGTGACAGATGCCAGACGAGCCAATCTGCACTGGACAGGTTAACACTGGTTGTCAGCCGCTTCAGGCTTTGCATTGCACCATGGATTTGCAAAGCTTTCACCATGGTCGGCAAGTATCACCTCCTACACGGACACTTGGTTGGAATCAGCTAAAACTCCTTCAGAACTACCAATACCAGCGAAATTGTATCAGCGCCCTTGCAATTAAAGATGAGATTATGGACCGTGCAGCAAAAGCTTGAGGCGCCTTTGCTAACCTTCCCTACTTATGGTGCCTGCGTGACGTCATTCTCGCTCTGAATGTTAGAGTGAACAATGCAGCGGTACGTTAGACCATAGTGTAGGTTGCAGAACCTGGCCCCTTAGATCAGCCGACATATAGAGGCTGGTAACTTTCGACAACATGCGCCATTGTAATTTGGCTCACATCTGGTGGGAACACCGAGTGAACGACGGGCATGTTTGACGCTTTGCTTAAGGCACAGGAAAAGGAATTCTACCGCTCAACACGTTATTTCACGCAATAGACAATGATGGTTTGGCCACGTGTTAAGGATGTAAGTTCATTGACCTTTGCGACGTGCGCTGTTTGCCGACCGGGTGTGTGGGTGGAAGATGAGGAGGGATGTGCAAAAGATTAACTAAACAAGAGAAATGGAGGCCCTCACTTGAAAACTGGCCTCACTTGGTTTGGGACCAAAAGACAATGAACAAATGTGGCTCGATGCATTTGCAGACATGGCTAGGAGCCGACCTCATCGGCGTTCGTGCTGTCTGTTTCTTTCTCTCACCACATCCATCTTGGCCTTCTCCTCCACATACGATCTCACTTCTTAGCCTCATATTATTTTGCATATTACATATTTGTGTTTAATTGTGGCCAACTGGTAGCTTACCGGAACGATGCTCGTACGTTACCGTGGCTCAGCTAGATTGCATGTTTTAGCTATTTTGTCCTTTTTTCATTTATTGTGACACAGTAGCTGAGAGATTTTCCAACTCCAACTAACGTTTATAATGATGAGCGTGACTAGCGCTGACATTGAAGTCCGTGTTCAAAGGAGGCAGGCCAAATAATAATAGACTGTGCATGTTATAAGAGAGCAGACACAGCATCTGTACTTGGTCTGAAGGAGAAGCCACTATGCTGCACACTTTCTATCAAAAAACAAATACTAAAGTACTGCTCGTCCTTCGCCTCTCCAATCACTCGATGCAAGATATAGCAGATCTAGTGGGTAAAATAACGCCAGCGGGATAATTCTGAGTTTAAGTGGATCACTATAGAAGACCGCTGCACGAATCTAAAACCATACACCTTGTCCTGTAGTCGGTTTCGATTCCATCTGACCAGGTACATTTGAAGTTGAGTCTGCTGATTCACGTACGAACGCCGTGGACCTCACAGGGACATCAATATGGGTTGTAGTGCTGAAAATATTGCAAGTGTACTGCTTCCTGTGCACCGTCCACAGAGTGGTGAATGCTTGGTACAGTCTGTGTGAGCACCTCGACTAAGCCAAATAAGTGCACCTGTTAAAAACCTCCTAGAACTTATATTATCCGCCATTATATTTCGCAAATGACTGCACTTTGCGAATAAACGCTTACATACGTAAAAAAAGGATAATCTAAGCAGACATATTTAAATGTTCCTTATGAACCTGTAGAACGCTTTGGGTATAAACAAGTGGCTTGTATATTTGCGATATTTTTGATTATATTCAGCTGAAATTTTACAGAATTAAATATTACTCATTCCCCTACAACAGCATTCCATTTTGGAAATGGGTGATGCCTGCTGCATGTAACTGACCAAATTGCCCACACTTATATTAACCAAATGAATATGAGGTGACCTATTTGACGTAGCGGGATGGTATGTAGTTTATATTAAAACATCCCATGGCATGTTTTCACCAGCCATCTGCAAAATTGTTGTACCGGAATTTTAGGTCACTGCAAATTTTCAGCATAACGTTTATGTTCGGAACCCATTTGAGTTCCTGCATCTGACATACTAACTACTAATTGACTAAAACCAATATGCATTCGCGAATGCGGCCTCTGGGACTAAGTGGGCTCAGGTAACTGCCTATGATGTGAGTGCATATTCCTTCATACCGTTTGAGAGACTAGTAGCACCTAGGGTCAGTATTTGCCTTTCTTAAATTGCAGTGTTACTTTGCTGCTGGTTTGCTTGCTGTTTTAATTATTTCCTCAATAAGATTCCAAGAATATTCTGAGTAGAAAATGGCTTGTTTCATCAAGCAGTAATGTTCATATGGGTATTATAAAATTCCGTAATTAGACTATGCAAATATTTGCATATCTTTTAGTAGTCATGTTAAAATGTGAAACGAATGGTGAAGTATGTATTCATACGCATGCCATATGGAAGTTAACATTGGAATCGATTTACCAGTTTATTCATGACACTATTGCGGCTCTTAACACGAATCGCCTTTTTGCCGATCGATATAAACTTTAAAAATCTTGACGGTGAAGGAAACTTAGTTAAGCTACAAATACAACTAACTGGGTTGTGTTATAATATACGTCCAAAACAAATAAGCCAAGTTCACATAACTACACACCATTATCCGTCCAAAACATTTCACTTCAAATATTTTCTGGTACGCAGGTTTTTAACAGGGTTCTATGAAATACGTTTTGATTGCCGGCGGATCACTTATCAAACTGATTTCACATCATTGCTTTGATAGCTAGGTTAGCCAATTGTGCACTTTATTGTGCAACGTTAACTTGTTTACTGATGTTGGAAAAAATTATAAGGCCCTGAGTTAACATTTCACTTATTTCAGGCAAGGATATTTTACTAACTATGATAAAATATATTTTGTTTCAGTTGTCTTTACATAAACGCACCAAAGCCCAACCTATACCTTTCACAATATTGGACTTGGAAAATCAGCATATTCTAATATTTCTATCTAGAAACCTCAAGACAATTACAACTTACATTGGTTAATCCCATAATATTGGGTTTAATATCGACTACTGCAATCAAAGGTGGAAACATATTAATAGGAGCTAGTTACACAGGTCAAAATACCAACATAAATCTTAAAATGCACTGTATGTATGAGCTTAGCATACAATGCCTTGTAGTTTAGGCTATTGGAACAAAGGTCCCGGGTAAAGCTCAACAAACAAACCGCTGAAGCACAACCGCCTCCTCGAGTGCGAGTGCCCAACAATGTAATCGTATGCTTGCGCGCAAAGCACTCAGCATCAAGTGCTAAACGTACACTAGACTACTGAACCAAGTTACGCACTTGCACTGCACTGCACTTCACTGCTCGCGATGGACCTGGCGCTCAACCACATCGGTATTGCGGCGGTGAGACTGGACCTGCTGAGCAAGGAAACTGGCATGACGCAGCTGCTAGCTACACATTCTACTGGACAGGCAACGCCGCCATAAAACCACAGTGATCAT
>OX104063.1:160876594-160929172 GCA_944474145.2 Dicrocoelium dendriticum | reverse complement strand
AGCTGTCAAGAGATATGTGTTATCATTTAATGAAACCACTTACTCCGATTTGCCTGAATGGATCTCTGTGACGTAGAGTATTTAATACAACAACTAAAAAGGCAAATCTGACCTACAGAAAATTAGATAGATGTGCTCTGAATCGCTTCCTTTAATTGCACCAAAGACAAGCGGATAGGGTATCTATTATTTTGCTTAATATATTCCTTCTTACAACTAACGCAGAAAATTACCTGTATAGTAAAAAAATGCCACTGTTGTATGGCTTAGTTTATCGGGACCAAGGCATTAGTTTAGAGGTTACCGACCAAGTAGTCAAACTTCCGTAATGTGAAGAATTCTGGAGTGACTAACTGCCGCAAAAGTGGAGAATGTCCTGATGACGGTGGAATGCTAAATAACCCAAAACATGGATTTCTGAAGGAGTGCTCCTATATTGTATGTCACATTGTCTCCCACAACAATAACACCCACATTTTGCACTAGGAAACACATTGTTAGTGATCTTCTTAGAAATGCCGAAGACCTTTGATTTGTGCCATACAATAGTGTAAATATACATTCGAAACATTTAGAAACTGCGCATATGCAGAGAAGTTCACAGCGCGGCACTCAAAGGCCAACCCACGTACTAAAAACGAACGTGTGCAATAGGGAAAAGGTTTTCCTAACGCTATCATTCAAAGGCAACACAAACGAGATTTGATTCTGTTAACGTCACCGTCAATCTATGATCAAGTCTTATTACGCCTCTGAGCTTGTACTTTTGCACCAAGGTAGCAAGTCACTGTTTAAATCCAACTTGGACAAGCCAGACTTTTAAGTTACTGCTTCAATCAGTTACCTGTTTCACTGTACGTTGGCTGAACTAAGAGAAAAATTCCCCACTGATTTCAGAGCATATTCCTCGAAACCTGATCGCGAATGGTCAAACGCTGCCTTCCAGTTACATATCATAAAACAGGCTTGACTGTATCATGTATGAAAACCCTCGTGAATCACCAGGCAGCATCAACCAAGAGAGCGGCTGAAACCCAAGTTGTAAAAACCGGCCGAATTTGTCGCCCATCTCGCCCTGCGTAAGTGAGACTGGTAGCCGCACTGCCCTAGGCGGAGTGCTAGCCAGCATCAAATGAACCATAAATGTAAATCAATTTGATGGAGGGACTCACGGTCGGGTCGTATGCACTTATCATGTAGCAAATCCCCGATACCTATGGTAACCAGCAGCAATGGCATGCGTTCAGAAAAGTGTACAAGTTTGCCTAACATAGTCGCAACGACTTGTGACATATCTTCTTATTATCGGTTACTCTCACTGTACGACCGGAAAAAAACATGTTGTCTACCACTGCAGCGAGAACCCACGGTAAGCCTAGTTTACAATAACTATTGATATCTCCGATTGAACCTTCGCAGTGCCAGAGGTTTCTATAACTGAAAGTTACAATTTACCCCACTCGCGGTGGCCTCACATTGCTTTTAAAGAAAACCTCAATGAACGTTAACAAGAAAGCTTTAAGTGGCGTTGAACGGGTTACAGATCGAGTAGATGCAAAGCACGTGTATATTTATTTCGTACATGCTGCACCATTTATCCACAGTGGTGCAGCGTCACGCACGTACGTGCTTCGGTAACAACCTAATAAACGAACTGCATCCTCCATTCCGTCTTGCTCAGTACGCCATTCGGATACCCTCTGAGCATTTCGGAATATCTGCGCTTCATGGTTTGTTTAACCTAGGCCTTCATGATACTCCCTATAAATTCAAACGGGTTCAGGTGCGGTGAGTACGGTGTCAGTCGTAGAAGTCTTCCTGAGCCATAAGCCTACTCCTAGAAGATACGCTCCAGGTCGGTGTGACGGTGTGCGTTATTACAAATAAAAAGATGCCATGGCATCAAGCAATTACCGAAAGCGCCGCGCACATTTCTTTTATATATCTGCATCAGGACAATATATCTAAGCATTCCATCCCCATTCATCTCACTGGTGGGGTGCAGATTTTGTCTCCGAATGTTCAACACCGTACAGTATGCACCTGGGCTACGTGCTAAACGTCCTCTTGTGCGAGCACAGAACAGATTAAAGTTCGTCTCATCTAAACAGACCGCGCGCCGTTCTTCTGCCTCCAAGTTCATCAACCTTAACACGCACGCGCTCGTTAGCCTTTGATATCCATTATATGCATGGTTTCTGGTATTTCCTGTAATTTCTGCATTCGCTTGAGGCGGCCGTCTAGGTAGCGGGCGATTGTGCTAACGCTCTTGTCCACCACGAGCACCACCTTCAGTCGTAACCGAAGAGTTTCCAAGGTAACCGCAGGGTTCGATTCCAACCATTCCACTAAGCAATCCAAGTAACTATCTGACAGACAATTTCGACACGACACGCTACGGTCTCTTTTCAGCTCATCCAGCTTCGACATGTCTTCACATTTACCTGTAACAGAGATGCAATGACCTTACAGTTAATGCCTTCTTCATGTCTTCAGAAAAAGTGCATTTACATCGGGCGAAGGACGGGCATAAGTTTCTCTGCTTCCCATCTTGTGAAATGTAATTTAAAGGTTAAAAAACCATATAAATCAAATTAATGGCAAACTTGGTAGGTGAACTATGGGGAAGGTTTTTTTTCGCCTTGCTTGCTGCGTGTAGTTCCCATGCAAACAAACTGGGGGAAAGCAGACGTGACAACTCGGCTGACCAGAGACGGACAATGGCAACCATGTGAACGTTTCCACTTATAAGTCAGACGCGTGAAATCAATTGGAGTTTTCGGAATTAAACATATGTTGCAGCATGCCAAGCCCGTGTGAAGTCCGCCGTTTGGCTATTACGTTGTCCTGCTCGGGCCATTTTGCTTAATGAAACCCAACATTTGCACTTTCCACACCTTCCGCACGTATGCAAAAATACTTAAACTCTCTCATGTGCGGTCCACGGCTGACCACTCAGTACGATCCGGATTAAATTTAGATGGGTATTTGATTAAATTTGCTGCATTAAGGACGAAAGCTAAGGAGCAACAGATTAAACAGATTGCATTAACGCTAAAATTAATCGAGAAATAGTGTAAAACTAGAAAGAGATGTATGATGCATTTTCAAAAAGGGGTTAGTTTTTTAGTAATTGCTAAAATACATCCGCTTCATATTTTTCCAGCGCATAAAAAAGAAAACTTGTAAATAATATCCTATTTATAAAGGTATTGCTTTACGTATTTTTAAATAATTATTTTACTTGTCCCGGTACGTAGACACAGTGCTATTGTGGGTTTCCTAACGACAACTTTCATCAACTTTCTTTCATAACTTTTGCTGCAATTGTTTGAACTACTAAAGCAAAAACACGGAATTTCCTTTTTATAAACAACTTGGACAGCAACTGCTTTTGACCATGCGTTTGATTAAGTTCATTGTGTAATTTGCATGGAGCATGTCTCGCAATGGTGACGCATAAATTAATTCCTTTTAATGCGTTTGGTTATTTACGTGATATTTGTCTTATAATGCTACTTAGTTCTATTTCTGTTCAGGATGTAATAAACAGGGATCAAGTATCTTGTAACAGTGATCTGCAGTTGCACGCGGTCTACTTAATAAACACTGGCAACTCTCAAGCAAACCTGAAAACGTCGTTCCAGGACTACCTTATTTCATTAGTTTTAGAGCTGTTTGCTGTTATGTAAGCTTATCGTGCATTTGGTTAGACAAATCCTTCCGTCTCTCATGCAGCGTATAAAAATATGCTAATGCTAATGGAATTGTCATTCAGTTATAATTCGCCCGCCCTTTCTCTTCATATTCTCTTTATTTCGTTATTGTTCAAGACTGGGTGGACCTCTTTAGGTGAAGTATTAAAGCATTCAAGTTAATATGTGGAACCATGCAAGGCATATTGCCATAGAGTCACTGGCGTTTACTTAGGAGCTTGACTGACAAATTCCGTTAGATGACGCGGGCTGGATGCCTTGTGTGCTTATACTATATATCCATTAAACTGTAATTAAACGCGTTAAGCAGGTGGTCGCTTAACTGATATAAAGCCGCATCTGCCCAGTGCCTGACGTACATGGCGTTGTGAGTGATCCAATTCGAGGGACTATCATGCATAGGAGTAGGTTCCCTGGAAACGGTTACATGGATAGTCATATCAAATCACATGAACAGTTTTATTCATGTACTGCTAATCTTACTGACAATCTACCTATTATTCAGAAAAATATGGCCTATCAGAATCCTCGAACAGAAATTTAGAAACTGCCAAGAAGTAATTGACTTTCGGCGCCATCCCGCCGTACATAAGGATCAAACCACACCGTTGGACTCTGCATCAGACTGTCAGTTAACACACAGCGTATTATTTATTTATTAATCAATTTTCATCTGTGTCCAGTGCATCAAGCTCATGAGTTCCGGGATACTAACCTGGCGTTATGCCAGCCGTAGGAGCATCATGCACCCATTCATGATTAAACTTTTCAATCCTAATCCTAACGTTTTATACAGTTCCTTGTTGCAGTACACTTGACAATCCACAAAACTTTCGCAATTTCTTAAGCTGCGCATTTTGATGAGTAGTTCAACGTTTCATTTCAATAAATATATGCTTTGACACTTTGATCTATTTTGATATAATAAACATTCTTACCGTTAAAACTCGATCCTGGTAGGATTGCTTGCTGCGATTGATATTGTGGTACCATACCCCAGAAAAAGCACGACGCGGAGAATACTGCAGCAATTTAATGAGACTGGAACTAATGCATTGATTCCATGTTCATATAAATGTAAGCCCAATTTCAAAGCATAACGTTATTGAACTAAAGTTTCGCATTTTCGTGATCCCTATGACAGACATCTGTAGCTCATTTTTGTGATTTGTCTTGTTTTTCGCCTTCCTTCATTGCGTATGAATGTTTTTGGACTGTGTAATTACGACGGCTGAAAGCTTTTGTTTTACTCAATGTTCCGAATGCAGTCAGGCCAGACCATGGACATAATTATTACGTGAACATGTTTTCGGCGACGCTGTAGAGTAATAAGGCAATCAAGCACACAAACAGGTGTCCATAAAGAACTAAATGCGAAGTAGTGAACTGAATACGGATCATACTCATCGAACTGGTTCGAACGACGAGGAACCTAAACACATTAGTTAAGTTAAAAATATTTGCCACATAAAAAGACCGACAGGACAGCGCGACGCATGACTGAGTTTACAAAGTCATGTAATTTAAATTGTCCCTAAGATGTTAAGCACATGTGGCATATCCAGGGGTAATATACTACATGATGTTGCATGATACGAAGGTTTCTGCCTTTGAGAAACGTCAGGCTTTGTATACTGATAGCTCGTGTTGACAAGGAAGCTACCTATCCGTTTGCCAAACTAAGAAATCTGGTTGCATAAATTTTGTCACCTTGTTTGGCAGCATTCCCAGTGCGGTGGCATATCGTGTGCAATATTACCGTTCGCGATATTGTAGATGCAAGCAGCATGCTTTAGAACTGCACCATAGTCGCTGTTGATATCAGTTACATGTCCGGAATCTCAAGCCGGACATAATATTAAATCACATTGTGCGGACAGATCTTTAAAGTTGTGCCATGAAGATTCCACTCCTCAAAGAGTTTCATCACTGATGTACTTCAGCGCTGTTATTGATGCTATTTGTCGCTTGTGTCAGCCTGCATCTGAGAGGCGTGACCCAATATCTCCCTCATTGAGTCACTTGAGATAACTACGCTTTTGCTTTGGCGTAAATTACAGCGCACATCACTCACGGCGTTCGGTGAAATCCCGCAACTCTGAGAAATCAGTAATTCGCCGTCTTTGGATTTCATAGAGTAATTTTCTTAAAAGTTAGGAAGGAACTTTTGGCTATATTCGGTTTCACAAAGGAACTACAAATTGAATGACGATGATTTAGCCTGTATTTTGTCGATATTAGCCCTAATTTCTTTCCGCCGCTTTCTGAGCACAAGATTCAAACAAATGGTGCACGGTATCGGAACAACGCAGTAATTATTAACAATAATTAGTGACTTTAATCTTTCATGAAAGCGATGCTTCGAGGAATGTATATCCAAATCCGGCTCTCAATCAAAAGCAGGTGAAATAAGTAGAAAACACTTTGTTAATGATGTTGCATTCTATTTGTTTGCAATCCATAGAGTACATTATGTGAAATTATCATTATGTACAGAAAAATTTATGGAGTATAAGGACGGAGTAGCAACAACATTTTCTACTATTCGGCGATATGTGACAAATATTTTGCATTTTACTCACCTTGAGATAGTACCCAGAGGGCCTGCATATATTCAAATGCGCTTCAGACTTTCGCTTCATCCTAGTAATGACTTTTCTGTAAGCACACCTTTAATTCTCTAGTGACAACAAATGAAGCAAACAGGGGCGCCATTTGGTTGCCGCTAGGTTACTTCCGCAGCTTAGTGAGCTACCGTGTGCCTAATTTCCGGGCACCCAAACTTGCGGCAAGTGACTGGCTAACCCAAACAAAGCGGCCTAATTAAGCAAGACAACAACCGACTTTGCATGTTCTTTACAGAAGTATGCCTACAGGGCAGCACATTCAAGTCGGTTTTAATGAGTTTGTGTAAATGCAAGTAATAACGAACCCACAATGAGAAGGACTAGCCGCTAATATACACACGCGGTGCCACCATCGCAATGAGCCTGAACCTTACATTAGTTACCGTGGTTTGCGTGCTTCAGAGATCCACTGAGCTCTGTTGATGGCTCTTTTTTGCACATTCAGATCCGTTCTTACGAGATGGTTGAATGGTTGGAGGCTTGAAAACCTCAGCATTCTAGTCCTTCATGTTCGGATTTCGTATGACGGTGGCTCCTTATTCATCAAACGGACGCCTTGTAGCACACCGCCAAACTCGCTGCCTTGCGGTCAGGTTTTTGAACCAAAGGCTTTGTTTAATAACCCTAATAGTTCTCCTGTATAGGCCAAGGAAACCTGACAGTATCCTGCCCTCGCAATACAACGAATCTTATCGAAAACAATGTGCTGATGCTCTGGCCGTCGCACATTATGATCAATGGTGACCTCTCTGCTGCATCCAGCAGCATGGATAGAGGTATTGGTGCTATTGCTCCGGTTTTCCCATTTTCTTATTCCCCCTCTTAGCAACTTCACCCTTGTCGTCCCGTTCCAACTTCACTTTCATAACCCCTGTTTCACCTTCGGATTCGTGGCCACCCATAAGTTGATTTGAAAGCCTTTGACATCTATTGTCTCATTATGCGCTGTCCACAAGCCAATGTCCAACCAAGCCTTCCACCCCGGTTCATCGGTTTCTGTTTGGAACCCTCGATGCTCCTTCATATTAGCATGCCTTAATGTACGCACATTGCTATAGATCGGTCAAATGGCGGTACTTGCCCGAACATTAGAGACAACTTACATCGATATTTTTGCTGCTTATCGGAGACTAGCCTGCAAGACTCGAGCTCTTTGCTTAATTTGCAACCACCTTAGGTGACAGCAGTTGCTCATTGCGCCTATCCGGCGACAATGTAGCTTTGAGCATCGGCCAAACTAGTATTGGTATTGCCCTGAGTCCCAGGACTTAAGCTGCTATGGTTGATTGGAGCCCAAGCAACTGCCGCATCTGTGAGGTTTGACAGGCTTGATCGTTCAAAAGTTTGAAGTCATGTGTGACTAAAATGTGTCTATTCATCATCGCTACCTATGCACCCACAATGTCGAGCGATGATTCGGTAAAAGACGACTTCTATCGCTAACTGAACAAAATCTTTCTCCACAGCAGAAGCAAGGAAAATATAATGTTGGCTGGGAATCTGAAAGCTCAAGTTTGAAACTTATCCGCTAATGAACTGTATCTCGGTGAAAAACAAGGTGTTGGCGCCAGTAATGCTAAAGGTGAGCGGTTACTTGATTTGTGTGAACATGCTCGCTTATTTCCTGCGAGCATTAAATTCCGACCCAGCACCCGACGGATAGTGACATGGCGTCCACCAGCCACGAAACAGCTATGGACGCAAATCGAGCACCTTGCGATAAGTTACCGACGGAGAAGCTGCGTCCAGAAATGTCGCTCGTTTTGGAGCATAGGTGTGGACACCGACCATGTACTTGTATATGTAGACCTGCGGATGCTTTTTGACGGATGCCTATGAGGACACTTTGATTGCATTGACAACAGCCAATTGACGAAGGCAGCTGTTCGAAATGCCTATCAAAGTATTCTGACAATCGAGTTGAGTAAGCGCTCAATGGATACAACTGAAGCTTACTGGTCTCATGTTTACCAAATCTAACTGGCAGCAGTCAAATCCTCAAGTGACAAGCCTTATCGCAACCTTGGTTATTGGGTCTCTTCGCATTATGTGGTAATAATCCATGCTCACCGGAAAATTCCGGCAAGAAGCGAACCACGTGAGACTCGCAAAATCATGCGGGCAGACCCCGTGTTAGCCTGAAGAGAGACCACGAATCCTGCTCGTCTCATCTTGCATTAGAGCTGAAAATGGCTGCTGCATTTGTAACCTTCGTACGTTATTGCGTCTGCTACCGGAAACGGGTAGTAGGAGACTTGATATTAGTGAAACTATAAGTGACAATATGAACAGCTTATACACAACCAGTCAAAACACTTGGAGTTTTAGACAGAACACTTTGAAAGGCAATTTAATTGGTCTCAATCGCCAGATTTCCTGCCGGCAACTGTTCTCCCGCTCCCTAAGCTGTCTATTTTTATCCGCCGTTTTTTCAAAGTCCAACGTTAGAGAGGACCAGATGATCTTCCTCCGGTCCTATACAAATTCGGAGACCTGCTCTTGTGGAGGATTTCCACGAGTTACTGGTGAAGCTATGGGAGCAAGAAACTGTCCCAACCGACTGAAGCCGCTCCGTCATAGTCCCCATTTTCAAGGAAGGCTCACGGTCGGAAGGCGGTAAGCTTAAAGGAATCAGTTTGAACCCTAATGCCTCAGAATCGCTTGTTTCTGTCATCTTTTACAGACTGACAGTCAATTGTGAAAGCCAGGTTTGAGAAGAGCAAGCCGGTGTCGTCGAGGTCGTGGCTGCATTGACCACATCCTCACTTTGCGTCAGTTGTTGGAGCACTGTCACATGTACTGGTGGCCCACGGTTTTTATATTCCAAGGCATCAAAGCTGTCTTCGATTGCGTTGATCTATGTGTTGGGACTGTCTACTCAAGAAATGTATGCCCGGGAAATATGTAAATATTATCCGAGTATTATACGCACGTAGCACGAGCAGAGTGAGGGCTTACAGCAAGCTGTCCCCACGCCTCAGTATCTCCGGTGGTGTGAGAAATGGATGCCCTTGTCGTCTTTTGTCTTAAACCTCGCTATTGAAGATGTCATGGAGATAATATTTACACAACATGAATTAGAATTTGTAGATCTAGATCCAGAAGAACGAAGTCTTGACATGGAGCATGCAGACGATAGTGCCCTCAACTGTGACAGCTGCCAGACGAGCCAATCTGCACTGGACAGGTTAAGACTGGTTGTCAGCCGCTTCGGGCCTTGCATTGCACCATGGATTTACAAAGCTTTCACCAAGGTCGGCAAGGATCGCCTCCTACACGAACACTTGGTTGGAGTCAGCGAAAACTACTTCAGAACTTTCAATACCAGGGAAATTGTATCAGCGCCCTTGCTTGAGGCGCCTTTGCTAACCTTCCCTACTTATGGTGCCTGCGCGACGTCATTCTCGCTCTGAACGTTAGAGGGTACAATGCAGCGGTACGTTAGACCTTAGTGTAAGTTGCAAAACCTGGCCCCTTAGATCAGCCGACATATAGAGGCTGGTAAATTTCGACAACATGCGCCATTGTAGTTTGGCCCACATCTGGTGGGAACACCGAGTGAACAACGGGAGTGTTTGACGCTTTGTTTAAGACACAGTTAAGGAATTCTATCGCTCAGCACCTTTATTCCACGCAATAGACAATGCTAGTTTGGCCACGTGTTAAGGATGTAAGTTCATTGACCTTCGCGACGTGCGTTGTTTGCCGACCGAGTATGTGGGTGGAGGATGAGGAGGGATGTGCAAAAGATTAATTAAACAAGAGAAATGAAGGTCCTCACTTGAAAACTGGCCTCACTTTGATGGTGTCGGCTACCTGGTTTGGGTCCAAAAGACAATGAACACATTTGGCTCGATACATTTGCTAACATGGCTGGGAGCCGACCTCAACTGCGTTCATGCTGTCTGTTTCTTTCTCCCACCCCATCCATCTTGGCCTTCGCCTCCAAATACGATCTCACTTCTTAGCCTCATATAATTTTGCATAGTACATATTTGTGTTTCCTTGTGGCCAACTGGTAGCTTACCGGAACGATGCTCATACGTTACCGTAGCTCAGCTATCTTGCATGTCTTAGCTATTTTGTCTTTTTTCTTTCATTTATTGTGACACAGTAGCTGAGAGTTTTCCCAACTCCAACTAACGTTTATAATGATGAGCGTGACTAGCGCTGACATTGAAGTCCGTATTCAAAGCAGGCAGGCCAAATAATAATAGACTGTGCATGTCATAAGCGATCAAACACAGCTTCTGTACTTGGTCTGAAAGGGAAGCCAATCTGCTGCACACTTTCTATTAAAAGATAAATATTAAAGTACTGCTCGTCCTTCGCCTCTCCAATCACTCGATGCAAGATATAGCATATATAGAGGGTTAAATCACGCCAGCGGGATAATTCTGAGTTTAAGTGGATCACTATAGAAGACCGCTGCGCGAATCTAAAACCATACACCTTGTCCTGTAGTCGGTTTCGAGTCTATCTGACCAGGTACACTTGAAGTTGAGTCTGTTGATTCACGTACGAACGCCATGGACCTCACAGGGAGATCAATGTGGGTTGTAATGCTGAAAATATTGCAAGTTTACTGCTTCCTGTTCACCGACCGCAGAGTGATGAATGCTTGGAACAGTCTGTGTGAGCACCTCGAAGAGGCCAAATAAGTTCACCTGTAAAAACCTCCTAGAACTTATATTATCCGCCATGATATTTCGCAAATGACTGCACTTTGCGAATAAACTCTTATATACGTAAACCAAGGATAATCTAAGCAGACATACTTAAATGTTCCTTAGGAACCTGTAGAAAGCTTTGGGTATAAACAAGTGGCTTGGATATTTACGATAATTTTGATTATATTCAGCCGAAATTTTACAGAATTAAATATTGCTTATTCCCTTACAACAGCATTCCATTTTGAAAATGGGAGATGCTCACTACATGTAACTGAGCAAATTGCCCACACCTATATTAACCATATGAATATGAGGTGACCTATTTGCGTAGCGGGATGGTATGTAGTTTATATTAAAACCTCCCATGGCATGTTTTCCCCAGCCATCTGCAAAATTGTTGCACCGGAATTTTAGGTCACTGCAAATTTTCAGCAGTACGTTTATTTTCGGTACCCATTTGAGTTCCTGCATCTGACATCCTAACTACTAATGGACTAAAACCAATATGCTTTCGCAAATGCGGCCTCTAAGACTAAGTGGGCTCAGGTAACTGCCTATGATGTGAGTTCATATTCCTTCATACCGTTTGAGAGACTAGTAGCACCTAGGGTCAGTATTTGCCTTTCTTAAATTTCAGTGTAACTTTGGTGCTGGTTTGCTTGCTGTTTAAATTATTTCCTCCGTAAGATTCCAAGAATATTCCGAGTAGAAAATGGCTTGTTTCATCAAGCAGTAATGTTCATATGGGTATTATACAATTCCGTAATTAGACTATGCAAATATTTGCTTATTTTTTAGTAGTCATGTTAAAATGTAAAACGAATGGTGAAGTATGTATTCATACGCATGCCGTATGGAAGTTAACATTGGAATCGATTTACCAGTTTATTCATGACGCTATTGCGGCTCTTAACACGAATCGCCTTTTTGCCGATCGATATAAACTTTAAAAATCTTGACGGTGAAGGAAACTTAGTTAAGCTACAAATACAACTAACTGGGTTGTGTTATAATATACGTCCAAAACAAATAAGCCAAGTTCACATAACTACACACCATTATCCGTCCAAAACATTTTACTTCAAATATTTTCTGGTACGCGGGTTTTTAACAGGGTTCTATGAAAAATGTTTTCATTGCCGGCGGATCACTTATCAAACTGATTTCACATCATTGCTTCGATAGCTAGGTTAGCCAACTGAGCATTGTTTTGTGCAACTCTAACTTGTTTACTGATGTTCGAAAATTTACAAAGCCCTGTGTTAACACCTCACTTATTTCAGGCAAGGATATTTTACTAACTTTGCTAAAAGGTATTTTGTTTCAGTTGTCTTTACATAAACGCACCCAAGCCCAACCTATACCTTTCACAATATTGGACTTTCAAAATCAGCATATTCTAATATTTCTATCGCGAAAACTCAAGACAATTATACCTTACATTAGCCAATCCCATAGTATTGGGTTTCATATCGACTACTGCAATCAAAGGTGGAAACATAAGAATAGTAGCTATTTACACAGGTCAGAGTACCAACACATATCTTAAAATGCACTGTATGTATAAGATTATCATACAATGCCTTGTAGTTTAGGCTATTGGAACAAAGGTCCCGGGTAGAGCTCCACAAACAAACCGCTGAAGCACAACCGCCTCCTCGAGTGCGAGTGCCCAACAATGTAATCGTATGCTTGCGCGCAAAGCACTTAGCATCGGGTGCTAAACCTACGCAGACTACTGAACCAAGTTACGCACTTGCACTGCACTGCACTGCACTGGTCGCGATGGAGCTGGCGCGCAACCACATCGGTATTGCGGCGGTGAGACTGGGCCTGCTGAGCAAGGAAACTGGCATGACGCAGCTGCTGGCTACACATTCTATTGGACAGGCAACGCCGCCATAAAACCACATGATCATGTGTTTGGATTTGCAATAACTGATTGCCCAAATGGACAGCTGGTAGGTGAACCAACAGCCATCAGCGCGCGACTGATAGCTGTTCGGCTACGACTCGGAAGATTTAAGATTGCCACTTATATAAATACGTACGGTCCGAACATGTGTCTTCCTGACGACATGTGTGATCAGTTCTACACTCAGCTATCCTCTTTGATATGGTCTGTACCGAGCAGCGACCGACTATTTCTCCTGGGTGACTTTAATACGTGCATTTTTGTGATGCATCGGTTTGGAAAGCCGTTATCGGTTCGCATGGCATTGTTTCAGTGAATGCGAACGTTGACAGGCTGCTCTCACTGTGTCACTTATACCCTGATGATCACGAACGCCCAACTTGCACTGTGTGCGAGCGATATGGAAACTTGGACGCAGTCACGGAGTGGTCACGCTCACCTGCTTGACTATGTCTTCCTACATTACCGTCTTATGCGTGAAGTGCGCATGATACGTGTATGCATGGAGTTGAGTGTGGCACTGATCACATATTGGTTTATCCCAAACAGTATATATATTTCTTTAAAATCTTTGTATGGAACTCCCACCTTGAATCGGCGTATATTTAAGATCTTTTCCCTCCCTACTGTGGCGAAACATATTGGGCTGAAGAAGGCGATGGCTGCACGCCTTTGGTATGTGGACTGCATAGCCACAGTGGGCGACCTGGGCACCGCATTCGCGACCAGGAGATAGCTGCTGCTGAGGAGGCTATCGGGAGTGCAAACTGTAAGCGGTCTGATTATTTTAATGAGAACAATCCAATGATTGGCGCATTTGCGTCAGAGAAGAATGCAGCATATCCTGCAAATTTGACGGACCCCCGTGAATTGGGGGAAGAGGAGTCAGTTTAGCAAATTTCGACGGAGACTGAACCTAGAGTTCCGTTGCATTAGAAATGCATGGTGGACAGAGAAGGTGAGGTAGCTGGAATACTACCCCTTACGCCGCCAACACAAGGAATGCGTTGACTTCTTGATGGCGGTGTGTGGACTGAGATTGGAGCCATTGTGGACGCTGGTCTTTAGTAGTTCAGGTGGGCAGGCGCTACCTGCACACCAACTGTAGACATAATGCAGATCTGGCAAAAACAATTTGAGTGTCTCTTGAACAACCTTTTAGAGATCAACTGGCCTAGATTGAACGGCCTCAAGCAGCACGATGTGAAGGCGAACCTGGCGGACACGACGAGACTGGATGAGACGCAGAGAGCACTTGCTCAGCTGCGAAAAGGCAAATATGCCGGAGCTGACGGGATCTCGCCTGATGTATTGAAGCACGGCAGACCCGCGTTGTTGACTGCGCGGCACCACTTGGTGCAAAATGTATGGATTGAGGAGGAAGTGCCTCCTGAGTTGAAGGATGCCCTTGTGCTACCAATGTACAAGGGCAAAGGTAGCAAGCAATGTTGCACGAATTATCGTGGCATCAACTTGCGGAGTTGTGTGGGCAAGGTGATTGCCCGTATCGTGCTCAACTGCCGCGCTAGTCTGGTTGTAGAACCTAACATGTCAAAAGAGCAGTGCGGCTTCCATTCTGGTCGCAGTAATACATATATGGTTTCTGCGGGTCGCCAGTTGCAAGCGAAGTGAGGAGAATGTCATAAGCCGTTGTACTCTGATTTTGTTCATTCCGCCAAGGCATTTGATAGGGGGAACCGCGAGGCATTGTGGCTAGTGTTTTGTGAGTTTGATTGCCTGCGTAATTTTGCAAGTATAATTGAATGTCTGCACAGTGGTATTCGGGTGAGGCTGCAGCTGAGTGCACAGATATCGGATGACTTTGATGTCATTGGTGTGAAGCATGGATGTGTCTTACCTCCTGCTCTCTTTAATATATATATATTCATGCAATGATGCCTTGTGCTTATGATTCTGCTTGTGCTTACGGTGTTCGTGTGGTGCATCGAATTTATGATGGGTTGTTGACCATCCTTCACTTCGGTGTGAGAACCCTATGCTGTGAGAAAACTATCCGTATGTTGCCGGTTGCTGACGACTGTGCGTTGTTTTCACACAGCGCGCATGATTTTCAGCATACAACTAGTGTTCTGGCTTCGACAGCGGCCAAATTCGAGTTCACCATAAACACAAGCAAAACTGTCTGTTTCTTTCAGCCTTCACCTGAGATGCACACGCTAATATTGCTGCAAACCAGCATTGGTGCTGAAAAATTAGAAACCAACTCCCGCATCTGATACTTTTGGAGAATCATGTCACTTGACTAGCAGCTTCACGGTAAGCTGCGTATCCTCGATTTGAAGAAAGCGGCGGCATTCGGGAAGCTAGAGTACTGAGTGTGGAACGTCCATCAGATTACTATGGGCACAAATCTGATGATGTACAAATCCATGGTGATGTCCGTTTTCTATACGGCAGTGAAAAGTAGACTATGTACCGACGGGATGTGCGCAATCTCGAGCGGTTCCATCAGCAGCGTTTGCGACGAATTCTGCGTATCAGATGGCGCAACAGTTGCGAAAATGGAAGTTTTGCGCTGAAGTGGAATGTATGCAGTGGACTGCATATTTTTGCCGAGACATCTGTGGTGGCTCGGTCTTGTGAGCCGTGTGGATTGGACGCGGATACCGAAACCACTATTATATGGTCCGCTGAGTACTGGGAAGCAGCATGGGATGAAAATGAAGTTAGGTTGCCAAGACAAGATCAAATGAGCCTCTAACGTTCGAATCCTTCATGTATGTCATTGAAATTGCAGGCGGTAAAACGGCGTGCATGGCGCGATCTGATCAAGAAGGCCGTTGCCAAGATGGAAGAGAAAGACCTCGTGTCTGCAGAGAAGAAGCGGCAAATGCAGAAGCGACTGGTGCCGATGGGTTGTACTCCACAAATGGTTTGATAGGCATTAATTCTCTGGGGTCTTCAGCGTTGTCCACATAGGCGAAAGCATGAGCTAGATAAAGATTAGAAAAAACAAGCACCAAATTGCTTAGCGATACTAAATTAAACAAATAAATAACTAACTAAATAGTTTATCTACAACTATTTGGAGGCAACCAATCAGGCATGACCAATGTTTACAGGCAGTTGTGTATCACAACGATACTTTGGGTTCAATCGTGCGTAGTGTAAACGGTCAAGGCACTATAATTGCAGTGAAACGGTACAGGTAGACGGAGAGTATCATATGCCTGCATGAGTCGGGAAAAAGTTGAAATATGAGTCTAGTCGACTTGCCAATATATAGTTGTGGGCAGAGACTTTATTGAGTGACGAATCACATCCGCCACGTCGCAGTGTTGTTAAACAGACATTGTGGCTTTTTATAGGGAAAAAGCTTGCCAAGTGAAAACCCACCACGTCCTGCAACACTGCCGTACAGCCTTTTGGACACTAATGTGTGACTGGCAAATCTGCTTGACGACTGATTTCATATTCGGTTATTCGCAGTCAAATGGCTTCCAACGTCCTCTGTTGCTGGACAGATAGTTTGATTAGGGCCATCATAATTGTTGAGGCCAGTTGAGGACGGGAACAGCACCAATAATCGTCTTGTTGTGTCCAGGTGAGCAAAGTTTCAAGCTTACTGCTGAATGGATTTTTCAGCTGTATACTTTTCGGGAGTGTGAAGACATGTCCAGCTCTCCATACTGGACAACGGTTGTGGTGATTGCATTGGAATCCCTATGGGATACAACCATGCTCCATGTTGGTCCTTTCGGTTATTACCTCCGTTTTGGGCGTAAACTGTTCCGCAGTCCAATTCCAGATCTCCAAGAAGTTCCGGACCTCGGAGTAAACGGAAAGTGAGGAAAAACCGAGAAAAGACCGCAAGCACAGGCGTGGAGTTATGCATTGTTAGAGTCTTATGTTACAACATTTGGAGTTGAGACAAAACCATGTACACTGTGCAGCAATGATTATGCGAAAAATGCCTTTTGAATGTCCTACATAATCAATAGCCGTATGGGTAGATTGCTAACGTCTGCGTAGAGACAATAGCGTTTTACCAGTAAATACTCCATGAATTGCGTGGAGAGAGAAAAGAACGTTAGAGGACTCTTGGCGATTGCATGGTGCATGAACTGCAAGTAGACAGCCCAATACGATAGGGAGCGCCGAATAAAAAAGGTTAAAAATGAATAGTTTGACGCGATAGCGATCTAAATGTCAATTGGTGGTAAGGCAGCGGAAAGCTTGGATGCAGGTATAAAGGTTATTGAGATATGGAGTGGCTCCTAACAAGCTCTGGATAATCGCAGATGCATGGAGCTTACGACCACTAGCTGATTCTAAACAGAGGCCAAATTTAAGCCGATCGACTGATGGTAGCGCTAGAAAAAAACTACCAGTGGCCATATGTAGGCGTTCCAATAAAATTCTTGGTCACTAGTGAAGGCCTACATGGTTACAGTATGCAACAGCAAGCCAGCGAAGGTAAGTGATATAGACATTATAATGTATGATGGAGAGATGAGGTGTGAATCCTAGCAAGCTCAAGATCTGCGCAGAAAGAGCATGGAGCCTAAGATGAATCGCTGTTAAGTGGTGAGGAAGACAAGAAGGGTGACAGATATTGACGGTAGGAGAAAGAGTATCAGTGGTCAGCAACGGCATTCGGATTAAATCATCTAATTACCAGTGGATACGTACGTTGACAGAATAAGTCAACAAACCAGCGAATATATGTGATGCAAACAATCCAAGAGAGTACGAGTTGGAGACATATGGAGTGGCTCCTAGCGCAAAGATGTACGCTACCTACAATTAATCGCTGCAGCTGCAAAGTAGTGATGTAGGTAATACGAATGACAGATAATGTAGCTAGCGGAGAGAGAGTATCGGTGGCTACCAGTGGCATTTGGGTGAAGCCTTCTAGTTACTAGTTGATACCTACAGTGTCCCAGAATAATTCAACAAACAGCAAATGTACAATAGACGGACTCTCCACGAGAATAAAGGTTAGAGGGATAAATGTGTGGCCCCAAGCAAGTTCTGAATGTGCGCGGAGATGGTTGGAGCCTACGAAGAATCGCTGCTGCTAAATATAGGTAATTTGAAGAACAGATAAGGGGGCTAAGAGCGAGAGTATCAGCGATCAGAAATTTTATTTGGACGAAGCCTTCTAAGTGCTAATGGATGTCCACAGTGGCAGAATAAGTCAACAAATCAGCGAAGGTATGTGACGCAAACAATCCGAGAATAAAATTTGGAGAGATAGGGAGTGGCTCCTTGTACAAAGATGCATGCTACCTACAAGGAATCGCTGCAGCTGAAAAGATGTGTCACAGTTAAGTCGAAGAACAGATAATGTTTCTAGAGGAGAGAGAGTATCGGTGGCTAGCAGTGGCATTCGGTTGGAGCCTTTTATTTACTAGTAGACACATACAGCGACAGAATAAGTAATGCAAGCAGTTCGGGAGAATGAAGTTTGATACGCACGGTAGACTACCGTTGCAGTTAGCTAGGTTTTTACTTGACGTGGAGGAGTAAGATAAGGAGAGTGGATTTGAGCTCGCAGATATTTGCGCTGACGGGTTAGATTCTCTCAGTTCTTAGTCGGAATAACAGACATATATAGCTGGCGTGAAACAGAGTTAATTGATGGAGCCTGTGTTCGATATGTTGGGTTTTTGGATTTAGTGGTGCTCTGGGCCATATTCCCAAAGTTCATCCTCCGGTGTTTTGGTGTTAAAGAGCTCACATGTAGGCTGGATATAGCAATAATATATTGATATTTGTCCGAAGCTGCATACCAAGTGGCTGAAAACTCGGTGCAGCCAGAGACATTGTCGTTCAATTACCCACAGCAAAATCCGCGTAACCCATGCAGATGAGTGCATTGACATAAATAACCCGATTAGTTCAATTCGATAGCTTCGAATATTAACATTTATTATAATTGCGTACAATACCAACATTTCAGCCTCAAGGATTACTTGATTCCTGTGCGCAGATACAGCGTTGCTTTGAACTTTGTACGGTGATCGAAAGCACGTTGGAACCAATTTTCGCATTTCTGATTTAGCGGTCTCCGGTTCTCAAGCAATTATAATACAGGATGTGGAGTTTCTAAAACTCCATTACATTTCTGATTTAATGGAAAAGCAAAGCGTTGTAGGTTTTGATCTAGTCGTATTGAAGTTGTTTAAAATTTTCCCAGTCATATGTAGGATATCCTGCCTTTCTTCTTCTGCTAAATGCAGTCATTCAAGATTTCTTCTATCGGATACAGGAACCTTCTGGATGTGATGTAGACAACACTATCAGATTGGACCATATTTGACTTCTTTCTGTAATAACAATGGATTACAGAACAAGAGTTGTATCCTTGGCGGCATAGTGATTGCTTCGGCAGGAATGATGGTGAATGGTTAGCGTTGTCTAAATTCACTAAGTATGCATTTATATATTTTCGTTTTCTTTTGGCCAAGTTTTTCTATTATTTAGCCTATATTTACTACAAAATAGTATTCGTTTTTTTCCCGCCGCGCATTTCACGATTTATTGCTTAACTGCATGTTAGCGAGCAAAAGCTAGATATCTAGTGATCAGCATACTGAAGGCGTATTATTTATAACTCCTGGAAACGCTATGGTCCAGCTGGCCATTCTGTTATATTTTACAGAATATACGGTACAAGGTAATGTTCCATAAACGCATTTCCGTACTTCAAACTGAGCGAACGTTTGATTTCGCCTACTACGGACGTCGGCGTCAATTGCGGATCATGTTGCAACTTGGAAGGAGGTCACGTGTAGATTTCATTTGCAGGAGGAAGCCAGGTTACTGAAAATTATGAGAGCTAATCAAGTCATCTGACAAAGAGCATCAAATAACACTTTCATGTTATGCTGTATCTGTGAGCGCCAAGGTCGTCTGTTTTCCGCTTATAAGTTTTTATTTTTGATAGCCAAAAGTACCACGAATTGTTGATAGTGAGATATTCAAAACCAACAGATGCGTACCAACAAACATATATACGTATCATTGAGACAACCGTTATTTTTAAACTGATGACTAACATACAATTTCTAATCCAAATTATACTAAAGCGCTTTTTATCAACACATACAACAATCAGAACAATGTGTTGGTATTGAAAGTGATCAACTATTATGACAATGTGTATTAAGCAATGTTGGTTGGTGAGTGATCCCGGAAGTTGCTGCCTAACGATCTACGGTTGAAGGTAAAGATTTTAGTGTCCAACCCGCAAAGAGGCCAAAACTGAGAGTTATTATACGTCAGTTTCTAAAACAGCTTCCTTATCATAAGCTGGTCATTTGATTGAAATGCTGTGATGGCGGATATGAGTAAGAGAAATTCGCTTAAAATTAGACAGCACGCAAGTAGGTAAAACAGCAACAATTCGCAGTAGAGATGAGGTAAAGTCAGTTAACAAAAGCAACTTTAAGAGCACCGCCATTAATATTTACAGTGTAGTATGTTGGTAGCTGTAAGTTATGCATTTTAGTGCGCTTTTATGTCTGTTCATTAGACAGTTATTGTTTTCTTCATCCAAATAAAAACTTTCTACCTTTATCCGGATTTACTTTTTAGAGAGAAATATTTGTATTTCATGAAATCTGTGTGATGATGTTGCACATTTGTATTTCGTTTAAAACAACAACAGTAAGATTCGCACCAAAGTAAACAAATTAAATGCCATGTTGTAAACTATATTAAGATCCATTCAGTGATGAAATTGTTAAACTATGGGCTATGTTGCACTTCGACTGAATGTTAACGCTTAATGATGTTTACTGTTGATGATCGATGAATTTAGCCTGATGTGAAAAGGCTCAGTGTATCTCTGGAGACTTAATCGATTTCTGCTATTAGCATTATTTTTGCCAACCAGAATATTTTATTTTACTACTAAGGATGTACTTCGTAGGCCGCGATCAATAATAGTATATGAGAATATCAAGCTCCAGAAACAACTACTTCGCTCTGCTTCGCTTATAATTAATAGACATATTCGAAGATTTATATTGCTAACATTGCGTGAATGCATATGGCGACAGCACTCATGTGCTTATTTTCTCAACCTGTAAACATTCGGTTTTCAAGTGACGATAACTTTACCAGTATCATCTAGCCCAAACCATACGTGTCAGAATATGCAGCTTCTCCCAAACTGAACAAACATTAAGCTCTACACGAAAGTGCCAAACTTTGATGTTCTATATGCAGATGAAGCAAAAGTTTAAATGTGAACCTCTTTTCACATACGCCGTGAATATTCGCAAGTCCGCCGGCTCATGTCAGTCTGAACATTTGCATGTTCCCGTGCTTTCTGAAGGCAGACGCTAACGGGAGCAAACTAAAATGTTTACGTCAACATTACGTCTTTCCTTTTATAGCAATGCAAACTGTAATGAAGGAACTAAGCAAGCCTAAAGTTTCAGTCACCCAGTAAAATAAAATTAACACTGCTTCAATAGATTAAGCAAAGATCGAGATTTAGAAACATTTAGTTACATCACACTGTCTTAACCTTATTTTCTGTGCATACCCTATCATATTACTGATATAACGCAATGAAGCCTTAACAGCACAAAGGGAGCCATACTAACGTAATAAATCTAGCTTGCTCCTGTTTTAGCACCTGGTACAATTACTAAATTATATGGATTTCCTTGCTTACAAATGAATTACTCCGCACTAATATGGCCTATCTTACTAGTCTTCATAAACGACTGCTTATTACACTGCTGAATATGTTAGAAGGCTACAAATGTTTGATCGCTGTCTCTGTTATCTCCAAGTTTATGAAGTTACTGCCCCTTGGTCTTTACCAGAATGATAGAAATGAGGGTTTTCGCTAAATGACAGAAATGACAATGAAGGCTTCGTTATATATTCATGGAAACGTCCCGTATTTTATAGCTTAATGAACGCCAAATATCCACCGACATGACTGGCGGGACATGTTGCATTTGAAAGTAGGAAGCGCACAATTTGGACTCGGTTTCTTGTTAATACGAATAGGATACACAATACTTTCAATGTAATTATGCTTTTTATGCATAGATTGCCAATTTCAGCTAAATCACAAATGTGTATGATCGTTATAAATGTACGTCGCTCTTGCAGTTATTCAGGCCTGCGAACTTGCGGACTCTGCAAGCAAACTATTTGCTGGTATAGATTAATTTAAATATGCTGATGCAGCAGCCATTTAAACTAAATATTTGAGGCCAAGCAGCCATACCGACCTACGAAACAAAGAAAAATAAAAAGTGTAAAGGGGGACATAATGGAAAACCTTAAGGCACAAAGCAAACATCCATATCCAAGGCGCATACACCTATTCAACAATATACCATCAAAAAATGCAGGACGCCATGCGAAGATAAGTCGGTATCGGCGAGAAAGCTATATTGAGGCTTCCATTGCCACCCGTCATAATGAGCAATTGACACGCGGATAACTTCGCATCCAGACACAAGTTCAATAGGCGGTCCGAGTAGGAGACGTCAGTAGACGCGCCACTGATGACTACTGAAAGCAATTTGCTGTGATATCTGAATATAAGCACAAGGCGGATCACATGAACTCTATCCCGGACGACCGGCAGCACATCTCAAGACGCGCCACCCTACATGTAGAAGACAAAACAAAACCCTCCACTTTAAGCGTTGGCCGAACCTACGTAGCACGTACCAAGACAAAGCAAAATTACTATGTGGTATTTGCGTTATAAGGAACAAGTTTGGATATCATTTCCTAACACTGGCCTACGCTCATCATCGTTGTGGACACCCTGGCGTTAATTGACAACAGCAACCCACTGCAGTCAGCGAAGATCAAAGACATGATAGCGCCTTAAAACTTCAGATCGAGAGGACTACGTTTCTTTCACACAGAGTATTAGGACACTACCTGTGACCTTGTAACGACAGGCTTACAAAAGTTGGGAAAGCCATTAATATCGGCAAACATGTCGCCGTTCATAAAGGCATTTCTGGCTTTTGCAAAACGTGAACTGACTTCAGTTACGATGTGCCATTCATTGCTGATAAAACTACCAATGTAAGTGAACTGGTCAATTACCTGGATTTAGGTTTTACCTAGCCTCAGTGGATCATCATATGACTAATGGTCCTCTGGCAGCACTTTGAACTTTGAAGAGTTGGAGCGCATACCGGACAATGGCACCATTTTATACCTATTACAGGCAACTTCATGCGCAGTGCTAATACGTTGGCGTGTTCCAAAAATCAAAATATCTTTTTCGCGCATTCATGTTCACGCTGACATCAATTCATTCGCTCTATGAGAGGTTACATACACGCAGTATCAGTGGCATTCTCAACGGTCATGGGACATTAACCAATGCGAATCCATGAATGTATGCACAGGGCTATCTGGGAGAGATTTGATCCCGAGTTGGTTGACATTTTGCTATTAACAGAAGGCAAAAAGGGATGACAGTGTCAGTGCTAGGGGTCATCAACAATACTCCTGACTGTAGCCAGTCAAATATAGTTAAGTTGTTTACACGATCTCCTCCAGCACTATTTAGATCTTTTGTCGTAATGATTTACGATTTTTCGCATTCCGACTCGACCGGTAGCCGCTGTGCCTGTGCCAAATTTCCAACGCTCTCCTAGCAGCCAAAAAGTATAGCAAGAACAATTTATGCGCGGTCCAAATTGCAGAATATCCGTGGCATATTTAGGCTCCAGGTTCGTGTTGCCTCTCGTCAAAACAATATACTGCACGAAGATGATAATACTACTACTACTAATAATAATAATGGGCAAGTTTCTCCTTAAGTGAACACTTGTGATAATACTTGGCACAGGACAAACACGCACAGGTGACGTCATGCCCTTGCAACAGCAATATCACATTATCTTCTTATATTTGTCTGCATTTCTGACAAATATTTGTCATAAACATATATATATATATATGTATTTATATATAGGTTGGGCGTTTACGTCCTGTGGGACGTTGGGCGTATACGTTCTGTAACTCAACAGTTAGCCAAACCACGTAAGGCTGATACTGTACTTCGCCCTATAAGGTCAACCTCGTCCGACCAAAGTCGTTATAATCTCGTGATCTTTCACGCACCGTAGTCCAGTGATCCATCACACCAAAAGCGCTACGATCACGATGTCGAGTTTTACAGGGTATAATTGATAGACTCCTCGACACTGGTGAGGACTCAGTAAAAGTGAATCAGGTTACCCGTCTTGGAAAGCAAGGTGATGCACAAAATCGGCCTATGAGAATCACTTTTGTGGACGAAGCCAGTACAAGACTGAACATGTCCCGCCTAAGTAGACTGCAAGTTTTGAAGATCCATGTTCGTCCCGACCTGGACCCAGTAGACAGGGAGCGGATCAAGTCTGCCATCATTGTGCTGAAAAGACTCATTGGTGAAGGGGAAACAAATCTTCGTATCGTAAATTTTCGGGTGGTTTCCAATAAGCCGCGAAGCAGGATAAACAGGCTGCTCACACTTCGAACACACCAGGCAGCTCCTGCTGCGGCCTGCGAATAGCCTTCACAAACGTTTGTAGCATTATGAATAAGCGCGATGAGCTTTGTTGTTACGTTGTTTCTAAGCGGCCAGACGTAGTGGGACTCGTAGAGACATGGCTGCATGCAGAGTTATACACCCAAGAACTTAAACTCAACGGTTACTCGTGTTTCCGATGCAATAGACTAAAGAATGCCCACCGTGGTGTCTTACTTTACATCTAGTCTTCCCTGCATGGGAGACTTGTGAGCACCTACCGAATTGACGATGGTCTGTGTGAGCTACTGTGGTGCGCCATCCGCCTCAGGCGCGGAGAACTGCTTGTAGGCGCATTTTATCGCAGCCCCCTGAGTCGTTGTTTGGATTGGCTGCCCATTCTTCGGACCCACATGAGTCGTCCACACTCTCTACTTATAGGCGATTTTAACGCTCCTTGTATATGATGGCATGATATGTATTTTATGCCTGGACATAGTAAGGTTGAAGCAAAGTTAGTGGATTTAGTACTTGAAACTGGTGCATCGCAACACATATGTCAGCTAACAAGCATATCAACACGTTCAACCCCGTCTTCTCTCGACCTGATGTTAACGAGCTACGAACGAGTGCGTGACGTTAGCATCCCGGAGCACCTGGCTACGAGCTACCACTCAGTACTGATAGCTGATATTGAATTATTTTTGCCGTATTCACATTCGCTGCAACCAGATCCCAACTACTGGTAAACGGACTACGATGGTCTACCTGGAGCCGCGAGTCAACTGGATTGGTCCCTGTCACAAGCTGCATATGTGGAAGACTGTTGGATATTTATAAAAGAGAAATTGGCATCATTGTGTTCTCAATTTGTGCCATCGAAATGTCGGAAGGTTGGATTGAATAAGCCTCATTGGTTTGACAAGGAGTATGGCAACCTAGTTCGGAGGCGACGCAGATTGTGGGACAAATTGTTCATCTTTGGCTCTGCCAATGATTACGAAGGGTTTAAATGTCAGCGGAAGTTCTACAGCAGTGCACAAAAAATAAACACCGACATTTCGAAGTGCGGTTCGGATTAGCCGCGAAGACCGCCACAAAGAGAATGTTTCTACACATGAAGCGACTCCTGAAGCCGGCAGGTGATGTGCCAGTGCTAGATGGCACGGAAGGACAGCCCCTAACCTCCAACACTGATCGTGCGTCCGCGTTAGCGGCGCAATTCGCTTCTGTATTTAGAATAACCATGTGTGTGTGCCGAGTTCTACGGCGTTGCGGCGTTGAAGAGGCAGCTCAACTACTCGCCAACCTTGATGGCACCAAGCCCGCCGGACCTGATAGGCTTCACCCACTGGTTCTCAAGTCACTTTAAACCATCCTCTCTCCTGTCGTGACTGACCTTTTTAACAGGTAGTTGTCTGAAGGTTTGTTACAGGTTAATAGGAAATGTTCGGTGGTGAAGCCTAATCCAAAAGGCGGCAGCCCTAGCAAAGTAGACAATAATAGGCCAATTTGTCTGACAACTATTTTGGCCAAGGTTGCTGAGAAAATCGTGAAGAAGGGATTGCTGCAGTTGCTACAGTCAAACAAGGTCCTAACGCCCGCACAGCACGGTTTTATGCAAAGTCGCTCATGCATTACGAACCTGCTTGTGACGGGGCATGAGTGGTTGAAGGCAATAAACAAGGGGAAGTCCGTCGACGTGGGATTCATCGATATCAGTACAGCGTTCGACAAGGTCAGTCATGAGGTTCTCCTTCACAAACTCTGCATGTGTGCTGTCGGTGTCTCACTGCACCGGGGGATCCATGACCCTCTTGTTGGAAGAAAGTGCTGGGTAAAGGTCGACGACCGTCTAACTGACTGGTACCCCTCTACAATTTGCCTGCCTCAAGGCACTGTGCTATGACCCATTCTGTTCCTGATCCACATCAACAATCTACCGCAGTGTCTCCGGTCGCCGTGTGCCTTGTTTGCGGACGACAGGAAGATTTGGAAAGGATATGACGCTCCCGATGATTGTGGCCTACTTCAGTGGGACCTAAACCGCCGGTTCACATGGTCTGCAGAAGTTCTTCCACCGATCAACCCAGCCAGCTCTGTATTTCTGAGCCTGGGGAAGGGCGCAAACGGCCGAACCTATACCCTTGACGGCCAAACGTTATATCCCACACCCTCCGTAAAGGACCTAGGCGTACTCTCACGCTACAATTTGAAGTCCGTGACAATACGAACGGGCTACATCGTGACGGACTGCGCATTCTTTGAGCGCTCAAACGTAGCTTCAGCACATGGTCTGAAGAGGTCGCCACTCGCCTCGTCGCTTCTATCATTAGACAAATGCTAGAGTACGGTTCGCCCGCCTAATTTCCGATTACGGAGGGAAAACACAAATGATCGTACGGGTCCAACACGTTGCTCCCAGGCTGATCCCGAGTTTACGTGGCTTTTGGCATGAAGACCGGTGCGAGAAACTAGGACTCAGCACCTTGTCCTACCGTCGGGTGCAGATCGACCTCATTATGACCTACCGTATTCTACATATGGGTGACTTCGAAATGCTAAGGACAATGCTGCACTCACGAGGGCCATGCAGCAAACGCGGACACAGATTCAAACTTGTCGTGCCGGATGTGAAATATTTTCCCCAACCACTGTGCTTCGAACTGAGGGTGGTAAACATGTGGAACAGTTTACCTGAACATGTGATTAAGACGAAATTTGTGCAACAGTTCAAAACGTCGTTAGATTTGTATTTTGCTACTATTCGATTCAGAGAACGACGGCACACGTACGATGACATACCACATTTGTAAATACTGAACTATCGTAAGTCAGATATTTTAAATGTTACATGAGAACGACAACAATATTCACGGTTGACAACTTTTATAACGTTTTTCACCATATTTCTAAAAAGTTGTGAAAAAGTCATTTATACTTGCTCTGTAATACAGTATTCAGTATATATATGCATATATATATATATGAATCGAACCGTGGTCATTTAAATTCCCTACATACGAGGCAGATGCCAAATATTTGCATCCATTATTTCTGCGATTTATTCACATGATAAGGTAAGCTGAACGCCAAGTCAAACGCAGTGTATCCTTGGTAAATCAACCCTCCCCTCTCACAAGTTATACCGCCGAACTTAGACGGAACACTGCCCCTACTGCGTTATCTTTCGGAACTTCATAATTTCAGCCATGCAAGCGGGTTACAGCAATCTTGTCTCGTAATATCACTGTGGCCGTTTACATGAAGTGTGAACAAATGACGGAAGCTGTGCGCCAATAAGCCTGCTTAGTATATACCACACGTGCCTGATCATTTTTTGCATACCGGATGAGATAAAGCGAAAAAGTATAAAAGTGAATTCTTACGATCACATAGACAACACTGCTGTTGTCACGTCCTCCTCCAGTTCATGGACGCTGCGATGGCGACGGAAATGTTTACAAGGCGAGACAGAGGGTGAAAATATTGCAGTCCAAGCACTGCACGTCATTATAAGACAAAAGCCCGTTCAAAGTAAAGTCTAGCCGAGCCACGCCTAGTTGTCCACTAACGGAATACAAAAAACATCATAGGAATTGAACGCAGGTACTACAGGACGGTGATCCATGCCAGTCTAGAAGTCACAAGCGGCTCACAAGATGGGATCATTTCAATGAACATGAATGCAGTTGAAACCTCTCTATTACATCTAGTGACTTGAATGCTAGCCTCAAGGCTTCGTCAAACGCATCACACGATAAGGAAACGCATCAGTTTTCGAAAGAAGTTCACTCGGCTAATTCAGGTAATTACCAAAACCGGCGAAACGCACTTCTCTCATTTATCGACGTCCTTGCGGTTTGTTGTAAAAACTTTGCATCGGATGCCGCGCAAGCCACATCTGACATGGACAACTATTGCAGGCAGCCAAGCAAGCAGCTATTTTGGCAAGCAATGATATACATCGCTGCCGACTTGCAAGCGAAGTCTATACCAGTTGTCATCAGAAAGAAGGGAGATCCTAAATCCTTGTTGGATGATGACATTGGCTCCACAACGTATGCTTACAATGCATTTTCAGTGCTCGCAACAGCACAGTAGGCAGGCAGCGCCTTTAGTGAAGCGCAAGTGCCTGATATGCCCGGATTGATTAAAACGCTTACTTCATAAATTGGTGCCAAACCACCTACTCAGCTGCATACTATCTATGTTATCGATTGGCGGGGGCGATATCTGATGCACCTGCTATTATAGTTTATTTTAAATCGCATCGTTATTAATACCTTTCTCTTAGGGACTTCGAGCAGTCGTTCGTACCCGGTTTTCGCGTTCCCGTTTGTGTGCTTTACTAAGAACTTCTCCGAACGTCTATTTTCGCGTACTGTTGAGAATACGCGTTGCAGCTCGCATGCAATCGATTTTTTTAGCACAGCTGGCTAGCTATTTATTTAAGGCAATCCTCTAAATTTGGAATGCGCTGTAAGATTCGTTCTCAATGGTAAAATCGTTTACGGGGTGACAGTAGCTTTGTGCCAACAATAGTTATTTTGCTTGCTCGGCAGTGTGTACAACGATGGAAGTGTAGTTAATGTAGCAGCTATATGATTGCACGTGTATATATTGCGACCTAATGATCTCTGCATGTAATGTATCCAATCCACTAAGTATATGTAAACAGATGGCAAAAATACGCCGAATGGCTGACTGCAGATTATCCTGTCAAAAGTTTGTTCTTGAATGCTTTTTTAACAATGTCAGATGTTTTGCTGTGTAGTTCAGCCTAACGAGCTCGAAATACTAACGGTCTTAGGCGAGACTGGCAATCACTCTCTTCGTTTTCAACTGACGGACAAGATAGGTAGCAGGCGAGGTGATCATTAAATGCCAAACACAATGCATGTTTTAATATTCAAGGTACGCAAAGTGAACCAAGCTTATTTTTGGAACGATTTTACAGGAAAAATAGGCGTTTCAAGCAGCGCTACAGAATATATAAAACCGAACCTCAGATAACTGAAAATTTATAGATGTAGTATTCAAAGGGAAAAATCAATATTCCATTTTATTTCAACTAAGAAAGGATATCGGGATTAATCTATCTAAGAATATTGTTCCATGCACCTTGTGGTGTGAAGGAACTCTTAGATTTCACAAAATTGTAAATGTTTGTGGTTGAACTTAGGATTGCAAATTCACGGCTGACGTTGCGTGCGCAGTTTCTGGATTTTTAGAAGAACCACTGTCCTGATCTGTGTCTGCCCCTTTTGTGGAAGTGTGAATACATTGTGAACGGTTCAGAACTACTTCGGTCAACCTCCGCCTAGTACACTATGGTTCCTAACTTAGCCTGGACCACATAGTTGGGTAACTGTGGGTAACACGAATTATGGACGAAATATTTTTCACGGCCCTCGGTGGAAAACAAAAGCAAGCAGCCAAAGGCGAAAACTTGATGGCCTCAACCGTGTAAACCAAGTTTGACTGTCATTCCCAAGTAGGCCAACATGGTACAACGACATGTACACCAAAGTACGTGATGCCGAAAAGGAAGTCGGTTACTGTGCTAGAGGCTTGAGAAGCAGACAATCAATGTCACCGCACAGCCGCATCGAGTAAGTGAAAGGCTTGTCTAGAAGTCAGAACAGATGGTTATCCGGTATGAGTTGCGGCAAATGACTGGCTCGTTAGCGGAATACCCATGCAACTTGTGATGCCGGTCTGCGTGCTGGTATTTTATGAGTGTAACTGAGTGCCTCTTCGTACACAATACGTCAAGGGACTCAGGAGAATTTGCCGTTCAACTGCCGTGTGTGTGACTTTTGTGCCTATTTGATTTCTAACTTCTGTAATCTGGTTGAATCTAACTTCCTCAGTAACGGATCGTGTCAACAGTTCATTGTCTCTTAGGGCTTACGGATGCTCGTTAGGTATGCTATTTTAGTGCGATCCACTGAGAATGCTGCATAAATTTAATATTAAGAATATGTAGTCGGTGGGTGATCAAAACTTTATGCATTTAGCATTAGCTTAACGAACGCAGTGCGTAAGGCATATTGTTGCCTTTCTTCCAACTGGCCAGATCGAAGAAATGACTGGAAAATAATCGCATCATCAATGAAGTGGCGTTGTTTGCATGCAATATGACCTACGTGCGGCACGGGAATAGTAGAGTATTCTTTCCATGAGGACATAAATGCATACCGATGCAGCATTTGCCGTGTAATTTGCAGAAAAAGGCACGTGCGTAAAAAGTAACAGCGTTACTCCCACTAGCATGTAATAGTATAGAAACAAGTTTGACTGTACTCCCCATACCGCTCGTGATTTGATAACGCCGTATCAACTTCACAACCAAGATAGCGCATTGGTGGCGCGCTCAGTGGAGAATCGCATTTCTGACAAACACCAATCTCGCCCGGGTGAACACAAACAGTCGTAGATTCTGCAGTAAGCTAAATAGATGAATAACCCAATGAGGAATCAATTTCTTCAGCGATGCGGAATGTCGTCATAGCATCTATTTGTCTGTCATGCTGCCATCACAACGGAAAATTCCTTGAATGCATGTTATCGGTTTGAAAGGTACTTACGTTCACCTGCAACAATAATAATGGTGGTACTAATAATAGTATTAATAAGGTATATTTTCTCATTGTGCTGCAAAACCGAGCCCTCGAATGGAGGGATCATAGTTCAATTTCAAATTGTTCAGACACACGAGGCTGTGTGTTGATGTGTTTTTAAAGTGTGTAAATGGGATGATTATGCGAAGATATTCATTTGGTAGTTTTGTCGCTGTATGCCACCAGTTCGCGGGCATTCACATTTGGTTGGGTCCGGTGCAACTTTCTGGGTACCGCGTTCGATATTTGGCGCAGGAACACAGGCTACCGGCAGAGTCAGTGTGCTAACAAATCGTAAAACATTACGACAAAAGATCTAAATAGTGCTGACGGAGAACGTAAAAACACCTAAACCCAAGTTGACTAGCTACAGTCAGGAGTATTGTTGGTGACCCCTAGCACTGACACTGTCATCCCTTTTGCTTCTGTTAACAGCATAGTGTCCACCAATTTGGGGTCATATCTCTCCCAGATAGCCCTGTGCATACATTCATGGATTCGCATTGGTTAATGATACATGGCCGTTGACAGTGCCACTGATACTGCGTGTATGTAACTACTCAGAGAGCGTATGAATTGATGTCAGCTTGAACCTGAATGCGCGGCACGATATTTTTATATTTGGAACATGCTAACTTATTATCACTGTACGTGATGTTGCCTGTAAAATGGTATGGAAAGGCTATTTTAGGTTTTTTTGGCTTTCAGCTTCATTGAACAGCTAGACGATTTATTTCGGATACGCAAGCTTTACGTGCTTATCAGCAAGCAGCTTTTCAACGCACGTTAGCCAACACTACATGAGAGAGTAAATGAAGAAATTGGACAGAAATATATACCTTGGAAATCTCTGTCGGACGCCACTTATTTTCGGAAAGCTATCCTAAAGGGGGGCGTAGACCCTGACGCGACCAGCTGTGTTCGTGTACGGAGCACATAAAATGGTTACATAATTCATGGAAACACATTTTTGCACAAGTATTTCGAACATGATACATATATTTACTGACTTGATTACACTCTCTTAGTCAAGGAACACCGCTATCGCCGG
This sequence comes from Dicrocoelium dendriticum, assembly GCA_944474145.2. Taxonomy (NCBI): domain Eukaryota; kingdom Metazoa; phylum Platyhelminthes; class Trematoda; order Plagiorchiida; family Dicrocoeliidae; genus Dicrocoelium; species Dicrocoelium dendriticum. The sequence goes on along the minus strand of OX104063.1, from coordinate 160,897,085 downwards.
TCTGCGTTATGCGTGTTGCTACTCTGGCCCATGCATCAGAATAAGTATATGGCCTGCATGTAGTTCTCATAAGCGGAAACATAACTGATTATCACTAATGGATACGAAACACATGAATAGACGCCAATATGTTTTTCACAACTGCCGTTAAGCTAATACCCCTTTGTTAGTACAGTCAGTGTGACTGCTCTTCATGTAAATTGTACGCTAAACGATTCAGTCAAGTTAAGCCAAACATTCTACTCCATTAAAAATGGTGGTCAGCATTTTGCAGAGGATCTTGCGTTCATCTTTAACTATTGAAGGTGGTAAGGAAGCTAGGCCAGCAGCTGTAATCGCCCTTCGAAATTTAGCCTCCGACGGAGCCTCTAAACCATCCTTGGTAGCATCAGCACCACACTCAGTGAAAGCCAAAGCAGAAAAATCAAACAAAGCGCTTCTTTTATTTCGTTAATCAACCTTGTTCGATGTTTTCAAACGGGCTGCACACAAAAGGATGTCCCAGGAATCAAGGTTAATAAATATGACTAAGCATTCGAGTTGATTACGATAACTACCAAATCTTTAGCAGAGGCTGCCGTATAATTATCTCCGGATAAGCGCAACCAGTAGCGAGAGAACAAGCTAGGCTCAGTTAATTCGACAACCCAGCGACAATCCTTGATCCTAGTTTCTTCCTCCCTTTTGGTTGTTGTTCGCATTTGCTGAACAGGACTAGAGGACACGGCGTGGTTGGCAAAACTTTAACATTGGAAAGTCACATGAAATGGGGGAAGAAACCATTGGCATCAGTTGGTTGTTCTCGATTCACCTGTTTGAATTTCAGCGATGCAGATTGTCGCTGTTTGGAGACAATAGAATTAGTGGCTCAAGGCCGATGTCAATAACGGGCGCCTATATTTGTGTGTTTTGCTTATTTCCAGTTCATTCCTCGAAAAAAATTATAAAAGCTAAAATATTTATATATGGTTGGCGGCATCCGGTTTCAGATTTGCCTGTCACTGTGGTAAGCCACAGGATGCCTGCGCACACAGAGTGACCATGGGTGGCTTGCGCTGCACCACCCACAGCTCTAACCACATATCCTGTGTAAACCCGAAAGAATAAGACCGGGAAGCATGTGGATGGAAGCCACGTTTCTTCAACGGAGCCGGCCCACGCTCCTTCACAGGCAAACACAAGCATCCTGTATTTGGGGAATCAAACGCACGCAAAGCGGTGGCTGGACCGTAATTCGCTCCACACTGACTGCATGGAACTGCTCCATGATCCTAACACGGACACAAGGACGGTGCACCCGGTCCCCTCCAGCAACAACCAACTGTCTCCTGGAGCCAGTATGGACGAGGTAGTGGATAATAGACAGGTAGCCTTGTCAACATGCACATTAAGTGCAGGCTCACCGGAGTTATCAAGCAACAGCCAATCACTTGAGAGAAAGTGAACAAAGAAAATAAATCGAGTAATGCATAAGGAAAGGACGACATGTATCTTAAAATATTGAGCATCTGAAGTAAATTGTTTACAGAAGAATGCTAGATAAGTTCACTTTATGGAAATGCCACGAACACAAAAGTGTTTTCGAAAAGGACTAGAATTGGCTTAACTAACGTGTGCAAGTTTATAGAAGAGAGTACAGGTGGACATTTATATGGGAAAGCAAAGCACTGGGACAAAATTTAAAACCCACCAAATAAATAAACAGACAGCAAGCAAGCAAACGGTGACATAAATCATAAATTAGTGAGCATATGAAATAAGTTGTTTACAAAAGAATACGTGGTAAGTTCACAAGCTCAGGAGGTTTATTTTATGTAAATGCTACAAACACGAAAATGTTATCGAGAAACTACAAGTAGCTTAAGCGACGTGTGCAAGTGTATAGAAGAGAGTATAACTAAAAATTTATATGGGAAAGAAAAGCATTGGGGCAAAATTGAAAAACCCACCACCTGAAATAAATAGACTTAGTATGCAAGCACGCGGTTAGTAAATCGTATGCAGCGTATCTCCAAACGCTGCGCCGGTTCTGCCTACCTTCGCTGCAGCACCCATCGTCCCTTCAGTGGTGGTCCCAAGTGGTCTTGCTCGCGGCTCACTAGGCCTGCCTGACTCGGGCACTCGCGACCGCATGTGCTGCAGCACCATGCACTCGATGTCGATGGAGTACAATCCATCGGTGCTTGCCGCTTCCGCACTTGCCGCTTCTTCTCTGCATGCCTGAGGTCTTTGTCCCGCACTTCAGCAACTGCCGTCGTGATGAGATCGCGCCATACTCGCCGATCAACCGCTTTCAATTCCCATGACCTGCAATAAAGATTAGAATGTGTGAGGCTCACGTTGATCATGTCCTGGTAACGTAACCTTGGTAATATTGGTATATATATACGCATATATATGTATATAAATATCAGCCACGGATATTGTGACATCAAAATCCCCGCAAAAAAGAAAAGAGGATACAAATAGAAAGAAATAATGCATTAAATTTATCACCATATGTACAATCTTAGACTCGAGCTTGTGTTTAATGTTTATTGGGGATGTGACTGGGAATCACAGCAACACGCAGAGATAGGCGTGCGCCAGTGACATCCGTCCTGATCCACGACTTCCAATGTCACCAACCGGCGACAATCTCTATCTTGGAAATCCCAACCAAGCAGCTGAGAAACAACACGATGTCATCAGTATAGTCAAAGTCAGCAGGGGCTAACTGGGAGAAGCTCAAAATACCGCTCGATGGACTTTCCAGATCAATCAATGGGCAAATCAATGTGGAGATATGGTGTCTTTGTCGAACCACACTGGTGACCACGAAGGAACGAGACATCTAGTCATAAGCCCTCACTCTATCCGACGCCAGACTGTACATTGCACGCAGTATGGAAACGAACACCGCGGGGACGCCATTCCAATACAACAGAGCCACATTACAGACCTGTCGACAGAATCGAAGGCAGCGCGGATATTTAGAACAACACATGTTTTATTTAGAGGATCTGGCGGATGGTGAAGATTTGATCGATACAGCCGTGGCCACGGCGGAAACCAGCCCCTAATTCCCGCTACAGATAATCGCGCACTGGACAAAGACTTCGAAGTATGATGGACACCTGAACCTTACGAACCACACAAACCAAGCTGCTACCCCTGTATTTTGCTCAAATTGTGCGCAGACCGTTAAGGAAGATGGAGGCGAATATTGACTCATGCCAAGATGACAAACCTCTTCATTTATCCCGACTTCTTAGCACAAAAAGTAACTTTTAAACAGCAAACGTCTACCATTTTAAGTAGGCGGGAAGTAATTCATCAGCGTCCGGTGATTTGTAGAGCTGCAAAAGGCGGAGTTTCTGTCCAAATTAACATTGAGGAGTGGGGTCTGCGGGGACGGAATACTCAGTACCAGTGAGCGCTCCAGCGGAAGCAGATGAAGCTGTTGGCCAGCAAAATTGCGAGGCAAATTATTCGGCACATATCTCCAAACGTCTTTGACGATTAGTGATTAGTAGGCCACACTCTTTACAGATCGTTTCACCTAAACAGAGTGAAAACGTATGATGGCTCGAATAAGATGGAACATTTTTCTGTTAGCAGAAACACTACCAGAATCCATCTCTTTTGTACCTGCCTGCTACTAGTTTTCGTGGTCTTTTTGTACAATACTGTGCCATTGTCGAACTAGGGACCTTCGTTCTTCACTACAGATAGAATCGCTCAGGACCGAGGGGCGTTTGTCCATCAGGAAAAAGGAGACAGCAATTATCCAATTTTTCGCTTTTAAGATGTGACTCGGAAACTATCAATACTTGCAAGAAACTAGGTCATTTTTGATCCTAATTCACTATGAATTCAGATCATTATCAGAAGCTGATGTAATCAGTGTAGACAGGAGGCCTGGTGTTGCTCTAACAGGATATGGTCTTGTAGGTTTTCTACGCTCGGTTGGAACCGCGTACCCCTAGATGGTCCTCCGAGACGCATGAATATCTTAGCGCAATTTAATTCGTGATCGTTGTCCTGACAAGTTGACTAGTAGCAGCAGCCGTTTGAAAAGCATCCGCGCCAGCTGTAGCTTATTGCTTCCTGTCAAGCTGGGACTATGTTTGCTTTTGGGATCTTGGGTGGCATGTAGCAGTCTGTCTTTTTGAGTGTCGAAAATTTGTGCTTAAAGAAACAAATGATGGTCCAAACAAAGAGTTAGTAGCCTGTCTCCATTGTCTGAGAGACTGCTATGGAAGCCAATACTAAGCACCATATGGTGTGTTCGCTTGATGACATTTACATCTCCTGCAAGAATTAGAATATCAAACGGTTTCGAGAAACGCAGAAGTCCTGTAGTTGTATGCGAAAGCAATCCTTGGCAGCCTCCTTCCTTCAACTTGTAAGAGCGTAAGCGGAGATGACAGATAAAGGCTGGCTAGCCGAACAACCTCCTCGTGGTGCCAGCTGGGTGGTTCGGGTTTAACCCGTTCCAGCAAATAGTTCGGCGGCAGTGTTCCAGGACGTGGTGGGTTTTCGCCTGGCAAGCGTTCTCCCTATAAAAAGCCACACATGTCTGCTTAACAACACTGTGACGTAGCGGTCGTGACTCGCCACAAAATAAAGTCACTGCCCCGTGGGTATCCGAATAATCCTTTCCAACGTACGGACCTCCATCTTCTACTCCAGCATTGCCGACGATATGAGAGTCAAAATTAGAGCAACACAATTACAAACAGGGACCTTACAGTTACACAAACACACACACAGTTACATAATTACCTACCCCTACATAAACATACACTGGTACGGCAAACATAACGGATACTTGCACATTCTTGACCATGCATTGCTATGTCAAAATGATCATGCCTGTTAAGGCGTGCCTCGCCTTGTCGAGAATAAAAACTTTATTTATTTATTTATTTATTTGTAACATCTCGAAGCCTACTTAACTTATATGAACCTCGTATTTGGACCGCACATGGCCAAACGTTGACTGGGATTAACTCAAGCCGAGAGGACTAAGCCTTGTCACTCAGATTAACCCAAAACCAGCTGGCTAGAATCTGCAATATCTGGGTCACCGTTAAGGCGAAAACGACACACATCATTATGTGTAGGAGAGTTCATCTTGATGACAGTAGTGTAGTTTGCAATCTAGTTTATGAATATCAACCTCTGTCTAATGAAAGTATTTCAAGTTTGGGGGTGAGGCAAGCTTTTCGTCCGATCGGCATCAGGATAAAAACATTGAACGCTCCTAGGCCAAATTGAGAACTAGGTCGAAGGAAAGCTGGAACTTAGCTTGTATGTGAAAAAGCTGTGGCTGGCGGGCATAGGAAACAAATTGTTTGACCCAGACTTTCGTCAGATGCAACCAGTGAGCTGCTGTTGGAGGTGACCAGGAAGAAGATAAGTGTAGTTTAATACTGAGACCTGGGTCGATTTGGGAGTGGATATTTTGCAGTAGAGAAAGTAAAGTAGGTAGAAATACCAAGTGAGAAAGCACTAGTATTGTCTTTTCACGATGAACCAGTGATTGAGGTCGTATAAGGTTGCACAGGTTGAAGAAGAGTGCTGCCTTAAAAGCCCTACCCCGAGTATTTCATCATTGCTCAAACCTAAAAAGCAGCATAGTGATATTAGGGTGTCAAAACTCGTTGGGATCCGGTGACCAAACAAGCGGTTCATACACTTTAACGTCCTGCAATATGCTAAGGGCATAATATTCCCTGAATTTACAATGCCACTCAAATATAAGAAAGGTGCAATTACTCCATTTAATGGCAGGACGCATCCGCTAAGTAACCGTGGTGTTAAGCGGAAATATGTGAGTATTTATAGGGGAAAAGTTTGGCAATGCGAAAACTCACCATGTCTTGAAACACTTTCGAATAGACATATTCTGGACCGGCATAATCCCTCACCATCCAGCCTGCACCACGTGGAGGGTGTTCATCCAGCTAGCCAACCAGCCAGTTGGTGGCACACGAGGGTAGCTGCAGACGGTTCGACGTCAGTGGCATTATTACTGCTCTCAATTAGACGGGGGAATATCAAATATACTTTAGTAATGGGGTTTGGAGGGAGTAAGATAAACTGACGAAAAAGCAAAAATAGGGCACCAGCAGTAGCATATTTTCGCTTATCAGCCCTGCAGTATGCAGCAGATATGGCGACACTTTTTAATCTGCCCTGCAGCAGATGCTGGATTTGGTTATATCTTGAGGAAATTTAATGTCATGCTTAAACGTGAGCTGATTTACTGCCTTGGAACTCCAATCTAAGCAGAAGTAGGATCAGGGATCTTAGCCAAAGCTTTTGCCTTAAAATCGCGACAGAAAGCATCAGAAATGGAGGCTTTCCTATTTCAAACCTCAGACTTGGAAGACTAGGATACTGAATTTTCGAAATAAATGTTCAGTTTGCAGAAAGCTCTTTTAAATCATTCTCATCATAATGGTATCATTATGCTAAAGAAGAAACAATATAGTATAATAATGAAAGCCAGCTTGAGGACTGCAGCCGAGAATCTCAACTTTTGTTTCCTACGCAAGGTCTATGAAATATATATTCGTTTTGATTAAAAATCTTACCTTTTCTCGCTACCAGCTCAACTCAGCGGGGCACATCCCTCATTGCATTTTAGTAGTGAAAACAAAAATGGGTAAATATGGCCTTGTATGTTTTGCTGAGACGACTTAATGGCGGCTGCGTAGTTAGAAGCGTTTTTAATAGCCCGCTTTGGCAGGTCAATGCACCCAATTTTTAGGATTTGTACCTATTCAACACAAACGGAAACTAGTTCTTTGCTTGCACTATCCTGCCTTCACAATATTTAGTCTGGAGACGTATTTTGTGGAAAAGATCAAAACTTCGGTACGTTACAAAAGAACGCAACGATCCGGTTGCCTCTAGAAATCACAACGGATCTTCTAAAATGACGTCTTTCTCTCATTTCCATTTATAAAGTTGCCGCTCGTGACTTACTGAAGAACATAATGCCAATTGCAGTGGCTATAACCTACCTAGCCGCCTTCCAGCGTGTATTTGCCCAGTCTGCTCAATTACTAACATAGCACCTTAAGGATATACTCCCGAGGTAGTCCAACGAAAAATTGCTGTATCAATGTACTTGCACCTGTGGTGCAAGATGCAGTGAGCACGCGACGAGGAGTTTGTCAAAGTGGTTGGCAGAATACAGCCATGGTTCGATATCAAGAGGCTTGCCTAGAAGCGTTATTATTGAGCATTTACTCCTAAGTGGACACGAAATTCCGAGAGCAGACTTGTTCGGCGTTTTCTACTCCGTGCCGCTAAATCAAAATGAAGCACTCCGAAAACGCCTATTAAATACGGCCAAAGTGGTAGCTATTTTACCGATCCAGCCTGATCTTTGCAAGCAATAATCTCTATTGCAAACCTTAGAGTTATGTTGGCAGATGAACCGTTTTTGCTACTTGACACTAGTAGCATAACGTCGGCTGCGAAGCCTACTTCCAGTGGATAGGGTTTATTATCTATCGAATTCATCCGCATCGCTCAAACTGCAACAATCATCAAGCTATATTTCTTTGCATATTGCGCTGGTCGTATCTTTCACATAACTTTAGAGGCCTGTTAATAATTATTGAAAACATTTATCTGCTAATAAGATTATTCAAAACTAGGCATAATTCACAAGTTAAAATTTGGCTGACCAATAAACATTAACCACCCTGGTAGAAGTAGTTCTGTAGGAGCCCGGGGTCCCTACCCAGTAAAATCCAATGGGCAAATGGGATACGCAAACCGTCGCACCAGTTTAAGGTACCGCCTCGCTGCAATGAAACAGTAAAAATACGTTTAACATTCTAATATTATATATTTGCGCCATATTTTTGTCGATTTAGCATGTGAAAACAAAAAGAGAAACAAAACCTCAGAAAAAGTCGCGAAAATTCAAACCTTCAAAAAGTCTAATGTTTTTAACACTAGCCATTAGTTTATTCCATTTAGGCATATTCTGTTTGCATTTTACTTTCCTTTCCTACATTCCCGAACTCTAACCTTCTTCGACCGGCCCTCATGACCAACTTTATTTAGGATCACCACACTCAACTTAGCTTCAGACGCAAGGGCTGGACGTTTATTCGTGGGACGACTGTCTTGTTGGCGCGGCGCATTGTTCTGAGGGATAGGATGCCATTCCTAAGCACAACGCCAAGCAGGCGTGGCGCTTGAGGTCACACCAGGTTTTATTTCTGTGCTACACTGTTTTGAAGGTGTGAGAACCCTGGTTTAACAGCTCAACGTAAAGCACCCTGTTCTGCCAGCAATATGTAATAGATATCAAACGGCACAGCGGTCTCTGATTTTCGAAGAACCCAAAGCTGGAAAAAAGCGCACCCATTATCACTCGACACGCCTTTGCCATATTCGTTTCGATTCGTCGAAAATTTTCAACATGAAGGCTTCCTTTTCCACCTCTTTAGGGGGATCACCGCAGCGACCCAAAGGAGCTCTTATATTATAGGTACAAATTTATCTCCCACAAATTGTGCAATATTAGATCATATTTTATTGCTTAGCATCTTCCGTCTATCTACTCACACTCGTCTACTTCGTGTGGTAAGGCAAACTTATGTCTAGCTTCATCCGTCAAATTTATCGTTTCCGATTTCATTAGCCTTCTGATATTCTCGCTTGATTAGATGCACAATTTCGGAATTTTACGTAGAAGTACTACAGCTTGCTTCCTGCACACATGGAAATAAAAGGCAGTGGGTTGGTGTGACATATACAAATATTTACTTTTTCTTGCAATTAAACATAATATGTAATACAAATATCGTGCCATCACGAAAATTAGAGGAATAGGGAAATATTAATTATAATAAGGAAAAACAGACAACCGCAAACCTTTTGTCGTTTATCACTCACAGTTTCTGATTTTTAAGGAAGGAGGAAGTTGGTCACCACAACACACATTGGCGCAAGTCAGCCACCGACATATATATGGAGCCATGGCTTATATGATCATTTTAACCATCATTTATTCGCATTTCTCGGCCCCAGTTCAGGCAGTCGACTGCTACCGGTCGGCGCCAATTGTTTCGTCAGCATTTTCATGCGCATTCTTTAAGTTGTTGGCAGGATTAATAACACTTCTTGTGGTCAGAAACGGTCTTGTACATCATATATTAGAAGGAATCTGGCGTGTTTTCCATAGAACACACATATTCCGCATATCTTGATTCTGGGCACACCAAGAGAAAATCTCTCGCGCACTTGAAGATAGGCTGCGGGTCATTTCTTGATATCTTAAAGTTCGCGACATCAACAAAATATTGAACAACCCGGCAGCTCATAATTCCCGCTCCTACAATAAAATAATTTATACAACCTTGGCCGAGTAGTCACAGAATGGCATACAAAGTAGGCAATTCGATGGCACACGATTAGTTAGCTGGTCACCTGTCAGTGGTATCTGAAACAGTAATAATTTGCTTCAAATATACGATAATCGCGCGTAAATTTTGATAACGCAAACAAACGACTTAATATTTAAACGAGAAACATATATTTAAACCTAGTAGACGACATGATTTTACCGCAATCAAATTTTTCTAAAGTAATTCCTTCTGAAGGCATCTGCTCAATATTAAAATCGCTTATAAGTGTCGCCAGTCGATGCTTGGCTGATATATTTTACACGGTTGGGGCACCGTACGAATTGTTATACGTGTTCATTGATTTTCAAAGGGCTTTTGTTAAGCTGTCCTAAAAATAGACACTATTATCCATCATGGTCACAGGTTTCATTCAAATGATTTATATATTATTCACCCCATCAAAATTCTACGAACCTAATAATGCTGACTTAGGTAAAAGCATTGTCACGCATTAAGAATGTGTTTATCGTTTGAATCATTCGTACCTATTGAAAGGAGTAGCCAAGAAGACGCCATTTCGATGCGAATGAACGATACCCATAGGAACCACAAGGCTTGAAACCAACGAAATGTATTGGTGAAGCAGCTTGCTTATCCCCAAAACTCCAATAATCTTCTCAAAACAGTAGTACATTCAAGTGCAGTTTAATCCAGATGCACCAGCTTAGAGAATGAATACGCATTTATGAGGAACTTACCGTATGTTAGCTTATTAAGTCCTTTGGAATGTAGCTACGGTGCGATTCGCACATCCATAGAAAGGTGGGCGATATATATTTCCTCTTAATCACACTAACACAGCTCCTATTATAGAAGCCTAAAGAATGAGCATAGGAGTCTACCCTCCGTTGAGCAAGTACCGTACGGCTGAGTTACGGCTGATGGCGACAAACTGTCATGGTGTATAACTAACACGGGTACAACACACGCCGCAAAATTTCAGTGAACAAGGTTAGCCTAATTGGTCATATCCTACCATTTGAACTGCTCAATCTTTAAATGCGCTGAATCCCACTTTGGCGTGTTAAATTTGACAAGCAATTACACTTATAGTTTATTGTTATTTTGTGTTATTCGTATAACTCTTTCGACATTAAGGACACAACACATCAGAGTAACCTCTGCAACGTCAGTATGAGTTATATACCAGACCATGGAGGATGGCGTTGTTTTGACTTCTTAAATGCCAGTTGTAAATCGATGAGCAGTGTTCAAATGCAATGCATCCACAATGATCTTTACCTCAAAATGTATCCACTCAGGACAAAATATTAGATTACTTTCGGATGTGAGTTAACCAAGGTTGGTCGCAGAATAACCTACACTATAAGCATCGGAACAGTAAAATTATGGTTCGCTGGCAAAAACATATGCACCGTTGGCAAATTCATTTGGACAAAACTTCCATTCACACATTTTGATTTTTATAATGCCACCATTTTCTAGTTACACTAATTATCTCCGAATTGAATATAATATATTTTAGTACATTGTTAGCGATTTAAAATATGTAATCGGCTTTTGAAAATTATGTTGCTGCATATTTTTAATGGTTTTCCAGTAGTACAGGTAGTGCGAAGCATTTAAATGACGCAGATGAAGGTCTGTTTATTTCAACTTTGTATGAACCAACATATTTGTAGTATAGCGGTGACAGGATTTGTGACATTTTTATTTGTTGAGCCAATTTTAGTGCGCTTTGGGTAAATAGATACTGAGCTACAACACCAAGCATTACAATGATTAACAATGAATTGAATATCGGTATGTTAATTGACTTTGGTTGCATTAGAACTTTTAACTGCGTCTCTGTAAATCATGTACTGTTACTGCGTACAAAGCTGGCAAGTGCTCTATGAGAAGTTAAAGTGTCAACGAATGCGTAATATCTGCTCTCTAGTCTTATTAACTTTAGTTCGTTTGGAGACAGCTTACAGAGAACTGATGATGGATAACCGGTTTCAGTGGACTGAATAAAATAGTAATAATAATATTTAAATAACTAGAAAGTTAGAAGTTAGGGTTTTGTCTGCACATCTAATGATATTGTGATGCAGAGAATGCGATCGTTTTACAGAAGCGAATTTAATTGTTTGTTATAATTATCGGAGGCTACATTCCCATCGGTTTACGTATTATCCTTCAACGGTAGCCTTAAATAACTAGTGCCAATTGGTTTCGTTATCATAACGAAACAATATAACTTAATATTTATACAATCGATAAGTTTTGCTTCGCAATCGCTTATTAACTGATCCATATTGCGGAGGAGCCGGTTCGCAGTTTATGCTGTTGGTTGTTTTCGGTAGATACCTCGAAGAGTAGTCTGATTAGAGCTGTCATATTACCTTCTAGCAAATTTAAAACATTAGCTTGGTAATCAGTGATATAAATTCTAGTTTAAAAATATTTCGGCCTTGTGAATTATGAGTCAAAATTCAGTGGTGCATAAAATTTGCATAGACACGGACGCAAGAAGTGGAGGCAGAGGTTATAATAGGTTTGGCTAAACACTGCAGATAGAACCCTTTTGTCCTAGGCGTCACCAAGTCTCACGAGCACGAATAATGCTAAGCAAAGTCACGTGACCAGGAAAAGTGGCGCAATATTCGTAAGAACCTGATCTTGAAAGTCGTTGTTGTTGACCCTCCCTTCAGGCTGCCATTATCAGCGAGCCATAACTTGTGGGGCCAAAGGATATTTAAGGTTGTGCAACAACTAGGCAGATGGCACCTACGCTACTGGGATGTTGGCATTCATTTAGGTACAGACTGCTAACCGAGTTCTCATTCAAATTGTCCTCCGACTCAAAGCACCACAAGAGCATGCAAACGAAGTTGTGATATTATCCGAATTTCACACGGGAAGCACGTCTGAAGGAAGTGAGGATCTACCTGTGTATTCCTGCAGCTGCTCCCAAAGCATTGTGCAAACTGATTTGTCAGATGGGCTAATCACGATGCACTGAACCCAACTCCAAGCCATCCACCCCTAATAAAACAAAAAAACGACCAGCGGCCGAACATACAACGGTCGGCATAAACTCTTGTTTTGTCCACAAATGTTTAGGGTCGTTGCTGTGAACCTGAACACTTCCATGCATGTACACAAAGACCCTAGACCCCCTCAGCAAAATCCCCAAGCTTCGGTTGCATCGGGCAACAAACGCTTGGGATCTCATCCTCATCACTGATACTTTGTTGCACACAGAGATTACGGATACCGAGATCGCGATTCAGGGAAATTCATTGTTCTGACAAGATAGACCCAGCGGGTATATGGTGCTATCCAACACTATCGTAGAGACTTTTAATGCGAACCACTGGATAATTCGAAGAAGTGGGGCATCGATTCGTTTTGATGTCAGTTGCGTCTCAGACACAACGGCAACTGCATCGTAACGGTAGTAAGTAGCTCCCTATCGTTCACTCCAGAGAAGAGTTCCCACCTAACATCATCAATGAAGAAATGCTTAATCCAAACTCACAGTCATATTCTTATTTCCGATGATTTCAACCTACGCGATTTGGAAACCTCGGCATCCCCGAGTGAAACATAAAAGGCCGAACTGCAAAACCTTATCGCAAGTATCTCGCTCCACAATCAGATCAATTCATCTACTAGGTACTAATCTAATAACAAACCATCGGAACTTGACCTCGTAATTAAAATGAAGAACGCATGGTCGTTATGCTATTTATAGACACACCACTAAGGTTAGGCGATAATGACACCGTACATTATAACTATGTGTGGTAAGCTGAATATCCTGAAGAACACGCAGAACTAACAAGTACTATCACACATTACATCATCTGAACAACCTAATTGAGGCGACCGATTGGGAATCCCTATAATGTCACTCACCTAGGTCGCCCGGATTCAGTTTGTTGGACGTTTAAGCAATCTACTCACAACGTATTTAGAAACGCAAATTTGTCCGCTCCGCCAATCAATAGTATTTCATTAAAGTAGAACCTGCAAACACATGTCAATAACGTTGCAGTCTGGCACAAGTAGAGAGCTCGTCCTTGTCCCAAAACCTGAAGCGATTGCGTGACGCAGTACGAATATAGTAACATGCTTGCCTTGGGGACACATGGACTCACGAACAACATTTAGTCTGTAAGTTTTGCAACGACATATAGCTCCTTTACAAGCATGTAAACATCATCCTGAAAATGAAGCTCGGTATCCCTCCAGTAAGAACGCTAGTTGGAGTGGCATGTGGTGCCGAAGAGGCAGACAACACCCCATGGATACAGTATGACTTAACCTTCCAGAGAGACGTCTGCAAGTGTTACATTCACATATCTCTATCTCCAACTTCATCACTCACTAACCTCGATTTTATTGCCAAGGGTATATTGGAGAAACTCCTCTCAGTAGGCACCTACAGCTCTCCCGGCATCGATGATATTTACCAGAGGGCGCTGAACGTATCAGCAACAATACTGACCGGGCCATTATCGCATTTCTTCCAAACGTTCTTGGATAAGCAAATTGACCCTGCCATGTGAAATCTATATTAATAATTCCAGTTTTCAAAAGTGGCAATCGCTTGGAACCCGCCAACTATCACCCAGTGGTCCTCCTCCCTGTACTCTCAAATTTGGTGGAGGCGTTCATCGCTTAGACATTAGTAGAACATTTAGAATGCCCCAACATCATGCGACATGAGCGATATGGTTTTTGCCAACTCCATTCTGGCACTATTAACTTATATATCACACGCAGTGGTTGAACGAAGCTGGCTATGAATACAAAGGAACGGACGTCATTTAGCTCGACCTTTCCGAAACTTGCGACCGACTGAACAACCTCATTCTGCTTCACAGGTTCAAAAGATGTGGAGTTGGTGTTCTTGTCCTTAGGTGAATCAGTAATTTCTTGCAAGATCGGCAACTGCAGGTCCGAGTTTGAATTGCGCTGTCCGACCTGATTTCTGTCGAATGGGGAGTTCCACTAGGATCAGTTCTATGACCGGGTCTGTTTCTTGTGTTCATTAAAGGGCTTACATGTTTGAGTGCTTTAGTTTACTTGTTATTTGCAGATGATGTTAAGAGGTGGTGGACGATAGCCGATCCAGCAGATCATGAAGCACTTCGGCGAAACCTAGACAGAGCGTATGGTCGGTAACTCCAAAAACTTCTCTAGTTCCATTGGAGGAAGTGTAAGGTGTTTCATAGTCGCCACTAACCAAACATGCCATACAAGCTTGCAGAACATGTCCTGCAATCACTCATCCAAGGGGCGACTTTGGGTACTAGTTCCGTTTGATATATGCTGCTCAGAACAATTTGAGGTGTCAAAACTAGGGAACCGGCAGTTTGGCATATGCGGTGGATATTCGGGCAGTTTGATCCATCTGTCAGTTCGCAGTTACTTGGCAGTTACGTGCAGACTCATGTGGAATACACTATTCAGGCGTTGCAGCTCTGGCACACGCAAGACCTTGCAGCGCTTGAGATTCCACAAGGACCAGCCACGAAGCACGTCAAAGGGTTGTTAAATCTTCCTTCACAACTTAGACAAAGAACCCTAAATTATACATTGGCAGGTACCGGTGCCTACGTAGCGACCTTGTTATGGCTATTAGATTTAAAGGAATCCCACACAGGTATGTCGTCATCTACAACGTCTGAGAAATAACACGAATTTGAGAGGCCATCAATTCAAGTTAGCCATGCAAAACAGTCGGCTAAAATGTCGACGAAGGTTTTACTCTTTTCGCATGTGCCAGCCTTCGAAGGTTCTACCAAAAGACGTTGTTTGCGCTTACAATTAACATGTGTTAAAAAGAAGTCTAGACATTGCCTAATCAAGTTACGCTACAAAATATATTTGTGCATCTCGACATATTATAAAGTGCGACGAACGTTGCACAGCCAGAACAAACCTACAAAACCATTTGACCCGCACTTCGTGCCTGTGTGTTAACATTGCAGTGAGTTACAAAAACCATTTTCATGTATCCCTTTATCTCCTATTCGCCATGTTTTGGTTCACTTTCTGCTCATCCTATGGGATTTTCTATGCATCCTCTATTTTGTTCGAAATAAAACTGTTTCATTGTTCCATGTAAATTATGAAAACAATCCTTATTGATTGCTTTATTCGGTCATAAATATATTTAAAATCTAGATTATTTATTAAAAGGTTTTGTTCAACAGTGCTCTTAAAGCATTATCAGCATGATAGAAGAAGCTGATGGTATCCTGGAAGGCCACACTTACGTTATACCTTTAATTGATAGACATAATATACTGCTGCTATCTATGAAGTTAATTAGGATGATTTATCTTTCAACAGTCTCTCAGAGAGGTTCCTTTTCCGTTACTCTGAGGCTAGCTTAGTATTTTCTGATCTATATGTACCAATGGTCAAAATGGAGAGTTTACTTTCGGCAACGGAAACAGAAGGTAGCAATAATCGTTCAGCATCGTGTGTTTATTCCAATAGGTTTGTTAACGTTATGAGTTCATATTAATGCACCAAATCTTGATCGATGAGTACAGAATACATGGGCCTGTGATCGGAGATGCAGTAATAGTAATTTACATGCACACCTGATCTTTCAAAGGAAGATCTTACACCGCATAATGCAACTGAACGCATATAGGATAACTTTGGTACCAAGCATATATTAAAAATCTAGTGTATGCATTCAAAAATCAACCACTCGGTGTAACCACGGGTGAAATTCCTGATTCCTAGCTATTCTGTTTATGTCTGGCCACATCATCAAGAATGAAAATGTATTGATACTTGAAGAAGAAATCCTATAATGCAACTCTCAATCCAACAATGAATGGAAACTGATTTGACAAATTCTTGAAGTGTCTCTATCTATCAAAAATGATAGACAACAAACATATGGAAACTTTGCGAAATTTAACCAACTTTAAAAACGATTTAACAATTCATGATACTTGCCTTCAAGTAAGGAATGTGAGCGTTGATGTAATCAGGAATAGGTAAAAAGGACGTCATGGCTTGAATCAAAATATCCCAGGTAGGCCTGTTTTATACCTGTTAAAGAAATGTTTCATGGCGACGCTTGTACGCTATGCTATCTGAATTGATCTGTACAAAATATTAGATTTTATGGGTATTTTATAGGCCCAATGTACTACATTCCGTAAGGTCAGCACTAGCACATAATTGTTTTATTTTTCGCAGTTTTGCCGCCTATAAAAAATAAACCAACAATTCCTAACTGCGAAGGTAATAGTTTGAGCAATAATGAGAGAGAATGGAAATGGGAAGCTTAAACGCTAACTTATAACTAAGGGTTTGACATGAGAGTAGATATTTTCCCATGTTTTGGAATGATAACACTGCGTAAAACAGACCAGCTACTCTGCAGATGCATATTGTTTGAAGAGGGTAGTAGCACATCGCCAAAGGCACCTACTTTTGAATATCGTAGCCATGTTAGAAATGAAAAGAAAATAAGTAGTGGATGAATTGGACCAAAATCTCGTTCAAAATTGCATAAATGCTCCATGAAAATTCCGAAGGTGGTCGGTATTCCGTTCACTTCCGGATGTTGCGATGAAACACGGCTGGCATTTAAACAGAACATCAGCAACGTGTGAGCAAGAGCTGTATGACCTGCTTTTTTGCATTTTCCAGTAAGGAAACATCAAATCTTCCTACACTAAGAAGCAAGCGACAAAGAGGTGAAAAGTCAGTAATTCTCGCTCCGAATAACAATACTATGCAGGGCTTAAAACAAAGACGGTTCGGGCACCTAGTGCGAAGGAGGCTAATTATGTCTGCTCAACTTGTGATGAACAAGTACACGGAAACTACACTGCGGCAAACCAAACATGAACCAAGTGTACAGTTCTTGTGAAAATGTAGGCTAATGCTTTACAACAGAGAGCCATTCGCTATATTATCTCTCTAAAAGAAAGATTAACATGTTTAACTTCACATCTGCATACGCTTGTTAATTGCTGAGAAAATGCGGTACAAATTTTACTTCGACCTTTCCTTGTCACTAACATTTGTTTACTTGTGTCTTTACATTATTAATTTGCCATAAAATTGGTAAATGGTGTTAATCATGTTTAACATAGACCGACGACAATGCCGGCTTTGTATAATGCCAATAGTTCGTAATTTTTCGGTTGTACAATAATATTCTTCGTGGCTGCGTTAACAACTAAATGTAGGTTTTAAATATAAGATAATTCAGCGTAGGTTTCACTACTGTGCACGTGAGAGAACACCATCTACCGGTCAAAGCGCAACCCGACAGATGAGTTTGTTTTCTAAACTAACCTACGCATTTTCGCTGTAGCCGCAGCCAGCTCACTTTGCCAGTTTGCGCAAAATTTCAAAATGTTTGCTTCTTCTGAATACTATGATATGAGTAACAAGGACGAAATCACCCGATAGCTACTGACCTGCATAGTGTTGAGTAGGCACAATCAGGTGGAATGACCGCTAGGATGTTATTCACTCAAAAGTAAGTTGGTGCTATTCAAAATAATAGTAACTACTTGTAGTGCTAGGTATTTTCTTTTATTCATGCACAATTAGAATAGGTGGACTATAGTCACAATATCATTTCCAATTATCCAAATAAGTTGCGAATTTACCAACAACATGTTGAATATGTCAATTTTTTAACTTATTCATAAGAAAAGCATGCTAACTACTTTTATTGGAAAACACGTCGAATTGTCCTTTGATGAAATTTCGATGCAGAACGTTCCTCTTTCTATAACCATAGGGATTACATACGTGTTAGTGGTTGATATTGTGAAATGAATTTTGAAAACCGGTTATACCTAACAGACATGTGTGCTTATTACGAAAACATTATTGGGAAAAATGCCTATGCTAGCATAGAACTTGTTTCCAAAATGTCAATTGTTTACCTTTTAAATTCCAGATATGTGCGCTTGCGGCGATTGGCACCACCGGAAAGGAAGCATGAACAATTCTTGCTATAATTTCCTATATACAGTGAATGCATCCTACGCAAGATTCAGACAACAACCTTGTTTATAACAATTAGCGTAACCATAATGGTGCTGGCTTAAACATGCTTCTCCACGATGCGACGATCAATATACTTTGCTGGATAAATTTCTCGAAAATGGTAGTTAGTAATAATGAATAGAAATTCCACAGCTATTTCTGAACTAGATGAGAAAGCAAATGTATGCAAAGTCAGATGACATGATTTCGCTAATAACAGTGCGAAATCATATTCCTGATGATGTCCCAAGCTGCAGGATTTACATTTAAATGTGGAACAAATCAAAAACACTCGACCCAAATAGTTCGAAAAAAGAAATTTTTGTAAAATGTCGAAAAATAAGTTCAACCGCTTGTGAGGAATTGCCTTCGACCTTAAAGAACAACCCGAAATATCCACATATAAAATGTGCTTACTTTATTATTAGCAGGTAATGCATTTGTGTCAGCTGCTGTAAAATATACAAACTCCCGCCGTTTACTTCAGCATTTATTTAAATTTGTAGGAAGCGGCTGTTCAGGAATAATACGAAAACGTTTTATTAAGCTTACCACAATAAGTGCTGCGTGGTTAAATTATTCTTAGGCTTACATATGAGAAAAGTACGTGATTGGTAGCTTTGACACATGTTAAGTTTCAAAATTAGCAATCCATCAGGTTTTGCTAAGTACCTAGCTTCACTCGTAAACTGTCGTTGCACATACGAAAGTTCATTACGCGGATACAATCAGACTGCCGTACTTTACGAAAAAAGAAATAAAATGTGAACAATTCAAGTTATTTTGTATACGTCTCTCTGCTTCTTAGTCTCGGCACTGAAGTGGTGGCATATTCCCGTTGTTTTCAAGATTATTGACCAATTATCGAAAGTTTATACCTTCACTCTCCATTTTGCTTACGTCAACCTCATTTTCTCTTAAAGATATCTTTGAGACAATGTCAAGCACCTGGGTCTGTCTTGGCTAAATTTAAGCTAAAGTGTTTTTCCGTAGAAGCATTTTGTACAACAGTTTATTCTATGCAAGGAAGTATCATCGATACATTCGTTATCCCGATTAGGATACCATAGAAACATTGAAAAATTAGTTTAGTGCTATACACTTTCTGGCACAATTGTTCAACGATGCAACTGACTTCGATATGGACATCACAAATGTACGTTTTGGCTTTCTTCAGAGAAAGAAGTAGGATAGAGTACCAACCAACCTACACCAACGTTAGCTTCCATGAAAAAGCGGACGCAGAGAAGTACTGGCTTATACAGGTATTGGGTTATCATTTCAGACCTGCAAAATTTCTCAACCGGTCTACGGCTGACTATAGTTTATTGATACTTGTAGACGTGGGTTTTTTGTATTTATTTTGAAGCAAAAGTGACTGATACTGGCTGCACTGCTTCCATAAAGTATGGCTAATATTTAAGGCTTATGGATTTTATGAAACATTAGGCTTATAATTATAGCAATACTCTTGATTATGTCTACCCATTATGCTAGTTAAACTACGACACATAAGTGGATACCGCATCTGAAAATGTACTATTTTGTTTGGCCGTTACATTTTCTAAAACATCAAATGTAGCAGTAATTCTGACAGTGTTATGGATTGGGTGCGTTCTTGGAAAACCACATAATAAAGCAGCATTCGCATCAGTCTTTCGACTTCCTACTTACAATTCGCTTAACTTTTTTCATGCCAGCTGTACCCGTCGTAAAATTCCTGCAAAATCGTCACACCTCATGACACGAAAGTGTGAAAATAAAAGACTAGGTGGAGTTAACGCTATACATTTTCGCTACCCCGTATGCCTTTCTGCCATATTATCACATATTATGTGTGCAGTAGGGACAACGTGCAAACGAAAGTTTAGAGAATGAAGCCATAGTATTCCTGGATTGAAAATTTACCTATTTAGCGTTAAAAGTGACACAAACATGCAGGTATTCTTCATGCAGAAAAAGTAAATTCAAGAACATTTATTTTCATGAAAGTGTTTCGTGTCATTAATTAAGGCAATCACAAAAAGCAAACCGGGTTTATGTAACCCAAACCCGTGGGTGAGATATCAACA
>OX104063.1:160854830-160876485 GCA_944474145.2 Dicrocoelium dendriticum | reverse complement strand
ATATATATATATATATATATATGAGATCCCGTGACATAGGGACGCCTATTTTGGTTGGCAGTTGACGTTAAACTAATATACTCATTTCTACCTACCCAACCACTACCCAACGACAGAAGCGGGCTGAATACATCGAGCACAAGCCTATCTATGGGATTATGTACAAGAAATTCTCAGCTATTCTGGTACATATGTCGAGTCCCGGAAAGCGCCAGCACTCTTGTTGGGACCTTAATGCTGCCGTCCGATTCAGTCAAGCACTTGCGAATTAGATATTTACACAACTTTTATTTTCCAAAAAATATGTTATACCAATTAGCAAAAGCCAGACAAAAACAGGTTACATTACTGATGGATTCTCCTTAACTCAGTCAGGTTGTACTATTCAGGCTCATAATGAGGCTTATCATCATTCAAAGCCAATACAGTTGGAAAGATAGGATTTGTAAAGAGACTTCCAAAGGGCAGTTTTCAAGCTGGTTTTGGGTTACTGCTGAACACTGAATTAACCGCATCGATGTCATCTCCTCCGACTGGACCCTTTTTGTCTGTGATGTGAGAAAAACTATATCCCGTTTACAACCAATTCCTCCCGAGGATTGTTCGAAATCGCTAGCTATCTCACCAGTAATGTGACTAGACTCGGAACATGCCCGTTATAAAATAAAACGACCTTTCCTTAGTGAGATATGTCAACCTGTGAAGTGAATTGCACCTACAGGTACGCACATGTCCAAACCTTACCAAATTCCGGCAAGCACTAGTAAGTTCTAGCACCTTACCGAAAGCACTTAACTTACAGCAACCTCTAGATACATTAATGAATGTTGGTCTTAGCAATATCTGAAAACTAGAAACACGTATGCAAGACATACTTCCTACATCACCCACTGGAAAATGGGCTGTTGAAAAACTTTTCTTCCCATTCTTCCAATGAGTGTGTTTGCGGTTTAATACGAAGTAATTTTAAAGATGATAGCACAGACTTAAACAAAAGTTCAGACGAACGCGCCCCTGTTCTTCGAAACAAGCAATGTGTAACCTGATTTTAACATACTTTGATTGAGATTATTTTTACTTGTACAATGTTTTAATGATTTTAGTTATACAATGATCTATGCCAAAAAGTCTACGTAAAAATGATCGCTTCGTTCTAAAGATTGTATATCGTTTGTCCGTAGCAATGCAAAATTCTATTCCTATTTCATAACCTACATAGATTTCGGTAAACCTCTCGGGTACGATGCTTGGTAAAATAATGTCATTCTTTTTAACTCACCAAAAGAGTCATACTGCGGAGTGTAGTCAGTAGTTTGCAAGTTTTTGTTGATATTTTATGCGCAACTCAATTTTCTTCTCCTAGCAATAGTTATTACTAGTAAGCGCCTAAACAACGACTATTTACGTCATAATCATTGACCAAAATACTCCGATTTGGTTTAATGACAATAAGCTTGGACATTGGCGTTGTTTAGATTTTAGCCAGCGGTTGGTGTCTTCAGACATGAATGTTTTTCCCCCCGTCATCATGCTGGTGACAAGGTCCGGCCACATATGCCTACATTTTTCTCAACACCCACTCCTTATGTCCAATTGACTGATTCCGGCAGAACAATGAAGCCACTAAACACTGTGCGCAATCACGGCGATGCTAACGTCAAGAACTTGAGAGGATAACAAATTGTTTCGTTTCGTGACCAAAGGAATACAATGTAAATATTCACGAACATGAGTGTGAATTCACGTAGAGTCATAGGATGCTCCAATAGAACAAGGACATGGTTCATTATCCTGATCTTCCATCAGCTATTATACCTGTTTTTCACGTTTGTACCTTATCTATTCCAGTGCTTCCAGTGAAAATCGCACTGATGGTGAGTAGGGATTCTGCGTTGGCAATTTCACCAGATTGCCTTGTATGAAAACATTGTGGCTGATGTTGTCAACCCACAAATTATTAGGCATTCTGAGCAAAATAATTCGGTGCGTGACCTGGACTTACCTGAAGACATGTCTCAACTGTTATTAGCTCGGCTAGAGGATCGGTAATTAATTTCCGTGAACAATAAGCATACTGCTTATGTGAAGCTATCTGTTAGATTAGGCGGTTTCTATGACCTGAAGGAAACATTTGATTACTGTTCCGACGTGAAAGAATAAGGAATAAGATTGGATTTGAGCATATTAGTGATGATTGACGTTTGTTCATTGGCTAGTTAATACCGCTCTAAATAGAAATGCGTACCCAACTTTGTCTGTGTTGCTTGCCGCAAATTGAAGGAGACTTACCAAGGTATGCAAGATACACAAGCTGTAGTAAAATTAATAAGTACCGTGGGGACATCTGTGCAGACTTCAAAGTCATTGCACTATTAGTGAGTATGCAACAACGGTTTCACAACATATTCTTGTTTCTTGTGCTTATGGAATATTAGAGCAATCAAACAGCAACACACAACAGAAAGTTTGACAGAGTGAACGTAGCATGTCGCAAGGAGAATTAGTTTAAGGTATGCACCTCTATGTAACCTGAACATATCTATATACTACCAGTGCACATCAGACCTTGGTTGGTTAAAATCATTTTCATATAACACAAGCGAGATTATTTTGCATTCAGTGCCTGAACAATTGTTTCCGAAGAGTAGTGAGGCGAATCTGGAAAACGGGGTACTACTTGGCCTAATTTTCCCCGGTTAATTGCAAACAATGCTTTTGAATATCAGTTGACTTCATTTAACTTAGAAGAGGGGAGCTCACTCTGAGCAGAGTGCAAAGGATTTCCGGGTAGAACAAAAGCAGTGAAGTACAAAGCCATGATAAAAAATCTCATTGCTGACTATCAAAGTTTTAGTGCTCGAATGTCACTCAAGATGCAGCTTTTGCGTAATCACCTTGTCCTTTTTCCTGAGAAATTGGGATATGTTAGCCATGAGTTAGGTGAACGATTTAACCAAGGCGTTCCACTCATGGGAATGTGCCACAGCTGCAAGTATATGAAGTTTATGATGGGTGACATTTTCCAGTTTCTGCAGCTTGAGGACACTGAACAGATAAGCGACGATCTCGGCGAAGTCCGAATTACCCAGTACCAAGCTGCAGTCCGCATTTAGGGGCGAGTGCTACAGCGCTGTTTAAGACTAATTTGCCATCTACATGCAGAATGCATATGGTGCGATTCAGTAATCCTAATATAATTCTAACGATCTAAACTGGACATTACTGAAGGAAAGATTTAGCTGTTAAGTACTTACCCTGATATGCTAGTACATAACATTGTAGGTATCGCTATTTGTGCTATAAATATATGAACAATTTTGGAACAGTGTCACTATTGTCCGGAGTACTACGTAATGTACCAACTTAACTATTGAGGCTGGATAAAGGCTCAAATTACGTTTTTCACCCAATTAGTATTCTCGATGTGAGATGATTATTCGTGCGTACATTGCATTTCATTTGCGGTGCAGAAACGTTTTAAATTTTTTTATGATTTTCCGTAGTCGTTTTAATTGGCATTTTCTTTCTCGATCAAAGGGCATCCTTACACCAATTCCTAGATACATTGTTGTCTGGCAAGGCCCTAGGTTAATTTAATTATTATGGTGGCTAGTGTATCATCAGTATACGTACAGAAGTATCCTACTATTTTTCGCAATGGTAGCTGGAAATCCGTTTGTGCATTTAAGGCGTGATTCGAAAGATAAAAGCGTACACAAACAGCATATTACAAGGCAGCTTAGTATAGAAGTAAGTGCAGATTTTATATATAACTTCTGTTGTTTCCTGTTTGTATAGCATTATTGAGACATGGCACTAAATATCCCATCCTTATCAATTTATCCTTTAACAATATTTTAAAAGCTTCTAAAGTTCTTCTGGTTGATAGTGATAAATATCTACTGGTTTGGGACCGCGGCTTGACCGTAATATATATATATATATATATCTATATATATGTATACATATGTAGTCTGTCTTTACTAGACTAACTAATCTTTTATTATGTCTGTTGAGTCTATGTGTCCAAAAAGCTGTCGAAAATCCAATACATCTTGATAACATACAAATAATTATAAGGCGGGTATCCGTTCTGCTGGCGGGAGAGCCTACGGTGCGCTGAGGCTGGTGGTGGCTAGATCCTGACAGATGATCTGCCCGCTGCTGCTACTGTTGCGCCATCGTCTCATGTCCTGGGCGCCTCCACGTGGCGACCGCTGGGTGGGAGTTGGTTTTCGCCCTTCTCCCTGATAAGATCCAGGACACCAATCCGCAGGAGCCGGCTAACTGACCATGTGCTAGACTCGCTGCCTTTCGGGTGTTCATTTAATCGAAGGCTTTGGCATAGGACCCGAGTCGTTCTCCTGTCAGGTGTGGGCGCCCTGGCAGTATGTTAGTCCATCCTTTTCGGAGGTTAGGAAATGGACGTTGGCCCTCTTCCCGTAAAATCCAGGCGTGGAAGACAACAGGTTTACGGGTTATAAGCTCACAGCTCGATTAGCGTAGAACACGAGTGCCACTCATTGTTTCTGACGGTGAGAGGACACCTCCGGGTGTTCAATGGTTTGCTACTGCCCGCCTCAAGCCAGGCACCCCTGGTCAAATTGGTGCAAACCCGCCAAAAACCCTCCTGCGTCTGGCCGTGGTCGCAGGTGCGTATCCTACTACGGTCGCAAAATATATAATAAATGTTGCAGTACCTCCAAGGCTGCGTGTGACGGCCGTCAAGCAGATCCCAATCGGTCTCTGCAATCACTTTCTCTAGCTGGATCTGCTCCCCACTGCCTTGTGGGTCAGGCTATTGAGCTAAGGGCTCCGGGTGGAGTCCCTCACGCAAACCTCCGAAGCACAACGACAACCTCGTGTGCGATTGCCCACCAATGCAATCTTATGCCTACGCGCAAAGCACTCAGCATCGGATGCTGGAATGTGCGCACACACTGGACCGGAACTCCAGCGAGCGCCTAGAGCGACGCACTGCACTGGTCGCGATGGCGCTGGCGCGCTACAACATCGATATTGCGGCGCTCAGTAAAACTCGGCTCGCTGAGCAAGGTAAGTTGCATGAAGCAGGTGCTGGCTACACATTCTACTGAGTGGGCAACGCCGCCTCAACACCACGTCACCATAGGGTCGGATCTTCAATATCTGGTCGCCCCCATAGCCAGCTGGAGGGTGAACCAACGGGCATCAGCGCGCGACTGATGACTGTTCGCCTACGACTTGGAAGATGTATGTTTGCTACTTTTATAAGCACTTACGGTCCGACCAGTTGTTATCCTGATGACACGCGTGATCATTTCTACACTCAGTTTCCTCCGTGATATGGTCTGTGCTGAAGAATAACCGACTGTTTCTGCTGGGTGATTTCAACGCGCGCGCTGGTCGTGATGTATCAGCGTGGACAGATGTTATCGGTGCGCGTGGCATTGGTTCAGCGAATGCGAACGGTGACAGGCTGCTCTCACTGTGTGCCACTCACGGCCTGACGATCACGCACACTCGGTTTGCACTGAGTGTGCGTGATAAAGCAACCTGGACGCACCCACGGATTGGTCACGCTCACCTGCTGGGCTATGTCATCGTACGTCAGCGTGATATGCGTGAAGTGCGCATGGCACGCGTAATGCGTGGAGCTGAGTGTGGCGCTGATCACAAGTTGGTGCCGACCAAACTGTACATATATTTTCGTAAATCCATATATTGCACTCCCGCCCGTGAATCGGGGTAAATTTAACATTCTTTCCCTCGGTACTGTGGCAAAACGTACTGAGCTGAAGAAGGCGATGGCTGCACGCCTTTGGTATGTGGACTGCATAGCCGCAGTGGGCGATCTGGGCACCACATTCGCGACCAGGTGATAGCTGCTGCCGAGGTGACCATCGGGCGCGCAAACTGTAAACGATCTGATTGGTTTGATGAAAACAATGCGACGATCGGCGCATGGGTGTTAGAGAAAAATGCAGCATTTGCTGCACATGTTGCAGATCCCAGTAACTTGGAGAAGTGGAGTCAGTTTCGCTAACTTCGACGGCGACTGACCCGAGAGTTCCGTCGCATTAAAAATGTATGGTGGACGGAAAAGGCTAAGCAGACGGAATGCTACGTCGAATGCCGTCAACACAAGGAATTCGTTGACTCTTTGAAGGCGGTGTATGGACCGAGATTAGAGCCGCTGAGGACGCTGATCGATGGTAGTTCAGGCGCTACCTGCACCCAGACTGCAGACATAATGCAGATCTGGCAAAAACAATTTGAGTGACTCTTGAACAACCGTTTAGAGATCGACTGGCCTAGGTTGAACGGCTTCAAGCAGCACGATGTGAAGGCGAACCTGGCGGACACGACGATACTGGATGAGATGCAGAGAGCACTTGCTCAGCTGCGAAAAGGCAAATGTGCCGGAGCCGACGGGATCCCGCCTGAAGTATTGAAACACGGCGGACCCGCGTTGTTGACTGCGCTGCACCCGTTGGTGCAAAATGTATGGATTGAGGAGGAGGTGCCTCTTGAGTTGAAGGATGCCCTTGTGCTACCAATGTACAAGGGCAAAGGTAGCAAGCAATGTTGCACGAATTATCGTGGCATCAACGTGCGTAGTTGTGTGGGCAAGGTTATTGCTTGAATCCCGCTCAGCCGCCTCCTCAGTCAGTTTGTGGAACCTAACTTGGCGGTAGAGCCGTGTGGATTCCGTTCGGGTCGCAACACTCTAGATATGGTATTTGCGGCTCGTCAGTTGCAAGAGAAGTGCAGAGAACAACACCAGCCATTGTACTCGCTTTTTGTTGATTTCACCAAAGCATTTGATACGGTGAACCGCGAGGCATTGTAGCTAGTGTTGGATAAGTTGGGTTGCCCGCGTAAGTTTGTAAGTTTATTTGAAGGTCTTCACAGTGGTATGCGAGCTAGGATGTAGCTGAGTGAAGAGACTTCGGATTAATTTGCAGTTGTCGCTGGTGTGAAGCAAGGCTGTGTCTTAGCTCCTGCCGTATTTAATATCTATCTTCATGCAATGTTGTCTTGTGCTTTTGATGCGGCTTGTGCTTACGGTGTTCGTTTGGAGCACCGTATTGATGGTGGGTTGCTGAACATCCTTCGTTTCGGTGCGAGAACTCTAGTCTGTGAGACAACTATCCGTATGTTGCTTCTAGCTGACGACTATGCGTTGTTTTCACACAGCGCGGATGAGTTGCGGCACATGACTAGTGCTCTGGCTTCGACAGCGGCAAAAGTTGGGCTCACCATTAACGCAAGCAAAACTGTCTGTCTCTTGCAGCCTTCACCGGAGGTGCAATCTTCAATATTGCCGTGAATCAGCATTGGTGCTGAAATATTGGAAACCA
The DNA here is from genome assembly GCA_944474145.2 of Dicrocoelium dendriticum. Lineage (NCBI taxonomy): Eukaryota > Metazoa > Platyhelminthes > Trematoda > Plagiorchiida > Dicrocoeliidae > Dicrocoelium > Dicrocoelium dendriticum. Next base: position 160,869,142 of record OX104063.1, on the reverse strand, counting down.
ATTCTCGCTTCAGCTACCTTGAGAGTGTGATGTCGACTGACCAGCAGCTACACGTTGAGTTGCATATCCGCGTGTCGAAGGCAGCGGCGGCATTCGGGAGCTTGAGTACCGAGTGTGGAACAACCATCAACTTAGCATTGGCACGAAGCTGATGGTGTACAAATCCACGGTACTCTCCCTTCTTCTATACGGCAGTGAAACGTGGACGATAAACCGTCGGGATGTGCGATATCTCTAGCGGTTACATCAGCAGTGTCTGCGACGAATTTTGCGCATCGGGTGGGGCGCCAGATTGGCAGACATGGAAGTGTTACGCCGAAGTGGGATGTATGCAGTGGACTGCATACTTTTACTGAGACACCTGAGATCTTTCGGTTATGTGTGTCGCATTGATTCGACTCGGACACCGAAACAACTATTATATGGCCAACTGAGTATTGGGAAGCGGCACGTGTGGAAACCAAAGTTACGTTACCAGGACATGATCAAAGTGAGTCTCACACATTCTGATCTTGATTGCAGGTCGTGCGAAGCGAAAGCGGTTGATCGGCGCATATGGCGCGATCTGATCACGAAGGCAGTTGCTGAAGTGCGGGAGAAAGGCCTCATGCATGCAGAGAAGAAGCTCCAAGTTCGGAAGCGGCAAGCACCGATGGATTGTAGTTCATCGACATCGAGTGCATGGTGCTGTAGCACATCATGTCGCGAGTGCCTGAGTCAGGCAAGCCTAGTTAGCCATGAGCGAGGCCACTCGGGACTACTACCGAAGCGCCGACGGGTTCTGCAGAGAACGTAGGCAGAACCGGCGTAGCTTTTGTAGGCACGCTGCATTCGATTTACTAAATGCGTGATTGCATGCTAAATCTCTTTATTTCTGGTGGTGGGTTTTTTCAATTTTGGCTAATGCTTTTCCCTCCCGTATAAATGTCTAGTTATATTCTCTTCTATACACTTGCACACGTTGCTTGAGCCAATTGTAGTTATTTCGATAACATTTTCGTGTTTGCAGCATTTCCTTAAATTAAACCTCCTAACCTCGTGAACTTACCTCGTATAGTTTTGTAAGCGTATTCTTTGGTAAACAACTTATTTCGTATGTTCACTATTTTAAGATTTATGTCATCGTTTGCTTGCGTGCTAAGTCTGTTTATTTCAGGTGTTGGGTTTTCAATTTTGTCTTAATGCTTTGCTTTCTCGTACAAAAGTCTACCCGTACTTTCTTCTATAAACTTCCGCACGTCACTTAAGCCAATTCTAGTCCTTTCCGAAATCATTTTTGTGTTTGTGGCATTTCTGTAAAGTTTGCCTTCTGACCTCGTGAACTTATCTCGCATTCTTATGTAAACAACTTACTTCAGATGCTCATTACTTTATGATATATCTCACCCTTTCCTAGTGAACCATGAGCGAGGCCACTCGGGGCCACTACAGAGGCGACCACGGGTCCTGCAGAGAAGATAGACAGCACCGGCGCAGCGTTTGCGGGCACGCTGCATTCGATTTACTAACCGCGTGCTTGCATGCTAAACCACTTTATTTCAGGTGGTGGGTTTTTTTCAATTTTGCCTAAATGCTTCTCTTTCTCATGTAAATGTATACCTGTACTCTATTCCGTTAACTTGCACACTTCGCTTAAGCCAATTATATTCGATTTCCATAGCATTTTTGTGTTCGAGGTATTCCGTAAAGTATACTTTCTGACCTCGCGAATGCATCTAGGATTCGTTTGTAAACAACCTATTACATATGCCTATTAACTAAAGGTTTATGTCACCGTGTCCTTATGCATTAATCGAGTTATTTTCTTTGTTTCTCTCTCTTAAATGATTGGCTGTTGTTTGATATCCCCGGTGTGGCTGCGCTTTATGTGTATGTTGGCAAGGTGCCTACCTGTCTATTACCCACTACCTCGTCCATACTGGCTCCAGGAGACAGTTGGTCGTTGCTGGAGGGGACAGGGTGCACGGTCCTTGTGGCCGTATTAGGCTTGAATAGTGGTTCCATGTACCTAGTATGGAGCGGAATACGGTCCAGCCATCGCCTTGTGTGCGGTTGATTCCCCGAATGCAGCGTGCTTGTGTTTGCCTGTGAAGGAGTGTTGGCCGGCTCCGTTTATGAAACGTGGTTCCCATCCGCATGCCTCCCGGTCTTATTCCTTTGGGTTTACACTGGATATGGGGTGTGTGTTTGAAGCTGTGGGTGGTGCAGCGCAAGCCACCATGGTCTCTCTGTAGGCGCAGGCGTCCTGTGGCTTGCCACAGTGACAGGCAAATCCGAAACCAGATGCCGCCAACCATCCGTTCTGCTGGTTTAATTAGCCCTTACATATAGGAGAATAGCAATAAGGTAGGAGCGCGTTTCTTCAAAAGAGGGATTTCAAAGTATATCGACAGAAAATGACAATTTTAGCACATTTATGACGTATTATATTGCCATTCAAATGACATTGAAATCATGCGGATATAAACTAACAACGCAAACTGGTTATTTTCGTTTAAGCCAAACGAACTGAAGCGTTTAGTTGAACTTAATACTATGGCAGTTTCCATAAATGTCTGAGAATTATTAGTGCTAAAGTAGCAGTGGATAAAGGGGAGTTAGAAATAAATACCCACGATAAACCGAACAAAAGCGTAAATCGTAGAATTGCCACCACTGATAAATAGAGTAACAAAACACGGAAGCTTTCTGAGTCTAGCAAAATAGTGGGTTGTACGAGAACTCTCTACCACACTGTTGTTCAATGTTCCAGCATTTTACATCCAAGGTTCATGAGTGGTTGTTGTGGTTGCTTATGCTATCTGCACTATATCCGGTCTATAACCACGCTTGGTCCCACTCAGTAGAGTACCCAAGAAGCACCGCACGTTTCTAGCACCAGTTAGGCTGAGTTAGACTGATCACAATATTTAACTAATATGGTCGGCAATGTAGATGTTACTCGCACAATGCCACAGCTAAAAGGTGAATTCATAAATTGAACTGTCACGACAACAAGCTCTACCTGCATGAAACCGATTCACATAAGAACACTAGTAATCGACTCCAGTCTCGGCACAGCAATATTTTGAAGTCATTGTCATCTCTCCTAGGTGCCCCATGCGAACCTATATCTCAAAACAAAACACACGTTTTACCAATTAGTGGTATTGAATCAAAAGTAGAATTGGCACAAGCAAACTCGTGCTTGCACACACCAGTGTCGCTCAACATTCCTGATTAGATGAGAATAGCTCAATACCACAGAAGCATAGAAATAACACAGGACGAGCAAGGCTTATCTACGTGCGCAATTATTATGCTTCCGAAATTCCATCCAACATCCTCTGATTCCACTGAAGTCAAATGGCATGCATTATATGAACAGTTGTTTAAACATAAAGAACACTATACTTCTGCTTAATGGGCCCTAGAACCCTATCATCAAAAAGAGTGGCCTATACAAATATACCAATTTCTCAAACATTACATATTTACTCACTTACAACGCACGTTTTCTTCATACACGAAAGATTTCCACTCCTAGTGCGTTTAACACTAACTGGGAGACTTCTAACTTGGCACACAAGGTTGACCACAAACGTTTTTATTATGTGTGGTAGCGACCAAACTAAAATTCAACATCTTCCCAGTGCTGGTTAGCGACCAAGCGACAAACCAGTTACTTCAACATTATATAAATTGGTTAGCTCATACGAACTAGTCAGATGTATTCTGTGATGGCATTCCAAATAGATTGAATTTTTTTCCTGATTCCTGAGCACGCATCTTTAATGATCATCAACAGTACGTTGTAAAATTTTACTGGGAAAACCGTGTTCATATCTGCAGTTTCCTTGAGTATTCAACGGAAAATAGCGTCAATCATGTGCAATGTGTATTTCTGTCATAGCAATGTTGCATATGAGGGAGAGCAGGAAGTCTATAGTGCAAATAGTGCTCGAATTTTGCTTAAATGTGATGCGTAACAAGCTTCATTAATTCTTACACTCGTGAATCGGTCGTTATCCAGTAAATTCATGGCTTGGCATGCATAGTATAAAGTGGTCCGTGTAACGTCATTCACCATATACAGTTGCTGGAAAGTGGTTGGATCAGGCGCGTTTACTAATAGTATATGAAGAAAAATCTTTATCTTGATTTGGATGTAAGACGTACAGTCTGTCAATCCTAATTTGTTTGTGGATTCCAGATTGTCCGTCTAACCGCCCTCCTAGTTTTCTTTGTTCATATGATTTTCTACTCGCATTCCATATGTAATAATTCGACACTTCGGAATACTGCAGTGGTTTTGCCGCCGCGTCAATTTGACATAACGTGAAGAAAGCGGTTAAGTTTGCAGCCGGTGGATTTAGAGTATTTTGGTGAACATTCGCAGCTGTGAACTAAAAGCATTGCTTTTATAGAGATGTATTGATAACTAAACAACAGTTAGACTTTGCTTATGCATTGGAATTAAAAGAATCCGTCATACACTTTTATTTTTTGCCAATGTAAATTACATGGATATATATGCCCGTTTAAATATCATTTATCTCTTGTATAAAACAAAATACCGTCATATCGTTGCCATTATTCACATGTTTACATATATAGTAACACGATTATTTAGTGTTAGTACTGCAGGTTTTACGCTTCGGCTTCCAAAACGAATACGGCATAACCAGCCCGTTATCTACTACTATGTCATCATTTGGCTTTTGTATAGTTGCTACGGTACCGCCATTTTCTATTGATCGACTTATGTATAATTATTAGCCAACATTTCCTGTATATGTGTTAGATAATAATAATACTAATGGAGGATTAAGTTTTGTGTACTTTTCTTATGTCATACAGTGTGAGTTTGGATTCAGTGGAACGCAAGTTTCATATTGCAAGTTTTGATCAAATCTCAGGCAAGTCCTCATCATCGTTAACAACGTGGATTTTAGTGCATAAAAGATCGTCGATTTCGTTTGAGTTAATTATGTTTTAGAGCCAGATTACTGTATTTGCTTATGGCAATTCTGTCTTTTGGCACTCCTCTGAGTATATCTAACAGCGCACAGACCAAACGCTTCAAGCTTACTCATGAATTTCATCAGCGTTTTTAGCAGCTGGCTTCAAACACTTGCTTTGGTATCATGCTTACCCATCCGCAATTACCCTGAACGTAAAAGTTGCTGTGTATTATCCCACTTTGCATCGCAGAAGAATGTAATGAATAAATCGGGACGCCGGTAATGATATAAATACTTAATTGCATCAGCAGCATACTAATGCATACGACGTGCAGTTCGTGTATATTAATAATGAATACTGAAAATTGAGAAAAGAGAGCGAGAAGATAAAAATCTATTTTGCCCCTCATAGATGGATCAGGCACATGCACGAATTCACTTCGCTGAATCCTGAGCGGTGGCTTCAAATTGGAGCTGTATTACTTATTATCCGAGTGCCAAAAGTTCCCTATACCTGTGGTTTTTAAATTGGGTGTCAAGGAATCTCCTACATTGAGACACCAATTTCGCCTCAACCAGCTTCTTCGGCAACTTGTTCCAATATTTCTCCACTCCTACCGGGAAGCATATAGGGTGATCGATGTGATTTATATTTGGTGCTAAAGGTGTGCGTTGGTGTCCGCGTGTGCTGCTTGGTGCGCGAACGTGCGGTAGCGGATTTAACATACGGAAGTGTCCCTGGTGCAGCATCTGGTGCGTCATAATGAGATCAACCTGAAGCCGATGATATTACGGTATAAATCCTTAGTCTCCTACATCGGTCCTCGTATAACATACCCTGTAAACTGGAGATGAGCTGACTAGCAAGAAGATGGACTCGTTCCAGTCTCTGCATTCCACCTACTGTGACCAAGCTTATTTTGGAAGAGAACAGACGGTGGTACTCTCTTCAGCCCGAGTGCAGAAGCCGCGTCGAACTGACCAAAGCAGACGTAGTCCATTTGGGTACAATCTGCTTTTGTTGTCGACAGACTTCAGATCACAGCGTGTGAGTACGTCTAGATCTTTTACGGAACTAATGGGATCCAGCAAGCGGCCGACCAGGGTATACGCACACCTATAACTACCCTCCCATGCGCATAAACGAAGACTTGGCTTTGCTGACTTTTAGATCAACTTCTGCAGACCACCGCAATAGGCTGTCGAGGTCTTGCTGAAGGAATGCACCATCGCCAGAAAATCCAACAATCACACAAATCCTCATCCCAATCTGCAAATAATACGCTGCGCGACCGAAGAAGCTGCGGTACTTCGATGAATAGGCGCAGAAATAAAATGGGCCCCAATACTGTGCTTTGAGATACGCCGCTAGTGGACGGGAACAATTATATTAGGTTGTTTTCCATCTGAACCCGCCAACTGCTCCTAATAAGGAAGTCACTGATCCATTTGTGCAGTCCGCCACCGCCACCACACATCCTCAGCTTGTAGAGCAACACTCCGTGGTTCATTGTATCGAAAGCTGTACTGAAAACAAGGTAGATAATATCTATTGACTTCCCTGGTTCAACGCTTGCAAGCATACCTACCGAGCAAACAGCAGCTCGGTCAAGCACGAGCGGCCATTCATGAAGCCGTGTTGGGCTGACAACATGAGATCTTTCTACTCCAGCAGCTGAAGAATACCTTTTTTCACAGTCTTCTCGTGCACATTCGCCAAAACAGAGTTGAGGCAAATTAGTCGTGGATCACCACGATTTGCGATCGGCTTTGCTACCAACCGTTTCTTTCGCTGGAAATTGTCCCCTCGGACAGCGATCTGTTGAACTGATCGGTCACGACAGGCTATATGATGGCCGATAAGGACTTCAAAATTAGCGAGTGAAGTACATCGGGTTCGGCAGGTTTTGTGCCTTCGAGACTGGCGAGTAGACTGCGTCCATCTTCTACATCGCAATCAAGGCTCACAAGTTTAGTAGGGGCTGCACTCGTCGAGCTCGGCATAGTCGCATGCACATCTATATATATGGAAGCTAAGTTCTCCACCAGCATTTTCAATGCTGGAAGTTAGAAGCTGTTCGTCAGTGTACTCAACACAGCTAAATCACTTGCGGGCCACACTCGCACCTTCACGAAAATCTTCTTGGGGGTAGTTGTCGATAAAACTACAAGCTGTTCGAACTGCCGACGCTATCGCGCTTTTGCGCTGTTGCATGGATGGCAAAATTGTTAGGCTTCGGACGTTAGATGTATTATCAACATTCACAACTGCATCTCTAAAGTGAACATATTCTTCAGAGCAAATCTTAGTTAAACCAAAGCAGATGCATAACACACTTAATGTTTCGCTTTTTGCGTACATATCGATTATGTATTTCAAAGTGTTATGTCTTCATTCTCTTGAATCATTAATCATTATGAGTAAACGTACATAGCGCTCATTCCTTATGTGTTGCTTCACTACTGACTGGACTTATCCTCTTCACGTTAAAGTGATATCCATCAGTTTCATCACAAAAAGGATTGGATATTGCAGTATCGTAGCATTTAGATTTTCTACACTTTTTTCCAACTGAGTTATTCCCCAAACAAATTAATATTCGTGGGTTAAAATAGATCTCTAAGTAAACGATTGAGGTTTTTTCTCTAAATGGTGCAACTAATATTTGTCAGCGTAAGTAACGACTTTGTGTGTATCCGAGATAATCGTATGGATAGCTGTATTGATAAACGTATAAATTATTGGTGTTGAAGAAATGTTTGCATTTGGGTAACAATGGATATTTTGGTGACGTTAGAAATTTCGCAGTGTGCATTCGATTCATCGTTGTAATCACGGATGAAGTACATTAGTAGGAATTTATGTTAAGCATCTGAAGACAGAAGCAAAGATCTGGCTTTTAATATAGTTATGTCTTTTACTTTGAATTTTGGCATGAGCAGCTATGTTACCATTTCTGGAGTACAACCCGTCGGCACCTGTCGCTTCTGCATTTGCCGCTTCTTCTCTGCAGACACGAGGTCTTTCTCTTCCATCTTGGCAACGGCCTACGTGATCAGATCGCGCCACGCACGCCGTTCTACCGCCTTCAATTCCAAGGACACACATGCAGGATTCGAACGTCAGAGGCTCATTTGATCTTGTCTTGGCAACCTAACTTCATCCCACCACAGGTGTCTCGGCAAAATATGCAGTCCACTGCATACATTCCACTTCAGCGCAAAACTTCCATTTTCGCAACTCTGTTGCGCCATCTGATACGCAGAATTCGTCGCAAAAGCTGCTGATGGAACCGCTCGAGATTGCGCACATCCCGTCGGTACATAGTCCACTTTTCACTGCCGTATAGAAAACGGACATCACCATGGATTTGTACATCATCAGATTTGTGCCCATAGTAATGTGATGGATGTTCCACACTCAGTACTCTAGCTTCCCGAATGCCGCCGCTTCCTTCAAATCGAGGATACTCAGCTTACCGTGAAGCTGCTGGTCAAGTGACATGATTCTCCAAAAGTATCAGATGCGGGAGCTGGTTTCTAATTTTTCAGCACCAAGGCTGGTTTGTAGCTATATTAGCTAGTGCTTCTCAGGTGAAGGCTGAAAGAAACAGACAGTTTTGCTTGTGTTTATGGTGAACCCGAATTTAGCCGCTGTCGAAGCCAGAACACTAGTTTTATGCTGAAAAACATGCGCGCTGTGTGAAAACAACGCACAGTCGTCAGCAACCGGCAACATACGGATAGTTTTCTCACAGCATAGGGTTCTCACACCGAAATGACGGATGGTCAACAACCCATCATAAATACGATGCTCCACACGAACACCGTAAGCACAAGCAGAATCATAAGCACAGGGCATCATTGCATGAATATATATATATTAAAGAGAGCAGGAGGTAAGACACATCCATACTTCACACCAATGACATCAAAGTCATCCGATATCTGTGCAGTCAGCTGCACCCTCACCCGAATACCACTGTGCAGACATTCAATTATACTTGCAAAATTACGCAGGCAATCAAACTCACACAACACTAGCCACAATGCTTCGCGGTTCAGCCTATCAAACGCCTTGGCGAAATGAACAAAATCAGAGTAAAACGGCTTGTGTCATTCTCGTCACTTCGCTTGCAACTGGCGAGCCGCAGAAACCATATATGTAGTGCTGCGACCAGAATGGAAGTCGCACTGCTCTTTTGCCATGTTAGGTTCCACAACCAGACTAGCGCGGCGGTTGAGTACGATACGGGCAATCATCTTGCCCCCATAACTCCGCAAGTTGATGCCACGATAATTCGTGCAACATTGCTTGCTACCTTTGCCCTTGTACATTGGTAGCACAAGGGCATCCTTCAACTCAGGAGGCACCTCCTCCTCAATCCATACATTTTGCACCAAAGGGTGCAGCGCAGTCAACAACGCGGGTCCGCCGTGTTTCAATACTTCAGGCGGGATCCCGTCGGCTCCGGCACATTTGCCTTTTCGCAGCTGAGCAAGTGCTCTCTGCATCTCATCCAGTATCGTCGTGTCCGCCAGGTTTGTCTTCACATCGTGCTGCTTGAGGCCGTTCAACCTAGGCCAGTCGATCTCTAAACGCTTGTTCAAGAGTCACTCAAATTGTTTTTGTCAGATCTGCATTACGTCTACATTTGGTGTGCAGGTAGCGCCTGCTCACCTGAACTACTAACGACCAGCGTCCTCAATGGCTCCAATCTCAGTCCACACACCGCCATCAAGAAGTCAAAGCATTCCTTGTGTTGGCGGCGTCCGGGGTAGTATTCCAGCTACCTCACCTTCTCTGTCCACCATGCATTTCTAATGCAACGGAACTCTAGGTTCAGTCTCCGTCGAATTTTGCGAAACTGACTCATCTTCCCCCAATTCACTGGGGTCCGTCAAATTTGCAGCATATGCTGCATTCTTCTCTGACGCAAATGCGTCAATCATAGGATTGTTCTCATTAAAATAATCAGACCGCTTACAGTTTGCACTCCCGATGGTCTCCTCAGCAGCAGCTATCACCTGGTCGCGAATGTGGTGCCCAGGTCGCCCACAGTGGCTATACAGTCCACATACCAAAGGCGTGCAGCCATCGCCTTCTTCAGCTCAATATGTTTCGCCACAGTAGGGAGGGAAAGGATCTTAAATATCCGCCGATTCAAGATGGGAGTTCAATACATAGATTTTACGGAAATATATATATACAGTTTGGTATAAACCAATATGTGATCAGTGCCACACTCAACTCCATGCATACACGTATCATGCGCACTTCACGCATAAGACGGTAACGTAGGAAGACACAGTCGAGCAGGTGAGCGTGACCACTCCGTGACTGCGTCCAAGTGCAAGTTGAGCGTTCGTGATCATCAGGGTAGGAGTGATACAGTTAGAGCATCCTGTCAACGTTCGCATTCACTGAAACAATGCCATGTTGACCGAGAACGTCTTTCTAAACCGATGCATCACAAAAAATGCACGTGCTGAAGTCACCCAGGAGAAATAGTTGGTCGCTGCTCAATACAGACCATATCAAGGAGGATAGCTGAGTGTAGAACTGACCACACGTGTCGTCAGGAAAACACATGTTCGGACCGTACGTATTTATATAAGTGGCAATCTTAACTCTTCCGAGTCGTAGCCGAACAGCTATCAGTCGCGCGCTGATGGCTGTTGGTGCACCTACCAGCTGTCCATTTGGGCAATCAGATATTGCAAAGCCAAACACATGATCACTTGGTTTTATGGCGGCGTTGCCTGTACAATAGAATGTGTAGCCAGCAGCTGCGTCATGCCAGTTTCCTTGCTCAGCAGGCCCAGTCTCACCGCCGCAATACCGATGTGGTTGCGCGCCAGCTCCATCGCGACCAGTGCAGTGCAGTGCAGTGCAAGTGCGTAACTTGGTTCAGTAGTCTGCGTAGGTTTAGCACCCGATGCTAAGTGCTTTGCGCGCAAGCATACGATTACATTGTTGGGCACTCGCACTCGAGGAGGCGGTTGTGCTTCAGCGGTTTGTTTGTGGAGCTCCACCCGGGACCTTTGTTCCAATAGCCTAAACTACAAGGCATTGTATGCTAGGCTCATACATACAGTGCATTTTAAGATTTATGTTGGTATTTTGACCTGTGTAACTAGCTCCTATTAATATGTTTCCACCTTTGATTGCAGTAGTCGATATTAAACCCAATATTATGGGATTAACCAATGTAAGTTGTAATTGTCTTGAGGTTTCTAGATAGAAATATTAGAATATGCTGATTTTCCAAGTCCAGTATTGTGAAAGGTATAGGTTGGGCTTGGGTACGTTTATGTAAAGACAACCGAAACAAAATACCTTTTAGCAAAGTTAGTAAAATATCCTTGCCTGAAATAAGTGAGGTGTTAACACAGGGCTTTGTAAATTTTCGAACATCAGTAAACAAGTTAGAGTTGCACAAAACAATGCTCAGTTGGCTAACCTAGCTATCGAAGCAATGATGTGAAATCAGTTTGATAAGTGATCCGCCGGCAATGAAAACATTTTTCATAGAACCCTGTTAAAAACCCGCGTACCAGAAAATATTTGAAGTAAAATGTTTTGGACGGATAATGGTGTGTAGTTATGTGAACTTGGCTTATTTGTTTTGGACGTATATTATAACACAACCCAGTTAGTTGTATTTGTAGCTTAACTAAGTTTCCTTCACCGTCAAGATTTTTAAAGTTTATATCGATCGGCAAAAAAGGCGATTCGTGTTAAGAGCCGCAATAGCGTCATGAATAAACTGGTAAATCGATTCCAATGTTAACTTCCATACGGCATGCGTATGAATACATACTTCACCATTCGTTTTACATTTTAACATGACTACTAAAAAATAAGCAAATATTTGCATAGTCTAATTACGGAATTGTATAATACCCATATGAACATTACTGCTTGATGAAACAAGCCATTTTCTACTCGGAATATTCTTGGAATCTTACGGAGGAAATAATTTAAACAACAAGCAAACCAGCACCAAAGTTACACTGAAATTTAAGAAAGGCAAATACTGACCCTAGGTGCTACTAGTCTCTCAAACGGTATGAAGGAATATGCACTCACATCATAGGCAGTTACCTGAGCCCACTTAGACCCAGAGGCCGCATTCGCGAAAGCATATTGGTTTTAGTCCAGTAGTAGTTAGGATGTCAGATGCAGGAACACAAATGTGTTCCGAAGATAAACTTTATGCTAATAATTTGCAGTGACCTAAAATTCCGGTAAAACAATTTTGCAGATGGCTGGGGAAAGCATGCCATGGGAGGTTTTAATATAAACTACATACCATCTCGCTACGCCAAATAGGTCACCTCATATTCATATGGTTAATATAAGTGTGGGTAATTTGGTCAGTTACATGCAGCGAGCATCTCACATTTCCAAAATGAAATGCTTTTGTAGGGAATAAGCAATATTTAATTCTGTAAAATTTCAGCTGAATATAATCAAAATTATCGTAAATATACAAGCCACTTGTTTATACCCAAAGCGTTCTACAGGTTTTTAAGGAACATTTAAATATGTCTGCTTAGATTATCCTTAGTTTACGTATGTAAGAGTTGATTCGCAAAGTGCAGTCATTTGCCAAATATAATGGTGGATAATATAAGTTCTAGGAGGTTTTGAACAGGTGCACTTATTTGGCCTCGTCGAGGTGCTCACACAGACTGTTCCAAGCATTCACCACTCTGCGGTCGGTGAACAGGAAGCAGTAAACTTGCAATATTTTCAGCACTACAACCCATATTGATGTCCCTGTGAGGTCCACGGCGTTCGTACGTGAATCAGCAGACTCAACTTCAAATGTACCTGGTCAGATGGAATCGAAACCGACTACAGGACAAGGTGTATGGTTTTAGATTCGCGCAGCGGTCTTCTATAGTGATCCACTTAAACTCAGAATTATCCCGCTGGCTTGATTTAACCCTCTAGATATGCTATATCTTGCATCGAGTGATTGGAGAGGCGAAGGACGAGCAGTACTTTAATATCTATCTTTTAATAGAAAGTGTGCAGCAGATTGGCTTCCCTTTCAGACCAAGTACAGAAGCTGTGTTTGATCGCTTATGACATGCACAGTCTATTATTATTTGGCCTGCGTGCTTTGAACACGAACTTCAATGTCAGCGCTAGTCACGCTCATCATTATAAACGTTAGTTGGAGTTGGGAAAACTCTCAGCTACTGTGTCACAATAAATGAAAGAAAAAAGACAAAATAGCTAAGACATGCAAGCTAGCTGAGCTACGGTAACGTATGAGCATCGTTCCGGTAAGCTACCAGTTGGCCACAAGGAAACACAAGTATGTAATATGCAAAATTATATGAGGCTAAGAAGTGAGATCGTATTTGGAGGCGAAGGTTAAGATGGATGGGGTGGGAGAAAGAAACAGACAGCATGAACGCAGTTGAGGTCGGCTCCTAGCCATGTCAGCAAATGTCTCGAGCCAAATGTTCTCATTGTCTTTTGGACCCAAACCAGGTAGCCGACACCAACAAAGTGAGGCCAGTTTTCAAGTGAGGGCCTTCATTTCTCTTGTTTAGTTAATCTTTTGCACATCCCTCCTCATCTTCCACCCACATACTCAGTCGGCAAACAACGCGCGTCACGAAGGTCAATGAACTTACATCCTTAACAAGTGGCCAAACTAGCATTTTCTATTGCGTTAAATAATTGTGCTGAGCGGTAGAATTCCTATTCCTGTGCCTTAAACAAAGCGTCAAACACTCCCGTTGTTCACTCGGTGTTCCCACCACATGTGGGCCAAACTACAATGGCGCATGTTGTCGAAATTTACCAGCCTCTATATGTCGGCTGATCTAAGGGGCCAGGTTTTGCAACTTACACTAAGGTCTAACGTACCGCTGCATTGTACCCTCTAACGTTCAGAGCGAGAATGACGTCGCGCAGGCACCATAAGTAGGGAAGGTTAGCAAAGGCGCCTCAAGCAAGGGCGCTGATACAATTTCCCTGGTATTGAAAGTTCTGAAGTAGTTTTCGCTGACTCCAACCAAGTGTTCGTGTAGGAGGCGATCCTTGCCGACCTTGGTGAAAGCTTTGTAAATCCATGGTGCAATGCAAGGCCCGAAGCGGCTGACAACCAGTCTTAACCTGTCCAGTGCAGATTGGCTCGTCTGGCAGCTGTCACAGATGAGGGCACTATCGTCTGCATGCTCCATGTCAAGACTTCGTTCTTCTGGATCTAGATCTACAAATTCTAATTCATGTTGTGTAAATATTATCTCCATGACATCTTCAATAGCGAGGTTTAAGACAAAAGACGACAAGGGCATCCATTTCTCACACCACCGGAGATACTGAGGCGTGGGGACAGCTTG
>OX104063.1:160527137-160854419 GCA_944474145.2 Dicrocoelium dendriticum | reverse complement strand
TGAGCTCAGTAGTCGCAACGCGAGTTCCCTCTGCCGATTGCCTCGCCATTTTAACAGTTTGATTTCTCTGAACACCTCTCGTACGCTGCTTGACGTAGGCTAAGTTCAACAAGTTTGTACAGGAGACCTTGTACATTGGTGTTTCTTTGAACTCTGTAGCAAGTACGGGGGCGTCGCTTGGTGGTAATATTGCGCTGACCGTTAAAGCTCGGCCAGTCAAAGTTCTTGGGTGACCCCGTGACGAAGCAACTTATGTCTGATGCAGCGGTTCCCTTATTTCCTGCTAGCAATTCTTTCTGTTTGCACTGTTTGGGGTCTGTTCACTAGTGTTGTCAGCCGGATTAATATGGGTATCAAAACCATTGTCGGTACGCGGCTTGATTAATTTGCCGTGGTTATGTGTTCACATAGGAAATGCTACGTTGAACCGGAGATCAAAAGTTAATCTGCTACTGTGCGTTTACTGGCATTCCAGTAGTACCCTTATTTACATATGTCTGGATTGGATAACTACCATCAGTCTCCGGGTAATATGCTCTGTAATTAAGTGATTTGCGTGGTCTCGAGATTGTTTGCGCTCAGTGTTTTCCAAGAATTGTGTCTGGTAAACGTAGCGCCACTGCTTCTGATTGTGTATGGTCTTAATTCGTTCATCGTGTCCTCCATTCTCAAGACGACGTGTATAAGGATGGTCCCGAGTACAGATTTGTTCTGATATTCTTTCAACCTATGCTTCGCTACTTAAGGAATATCCGGACTTACTCCGAATGCGAGGTGTGGATATCATAAGTGCTTGCGATTCATCGGTCAATTCCTGCACACTTGGGAGAGATCATTGCTTACCTCAGCGACTTGATTATGGGTAATCGACAGTATGGGGTGGGCATAACTACAACACCTAGAATGTCACAATGATGTTCCACGGGCTTAGGTCATCCATTTGCCTTGCCTTTAAAGAGTTTGACGCCGATCCCGGAAAAAAGCAGAAGTCTCGGTTGTCTCATAATGAACATTTTTACAACCAGCTTATAGTCGAAGCTTCTGACTGTCTGCTTGCAGTCATTGGATTTATCAATTTTAATTCTGTGGGAATGACTGGTGGCTTATATTTTTGAGTAACCCTGGCAGAAACTGCGTTGAAAATAACACCAGTGTTAACATTCCACCGAGATTACGGAATAGTTTGGAGAGTGCAAGGCCCAGGTCGAGTTGTAGGGCGGTAGAAGACAACGACAATTCGTGAACCGACAAGATAACAAAAATGATATAGTAGGGAATTGCTAACGCGCGCAATGGATGAGCCGAGACAAGGCATTGCGACCCTTGCGGGTCGAGCCGACATCGAATCACCAGCAGCATCTGGTAACCAGCCTGGGCCCATAACAACGGAGGTGTTTGTCGAGAACGTAGTGAATCAGACACATACGCGGCTCGCGAAGTCCACAGGACTGAACGCCGGCCGAGTGATGAAGCCAGGGGAAAGCGAATCGCGAGCTCTCGAACGACTCCTGGCTGGTCGGGATCGGATAAAGCGAAGCGGAGATACGGGATGAAAACACGGAGGGATTGTTCCCAAGGCTCAAGCTTGCAAGGCACATGGAATTGCCTGTGACACAAACCCTCATCCGCATTGCGTCGTGGGAAGGGACTACGGTCCATATCTGTACGGATTTTTGAGTTGTCAGTGGCACACTGTTGTGGCATTGTACGCTCTGCTCCCTCCTTCCGCGTCGTTCTCGCTAGAACAATGCTTCACTGTGGATTTATTCGTTGTAGTATTCCTTTCTAAGCAACATTCCGAAGACCAGTACCGACTTTCTTTGCGTGATATTTCGCATGCTGATTGGAGATCAGTGACTGATACCCAAAAACAATAGTGTATACATCCAGTTTCGTTGCGACAGTGAGGATTTATTTTATTCTCTCAACAGAGCAGTTTGATTGCCGAGAATGCAACTAACGCTGTAGGGCCATAATGTGCTCCAAGGTCCTCACGTGTCACCATTTGGGGTCACGTACCTTCTCAAACCGGACATAACGAATTACCAACGTCACCATTGGTTCAGTGACTATATTAAGAAAATTGCACTCATTGAGCAACCAAAGTTCTACCAGAGTAGATGACATTTTCCTAGAGCGATTGGAGGCTGTAAGTTTGAGGATAGCCAAGTCTTTCTCGTGCTTCTTTCAGAGGTGCTCCGAAGAGGAATTTGTTCCTAACATGCAAAAACAGGGTAACATTGCCCCTGTAGTCATTCAGAGCTTGTGAACTATCACCCAAAGACGCTGCTGTCAGTGCTTTCAAAGATGATGGAGAGGAGCATCATTGAGGTAATAATGGGATGATATAAGAAGATATTCATTACATCTAGACTCAACCAGATAGCCACTACACTCTCGGAAAAGCACTGTGTGCGACTTTATATCATTTCTAGTAACTAAGTCACGATGGTCGTTGCCGTCCCCCGTAGCTCAGGGGTCTCGATCACAAACTTGCAACAATCGAGTTGTAGGTTCGAGCCGTTGTGGAACTTATGGCGAATCCGCAGGTGCGTGGTTCAGTCTGTGGGCAGCTATTTTCCTGGCAATTTGGCATTTCACGCAGGTCATCCTGAGGCACTTGCGACGTATGAACATGTTCTGCGCCTAGTATACCATTTTCATTGCTGCGTTGTCCCAGTACCGATTCAATAACCACGCCAGTTTAAATTCCGTTGAAGTGAAATATCACTGGTATAGCTTCCCTTTTGTTGTTAAACCAAGATTTCATCTTAGCATACCGTTTCCAAGACCGGCAATGAAAACAAAGAGAGACACGGGTACTTATACTCAATCGGGCAGCAAAGAGTCTGTAAAGGAACCGATCTCCTCCGAGAACAATCTGATCTCTTCATTCAGGAATAATTTCTATACATCCAGGTAGCTGAAGTGAAGTTTCAAACACGTCATTCCAAGAGAGCTTGGGTATCAAAACCAGTGATTAAATACTGGAAGCGCTAAACTTAGGACGCAAACATATCCCAATCCATTTACTTTTCGTGCTTTACTTTATCAAGCTAACGAACTGCTAAATTCAACAAATGGCTGCCTGGGGCTTCTTTGCGTCGAGAACCTTTCGTATCATTAACCCAATGAATTATTGTTTAATGATGCCAAAGTCGACCGAGAAATAAACGCACCAAACTTAGAAACCAGACCAATTATCCGCTTGTCGGTTAAATCCAGCCGCGTTAACTAATGTCAGAAATAATAATTACTCAGTTGCCTAAGTGTGTGACACAGCTTGTAATTTCAGTGCTCAGTACCTTTTACCTGTTTCTTCTTAAGCTCAACAACATTATCACTATAACTGTAAGGAAATCCAGAATACTGGTACTCTGTGTACCCTTACATAGCACCGGGTGTGAGCAAGAATGCACACAATGGTCAATCCAAGGATATTATTACTCTCAAGAGCCCAACTTCACCGTCTTTTTTTCGCAATCTTACACTGTCCATATGCCTACCAAGCTTCTATTCAGTGCAGATGCGCGATTCATTCAGCTTGTGTGTTCGTATTTTACTTCAGCACACATTTATGTTAGCGTTGATTGTCGATTTTCCTTCAGATGTTGAATCATCCTTTCAACACTCTTGCGTAACAGTTGTGGGTAGCTTCCAGCCTTCAGAAGATCTCATATAAATGCGACTCTGCACTGACTAACCTGTCATACACTGTCTGGTTTATCGATTACCAGAAAACGTAAGGGGTTTTTATGTGCAAATCAATCTGTAGTAGTTTCAGCTACCCTCACCAGGATCTATGAGAAATATTGCGTTTGGGTTTGTGCTAGGGAGTAGCTGATTTACCTAGGTATTTAGTACCATCCCTGATGACACCCGTTGGTTCGGAGCAGCTTGCATGTGACTTTGATGAGAACATTTAATTGGCTTTTAGAGCGTGCGATTATCTCACAAGAGAGATTGATCCAGTAACTGTCTGATCATCTTATTCTGCGCATTAGCCACTGATCGGGGTTGCACTCAATCCAGGTTAACCTTCATTTTCAACCGATGATGCCTTCGTCCATGCGTACGATTCCTAATATTAGCAACTGAAAGATGTGTGGGATAATTTTCGACATATGCCAGATCCTCTCTGTTGAATCGGTGAAACTTGATACAATCGCATTAGCTGAGCGAATTTCAGCGCTTAATTCTCTCTGCCGGCTTCTACTCCAGCTCAGACCTAGCTTAAGAGCTTTGTTGAATTCGCGCTACCGTGAAAAAACCTTGAAACAGTTACACCAGACGCACATTAATTTCTGAGTACTTGACACAGTTAATGTCACTATCTACACCATAGAAACCCCTGCATTGACGTAAGAATGCAAAGTCCATCCAAATTATTTAGTCTGGACATAAGACAGTACTTCTGCAAGTTGGCAAAGAATATACTAACTTGTAACAACGAGCCATGTAAAATTAACTCCGGTGTGCTTTTTGGCTTTATTCCTAACCCCTTATTATTTTTAGCCCAATTGTCCTGATCTGCAGACCACGCCTCATCAGGAGTTTTGTGGGCTAACTCACCTTACTCATAACTTACAGATTGAGACCTATCAACGGTAGCGTCGCGACCAAATTTTGAGCAACGTCCATGATGATTTAATATCCCGCTGTAATTGTAAATCGACATATTGACTCTGCTCGTGAAAAACCCACCGCTTGAAATCGCCTACTGTTGTATTACCGTACGACATTTTAACTTGTAAACGACCAATTCCTAACCTCCGAAGGGGATGGACTAGAATACTGACAGGACGCGGACACGTAGCGACAGAACAACGCGGCAATTAAGCACGATCTTTATTGGCGCGAACACACACACCACACCACTCACACAGGCGCACATTAGTGAGTCAGGTTTCTTTCCCACGTTGCACCATCCCTCCTGGCCTCCGCTAGTGGCACTTCTATGCTAATTCTGGGGGTACGGGGACGCATCTTCTATGTCCGTTTCGCCTGAGTATCTTAGCTTCCACGCCTTCGATTCTGACAAGCCCGGAGTCGTTCGATAGCGTGCGCTTTGCTCGACCGTGGGTGTACAACTCTCCCCGCGGTTGTTTCTTGAAGATGCGATACCGGCGGTTTTGTCCGATTTATTGCGTCATCAACAAGTTCTCCACCTGTTTTGCCTGCCTCGGGCTCACCAACGGATGCCGCTCCTGTCCCGTTTTCGTCCCGTTCTATTGGGCCTGGGTTTCTCCAGCGAATCGCCCCCATTGCATCCGTCTCCCTATTCGTCCGCCTCCGTTTTAATGATCTAACCGTCCTTTGGGTAAGCGCTGCCTTCCGCCTCCCTACAACATGACAGGAGAACGACGCGGGTCCTCGGCCAAAGCCTTCCATTAAATGCACACCCGAAAGGCAGCGGGTCTAACACATGGTCAGTTCCCTGACTCATGCGGATTGATGTACTGGATCTAATTAGGAAGAAGGGAGTAACCCAACCTCCACCCAGCGGTCGCCACGAGGAGGTGTCCAGGACATAAGCCTATGGCACAACAGTAGCAGCAGTGGGTGGACCATCTGTCAGGATCTAGCCACCACCAGCTTCAGCGCACAATAGGCTCTCCCGTCATCGGTCATGTACTACCGACCTACTTATTGACCGTGGCAGTTGGACCGAGATAACCGACAGGGGGACCGGCAATGATGTCATACAGCTAGAATTTTCTAAACCCTTCGACCGCATAGATTACCTCATTCTTCTCCAAAAGCTCTAGGCGTACAGAGTTGGGAACCTTGTTCTTGGATGGACCGGAAGCTTTCTCCAGCGGCGCCTTCAGGTTTGAGTTCGGGGCCCATTTCCTCATCCAATTAATGTGGACTGCGGTGTTCCACAGGGGTCGTCTTTGTGGTTGCGTTTATGCTTGTTCTTCGTTAACGATCTTGCGATTGTCACCAAGTTAAATTTCCTACTTTTCGCCGATGATATCAAGTTGTGGCGGGCGATCTGTTGTCAGGAAAATCACGATATGCTGCAAAGAGACTTAGAACACGTCTTTTAGTGCTCAAATGCAAATCTAATCCTCGTTAACACGGAAAGTGCAAAACCGTACACGTCCGCCACAAGCCCACTTACGAATATAAGCTTGGAGACGACAAGCTGGAAACCGCATCACAAGAGCGAGACCTTGGGGTTGTGACGCAAGACCATCTCGGCTGTTCGGCGCAGTCCTTGAAGGCGTCCAATACCGCGAACAACATGTTGCTCTGTTACGCAGGGCGTTCGGGCTGTTCGGTCCCTCCATGTTCCCCCAAATGCTCAATACATATGTGAGACCCATGTTGCGTACGCGATGGAGGTTTTCCAATCTGGTTAGAAAGCGATCTGGCTACGCTGGAGACCGTCCAAGGAAGAGCAACGAAAAATATGTAGGGTTGTTCCACCTGCAATACCAGAGGCGATTGTGTGCCCTGGGAGTTTACAGTGGAAGATATCGCTGTCTACGAGGTGACCTCATTCTGAAGTTTCAGATCTTGACAAACCCCGGTCAAGCCTGCCGCTACCTCCTTAAGCTTAGCGGCAACAGGGAATTGAGGGGGGGGGTCATATGTTGAAACTTGCCACCCAATACAGTCGGTCGGAATGCGGCTGGAATTATTCTTCAATTCGAGTTTGTCAAAGGTGGAACGCTCTTTCGACTTTGTCATTACCGCACGCACGTTACCCATTTAACAAAACAATTCGGCGATGCTCTACACCACTAATATTACTTGAACTGATTTCTATTCATCGAGTAAGGACATGGCGCAGGCAAACATTGTGCTCACCAACCCTACGAAATCGCGGTAGACAGGTATACCTTTGTCCACTGGAGTTCACTGAAGTGATATAGAGCAGAAGAAAAAATCCCGTGTCAACTCTTTCGCTTCCCGTTCAAAGAAGGGATTGTGCAGATCATTGCGATACGCCGTACATGGGGGACTGTCATGATCGCAGCGAAAACAACAACATCTTTGCTTGCTTAGCAGATAAGAATCCAACAGTCATCTGAAAGTTTCCTTACGCAGTTTGCTGACGACTGGCTCACGTAAATTGCTCCAGTCCATCACCACATCGGTGGGAAAAGTGACATCGGGATAGACTCGGAGCCTCCTCGACTTAAACAGTTTCCAGGAGTGATCCCTTCTCGAAATATCAAATATGAGTTGAAAAACTCCTTTACTTCACTCCCCATCATCCCTCGCAGAATGCGCCTGGTGAAAATCAGGTCACCACGACGACGATGATAACCCAAGGAAACCATGTTCGATGATAAC
The DNA here is from genome assembly GCA_944474145.2 of Dicrocoelium dendriticum. NCBI lineage: Eukaryota > Metazoa > Platyhelminthes > Trematoda > Plagiorchiida > Dicrocoeliidae > Dicrocoelium > Dicrocoelium dendriticum. The sequence goes on along the minus strand of OX104063.1, from coordinate 160,847,111 downwards.
CCAAGGAAACCATGTTCATTGTTCGAAGTCGCTGGTCGTATGACAAATTGCGGAAAGCGGAGATCGATTTCGACACTCGTCGTTAGAGCATCTGTATTAGAACACGTTCGATCTATGTAAGAGGATAGGTCGCGGGTGAGTAGTATTTAAGGATTGATTGCTCATGGGAAGTGAAGAGGAGTCTGAGGACCTCATGAGTCATACGGAAGATCTCCTTGTGACACAGAACATCCTATTAACAGCCGCTGTTCTCCTCACGCGTCCTCTCTGTCTGCTTGGGCCTACTGCAGCTACTACTCCACTTTTCCATCTCCACTTTGTAACCCAACTCGACAGCACTACTGAAGGCTTCCCTCATTCAACCTTCTAGGCGGAGGCCCCAGTAGTGAACATGAGACACTTACGCTTCCAGTAGTTTGTGACATTGGATTTTACTATTGTTTGTATCTTCTGATCGTCCATTTCTTTTACTGACGGTCTACTGACTGGTTCACTTTCGAACTCTGTGATTCCCAAGCTACCTTGCACTGTACTCTTGCTAATTTGCTTCTAGTTCATTCCAGCTCGGCTACGTACTCACTTCTGAATAAATGTTAGCCGTATTGGTTCCTACTTGTTCTCGTCGCAAGCAGTATTTGAGTTCCGCTCCAAAAAGCGAGGGCGGGAGACCAATTACGACTGCTCGTTTGCTGAGATGAGGGTTGCATTGGGTGCAGAATTTCGGAAGGAAGACGATAGACAGTGAGCACTGGAGAAATTTCACTCAGCTAGATGGGAGGAACAGAAGGATTTGATGGTGTTTTTCCAGCAGCTGGACAGACACCTGGCTATCAGATTCCCCGACTTGAAGGGTAACGCAAGGGAACGGCTACTCAAACAGCAATTTGTGCGAAGCCTGCCGGACCCACTCCATGACAAGGTAAAATTGACAGCGATCGTTGGAGAGATCAGAGCGGAGGATCTGGTGAAGGTTGCCCAGAATTTTTCGGAGCGAGTAACAATGAGGAGAGTCCAGCATTCCCAGTTGGGATACAGAGTAAACTTACTATCCGGGATGGTGGATAAGCTATTGTCGAGGGAGACTCCGAGAGCGATTTCACAACGCAATGACTATGGAGGCCGGAACAGTCGCCGCTGTTTCCGGTGCAGTCAGGGGGGTCATGTGGCTAGAACTTGTACCAATTGCGATTTGTACCATTGTTTTTCTCCGTCCTGGCCGGCTAGGTGGCGGGTACCGGTCGTCAGGGTGACTATTGTAGATGTGTCGGTCCGGGCCATAGTGGACACGGGAGCGGGAGTGTCCAGTACGAAGAGGTTCGAAGGAGTTCCAGTAACTCAGTCCTCGATCGTGATGCAGACTGTCGGTGAACATCGTTTGACGGAGGTGGGCACACAGCGGTTGTGAAACAGGATAAGAGAAACGCCCATCAGCCATGTTATGTTCATCATGAAGGAGACAACCGAAACAATCATCGGCAACAACCTCCTTAAACGGCTCCGTGCCAAAATTGATCTGAGAAACGACTTGGTAATCGTAGACAACGAGACGATTGTGATTAACGCTAAGGAGCTGACCGAATAGGTACCGCCAAGGTCCTGTCTGAATGCCAGAACCCTGAAATACATAGTGCATTAAGCAAGTATGCCCATCTATTCACAGACGCAGATGATGATTACGGATTCTGCAGATGGGTGAAACATCGAATACCACTAATGCTTGGAGGGTAGTGCAAGCCGATCATCAGACGAATACCGCAGAATACGCTGACGGAAATGCAGAAACAGTTAGCAGAGTTGGCAGCGAAAGAAATCATCAGGCGAACGCTCAGTCCGTATTCATCACCCGTGCTACTGACGAAAAAGGCCGACGGTACCTACGGATTTTGCATTGGTTTCAGAGAAATGATCAGACAGACAGTAAAGGATGTGTTTCCCGTGCCTCAGAAGGAAGAAACTTTCTCCAGCCTCCACAGCACCAAATGCGTATCCTTGATAGATCTCTGGTCGGGAGATTGGAGCTGACCATCGCACAGGAAGATCGCCATAAGACGGCTTGCAGTGGAAATGACCAGCAGTACGACTTTCTAAGAATGCCGTCAGGTTTATGCAACGTCATAGCTACATTCAGACGCCTATTGCTGATGCTCCTGGAGAATCTACAAGGCATGGTATCTACGGTGACGACATCATCGTCTTATCCAAAACAGAGAACGAACATGGTACCAGGATTGCAGCAGAACTACAAAGTCTGGCAGAGGCTGGTCTGAAACGCAGTCGCAAGAAGTCACAGATTGTTCGGGATTCGATTGTATGCCTAGGCCACATTGTGAGCAATGGTCAAGTGCATCCGCTTCGGGAGAAACACGAGACGATCAAGAGCTTCGCGCTACCGAAATCCAAGCGTCGGCTCCGTTCGTTTCTGGGAGAAGTGACTTATTACTCGAAGGTTGCGCCCCATGTTGCAGGGATGATTAGCCCGTTGTTAAACCTGCTTCACAAAGTCGAACCGTTCACGTGAACAGCCGAAACAGATCAAGCCTTTAACCATCTAGAGACATGCATAGCAGAAGCTTCAACATACCTATGACTACCCAAGCCGGATGAGAAATTCACTCTGGCAGTTCATGTAAGCAATGAGTCAAACGGTGCGGTACTGTTCCAACCACCTAAGGTGGTGGAATACGTGAGTAGAGTATTGACAGTGGCGGAGCAGAAGTATTGCACAACGGAGAAAATATGTCTGGCCATCGCATAAGCCTTGAATAAATGGAGAACTTAGCTCCTAGCCACTGAATTCCGGGTCGTCACTGACCATAATCCGCTTTCATTGTTGATGACAGCGAAAGACCCACGGGGACTCCTTGCGCGGTTGGCATCCGGATGGCAAGAATGTACCTGCACCATCGAGCACGTAGACGGAACGCAGAACATATTATCTGATATGTAGTCACGCCCCTCGTCGGATGACATCATGCCGCACAACGTTATACCAGTGCGCGCGGTCACAGTGGAGGAGAGGAAACTGCTGTAAGCTCATAAGACAGAAGAATTCGTGAACCAACTGTGCTCTTACAAGCTGACACCAAGCCCGAGGTCACATCAGGAAAGGTGGGGAGACTATTTAGGATCTGGAACAGACTGGGGGTCGAAACGATAACGTGGTGTTTTCGTCCCAGCTGCTCACAAGCTACATAGCATTTCCTAGTCCGGAAAAGCACCAAACGCATTTCGCCCTATTGGGGCTCATCAGTGGTGCGTCTTCACTCAGTCCCCTACTGGGAATAGAACATAAGACCGCTAGAGGCAGATGCCAACTAGCCAGCAGCTTAAGCCACTGAGCCATGGGGGACGTCGGCTGGGCCACACAATTTGAAACCTAAAAGGGATTTAGCACGACCTATCTTCCACTGCCACGAAGGTTACTACCATAGCAGATGACAGTAGCTAGCCTCCGAAGGTCATGAATTCTCAATAGACGCTACATCCATAGCATTTGAAACTAGAAGAGGCTAAATTTTATATTACTAATGACCATCGGAGAATAGCCACAATTAAAACCCTCCTGCTCATTAGTAAGAGAATGTGGTGGTTGCGACAGACGGAAGGAAACCCCTTTTTGTTCCGCCGAATCTGCAAGAGCGAGTGATGCGAATAACTTATGATGGCGCTCGCATGGGATTCGAAAGTCTTTGAACTGTTACGGAGGCGAGTGTTTTGGCCTGCCCTGAAGAAGAACATGGCGGCATACACTAGGGGATGCCCAAATTGCCAAACGAGTCGCGAGATGGATACAACGAGACCACCGATACGATCGTTGGAAGTCAATGAGCCACCTCAATTTTGGGGATTGGATGTCTTTGGGGCCTTACCAGTGAGCCGATCAGGAAACCGATACATTTTAGTGATGACCACGTAGTTCACCCACTGGGTAGAAGCCATACCAATCAAGGATCAGACAGGCAAGACCGTGTCACAGGCGTTTAAATTCAACGTGCCAGCAAGATAAGGAGTACCACAAAGTGTCCTCACCCACCAAGGACCTTGTTTTGAGTCGAAAGCGTTTAAGACGGTTGTGGACAAGTGGGGCATCCAGAGGCGAAGCACTTCGCCGTACGACCCGTAGGCCAACAGAATGACAGAACGGTTCAACCGGACCACGAAGGCGTGGATAAACTGCACGAACTTGGCATGGGAGGAAGCATTGCCTGAAGTTCTGCTTGCATACCGGAGCAGCATGCAGTCGACCACCAAGGTTTCGCCATTCGTATTACAATTTGCTCGAGAACCACGGAGTACGCTCGATACGTGTTTAGCGAAACCGAGTGAGTGGGAACATCCGGCACTGCATCACAAACGACTGCAAGTGACTGCTAGAAGAGGAATCAAAGTCCGACAAGCATGCAATAAGAGGAACTACGACACCAGGCATGTGGCTCATAAGTGCACGCCATTCAGGATCGCAGAACAAGTCAAGGTACGGAAAAACGATAGGATAGATAATGAAAGGCCAGGTGCGAGCAAGTTCAGGGACCGCTAGAAAGGCCCCTACACCATACTCCATTGGAAAGGAGCAAAGTACCGAATTGACAATGGAGGAACAAAACGTTGGAGGAACGCCGCCCTTCTATAACCATGGTAGGAGAGGGAAAAACAAATTCGAGAAGGGGCGGATGTAGGGCAGCGGAAGCCAAAGACGACTAGTGAACCGGAAAGATAACAAAAACGGGATGGTACAGAAGTACCAGCGGGCGCAATGGATGAGACGAGACAAGGCTCGGCGATCCTTGCGGATCGAGCCGAAAGCGGATCACTAGCGGATTCTGGTAACGAGCCTGGGCTCAGAACAACGGAGGAGGTATTTGTCGAGAACGCAATGAATCGGGCAAATTTATCGCTAGCGAAGCGCACGGAACTGAACGCAGGTAGAATGACGCAGCCACGGGAAAGCAAATCGCGATATGCCGTACGACTCCTGGCTGGCCAAAATCGGATATAGCGAAGAGGAGATACAGGATGAAAACTTGGAGGGATTGTTGCAGAGCACGTGGAATGGCCTATCTTCCAAATCCTCATCCGCGGTACATCGTCGGAAGGAAATACGGTCCATATCTGTACGGGTTTGTAAGTGGTCAGTTGCATGTTGTTGTGGTGATACACGTTCGACCCCATTCCCACGTCGTTCTCGCTAGATTATGGCCACTGTTCCGTTTGCCATAATCAGCACAGACTTTTTTGGTGGACATCTTGTTCTATGTGAACTGAATTAGAGTACTCAACCCCATAACGAAGCCAATCGTCCCTGGCCCCCAAGACTATTCTGTTCTGGCCCTAACTATTCTCACTACTCTAAGCTCATTCGGCCAATAAACGCAGCTCTTTTCGTTGCATCTCAAGTCTCGCATCGTATCCGGACTTACGGTCCACCAGTCTCATCATGCTCAAGCCGTTTCGCCTGAGAAACTGAAGCTAGCTGGAGAGAACTTAGAGCACATGCTCAAAGTTGGAATAATCCATACTACAGACAGTTCTTGGTTCTCTCCACTCTAGGTGGTTCAAAGAAATCTGAAAAATGGCGTCCCTGCGGAGAATCCTGGCCACTAGATAAACTTGCGGTTCCCCGATAGGTAGACAGTCCCACATATGCAAGACTTCACTCTAGGTCACATGAGGAGGATGGTCTTCAGCAAGATTACTCCTGATGTGCCTATCACCAGACACCTTTCGAGTAAAATAATATGCTTAAAACAGCCGTCATCACTCCTTTCGGCTTGTTCGAATTTTTATGGTTGTCGTTTGCACTATGCAACGAAGCACAGAGTTTTCAACGCTTTATCTGCGACATTACGCGTGACCTAGACTTTGATTACTAATACCCCGATGACATTCTTGTACCTAGGTCATCCGGCGAAGAGCAGCTCGCGCATTTTTAACCTATATCTCAACGACTGACTCAACGCGGCGTCAAAGTTAACCAGCCTAAGTGCAAACTTGGGAAATCCACGTTAGAATTCCTAGCCCACCTCATCCCAATGGTTGAGGTACTTGCAATCAATAGCAAGGCAAGTAGAGGCTTTCCAGCTCCGACTTCAATACAGCGCCTCCGTCGATATTGTGGTTTGATCCACAATCAACGCTTCCCTCCTTTCTACGGCCAAAATATGCAGCCCCAGATTAAGCTTCTCAGAAGAAACGCTTTCCCCGAGACCGCACAGACAGCTTTCAAAGAGCTCAAGGAAGATATCGTCAATATAGCTCTTTACACTTACTCCGAACTCTCGGCCACACTACCGCTTAAAACCAACTTTCCAAACGTAGCGGCTTCTACATACGCCTGCAACCAGTGGAATCATGCCATAGCAAGGTTGGTAGAGAAAAGCTTGTCATATACAGTAAGTCTAGCGGCATAAGACCGATGACCGCGTTCCAGAATGGGAAGCCTTGTCCATGTACCTACCGTGGCTCGCTTATGGTGAATGCCGGTCATTTACGCTTGTTGTCCACACCATCCAAAAGCCATCCAATGTTTAGCGAATTTCGCAAAATGGATACTGCGCGTACAGAAACATGAATTTCTTTCTCACCTTAGTGGAATTCCCGGCAGACGAGTGGTTTAGTGCAGGGATCAGCTGAGTGCAAGTGTAATTTGGTGAAGGACGGACCGACAGGCCACATGAGCCTGTTTTGGTCATCGAGCGAGATGAGTACAGACAGCCACAACGTGTTTCCGGCGGTCGTTAGCTGTCAGGTAACTTCGCGCTGAGTGTTGAAGGTCATGGCTAACCGTGTGCACTGGAGCGATCGATGGTTAGCTGTGGGTCCCACTGGCCAAAGCGAACAGCCAGCTACCAAGCGGTCGGCGTAGGGAAGCTGAAGCGCGCAACCAAAACTGCGGCGTGAATGTGCGCACGTGATGGCATCTCAGCGAACCGGGTGTTTTGGATTAGGTGAGGACGATATTAGGCAGTGCAAGTCGTGTCAATGTCATTGAATCACTGCCTCAGGTAATGGAGCACGAGCAGACAATGCAGTCGGGATCACGTAACGTGCCTGTTACTCAGCGCGCGCTGATTATTCGGCTGTACGGTGAATGCGGTTTAAACGCCGCATCAACTTCACGAAGATACAATGCAATGAACGCAGGAATGCGTCCCGTCACCGCCCGGTACGTGCTTAAACTAGTGAAGAAGTTCGAGCAAACTGGGAGTGTGTGTGACATGAAGAGAACCGGACCGCCTCGCATCACCACGGACGACTGTTCAGCTTGCGCTGTAGTCAGTGAAGTGTCAAAAAGTCCCGATCTCAGCATTCGTCAGATCGCACAGCACTGTGACACGAGCCGATACGCGGTACACCGGATATTACAGGAACGAAAATTTCGAAGATTTCGTGCACTTCAAGTGCAGGTTTTGAACCCCTGCGATCCGGAGAAGCGGCATGAATTTTGCCGCTGGTTTCTGGATCACGGAGATATTCGTTCTGTCATATTTACAGATGAGGCACTGTTTTATCTGCATGGAACCATGAAACAATATTCTTGGCCTACCAACAACCTACGAAAATATACCGCATCACGTATGCACCACAGTGTGAAACTGATCGTTTGGGCTGGATTAACGAGCCAGAAAATCTTGGGCCCATATTTCTTTTCCGGTAATGTGACCGGTAGGTTGTTGTTTTGAAGTACTAAAGCCTTATCTTTTCCTAGCGTCGTCGTACTTGGAAATGCTGCAGACATTTGTGCTTCCACAGATGGAGGCCGAAGAGGCATGCAGTACCATTTGTTGGCAGCAGGATGGTGCATCTGCACATTCTGCTAAAACGTTGCGTGCTTACCGACAAATTTGGTCACCATTGGATCGGACGCGGTGGACCAATGGAGTGGCCTGCTTGCTCCCCAGATTTGAACCCCATGGACTTTTTCTATGGGGATATCTGAAGCGGCGCATGTACAAAACAAGTCCGCATACATTGGACCAATTGAAAGAAAATAGTGTAAACGAATGTCGCGCGATCACGAGGGATACGTTGGAGAAAGTGCTCGCTAACTGCATCAAGCGGTTTCTGCACTGCAAGCAGAACGCCAGCGGACATTTTGAACATATCCTTCACTAGCATAGATGATCGTTCCAATCCATTTCTGTTAATATACTTATCCTCTTTCACAAATGTGTTAACGACTAAATTGGTCCACTGGCAAATGGTGCTAATAATGCGTCCGGTCGGATAGAATTCTTTACGTCCAGACTGTCGTTGAGCACATAAACAGCGTAGGCACCGAAACGTTCGATGGCTACTTATAGCGGAATCACTGGGTCGCTATGAGCTGAGGTTCGTCCAGCTTTAATGAAAAGCCGACTGTGTTGTTGACTCAATTTCAGGCTACTGCCTCTGAAGTTGGCGTTCGGGATGAGTTGCAGTAGGTGGCAACATGTCTAGGTGGGGTCGTTCCGTATCTGGTATACTAATATGAGGTCTCCAAGTAGCCACCTGTAGTATCTACTGAACCCTCCGATTGTCTTTAGTCGCTGCTGGTAAAGGTTTTTAGTTTACCGGAAAGCCCCTTGTTTCAGTATTTTGTAACCATAGATTTTACCGTTGTTTTGACTTTCAAAACGCCCACTTGTTTTACTGACGGCACATCGGTTGGCACAGATCGTTTTGATGAGTATCCTGCTGCACCATTCTTCGTTCTCGTTGAATCGCTTCATATTTCGTAGCCTGTGTAATACAGGTTTGCTTCAGTCGCCTTCAAATTCTATACTGTCCCGCATTGTACACGTCTCTTACGTGTCATAGAGTACCGACTAGTATCCCAGGCGCCGTCCAATATTTGGTGACCCTGGTATAGTACACCGTCTGCCATTTTGAATTTTCATTCTGGTGAGCTCGTTCCAGTGACTGTGATTCATTACTAAGTATCGTTTTGCTTCCTCATCTGCCGCGTATACTTTTTCATTTCTCACAATGAATAGTTCAGATGATAAACCATCTACGTGTGTGGTTAGTGCCCTAAATTTACCCTCCCAAACTTTTTGGGATAATTACCCGTTGTTATGGTTTGTGCATTCAGAAGCCATTTTTACAATTGTATAATTTCTTCTAACAATGCCAAATATCATCAACTTATGTCTTAGCTTCGGCAAAGTGTACCCTCCCAGGTGAGAGACATCCCAGATTGCCCGACTCCCGATGCGAAATATGAGACTTGAAAGCAGGCGATCATCCAGCGAATCACGCCCTCTGACAATATCGGACTGCAGCAACTGTTTAGGGATCTGCAACTAAGGAAAGGATACCTTCAGCCTTGTTGCGACAGATGCAACAGCTCCTAGGCACATCCAGCATTGACGCTGGGATTCTCCGTGAAACGTGGATGCTACGTCTACCGGAAAACATACAGGCTATCCTCCCCGTGGCAAGCACCCTGTCTTCCGCAGCAGTTGCAGAACTAGAAGACCGAAGCATCGAACGATATCAGCCAAGGAACGAATCTAGAACATACACTCGACTTAGCCCCGGCGCAGGCCCAGCGACATCCGCGACTAGTGAGCAGTCGACAATCGGCGTTTTGTCTTCGCAAATAGCGTCACTAAAACGCCAAGTCGAGAAACTCTCCCTAGACCGTAAGCAGCGCAGCCGCTCTAGCTCATAACCCATCGCACGAAGCGTAACACGAAGGCTTTTGCTTTTACCACTCGCATTTTGGTAACAAAGCCCCTAAGTGCGAGCAACCATGCAGTTGCTCCGCCAGGAAGCAGGGAAACTTTCAGGCCGGCACGTAATGGCGACTAACGGTGTCGGCAAAGCCCATAGTCGTCTCATCTACATTAGGGATTATGATTCCGAAACCCAGTTCTTAGTTGATACCGGGGCGGAAGTCAGCGTCATTCCCCCTATGCCAGGTGAGCCTATCGTGCCTATGTCGATAAGCCTATGTGCCGCCAATGGCACGCCAATAGCCATCTACGGTTATCGGTCGATTACTCTGGACCTAGGTTTTCGGCGCACGTTCCGCTGGGTATTCACCGTCGCTGCAGTCCCATTTGCCATCATTGGCATTGACTTTCTCAGGCATTTCGACCTCTTGGTCGATGCGAAACGACAGATGACAGTCGACACTGCAATGAAACTCAGTGTACGTGGCATTACCGCCGATATCGCATCTATAACACCGGCCTACGCCTTTCCTCAGACCTCGCCAGATTACGCCAACATCTTTTCCCATTATTCCAAGCTCGTTCAGCCAATGAATGCAGCATCCACGTGACATCCTAAGTCACGCACCACATAGGAACGAATGGTTCACCCGTCTCATGCCGTCCACACCGACTATCACCCGAGAAACAAAGGTAGCTAGGGCGGAGTTTGAGCACATGCTCGAACTAGGAATAATCCGCCCATCCAACAGCCCTTGGTCCTACGCCTCTGCAGATGGTCCCCAAGAAATCTGGTGACTGGCGCCCTAGCGATGATTACTGTGCACTTAATCCGCTAACCGTCCCAGATAAGTATTCCATTTAACACATGCAGGACCTGACTGCATGCCCCACAGGTGAGACAATTTTCAGTAAGATCGATCTGGTTCGCGTCTATGACAAGATACTTGTAGAAGAAAATGACACTCTTAAAACAACCGTTGTCACTGCTTCGGCTTGTTTGTGTTTTTAAGAATGCCGTTTGGACTGTGAAACGCGGCACAAACCTTCCAACGCTTCATCCACGATTTCACTCGTGGCCTACACTTCGCTTATTCCTAAACCGATGATATTCTATTAGCCAGTTCATGGGAACAAGAGCACCTCGAGCATCTTCGAACTCCCTTCCAGCGCTAGACCCATCACGGTGTCACAGTCAACCCGACTAAGTGCGAACTCGGCAACTCAACGGTAGAATTCCTAGGCCACCTCGTTTCATCGTTTGATATCGAAGTCCTTCCTGATAAGATCCCGGCAATCAAAGACTTCCCAGCTCCGACTTCATTCAAGCACCTCCGTCGATTTTTTGGTTTGGTCAACTACTATCGACGCTTCATTCCGCGCTTCGCTCAGCTCATGCAGCCCCTGACTCACCTCCTTAGAGGAAATGAAAGTAAGTTCGATTACCGTGACACAGCAAGGACAGCCTACGCTGAGCTCAAGGATGCTATCTCCAACATAACTATCCTCGTTCATTCCGAATCGACTGCACCCCCTTTCTATTGCGACTGATGCCTCAGATGTTGCGGTAGGAGCAGTCCTCCAACAATACGTTGTTGGGCAATGGCAACCACCTAGGTACTTCTCTAAATGTTTGCAGTCAGCGGAATCCCGCTAAAAAACATTTGGCAGCGAACTGCTCGCCATTTACCTAGCCATTCATCACTTCTGGCACACACTTGAACGCCGCGCTTTCACGTGCTACACTGATCACAAATCCTTTATCATCGCTTTCAAATCTGCCTCCGACAAATATACAGGACGAGAAACAAGACACCTAGACTTTGTCACGCAGTTCACTGCTGACATACTTCATGTCTCAGGTGCCGACAAACCCGTTGCCGACGCTCTCTTAAGTATCAACCTCATACTCCAAGCATTGCCTACCCTCGACCTTGCCGCCATGGCATCGCTTCAGGCTCAAGATGAAGACACAACGCACTCTGCAGTCCACTTCGCTGCATATGCAACTTATTCCTCTCCAAAGCACGGAAGCAACCATTATCTGTGACACTTCCACAGGTTGTTCTAGACCCCTCGTGCCCGTCTCCTTCAGACGCACAGTCTTTGACGCACTGCACTCACTATCACATCCCGGTATCCGTGCTTCTTTGAAACTGGTCACCGAACGTTTCGTTTGATCACGCGTAGACAGATGTTCGTACCTGGGCTAGCGCCTGCACTCAATGCCAGTGCTCCAAAATATATCGTCACACCCGCAGTCCTCTTGGTTCATTTCCTGCCCCGGACTCTCGGTTCTCGCATGTACACGTAGCCCTGGTAGGTCAATTGTCTCCTTCACGCGGATTCGTATACATCCTTACATGTGTCGACCGCTTCAACAAATAACCAGAAGCTATCCCCCCAACAGATTGCATAGCTGAGACCGTTATCCGGGCCTCTTTAGACCGGTGGGTCTCGCACTACGGATGCCCATCCATCATTACAACTGACCGAGGAACGCCCTTCGAATCTCCACAATTCGATACGTTTTGCAATCTTTTAGGCTGTCGCCGCATTCGTGCCATAGCGTATCACCCAGCAGTCAATGGATTAGTTGAACGTGACCACAGACAGCTTAAAGCCACGCTCCGCGGCTCTTCCAAACCCATCTGGAGCGAAAACATTTCGCTCGTACTCTTAGGCATTCGCAGCAGCATCAAAGCTGACTTGCAATGTGCATTAAGAGAGCTGCTGTACGGCAAAACGTTAAAGTTGCCAGGAGAATTGGTTTCGCCTCCCGCGTCGTCGGGTATGCCTCCAACTAACGTTGCGTAATCCCTAGCTCAAGGCGTGCGTTCACTACGCCCAACTCCGCCCCGTGAACAGACTGGAGATGTGCAAATGCACAGTGGACTCCACCTGCACTCACGTCTTCCTCCGCACCGACACAGTGCGGCCCCCCACCTGCAACGGACTCCGAAACATTTCACTTCAGACCAGTATGGTCACCGAACAACATTGTCCATCGGCCGCCTCAAAGTGCCTTTCTTTGACCAACCACTTGCAACCTATCCTGATGCTCACACAAGCACCCGCAAGCGCGGTGACTTCCCAAGCACTGTATATGCCGAAACCTCGTTCCCTTTGACACTCATCCTACCCCGCCCAACTCCAGGTAATCACAGACGCGGTAGGCAGGTCAAACGTCCGGTCCGTTTTACAGTTTTTGTAAACGTTTGCTATTTCTATTAACCCGCCTTTTTCGTTCTTAGTGGTAATAGTGCGCCTCATCTACAAACGTGTTGCAAAATCGACAAAAACCCATATATATTAAAACTTAAAAAGCGCATTTGCTTTCATCATGCATGCCATGTTCCCTCGCCAGCGTCAAACCACTTCCCCAGACCGTTGCCCACTCTCTCTGAGTTCTACATTCCAGAATCTCAACCGCCGGAATTGCTAAGGTAACCCTCGAGTGACTCGCTAGCCGGCTCAACGCAACCACGAGTGACTCGCCAATCGACCCAAGGCTCCCTTCCTGACTCAAGGAACAGTTAGTCACCCTCGGCCGCGAACGGGTTGGTCCCTAAACTTCTAGCTAGATATTGTTGACGAGGACGCCGGATTTCTTCGTGGGACGAGGAGGCCCAGATTTCCTCGTGGGACTTGGACCGTGGACTGGGGGAAATGACAGTTCCCAAGCGCACCGTCGGATTCGAAGCGGGGGGAATGTCCTGTCGGCCTATTTTCTGGACTAGGCAGTCATTTTGCAGTCCGGCCAGCCTGCCCCGACGGCCCACCGATGACGCACCTGGTCCACACGATCATCATAAATAATTAATAACAAAAGCCTGGACCCAGCAGGATCAGAAGGACTTCTCTGAAAGAATCCGGCAAGTGGTTGGGATAGGTGAACGGCTGCCACCTGCAGTGCTTTAGGGTGCAGGTTGTCCACTCCATGAGAGCTGTGTGTACGCAAGGATAGTAGCTTTTTCAGAATCAATATTGCTGTGAATTTGATGTGGATAACACTGATGGTGTGGTGTCAGAAGCAAGTATAAGATTTGAGGTTAGTACCCGATGGAAAGTAGGCCAGTATTGGGCCCGTGAGGCGTTGGCCGCCTTTTTGTTGTGTGTGTATACCCACCAATCGTAGTGAGTGGTGGGATTCCGCGCTGCAACTTTCGAAGTGTTCACCAGCGAGAAACACATGGTTGATAGGCTAAGTATTTGCAGTCCTCTGGGTCGAAGTGATCACAGGACTGCACGGTTCGATTTCATTTGCTACGACGAATAACCCGATGCAAAGTCCGAAAAAATTATCAGGTACTGTCCGCATTCGTTTAAAATGCTAGTTGGACATTCATGACTGAGTGCACTCCAGAGATAGTCTGTGATAAATGGTTGAAAGCCACGTCACTAGTCGCCAAATGATCAGAGTCAAAACCTCGAGCCTCTGGCACCGGCCCCAAGCAGAGTGATGGCACTTGCGAATGAGTAAAGCACGAGGTTCAAAGCGAATATTGGACGAGCAGAATGGGACATACACAAGCGGAGATATGGGTTGAAACATCCAGGAGTTATTTAACGGCGCAGGCCGCGTAGGCATACATAGGTGTGAATAACAGGCTCCGGGTATAGCAACAGGGAGAAAGCATGAATCAAAACATGTGCACCCCTCGAGTGGTCTGGCAGACCGTTATCCCGTCAACTAAGATTTAACACAACAAGACTGTGATGCTCGAAGGAAAACATTCCGTCGAAATTCCAGACGCATATAATGCGTGGCCAGCTTGAACTGATGACTCCTCAGATCCGTTGCAGTTGAATTGCTGTTTGACAGGCCAGTTTGCATCCTTCAGTACTTAGTGCATAGCCGATTTTTCGTGTTTATTTTTGTCAAATTGTTTCTTTTGCGATCCTGAATTTGCTTATTTGGTATTAGTATCGTGTCCATATATTTTACTCTGGTACTTTAAGCGTGTACTTTGCGTTCACGTAATCACCTTTACCGTCAAATCTGCTAAGCTATCTGTAAGTTACGAAGCTGACTCCCTGTGACATTGTTGCAAAATAGTTGGGCATAGAGCCAATCTTGTTACATGCCTAATGGGTGAGGTGAATTGCCACATTTCGTGTACTGGTTTGTCTTTAGACCATTTTAAACTACTGTGTGAAATCCAGCATGACTTTGTTCAAATATTGTGCAAGAAATGCCAAGCCACTGTGCAGTCATAACCAGCCGAAAAGCCGCACAAGCCTGTAAGACGGGTGAAACGTTAAATAGGGAGGAGCTCCGTGGGTTCATACAAGCAAGCGTAAATCCAGCCATCTCTATGTTCGAAAAAGCCCACCTGCCAACCGGCTGTAGGTTTTCCAGAGTGATGTCCACCCGTCGCTGGAGTCTCAGCAGCCATGCCAGTGCAGTCACAAACAGCAGAGAAGCCAGGCGAGCCTATAAGATGGGCGGAACGTTCCATAGGGAGGAGCTCCGTGGGTTCATACAAGCAAGCGGAAACCCAGCCACCTCGATGTTCGAACGAGCCCACCAGTATATCGGCTGCAGGCCCCCACCACGATGCCCACACGTTGCAGGAGACTCAGCTGGCGTGCCTATGTGGCGTCCTACGGACACTAACATACCGGTGTGCGACATCGCAGGTGTTGAAGGCCAATGGAGAATGAAACGAAGCAAAAAGGAGAAAACAACTGCCAGTAATCAGTGAAGTTGATCCTATGATATTTGGTGAGCAATTGCTTTCGATGATTCATCTGCAGATCGATACAATCATATATAGGGTTAAAAAAGGGGACGCGGCTACAGAACGTTTAACTCGAAGTCTTTCTGGAGTGATTAAATCAACTTTCGCCGCAGCTACGCTTAAAAGTATGTTTACAACGGAACCACTCGTTCGTTCGCGAACCAAGGATAAGTTGCCGATGCTGACCGCCTCAATGGTTATCTATCAGTTTGAATGCGCTTGTGGCGCATCGTATATCGGTCGAACGGCGCGGCACCCGTCCAAACGCATGAACGAACACTGTCCGCGTTGGCTACATCGAGGTGGCACTGGAGCCATTAGTAGTTCTATCCTGGCTCATATTGTCGACAGCGGACATCAAGTGGATCTAGAGCGTAACTTTAGAGTAGTATACAGAGTTCCGCCGCACCGGTCAAAGGGTCAACGTCTCTGTACACTTGCAACGGCCGAATCGATTTGTATTCGATCATTCCGACCATCGTTATGCTCGCAACAGAAGTTAATTAAGGCTGTTCAGCTTCCCTGGCCCGCAAAGGCGGATGATAATGAGGTCAATGGCGCGAGGTCAAGAAACCCGTAGCTTTTAATTAACCCGTTTTCGATTTTTACCCTACGTTAATTGTATCAACTATGTCGATCTTATTGGTGGTTCGGTGTTGCTCCTCCCAACCCTGATGTCGATCTTACTTTTTTAACCCTATATATGATGGTATCGGTCTGAAGATGAATCATCGAAAGCAATTGCTCACCAAGTGGCCTCTTTGTTCTCATTTGCACAAATGGGGATTTTCAAGTTACTTATGATATTTCACGCGCCTGAGTCGACAGATGATAGTCCTCAGGCTGGTTATGATCACCACGTAGATTTTTTGCAGACCCTGATTGATAAGCTACTCTATGTGAATGAACAGGTGTTGCAGATGAATCAAATGACCCGTCTTAGAAAGAGATAAGAAGGGACGTTCCGGCCTCTGCGAGTCACGTTAGTTGATGAAACGAGTTTGAAGCCAAAACTATCTTACCTCGGCAGGCTATAAGGTTTAAAGATCCATATCTGTCCCGACTTGGATCCGTCGAACAGAGAAACTGAAGTCCGCTATCGTGGAGTTGAAGCGGCGGACCGATAGTGCAGAAACTAATCTCTACATTGTACATTTTCGGGTACTTTTCCGGGTCCGCGGAACCCGGAGCGACAGACTGATGAGGTCTCATGCGCGCCCGTTGGTCCCTACGTGGCCTGCACTTAGGCTTCACAAGTATTTGTAGTTTAGCGAACAAACGTGACGATGTATTTCACTTCGTCGCCTCACGTCGTCCGGCCATACTAGGACTGGCCGAAACATCCTGAGGTCAATACCCAGGAAGTCCAGATCAGTGGCTATTCGAATTTCCAGTGTGACAGACTATCAGACGATCGAGGCAGCATGCTGTTATGCATTCGGTCCTCGCTGGGCGGAAGACTGGTACAAACCCAACATAGAGAAGATGGCCTCCGCGAGAAGTTACGGTGCTCGAACCGCCTGAGACAGGGTGAACTATTTGTGGGTGCGGCTTATTGCAGCCCGCGAAGTCGATGCCTGGATTGGTTGCCGCATGCCAGAAACTACATGAGTCAGGCTCGCTTCCTGCTTATCAGCGATGGTAAACTCCCTCGAATACACTTGCCCGAGGTTCAACTCCTACCCGGGCAACTTGAAACTGAGACTTAGTCTGCGGAGATCGCATTTGAAACTGGGGAAGCACAACATGCCCGCCAACCGACGCGGGTTACACCCCATTCCGCTCCATCGTGCCTAGACTTACTACTAACGAATTGCGAGCAACGCGCACATGGAATTCAAGCTCTGGAGTCGCTGGTAGCTAGTGACCACTCGATGGCGTTAGCTAGCCTAAAGCTGCCGCTGCTTTAATCGCGTCTGCCGGAGTCGTCCTACAATTATTGGAAGACCGATTTCGATGGCCTCCGTCGAGTCACTATTTAAGTAGACTGGTCGCTGCCGCAAGATTCATCTATGGAAACTGTTGGTCTGTTAAAAAAACGGGCGCGCAAAGGTTGTGCGCTTGTTTCGTACCTTTTGAGTATCGGAAAGCTGGACCAGTGAAGCCACACTGGTTGGACAGAAACAATGGTAAATTGGCTCGACGGCGATACGAAATGAAGAAGAAATTCCTCCTCTCTGGCTCTGCTGACAAGCTAGACGTGCGCAGCCCCTAATGAACTCGAGGGCCTAGATTGCGGTGTAGATGTCCGCAATCTACTCGCCAGTCTTGACGGCACGAATTCTGCCGGACCCAATGGGCTTCACCTGCTAATTTCAAAGTCCTTATCGGCCATCATCACGCCTGCCGTGACGGATTTGTTCAACAGATCGCTGTCCGAGGGTGCATTGCTAAGCAACTGAAAATGTTCAGTAGTGAAGCCGATTCCATGAGACGGTGACCCAAGCAATGTGGACAATTACCGGCTGATTTGTCGCACCTCTATTTTGGCGAAAATGCTCGAGAAGATTGTGAAAAAAGTCTTCTCCAGCTGCTCAAGACGAAAGATCTCATAACGCAGACACAACACGTTTTCATGAAGGGCAGCTCATGCATCACCAATCTGCTGTTGGCACGGCAGGAAACGTTGCAAGCGTTGAATCGGGAGAAGTCAGTGGATGATATCTACATTGATTTCAGTAAAGCTTCCGATAAAGTGAACCACGAGGTCCTGCTCCACAATCTGAGGATGTATGGTGTTGGTGCCGCACTGCACCAATGGATCAGTGACTTCCTTATTGGGAGAAGATGACGGGTACAGATGAATGACCACCTAAAGGAATGGTACCCGTCCACTACCGGCGTACCCCAAAAGCACAGTACTGGGGCCCATTTTGTTCCTGACCACATCATCGAAGTACCGCAGCTTCTTCGGTCGCTCTGCGTATTATTTGCGTATGACCTGAAGACTTGGAGGATTATTGATTCTCCCGGCGACTGTAACATCCTTCAACAGAACCTCGAATGCCTATCCCGATGGTCTACAGAAGTTGACCTACCGGTCAACGCGGCCAAGTCCACCTTTACGAGCCGGGGGAGGGGTAGTAATGAGCGTGCGCACACCATGGTCGGCCACCCCTGCATCCCACCAGTTCCGTAGAGGATCTAGGCTGTGAGCTGAAGTCTGTCGACAACACGAACACACTGTACGCAAACGGACTACGCCTACTTTTGGCCCTTAGACGCAGCTTCTGCACTTGGTCTGAAGAGATTGCCACCCGTCTGTTCTCTTAAATAATAAGACCGGTGCTTGAGTGCGGCTCACCTGATTATTCCCCAATCACAATAGGTCAGGTGCAGAGACTGGAACAGGTCCAGCATGCAGCTACCCGGCTGATCCCCAGTTTACGAGGACTGATATAGGAGACTAGGGCTTCATATCCTGTCATATCGTCGGCTTCGAGTTGATCTCATTAGGACCCAACGGATACAGCACCTGGGCCACTTCCCTACGTTGAGGCCGCTGCTGCACGTTCGCGCGCCAAACAGCACACGCGGACACCGGTACAAACTAGTGGTACCGGATTTAAAGCACATCGCTCACCCTCTATGCTTCGAACGTCGAGTGGTGAAATATTGGAACAAGTTGCCGGAGACGCTAGTCGAGGCGAAATCGGTGTGGGGATTTAAGTGATTCCCTGACGCCCACTTTGCAGACTACAGGTATAGGGAGCGTAACGCACCCGGATAAGATGTAGTGCAGCTGCAATATGCTGCCACCGCGCAGGAACAGACGACGTGATTCCACGCATGTGCCCGATTCACCTACGATAGTGTAACACAGATTTTTATTGTCTCCCTCTCTCTCTATTTTCAGTATTCAAGAGACTGTGGAAAGTGTGGTCTGGGTTTTTTAGCAGTTGCTATACGATTATTAGATGACCCCACAGACACCGACAGCGTCCGCTGCACATTCTTGTCTCATTGTAGGGAAGGCTGGCTACGCATCTAACGTTCGTTGTCGTCCTGTGTTGTGAAGTCTCGAGCTCGAGCAGATGCTTCTGTCATGGACGGCAGGCTTTAACAGCATATTTTGCGTGTGGCCTTACCTACGAGATAAACATTTGTGGACAGACTGAGGCGTTGAGGTCTCCGAACGCCCTACGCAAAAGGGTTAACATGCTATCTCCCTTAAACAGCTAAGATCATCTAGCTCTAGTACTATGAGATCGCATAAGAAGCGCACTACAGAATTTGCATCCTTCGCCGGTGGTCGTGAGTACTTTGATGGCGTGCGCGCAGGAATTGGCACACTGCTCCGTCGGACTGGTGTATATTCTCGGTTGACCACAGATAAGCTCCACCCGGATTAATTTGCAGTGTTGTGGTCTTCTGATGTATTGATTACATGCCAATATCACAACTGATCCACGACATGGTCTATCAAGGCCAGGAACAAGTGTGATTCGAGTACCGAGCCCTGAAGTACGTCACGCTAGACATGAATTGAGTGCAAGGCACCAGGAACCTTCAGATGACGCTCGATGAGAAAGTTGCCTATCTAACCCAAAACGGAGACACCAAAGACATAATTCGGAAAATTCTGAAAGAGAATGAGATGATGCGGTTCAAAAGTCTTTGAAATCCAGTAAGTCGGCATCTACTGCTACCCTGGCATCGACAGGCTATGTCCACACTTCATGGACAATCAACAGGTACGTGGTGTATGACCAATTCTGGCGAAATCCGTGCTACGCCGGAGCAAAAAATTTGTTGCTCTCCAGGTACCCCTCAGTGGCTCAGCAATAATGGGTTCCATGATGCTGTAGGTCACCGAAAGAAATGTCATCGGCCGATAACTCACTGGTTCTACACAGTTGTCAAGTTGTAGATTGGAGTGACGATCCCGTGCTTCCACATGGCGGGAACATGCAGCTAAGTGGAAGGACCTGGTTAGGGATTCAGCTAAGCTTCTGGCAGCCACTTTCAATGACAAAGGGGCTGAAATCACGCAAGGACATGAGTTGCTTGAGTACATCTGTGGTGGTAAAAAGTACCTAAATAAGCCGATATCGGTATGATATGCGTAGGAAAAATGTCAAGTGACGGTACTTTTTAGAAGGTAAGTAGGGAGTGAAGGTGATTCGGCACGTGGGAATTGTTGCACAAGAGCATTGTCCGCCTCCTGTGTCGTCTGCGCTAGCCCAGTGTAAATCAGGAATTCCGCGCCTAACTACGAAGCATCAATAAAATGGCTTGAGCTAAGAGTGAAATCATATCAAAAGGTACTTTACTCTGCTCTCAAGGCAACCTTGAAGCAGTGTGTGCAGTTCAGGCGTCCTAGTTCGTACAGGCTGTGGGTGCACCAAGCTGAGTCCCTCAAGATCATGGCAGAGGGTAAAATTGCAATCAATTCACTCTCTACCAGGGTGGAAGTCATCCTGAGTTTCACCAACTCATTCTTCAGAGTTGGTGAGCCGCGGCGATTTTCACAACATATCCCTCGCCGTCTGCAAAAGCTAACAACCAACACTGAATCTTCTATCCCGGCGGAGTTGCAGTGTAAAAAGAGGGTTAAAACTGAATGCATTAAGGATGGAAGGCGTTTGCGATCCACAGTCGGTTAGCATAATTTATCCGAGAGAAAAATTGCGATAGATCGTAATGATCTCGTTATTTCGCGCAGTGCCTAGCGAAGAAACTTCCAAGCTGCGTCTCTCGCCAAGGCAAAAATGGTTGTTATGCGGAATCGCATGAGGGTTCAAAACCAGTGTTCAACGTCGGCCGACAAACGAGAACTAAAGTGCACCAATAAAACCAGCGGCAAGATGGTCAAGCTGGATGAAAGGAGGCAGTTCATTCAGTGGACACGCTGCACTTCGATATAGGCGAGTGTGCTGAAAAGCTGAGCTGCTGATGCAAAGGATGCGTTCAGCGATAAAGGAGGAACGAAATTATTACCATTTCAAGAATTGCACCGAGAGTAGCTAGTAGAACTGGTAGCCGATCGAAAGCCAAGTGAACAGCCTGTGATTGGTGAAACCAAATGCAGAGCTACCAGTCTAGCAACTACGCTGGGTGGTCGACTTCGTTTGGACACACTGCTATTTGTCCCAGAACCCTTGTGTTCAACCGAAGCAGTGACAAAAGTCAAATGTCTAAATCCACAACGGTGGAGTTGTTGTTAGTGTAAGTAGAATAACAGCACGTATGAGGGCACTGTGAATGTCACGCGAACTATCCTGTTATCTGAGTAACGTTCCCCCTGAAAGACCGACTTTTGCGATCAATGTGAATTTCGGACGCTGGTAAAAAACAACTAGAAAATTCAAGTCGTTTCCAGTCCTTTACACATTTAAACCAAAAGTAAGTTGCTTGCAAAATTCCTCTTGAGGACCTGCGGGTTATAATCTGTGGTGGCTCGAACCCTGACGGGTTCGGAACTGATTGCTACCGATGAGACCTAATGAGACAAGAGGAGTATTCAGCGCCTTTTCAGAGGCGGCTCGGCTGAATGCGACAAGATGATTTGAAACCTTCAGACACCGATAACGGGTGCAGAAAAATGACTGTTAAGATTATATCTCTTGGTATAGCAAAAATTATGCACATGTGTAAATTAAGATTGATCGATCGTCGCCCACTGACATCAACTGCGAGCCACAGGGACTGTAGCGAGTGCACCAGACCTGAAACGAAGGGCATAGAGATAGCATCAGTCTGATGACCACGCGTAAACTGAGGCAGAAGTATAGGCGCGTATTCACCCAATTAGGTGAAAAGAGTTTGTTTGGATGCACATTACAGACGGATGGAATTCACCAAAGCTAGACTCGAGCAAACAGTCATAAGTATTTGACAAGGACTAGTTAGAAGTGAACAATCAATCTGCTTCATGGGGGGGGGGGGGGGTTGGAACCTCACAACTTCACTCCTACGCTCCACTGAGTATCACGCCTGAGTCACGGGAAACCGGAACAGCAAGCATGACTCGGTGTGAAAAAGGAGCCGCTCAACTATTCCGGATGTTGACAACCATCCAAATAAATCGTATTTTGATAAACTCTACACACCACTCTCTATTGATTATCAGTACTGCGTGAGGGGAAAGTGATTGTGAGATAGGATGCGTAATAATGATAAGATCTATCCTCCGTTTTTCGAGATATGCCCTACCCAGAGAATAGTATTTTTTAATTAAAGAAATCCGTGCAACGGAAGTTTGACTCAATGGACGGCTAAAAGAGGGATATCAATGTGTATGGAAGAGTTTGCACGCCAGTCCGAAGGGGTGCTTCGATTCCACACCCTTTGATTCATTTAATTAAACATGCGAAATAATGACCACACTCTAAAAAGCAACCGAATGAGCACCCCGGATCTTTAATGTCACCAGATAGACCAGAGGAGGCAGAGAGCGGTTCAACAATACAAAAACAAGTGACTAGGGAGTAAGCGACTGCGGCGTGCAATATTAGACAATGATAGCGATGTGACCAAGGAGTTGGGTCTCAAGACGATAGAGCAAACACCAAACTGAAGCACCGAGAGAGAAAGGCTTGCATACCTGATCTTCGTGCTCGTTGAAGACGTGTTGCTGCTCTCTGGCATTCAGATCCCAAACGCGGACAGAGCGATCAGTCGAAGCTGTGGCTAAATGCCGGTTGTCGGGTGAAAAGTGGACGGATACAACCCAGCCCTTATGGCCAGTGAGACTGGAAATGATTGCCCGACCATCACGGCTTGAAATACAGGAAATGATAATGAGGAACAGAGAACCAGTGAGTTGAGTATACACGGTTAGAAATGCGGATCTTAAAAATGGGTTGAAAACAACTCGGCTAATGTGTACGTAGCCAGTAGGACGATCGTTCGAGCAGATCAATCGAGATCCAGAGAAGAGGAGACAAAACTATTCTAACGTTGCTAAACAATCGGTGCGATAACGAGGCAAGACAAAACAACATCGTGCTCACACAGATCAGGGTATACAAAGAAGTGTCGGATTTGTGGCTTACATTTTGTCCAGCGTTGTAATAATTTCGCTTACGGCCGCCTCGTGCAAAAGAGAAAAGATAAATAACCACAGATAAAGTGAAAACAAGCTTAGTTATCGATTCCACACCGCGGAGGTAAATTCATTTAACCTAAATCAGAAGGTCAAAGATTGGTTTCTGTTCCCAAAAATGTCACACGTAGTGAAAATATACGACTAGTTCTGAGTGCTTTCCTATACCACAAAGGGAAAACAGCTCAATATGAAATAGGAATGGGTTGGTTCAATCATGAAAGCGCACACGAAGGAACGGCACACAAAACTGCGAACAGCAAAAAGCGTACACACATAACAGCGGACACGAAGATTGAAGACAAGGAAGCTCGTGGACACGGAAGAATGCGCAAATGGAAGATTGCGTACACCAAAAGTAAACACATATTATCCATCTGGTCTCAATGTCACAAGTACCCATATTATTTGTTTGTGGCACTTACAAGATCTAATTTTTAGCCTATGCCTTTAAAAGTAGTAAATGGTCAAAAAGGTGGTATTCACACCCAAAGCGCTCGTATCGCAATGAGGCTGGATGTTACCTTGGTGCGATGGTTTGTGTGACTCAGTGATCTATTGAACTATGCTGGGTGGTGCTTTTTGCACCGTCAAAGCCACTCATAAAAGATTGATCAATGGTTAGAGGCTAGAAAAACAGGCTCCAGATTGGGGGATGGAATGAGGATGGCCCCTTATTCCTTAGAACGGACTCCTTGTAGCCCACTGTCAAACCCGCTGCCTTGCGGTCAGGTTTTTGAATCAAAGCCTTTGGTTGAGAACCCCAATCATTCTCCTGTCTAGCCTGGGTAAGCCGACAGTAATAAAATAAAACGAATTTTTCTGCAAACAAATTTTTGATCCTCTGGCCGCCGCTGAGGAAAATCAACGGTGCCCTATCTGCTGCATCGAGCAGGGTGGATAGGGGTTTGGATGCTACTGCACAAGCCCTCCCATCTTCTTATTCCCTCTAGTACGCGTTTCATCCTGCGGAACACTGGGAGCCCGGGTTGGTTGCTCACCTGTTGATCGCTTCTCCGAGCTTGATAAAGTGATTGCATACGTTTCACCACCAAGCAAGGTGGCATCTTCAGTGCGGTGATATCGGCGCACTGATGATGCCAACTTGCTTGGTGGTGAAACGTATGCAATCACTTTAGCAAGCTCGAAAAAGCGATCAACAGGTGAGCTTGTCACCAACATCGCCCCAATACTTGACCCTCTCCCATCTTGCTTTGCTAGGCGGTCATCTCCTAGTTTCAACCTACATGCAAACGCGGAGCGTCACTGCGGCCTTGTCGACAAGCCTATGTCCAACCCAGTTCAGCGGCTTACCTTTGGAGCTCTTGATTCTTTCTCAGGTTGGCAGGCCTCAATGTACGCACAGTTTTATAGATTGGTTAACAGGCAACACTTTCCCGCACATTAGAGACCCACTCCATCGATATCTGCTGCGTATTGGAAACCCAGCTGCAAAACTCGATCTCAGTGCTCACGATGCAATCCCCTTCAAGTGACACCAGCAGTATGTTCTCATTGCGACTATCCGGTGCCGATGCGGCTTCGAGCACCGGCCAAGGGAGTGTTGGTATTGTCTTGAGTCCCCGGGCTCAAGCTTCTGCGGTTGATTGGATCCCAATCAGTAGCCCGATTGGTTGACTCGTTCAAAACTTCGAAGTCGCGCGGGACTAATAGGTGTCTATACGTCATCGCGGCCTACGCGCCCACAAATCGTAAATACGATTCGGTAAAAAAAAAGGATCGATATCGCCAACTGAATGAGCTCCTTCGCTACAGAAGAAGCACGGACACTGTTGTGCTGGCTGCGGATCTGATCGCTCAAGTTGGTAAAAGGTCCACAGATGAACCACATTTGGGAGGCCAAATCGGTGGAAGCTCCCGCAATGATAACCGTGAGCGGTTACTTCATTTGTGTGAAGATGCTCGTTTATTTCTTGACAGCACTAACTTCCGACACAGCATCCGCCGGAGGGTGACAAGGCGCCCAGCAGCCTCGAATCAAGCATGGAGGCAAATCAATCAACTTGCGATCAGTTTCTGCTGGAGAGGCTGTGTCCAGAACTGTCGCTCGATTTGCAACACATGTGTGAACACCGATCCGGGGGGTACGTACCGGCAGACGCTCACGACGACTCTGTAAGCGCATTGACACCAGCCGACTGGCGAAGCCAGCTGTTCTGAATGCGCATCGAAACACGCTGACATGCGGGTTGAGTAAGCGCTCAGTGAATACAAATGAAAGTCACTGGTCGCGTGTTCACCGGACCTTACTAGCAGCAGGCAAATCCTCGTGTAATAACTCTAATAGTCAACATGGACATTGGGTCTCTTTGCAGTCTTTGGAACTCATCGATGCTCGTTGGCACATTCCGGATGGAAGCGAACACAATGAGACTAGCAGAAACCTCCGGGCAAAACTCCGTGCTAGCCTGAAGAAAGACCGCGAGGTATGATGGTCTCTTCCTGCGTCACAGATGGAAGTGGCCGCTGTCCTTAGTAACCATCGGAAGTCATTCCGTCCGATACGGGAAACGAGCACCAGGAGACCTGGTGTTACTGAAACCATACGTGACGAGAGTGGACAACCTATCCACAACTTGTCAAGACGCTTGGAGAGTTCAGGTAAGCAATTGAGAGGCATTGAGAGGATTGGACGGAATTGTCAGATTTCCGGCCGGTCACCGATCGCTTTGTAACTTGGGCTATCACTATGGATCTGCCCCCTCTGTTGAGGTTGAATAAAGCCGAAAGGACCAGATGATCTTCATCCAAATTACTTGCCTCTGTCATCAATCACAGAGTGACTGGCAATCGTGAAAGCCACATTCATGAGAAGCAATACGGATTTCGTTGAGATCGAGGCTTAATCGATCACATCTTCCCATTGCGTCAATTGTCGGAGCACCGTTACACATATTGGAGGCCCACCGTTGTCGTGTTCCTCGACATCAAAGGTTTCTTTGATTCGGTTGATCGATGTGCACTTTGGAACTGTCTACCAGGAAAAGTGTGCTCGAGAAATATTATCCGCGCACCATACGCGCGTAGCAAGGGCAGGATGAGGGCTTACGGCAAACTGTCGCCGTCCATCAGTATCTTCAGCGGTGTTAGACAAGGATGCCCACTGTCACCTTTCCTCTTCAATTTCGCTATTGACAAAATCAAGGAGATTGCATTCATAGGACAGGTGTGGACCTACATCCAGGAGAACGACTTATCGAGTTGGAGAATGCGGACGATATCGCCCTAAGCTGTGACAGCTCCCAGACGTGCCAAGCTGCACTGGATAGATTAGCACTGGCTGTCAGCCGCTTCGGGCTTTGCTTTGCACCATCAAAGTGTAAAGGTTTCCTCCAAGGTTAGCAGGGATCGCTTCCTGTGCTGATCCTTGGTAGGGATAAAAATTCAACTACCTGGGAAGTTGTGGCGGCGCCCTTGGGATCAAATATGAGATCACGAACCGTATAGCAAAAGCTCGAGGTGATTTTGCTAGCCCTCGCCACCTATGGCGCCGGCGCGACATCACTCTCGAGGTAAAATGTAGAGTGTACAATGCAGCGGTACGTTCGACCTTACTGTGGGGTTGTGAAACCTGGACCATTAGATCAGCGGACATAAGGAGGCTAGTTACGTTTGACCACCGGTGCCCTCGCAGTTTGGCTCGCATCCGGTGGGAACACCGTATGAGCACCGTGCGTGTTCGACGCCTGGTTTATGGTACAGGACAAGGAACTGAACCGCTTAGCACTGTCGTTTCAAGCACCAGACTCCGATGACTCGGCCAAGTGTTACGCATGCCAGCAAACTGGCTCCCGTTAGGTGTATTGTTTGCTTTCCTAGTGTGGATGGAAGAAGAGCAGAGGTGACCAAGCGAGAGGAATGAAGGTCTTCACTTCGAAGCTGGCCTCGTTTGGAGCGTCACAGCTGCCTGGTTGGAGTCCAAAAGACGATGAACACGTTTGGCTAGGAGCCGACCACAATGGCGTTACTGCTGTGAGTTTCTTGATCCCTCCCTATCCCTTTTAGCCTCCGCTCCAACCACGATCTAATTTCGTAGCATAATATAATTTTACATAATAATTTTTTGTTGCCTAGTAGCCGGCAGGTATCTCTCGGGAACGATGCCCATCCGTTCCTGGTAGCTTAGCTGGCATGCAACTGTTGTATTTATTTTCTTTTTTTATATACTGCGGTACAGTAACTGAGGTGTTACACCTCTAGCTAACGTGTAAAATAAATATGATGAGGATCCTCGTTAGTTCGACCGCTGGGTACGTACCGCACTGCGGAGTGTTGCAAAGCCATCTACAGAACTACACAGACTAAGCATCGCTCGCCTACTGCAGTTAGTCGAGGTCTCAACGAATAGGCGGCTGGAACCCACTGTGTCAGCAGGCCAAGTTAATGTTCCGCCTTCCTCGGCCATCCTTTCGAAGACGCTGAAATTGAAGTAGGCTACTTCCACCTGAGCCAAAGCTTTATAAGGAATATCAACAACTTGGGCCTTAAGACGTCCTTTGAAATCGATGTTAGCTGAAAACTTCAACGCAAGCCACTGGCTGCACTGGACATGGTTTCGGTTGTTGATATAATTGGAGTGTTTGATGATTTTCATGTTACATTTCCAAAGGAAGAGTCATATAATACGATGCTTACATACTTCTGAACGTACGGTTGCGAAACAATCCAGGGCAAAGTGTACTTTACTTAATACTCATATTAGGCATTCACGTCGTAAAAAGAGAGCTGCTGGACAGTCTTCCCGGAATTAACGTCACCCCACAGCCGTTCATAAACATCTGCAACATCTAGGCCGACCTTTTGATTGGGCTGCATATGTCCACTCCACCACCTAGCTCACCAAGACACAATGTAGGTGCCGGTTTTGTTTGTAGCCGCCTTTGCGACGACGTCGTTCGATCACCTGAGAAGTCGGTTGATTCTGTGACGAAAAACTCTGCAGGCGACCAGTTTAGTTGGTAGCAGGCAAATATCCAGGTAAGGGCGCAACCATTTACCTCTTAACACCATAGCTATAATTTGAGTCCGAAATGAGGGACGACATGGAAGGTTATCGAAATGCCTACGGCCCCTTGTGCAGCCGCGACGGGCGCTCCCACAACCCTAGAACGCAGGAATCATCAGTGCCGTTTGAGTGTTACGACATATGTACCCCAAAAGTACGAGTGACTATACAAGTGTTGATGTGGACTGTTTTCATCAATGAAATGCGCACGTGGAAAATTGCCCACTTAAGCAATGCGAGAACGGGCTAATCACTCGTAAAAAAAACTTTCAAATTAAAAGAGACGGAACGTAGGTACAGGAATTGTTCCTAAAGGTGAAAATTTTGGTTTAGCGCAAATAGCTTAACACTAGGTTTAAGAGCGGCAGGAACAACAAGGGTAATTATTGCAAATTACCTAATCTTTTGCAAGTATGTAAGTCGGTCTCCCGTTGATTCATAATCTCAAACAAGAGAAGTAACAGCAGCTTTCAACGCATAATATATTTTCTTCCTCACCTCAAAGAGACCTGCACTCACATTGGCTAGTGTAAGTTTGTGGCATCCCAAGTCCCTCTGTAGTCCATCAAACAAACGCCATAACGCTTGGATGACGAATTCCAAGCATTGTAAATTCCTCCGAATCAACTGTGGGTTTCCGGTAACCTATCAAGAGCATCATGGTAATGGTTCCACATTTGTAGTGGAAACTGTGGTTCACGGTCAGTAGAGAAGAAATAGTTGAGCACCGAATTATATGATTCTTCATTTGGAAATGTGCTAGCAAGCTCATCAAAAACACCTCTAACTTTAGCGACTGGGACTAAGGAAAGTGACGCCAGTGACTTCAGTTGTAGTTGAATTCTGACATTCATTTCAAAAGCACTCTTTACGCCGACTTTGCAGACTTTGTGATGATACTCTGGAGCAGGTACAATTAGCATCCTTTAATTACTAAGTCAAGAAATGCGAATCTCGCCGCGTTAATAGAAGTTTTCTCAAATTCGACTAACACCTTTGTTGTCATATATCCGGTAACAGCAATTTCATTATTGCAAACATTTTCGTAAGGTCTGCAACAGAATATAAAGGTAAGCGGGATAAGTCTTGTCCCCATTAGCATGCCACGTATACGGCAGATAAAAGGTTTTAGGATCTTTATCAAAAGTGCCGTCCTCGTATATGGTTTCTGTGCACAATTCAAGTATAACTTTTTTATCACCTAACACAGAAGTCCTTTCTGAATCAGCCATACCTGAATCATGCAGAATTAGTTCGGAGTACAGCTCAAGAATAGCAAAATTTGTACAGGTTGGATAAGGCAAATGACTGCTTCTTCGTTGACCCAGAGGAGTTCTTGTAGTGCATGACCGTTTGGGAAAGTGGGCCAGAGCATCACTACTCAGTGCAGACAACACATTTCCTAAAACGTTGCGAGATGTAGCATTGACTGCCCACAAGTCCAGTTTTATTTGGCTTTCGCTTTTTGAGAACATGAGTTATGACAGTGCGCAGTCGGCTGTTGCAAGGTGATGCCGTCTCGTGTCTTCATCAGTGGGTGACACTTCACACCTCGTTTTCGCCTGCATTTTCAACTTACCACTCCTTCGACAGGACGGAAAGCGAGGTATTCAAACCCTAAGTAGGTCAAAACTAGGTTGCCCTACTGAGTTCTGGAGTACTCCATAGGTAACAGTGCAATAAGGAACGACGATGTGTGTTGCAGTCCACTTAGCAAATCGCGTACTCGCGTCAACTGTTTACAGAGAACTCGTTGATTAAAGCGGTTACGTAGTAGCGTCATTGACCAAACACTGGTGTTCAAAGGTCATTTGATGCTGTCCAGCTTCGCGCTCTGCGGCCGCGATCACCAACGTCTTCATGGCTAGGTGACATTAGCGAGGAACTCTATCTGATTACATGGAGTGAGTGTCACCCGCAATTTTGTTACTGTTTCGACAAACTTAAGTTTGTGGTTTATGAATCACACCCCACTGCGGGTGTACAGCCTTTGTGTCTGTACTAGGCTCAATTAGTGGTCCCATCCAGCATACGATGTTCGGTACGCGGCTGATAGGAAACTTCGATGGGAATGCTGTGCACGTTGAACAAGTGTGCGCCGACTGTGTTGATGAATCGCGAATACTATACACTTGCCTCCCGGTCTTCTTCGTATGAGTGTATACTGGATGTGGTGTGTGTGGAGGGAGCTATGGGTGATGAAGCGCAGGTCCATATGTCACTAAGCGCAGGCATTCTGTGATTATCCACATGCGGGACACAGTAACAAGTAGAGCTGAGAACGGACGCTGTCAGTCGTCGTGATTCACACTTGTCTAGACATGCATACATGGTCATAGTTGTGCGCTCGTGTAGCTGTAATATTACTGAGAGATATACAGTTTTGTGGAACCTTGTTAATAACTTGTACACCGTCAATATGAGTCAACATGTCTGTATTCTTACAGACATTGGTGACATTGGGTTAAGGTGGAATATACATTTGTGAAGAGGGAAAATACAGCTCGGTCTTAAGATCGGATCAAGCGTTGGAGATGTTTAAAATAATTCCCCCACGGATGCAACGTTGTATGAGCCGCTGTGGTGTGACGTATATTCCGATACCGAAGATAAGTCTCATTGTCTCGTAGTCAGTACCCGTAAGACGTCCAGTAGATTGTTTTATGCAATGTGAATTCCTAATATGAGTATTAAGCAAAGTACATAAATAATACGGTCATATGTGACCATGTTAACAGGTTGCGAAAATGTATTCAATTTTAGTGCCCCATCTTAGTGCCCCATGTTTCGTGTGCGCAAGCTTCCGTGTCCTCAATCTTCGTGTCTAAAAGGGCACACAAGTGGCTCAGATGAAGTATCAAAATGAAACAAAAACCATGAACGACTGAAGGATGCCGGATGTTAAAAGATTGAAAAGGAACACGAGTAGAGTTAATGCATTGGTGTCACACTGGACGGAGGCAGATAGGTTGGTGGCACCATCAACAGACTTGGGAAATAACTAATGCGTAACACACGGTGTAATATTTTTTATCGGAATTTGTATCGTCAAGTATATAAAGCAGTGAGCATGCGTTTACCTTAGGTGATAAATATCGAGTAACTTACGCGTCAAAGACTTTAATCTGCTTGTCATCAGAAGTTGAAGCCAGTAACCGACCATCGGGTGAAAAGGCTAAGGATCGTACGGGCATGGCATGCCCATCGAGAGGTCGGACGGCACCGGTTTGTAAATCGCATACGCTCACAATTCCGTTTATAGCGCCAGTGGCCAACTTTGTTCCATCCGGACTCTGTAAAGCGTTGGAGGAGAATTGATGAGGTGTAAAATTAAAATGGCAGGAAGGTGAGGACAAATGGCGGAAGCAAATTAGCGAATGAGTGCATGAAATACTAGTGAAACATTCAGATACAGTTCCGATCCACGAAATAAAGCAAATTGCATTTGTTCGTCACTAAATCTTGGAGAAATTCCAATGATAACTTCATCAATATCAATTGACATAATATTTGAAGGAAGGAAAATGAGCATAGGATAGTTGGGTCTATATACAGGATGCGATGGGATGTACTGATCAAGATGTAAGTCACGGGAAGGTGCGTCATCGCTGTACTGAAGATACCTAACATTCGAGACGAATATGGCATTGTAACGACCAGAGGCTATCGCTGCTTGGATCTGCGGCCGGTGTGACGTGACTGGGTCACACAAAATGTCGAGTAAAGTGACCTTAAGAAGAGGAATGTATCACTGAAGGATGAAGTAACAGAGAGTCCAAATTCAGTTCAAACGGGCACCGTGGACGCACACTGTGCAGCCCATCTGTAAAGTGAGTCTCCAGACAAGGACTGAAAGGCATCCAATGCTCAATAACAAAACGCTGTTGTGGGATGGCCAACATCCCTCATATCGGCAGATATGTACATAGAAAGCCTCGGACAATGGAGCGTAGTGAGTACCAGTGGCTAATGAAGGTACAATGGAACTATATAAAAGCCCCTCCACCACTATAAGGAGTTAGGAGTTGCTACGCCGCGTAAGCTCTATTGACGAGTGATGGACTTTACTGTGGAAATGGAGCCGAGTAGTAGTACGCCCACTTGAACTGAATACTTAATCCATTGGAACTAACGAATCGAAAGAAACACAACACACTACAAACCGATGGACAGACAGAACTACAGTTCAACCTATTGATGAACGTACGTGTTGCAATCATCTAACTCATTTCACGGGGTGAGGACCCCGAGCATCGTGGAAAGAGCATAGTAGTCGGGACATAAAGAAAGCATGCGACAAGCACCGAACAACGATAATGAATACGGAGACTTAAAGCAAGATCGGAACAGCATTAAGTTAATCCTAAAAATGACAACATAAGCAGGATGGTATTGTGAGCAGACCAGCAATGATTAACCGTGAAGCAGTAGAAAGCGCCATAACCGATATTTAGTTGAATCGAACTGACGAGGTGGAGTTGTCAAATGCGTTATGTGTGAAAAAGATGTCAAGATATTGAAAAACTCTCAATGTCTCACGGAAGATGGTATCCAGGCATACAGCGAGTTCCCTTCAGCTTGCCCTATGGTTTCAAGTCAAGTATGTAGAACTTCTACGACCACATGAAAATTCGCCACCAAACAGAGGAATTTACCCTAACACACCATTTGACTGTTTTCGATCTTTTATAAAACAGAAAAGCGGAATGGCTGAATCGCGTTCCACGTTGTCAGTTACTACCCCCCACCAAGTTGACAACTAAAATGTTCAAAGTGGTAGGGGAGTTGGAGTGTTTCGGGAAGTATGCTGAGGCAGGTTCAATAGGGTAATAAACAAACTCGGAAAAGCGATCGGCGGCCGGTTTGTCCTGTTGAGGTCCGACAGCCGGCTGTCTCTCCCGAATCCAGCGGGACCAAAAGCTACGACATTTCTCCTTACAAGTCGATGAGTTGATCCAATGTAGACTATGGTGACGGACCGGCATAACTGAAAACCCCATGCTTATGCACATAGTAACGAGTGCGAATCTCGCAGGATTCGAACGACGCGTGCTGCTGACGGTTCCCAGTGGAACGAAATGGTCGTCAAATGCTTTCTTGATCGAGCGATAATTGTCCGACTACACTTGGTTACGACAATCTTCATGATCGGCTTGCTTGTTCAGCTCCGTGCCATCTACTAGTTCCTCCTTAACAGTTTATCATTATTCCTATGCCAACGTAGATGAAAGCGGTGAGGTTCTCTGTGTAGCGACGGTTGGCTATTCAGAGGCAAACGAGTGATTCAAGGAAGAAGTGTTAGTGGAAAATATATGGATTGTCGGCTTCCACAGGATATCAACACACATCGTTGTGTTGCGTCCATAAACGACAGCGTTGTTGTGCCACAGTAAAATAACGGAGTCTGAGATCACGGGTCCTTGCAGGAACGGCGTAGATGGAAGATGACATGTGGTGTGTACAATGTCCGAAATCAATCGGTTCGTGTCTGATTGCATTCATCTTCCCGTAAGTCTGCTCGTGTATTCCGAATAGCCACTCCCATCACCCAAGCATAGTGGTGCACTAAAGGTGGGTGAGCAACCAGATGCGAACTGCAAAGCAGTGGGGTAGGAGGGGCATCTCAAAAGCGTAACAATACAGTTTGCAAAAAGGCTTACGTATGCCAAACTGTACACAAATTTCTCGTCCAGCTGAATAACGTTTTCTTTGGTACCCGACTCAACACCAATCATATTCACGCAGCCAGCATGGCTCCCAGTAGCAACAAAGCGAGAGTCTGGGGAGATAGATACGGTCCAAGTGTCAGCAGGATCACCTTCGTAAGTTTTAAGGAGGCGACCGGACTCTAGATCCCAAAACATAATCTGTAAGAGGATAAAACATGGAAGTAAAGGTGTAGTGGGTGAAAATGGGAGAACGTGATTTTCAAAAGCGAAAAGATGCAATGAGATCCGACAAGGGAAGCCGAAGGTCCCAAATTAACCAAATAAAAGGGAACGAAATGGACTCCTTAATTAGTGGTAAAGCCAAGGTCAACGAGACAGGTGTACAATAAGTAAGCAGCCGTAGGGGGCCGCTGCATCACTCAGGGTCCAGTTGCTAAAGTGAGATGGTCGTAGATTAGAATGTCGCGGTAGTAGAAAGAAGTACGTGCAGCTGATGAGTCGAAGTAGAGTGGAATGGGTGTGCGGCGACTGTATGACCGAACTAGGCTGCACCGAAACTCTTGAGAATGTGCACTAGTCACGGGTCTCAATTAAATGGGGTATAAAATCGGAGATGCATAGTGGACTTTCCGAGTTAGAGGTATCCAAAAAAGCAACAATCTCCGAAGAATGCTGAAGACAACCAGTGGTGTGTATTAATGTCCCAAAAAGTTTTTTCGGATCAGCAATATACGTTAACTGCGAAAGAAAAGTTTTGGAATCTGACAAGCCGGTTCGATTCAGTTCAGTTGATTGACTATGATCCGAGCACCAAAGTGCGGTGGATCCAGTTGCCACGACCCACATCGCAAAAATAAGTAAATAACTACGGACAGTGCGGCTAAAGGCAAATAGAATGCAAAGAAAATGGAAGCAAGAAGTGCGTTAAACTAATCAGAATGGAACCAAAATTAACGACTAGATGCAAGAAACCGAATGCAGGAACGCCACTGACAACGTGACTGCGCCATGTCAGATACGGTCTCGAACCAGTGGTGTGGACTATGCCGAAGCCCCATCCAGGAAGACGGCAGGCACCAGCCTGACCAAGTCTCAGTAAATTTCTGCATGCCACTGTGACACGTCATGGAATGGCCACCTCGCGGTTTCACCCAACTTGGTGCAGCCAAGGCGTATAATGTACGAAAGGAAGCCAGTCAAAGAACACACGTAGAACATGGCTTAGCAAACGTAGGCGAGTAAGATTCCGCAAACAGTCCAGTGAGGCACCAAAAGGCTTCTTACCAAAAACTAACTGGCGGACCTCATCATTGCTCACTGGGAGTTTCCACCAGACGTGAGCAATGCTCCGCAAGCACCGGAGTTCAAACATGGAGAAGTGATTAATGTCTTCGCCGCGAACTGGCCAGGTCTTTGATTCATACAGTAAGACCAGTCTTAACGCAGCGTTATACACCCTACCTTTCACTGATAGGCTAATATTCCGCGGTCTCTATAGATGACTGAGTCTCTGGAAAGCCACACGGGTCTTGCTGATACGTGAAGTAACTGCCTCAGTGATGTGACCACGAGAGGTGCTATAGGTACCAAGGTAAATGAAAAGATCCACCACTTCCAGTGGTTGTTCGGTGATAGATAGAAACGGAGGTATGTCGGTCCAGTCCAAAAGCAGTACTTTGCACTTCGAAAGTAAAGAGCAAATGCCGAAGCGGGCGCCGCAACGCATCAGTCTATCCAGCAGTATTTGCATAGTCACTGCGTAGGATCCAAGAAGAGCTATGTCCTCCGCATACTGCAGATTTGTCAGTCGGTCACCTGGTAGAACTTCCACTCCGGTAGAGTCTGAAAGGACGGAGTCACTCATGATCATTTCGATAACAAAGTTGAAAAGGAAAGGAGCTATAGGACAACCCTGGCGAACCCCACTTGTTGTGGGAAACTCAGGAGATAGTTTCCCGTAGACCCTTACACGGTCTCGGCAGTCACGGTAGACTTACGAATGGAAAGGAATTTAGCCTGCACACTCTTCAAGGATAGGTAGTGCCACAAGCTGGCGAAGTCAACAGAGTCGAACGTAGCTTTCAAGTCAAGGAAAACCATCATTGTCAGTGGTCTGTACGTGTACGCCTGATCCAACACATGGCGAAGAGTAAATAGGTGGATGATACAACCAAGATCAGGGCGGAAGCCAGCCTGGCGTTCAGTGATTCCGTTCTCACGGGGGCCAGTAAGTCGTCGGAGAATGATACCCATGAAGAGTTTGGATGCAATGGAAACAAGGCTGATGCTTAGATGATTTTCGCACAAAGTACGCTGAGCCATCTTGAAGATAGGCACGAGAGCTGACAGTCGCCAGTCGGAAGAAACCTCTTCAGTGTTCCAAATCGTGTTCAATAAAGTAGCGAGTCGAGTCAACTAAGGGGGACCACCACCTTTCAGCAAAGATGGAAGAAGACCGTCGGATCCAGGAGCCTTGTTTCGTTTCAACACGGAAAGCTCATGTCGAATCTCTTCCAAAGTAGGTGTCACATCTGCTTCCCATGATGGTTCAAGCGATTCGGCAAGTGACACTGTCACAGCAAGCCTGCTGAACTGTTTCACAAAATGTTCCCTCCAACGGGCTAGTGGACGATGATGAAAATGGATCAGCTGCCCGTTTTTCTCAGCTACTGTCTCGCTAACGGATGGCTTTCTCGGACCCGTGTTCCGGATGAGCTGAAACAGAACCCGGCTGTTCCTAATAGTACTGGCTTTCCCCATCTCATAGGCCCTTGGGGTCCACCAAGGTTCCCGGTCGATTCGAAGGCTCCTTGTGATGCGTCGTTTCAGAGAGTTACGGGCACGCCGAAACTCAGTGCCCACTGGAACTTGTTTCCGTGCTTTGATCAAGCTGATCGATTCCTCAGAGATCCATTCGTAGTTACGAGGTTTCAAGTTGGGTGCAGAGCACGTGTCAAAGGCATTCTTCATGGCACATCTGAGACGATTCCAGTCAGCGTTCGGCTCACCAACCTCATTCATCACTGACAATTGGTGGGCCAGTTCGTCGTGATATTGCTGAACTGCAGATTGCGAGTTCAAGTTACAGGTAAGAATGTTAAAAGGTAGACGCTTCTAAGAAGCGGGAAGAATGAGTACCAAGGGTGGCGCGTTAGAGCATGGTCGGAATTCATGCGCCTGCTCCAAATTGACCGTCAGTCTCGGATAATCCGGTTAGCCAAAGGCATCGAGGAGATCAGACCAGAAATTGTGGTGCAATTTTATGGATGAAAGGAGAAGAAAAGAGGTGCGGAAAGTTGAAAGTAGAGAAGAGATATATAAATTGTGATATCTGTCTGTTCGCCTAGTGTTTCTGTGGAAAAATATAAAAAAGCATGAGGAATACCATGGAGTCGGTTAAAAGTGCTGCGCTTTTTACGGTTATAACCCGTCAAGTAGGTCAGAGAGAAGAATGCCACACCAACGAATTGATCGTAATTGTCAAGAGCAGTGACGACACATAAGCCATCAAGCACCCACAGAGTGCGAGAAAGAGAACTTGTGAACAGTAAAAAGATAAGTAACGAGATCTAACTGCATTAGGTAAACATCAAGAGCATCAAATGGCAATGTGAAATCGAGGTGAAACCAATAAGAAAGAAAGCATACTGGCTTCATCTTTGGTCTCGCAATAGGCACAAATCTGCCCCAAGAGTAACTCAAGACCATGTACAAGGCAGGCAGACAAGCAACCGAGGAAACAAGAGTATCGTCAGTTATTTATCGCTGGCTTCGTGATATAACCTGCAACGTCTCGAGTTTGGTACATGATGGGTTGTATAGACCCCAGACCAAAAGACAAGAGGGAATGACAATTAGAGTCAGACACTTTAATTCCCACCGGCAAATCAGCCATGGTTGCCCAATGAACCTCAGAGTCTCGTAGTGCAAGGGTTCAGATAGTCTAACAGGCAACTTCGGTCGTGGATTCTAGTTCCCGATTTTGTATAGGTTTAGACAAACCCCGGCAGCATTCTAGTCCCTACGCGACTATTTGCGGTTGCTTAACAGCACAAGGTACCGACGCAAGGTGTACTGGTGTATTTGTAAAATTAAAACATTTCAGATCCGGTAGACGAAACAAATCCTTCCTAGGTAAATGATGAGCAGGTATATGTAATAAGTGAACGAACAAATACAACCTACAATAAAAGCTACGAACCTGACCACCTCCATTACCAGTCCACCTCTCTAAGTTGACCGTATTATTTTTCACTGCTTGAATGCTCATCACGTAAACGCTACGGATCCAGGTATCTGTATGTTGACCACCTTAGTATGTTGACAATTTTGGTCCTGTCCCTAGAGTGGTCAATTTACGGAGGTTCTACTGTGTTGTTACATTCGTTAATTCAACGAATCAACCCTAGTATCGCTGGACAGCATTAGCCTGTGCTGAGGAACCACTTGCACCACTCGATAGGAAGAATAAGAGTAATCAGTCAATAGGGTGTCAGCAGTACGGCAGCACCTCGTACTGACACTCCGCTGATACTAGATCGTCAGAAATTGGATTCGGATAAGGAATGTTGTGAGGTCGACTGTACCCACGAACTACAGGCTAAATGCCTGAAGAACTCCACTGAGGCAGAAAAGCTGAACGCAGTTCAAGTCCAGTCGAGAGTGCGTCTTTATGCACTCGTGACTGGTGAATTTTCAGCCGGGACACACATGTTATCAAAAGGACAAAAAAGAAATTCAAAATTGACAGAAAAGAGAAAGCTCAATGAAAAACATAATCTCAATAGTAAAATTTACCGGCCAGTATTCGTACAACAGCGATTTGGTCAAATAGAAATCTGGCTAGAAAGGGAATGACAGACGAACCAAAAGCCCTCGTGTGGGCATCTATTGTTCTTTATGAAGCGAAGCTCATGAGCAACTTCAGCATCAGATGGTGGTGAAGCATCTAGACACCACGGAGCACTCAGGATTCCTGAGTGGAAACACATCAGTGCTGTTGGCCAGTTAAACTGCTGCTCAAAATGCTCGGCTCAACGCATAAGTCAGCGTTTTGACAGTGGATTGGTTCCCCATTAGTTTCGCACAAAATTTCGCTTACAGCCGGCCTTCTGCAGCCAGTGGATCGAATCAGGTGGAAAAGCTTTCGGAAATTAACCGAGCTAGCCGCCTGCTCCATATTAATGACGCATTGCGTCCATCAGACCATGTGATTTTCCCGGAGGAGCTGTATGAGTTCAGCATTAGTGGTTCTGCCTAGTGAATGATAACGCCATCTAGAATTGCCCGACGAGTTTCGATAAGCTGGAGAGATCGCGCAAAGATTCAGTGGTTGACAGCACTACAGCGTCGCAGAGTTGGGCGCTGCGGATGTGTACCCAGTGCGTTTCAACATAAGAGCATAAGGTGCTCTTGAGAGTTGAGGCCAACACATCCTGAAAAGCGCTGAGAAGGCGAGACAGAAAGCTTAGCCTTGTCAAGCCATCTCCAGCGACACCAATGGAGCCACCATAATGAAAATCAATCATGGCGCACACGAGCGAGCGATCCGAGGTAGGGTAAGTACACCAGATTGATTTGAAATCTTGTATGCAGCCCGGCCACCGATAACTGACGGCGAGGTGATCAATTTGCATTCATGGCTTGCCAGGGGAGAAGGCCTCCAGGTCGCGCGTTGGCGCCAGGACCGAGGAAAGCTAGTACTCCACAGGAAGAGGCCGTGGTTGGCACAGAGCTATAGTATGCGATCACCGTTGTCTGTTCTGCGAGTACCATAGCCATAGTAGCAACAGAGATCACGCTCTTCAACCTCAAGTTTACCGATCTGCGTGTTTAAGTCCCCAGCAAGTACCACGAAATCCGTACAGCGCCATTTTCGGAGAAGGTTTTTAACTGACTCCGGACTGCAGTCTGTGGGAGCGTACGTTGCTACAACAAACAAGTCTGCCAGTCCGCGACTAGAAAGTCGCACAGAAGTCTAAAGTCGGATCACGCAATTGATTTTTGGCAGCGATCCAGTCAAGTAACGCGGCCTTAGTATGTGTACTCAACGAAACCCCACGCCAACAAGACCAGCGGCTTCGGCGGTTGCGTCTCCAGATAAGTGCAAAGTAAAAATGCCAGCGAAACTAGCAGACGGTGAAACCAGTCGTAGCGTCGTGCTATGGTCCTGCAATCAGGTTTGAGTGAGGCAGAAGACATCAATAGCAGCAGTCTCAAGCGTGCGAGCAAGGGCCGCTTGTGATCCAATCTGCATTAGCGTTCGGACGTTAAAGGTTACCCGCTTGAAATGGGAACGGGGCGCTAAAAAAGGCTTGCCAGTACTACTTGTCGGTGCATCCTAGGACCTGAATTCCCGATCCGTATGGCGAGAACATTCGTCCAAGACGGAACGGAGGGGGATTACCAAGGATGAGGGAGTTGAATAAACACGAAGTAACCAAACTGTGGTGCTGTAGAGCAGGATATATCGTGTCTGGTCGCCATCATCTCGACCGAATGTAGCATTGGCAAATAGCAAAGTGAGAGCACAAAGTCGTTGGAGCATTGGTCCATATATTGTGTGGGCATGTAGCTTCTCGGTTGCCCAGGCAGAGGAAGAGGGTTGATATACGGGACCCCACACGAAAAATTTGGTCTTAAAGACCTGACCTGAAACGCAGCGGAGCGATTGCCCTATATCACATATCGTTGAGAGCCGACTACCATGATGATGATAACACAGCTTTCCAGTAGGAACAAACTACTCAGGAAGCCCAATAAGCCCGAATGAAGCAACACTGAGACTGGGAGAAATTTCCAGGACCCCCGAATTCGCATAAGAGCACGAAGGCCATTAACAGCCAGACGGCTCATAAGCCTTCGTAGAGGCCGGTGACCATCGAAGTATTTAATCCACCCTTCTTGGAGTAATCACTTTGGTCGCAGAAGGGAGTGGTCAGCGACCCCATAGCCGGCCACAGCGTCTTACGAGCTCTTGTGTTAATTAATGAGGAACCAGGTGACCAGCCCAAAGTCACTCATGGTCTAGGACACTGCCGCTGGTTGTCAGCGACTGCTGATTCATCTCGGCTGCGAACAGGCGAAACCTATTCACAGTTACTTTCGCAAGGAAGACGTAAGCGATCCGCAACTTGGGGACGCGCCCGGTGGCGTACAACTCTTCCGAACCAACCAGTAGTCCGCGCACTTCCGCGGATTAAATGGATCATTTCGCAATCGCCCGACGACATCGTCCGTGTAGCTCAAACAAAGTAGCTTATCATGCTGTCGCAGAACAATGTGTATTGCAAAATAAAACAGCGGTGAGAAAATGGCATCTGGAAGATGTCTCACAATTAACGTTAGATGGTGAGGAGATCCGACACTCAAGTATTGGGCAGCTGAATTTGAGACAGGTATTCAGGTATGCATTGAAGCGGCGCTATCTTGCATGTGTGGGCCGAAGATAGGACAAGTCGACATAAAGTACGAGGGAGAGTTGGCTACTGACCGAGACGATCCAGTGCGGGAGGTGAAACGCTCAAAATGAGAACGAATACCTGGTCCCTTTGATAACTCATTAAGTGCCATAGTCCCCATTTGGGGATTACGTACTGTAACCCGCCTAGTAACGCCATCTGTCGCTCACGGAGGAAACTAGGATGTTCACGTCTTCCACGGGATGTCGCCTGTGGAAGGAAACTAAAAGTGATCACATGCGTAGTCTACACTAAGTACACGAGCACATTTTTCCGCTCCACCCAACACTTAAAAAATGGCAGTTAATAGGTTACCCAGACTGAGGAATTCAGACCAAAGGAGAACAAATCCACTGAAGAGGTATGAGATGCACGTCTCCAGTTACGCGTACCGTAAGGTTGATACCATGAAGTGTTTGCGAGAAACCGATGGTACATCCCCTATACAAAGCAGGCAAAAAACACAAAAGTTTAGAAGTTGTAAGATCAGTTAGTTTTGAAGAGAAAACAAAAGCCTGACTCAAACCAGTTAACCTTAGGTGAGTACTTTGGTTATCGTAACCAAATCAGACAAGTGTGACTAGCGCCACGCAGATTCGTGAAATGATGTAGTCGAATTCTCGCGCTGGACGTGTGGCAATGACTATTAAACCAAAGGGCTTGAGCGGAGCATACATGCGCACTTCTATTCACACCATTGCATAATGGATCAGACTGTCAATCCAATGACTGCGGATGAGAACAAAATCCGTAGCTGGAAGTGGGAAATGGGATGGCATCAACAGCCTACAGAAATCTATCCATCTTTGTGTTCCTTATATCTGTCAACTATGTTCCTCAGTTAGCTTGCGAGAAGCTCTCAATGATTTCACAACTAGTTCCAACAATACACTCAAATTATCCTACAGACCAAGGAGAATGGTGAGGTCATACATGCCAACGCACCATGTTAACGACCATCCATGTCAAGGCACCAGTTGCATTTCGGTTCAGTTCAGTTAAACAACTATGGTCCGGGTACCAAAGTGCGTGGACTCAACTGCCACGACTAGTGTCATCGGGGTTAAAATTATAGCGGTGGAAAAAGTGAAGTAAAACGCACACAGAATGTAAAGAAAGGGGAGTCAGGAAGAAGTGGCCAAGTTATCGGGGTGGAATATTTACATCCAAATGCAATAAACCGAATTCAGGAAGCGAAATGTGATTCCGCGACAGTAATGTCAGAATGAGGTGTCAAAATAACGATGTGGTCCATCCCGAAGATGGTATTAAGTCTAATAGTCAAGCTCATTACGCCTTTCTGCTACACTATCGTGTAGTCACTGTAGTTTCACCCAACTAGGTGTCAGGACAGCATATGACGCACATTGCGGGTAGGGTGGGGGAGTGGTCAAAGAAGAGAAAGGAGGTTGGCATCTAACCAGCGTAAGCAGATGATATCTTTTCCAACCAGAGGACTTCAGTAGTAATTACCTGGTGCTCCTACCAGATGATGTGTGTAGTACTCTGCAAGCAATATTGATCGAATAGGACCAAGCTAAATTGGTCATGTATCCGGTTTATACAGTGACACCGTTCTCACGGTAGCGTAATTATACTGTCTTTGATTATAGGATGGCATCCCGCCATTGCCACAGATGATCTAGGTTACTAAATCAAACGATCCATGTTGATACGTACATTAGCCTCCGTAATGGCAAGGTAGTAGAACTATTAAGGTAAGTGAACGCAGCAACCGCTTCAAATAGCTGTTCGGTGCCAGCCAAAACCCGCGGCGTGCCGACCCAGGATTGTGACAACAGTTTACACGATGAAAACACGAGTAATACCCCGAAGTGAGCGGTACTGCGCATCAAACATTCGAGGAGCACATGCACAAACAATGGACACAATTCATGAGAGCTATGTAGCCCGCACACTGCACATTTGTGAGTCGATTGCATAGGACTTTCAGACCGCAGGAGGTATAGAAGACAGACAAACAAAATGCAAATACCACTCGCCAGACGGCTTTTCTCGCTCCATTTCACAGGCCAGTTTGCACCCTTCAGTACTTAGTGCAAAGCCGACTATTAGCGTTTATTTTTGTCAAATTCAGTTTCTCTTGCGATTATGAATTTGTTTATTTTGTACTAGTATCGTGTCCATATATTTTACTCTGGTACTTTTATCGTGCACTTATTGTTCACCTTATCACCTTCACCGTCACATCTGCTAAACTATCCGTAAGTTACGAAGCTGACGCCCTGTGGCACATGTTGCAAAATATTTGGGCATAGACCCAATACCTCATGGGTGAGGTGAATTGCCACATTTCGTGTACTGGTTTGTCTTTAGACAATTATAAACTACTGCGTGAAATCAAGCATGACCTTGTCCAAATATTGTGCAAGCTATGCCGAGCCATTGTGCAGTCATAAACAGCCGAGAAGCCGCGCGAGTCTGCAAGACGGGCGAAACGTTCCATAGGGAGGAGCTCCGTGGGTTCATCCAAGCAAGCGGAAATCCAGTCACCTCTAGGTTCGAACAAGCCCAACTGCCAACCGGCTGTAGGCTTTCCAGTGATTTCCACCCGTCGCTGGATTCTCTGCAGCCATGCCAGTGCAGTCACAAACACCATCATCATCAGTAGTATACACGTCAACTAGAGGTGGGAAACACCTCAACCACTGTGCCGCAATACATAGAAGAAAAAAAGGAGAAAATATGCAACAGGTGCAAGTCAGCTGAGCTACCGGTAACGGATAAGCACCGTTACCGTAAGCTACCAGCCGGCT
Organism: Dicrocoelium dendriticum; assembly: GCA_944474145.2. NCBI lineage: Eukaryota > Metazoa > Platyhelminthes > Trematoda > Plagiorchiida > Dicrocoeliidae > Dicrocoelium > Dicrocoelium dendriticum. Next base: position 160,802,732 of record OX104063.1, on the reverse strand, counting down.
AGTAGGCAGCCAAAAAATTACTATGAAAAATTATAAGGCTAAATAGTGGTCACAAACAGCCGACAAGCCGGGCGAGCCTACAAGACGGGCGAAACATTCCATAGGGAGGAGCTCCGTGGGTTCATACAAGCAACTGGAAACTCAGCCACCACTATGTTCGAACAAACCCACCTGACCAGAGACTGATGTCTACATGTTTCTGGAGCCGCAGCTGGCGTCCCTGTTTTACATCCTGCACGCACTAACATACCGGTGTGCGATATCGCAGGCGATGAAAGCTACTAAAGAATGCAGCGAAACAACAAGGAGAGAACAACTGCTATCAATCAGCGGCGTTGCAACCTTTTGATATTTCACGCGCCTGAATCCACAGACGCTAGTCCTCAGGCTCGTTATGACGACAACGCCAATTTTCTGCAGAGCCTAAGTAATATGCTTCTCGATGTGAATGAACAGGGGCTGCGGGTTAAGCAAACCAATCGTCTTGGAATGAGAGTGGAGGAAATATCCCGGCCTCTGCGAATCACCTTTGTTGATGCAACGCATGCGAGGCTGAAACTACCCCACCTCGGTAGGCTAAGAGGTTTAAAGTTCCATATTCGTCCCGACTTGGATCCGTCGAACAGAGAAAATGAAGTCCGCTATCGTGAAGTTGAAGCAGCTGACCGATAGCACAGAAACTAATTTCCGCATTGTAAATTTGTGCGTAGTTCCCCGGGTCCGCAGAACCCGGATCAACAGATCGATGACGCCTCATGCGCGTCCGTCGGCCCCTATCGTGGCCTGCGCTTAGCCATCACAAGTATTTGTAGTAGTGAACAAACGTGACAATGTATTTCACTTCGTCGCCTCACGTCGTCCGGCCGTACTAGGGCTGGCCGAAACATGGTTAAATCCTGGGATCAATACGCAGGAAGTCCAGATCAGTGGCTACTCGTGTTTCCGATGCGACAGACTAACAAACGTGTGTTATGCATTCGGTCCTCGCTGGGCAGAAGACTGGTACACACTCAACGTAGAGAAGATGGTCTGTGCGAAGAGCTAAGTGCCTGATGCGCCTGAGACAAGGTGCACTGTTTGTGAGTGCTGCTTATCGCAGCCCGCGAAGTCGATGCCTGGATTGGTTGCCGCATGTCAGAAACTACATGAGTCGGCCCGCTTCCTGCTTATGGGCGATTTTAACTTCCCTCGAATACGGTGGCCTGAGGTTCAACTTCTCCCCGGGCACTGTGAAATCGAGGCGCAGTTTGCGGAGATGGTATTTGAAACTGGGGCAGCACAACATGTCTGCCAACCGACGCGCGTTACACCGCATTCCGCTCCATCGTGCCTGGACCTACTACTAACGAGTTGCGAGCAACGTGTACATGAAATTCAAGTCCTGGAGCCTCTGGCAGCTAGTGACCACTCGATGGTGTTAGCCAGCCTAGAGCTGCCGCTGCCCTACTCGCGTCCGCCGGAGCCGTCCTACAATTATTGGAAGACCGACTTCGATGGTCTCAATCGAGCCGCCAGTGAAGTAGACTGGTCGCTGCCGCAGGATTCATCTGTTGAAGCCTGTTGGTCTGTTATAAAAGGGTGTGCAATCGTTGTGCGCTCGTTTCGTACCCTCAAGTATCGGAAAGCTGGACCAGTGAAGCCACATTGGTTCGACAGAGAGTATGGTCAATTGGCTCGACGGCGACGCGTATTGTGGAATAAATTCCTCGTCTCTGGCTCTGCCGACGATTATGAGGCGTACAAAAGGCAGCGGAATCTATGCAACAGCGCAAAAGCGTCGGCAGTTCGAAGAGGAGCTTGCAACCTCAGCGAAGACGGCCCCAAGAAGATTTTGCTTACGTGAAGCGGCGCCTGAGGCCCGCAAGTGACGTAGCTGTGTTAGAGGGCACTGACGGACAGCCTCTGACCTCCAGCACTGAACGTGCGTCCGCATTGGCGGAGCACTTCGCTTCCGTATATACAAGTGGGCATGCGCCTATGCCGAGCTCGACGTGTGCAGCCCCTACTGAACTCGAGGGCCTTGATTGCGGTGTAGATGTCCGCAGTCTACTCGCCAGTCTTGACGGCACGAAACCTGCCGGACCCGATGGACTTCACCCGCTAATTTTAAAGTCCTTATCGGCCATCATCTCGCCTGCCGTGACGGATCTGTTCAACAGATCGCTGTCCGAGGGTGCATTGCCGAGCAACTGGAAATGCTCGGTAGTGAAGCCGATTCCAAAAGGCGGTGACCCACGCAATGTGGACAATTACCGGCCGATTTGTCTCACCTCTGTTTTGGCGAAGGTGCTCGAGAAGATTGTGAAAAAGGGTCTTCTCCAGCTGCTAAAGACGAAAGATCTCATAACGCCGGCACAACATGGCTTCATGAAGGGCAGCTCGTGCATCACCAATCTGCTGTTGACACGGTAGGAATGGTTGCAAGCGTTGAATCGGGGAAAGTCAGTGGATGATATCCACATTGATTTCAGTAAAGCTTTCGATAAAGTGAACCACTGAGATCCCGCTCCACAACTCGAGGATGTGTGATGTTGTGTACCGCACTGCACCAGTGGATCAGTGACTTCCATATTGGGAGGAAATGATAGCGGGTACAGGTTGATGACCACCTAACAGAATGGTACTCGTCCACTAGCACAGTACTGGTGCCCATTTTGTTCCTGATCCACATCAACGAAGTACCGCAGATTCTTTGGTGGACCTGCGCGTTATTTGCGTATGACCTGAAGACTTGGAGTATCCGGGAATCAGATAAAAACATAAAAGAAAAAAGGGAAAGTATATAATGGTGATTGAAAGCTGGGCTGAAGGGAATCGCCTACCCCGTGCGGTCGATCAGGCAATCGATCGAGCGGACGAATGCGTTTTCAAACACCCGGCTAATTGGACTTTTGCCTCAGAGTTGAGAGGACAGTGTTTTCGGCGGCATTATCTGGCTACGTTGGCAGAGTTTTTGTTAACACGTTTTTCGTGGTCAAGACTGTTGGAATTTTGATTTTTCTTCGGCTGGGCTAGAATTTTTGCGGAGAAATTTCTGGGTGGTTAATTCGGAATAGCGAAAAAAGTGAAGATCTAACAATGGCGACGGACAAGCACGGAAATGTTACAAATTTTTCTACCGAACATTTTCAAAAGCTGCTTCTTCAGCAACAATCCCAGATGGAAGCACAAATGAAACTGATTGAAAGTTTAACGCAGTGCTTAAACGTACAATCAAACGGAGCAGCTACACGGGACACGCAGGCTGTTTCACTTGATCTTCTTACGAATTCAATCACTGAATTTCATTATGATGCTGATTCCGAATCCACTTTCGAGGCGTGGTTCAAACGTTGGGAGGATATGTTCCAGACGGATTTCAGCCGTCAAGATGATTCATGGAAAGTGCGCCTTTTGCTCCGCAAGCTCGGAACTAATGAACATACAAGATTCCTTGACCACATATTGCCCAAAGAGCCGAAGGACATCACTTTCAACGAAGCAGTGGCAACACTCAAAGAAATTTTTGGTGAGTCGACATCATTGTTTAGCATTCGCTATCAATGTCTAAAAATTGTAAAGCGTGATACAGACGATTATGGGGCACTAGCAGACATGGTTAACCGTGAATGTGAACGTTTCAAGTTACGCTGTTTGACGGATGACCAGTTTAAGTGTCTTATATTTGTCAGTGCTTTACAGTCTCCACGCGACGCGGAAATCCGCACTCGGCTCCTTGCTAATTTGGATCAAGACCCAGATTTGACATTGAAGTCTCTTGTAGGCGAATGCAAACGGTTAATTACCTTGAAACACGACACGGCTATGATTGAGCAGAGTCGCCCCACCATTGCCGATACTGTTCATGCTGTGCAAAAAGCAAGAAAGCCTGGCTCGAATAAGTCGTTCAACAGAAAGCCGAACAAGCCGCCTACACCTTGTTGGTCATGTGGTGAATGGCATTTCGCACGATACTGTCCATTCAAGCGTCATATTTGTGATAAGTGCCATAAACGCGGCCACAAGGAAGACTTTTGCCATCAGTCCCGGCCAAGAAATGTGAAGCAGTCCTACCGAAGGAAGAATTTCAGAAAACCTGACGCAGAATCACTATCGGTGATTGCTACGTTTCACAGCGATTCTAAAACACGCCGCCGATTTATCACTGTGCTTATCAACGGAATCCCAACCCGGCTGCAGTTCGATACGGCATCAGATATAACGATCATTTCCAAGAACACTTGGAAGCACATAAAGAAGCCGAAGATGATTGATTCCAACAAAGTCGCTCACAATGCATCCGGTGGAGTGCTGAAGTTGGTCGGAGAAATAAATTGCAAAATTGCATTCAACGGAGTGGAAAAGGCCGGAACCTGCTACTTGTCTGATCGACCAAACTTGAACCTCCTTGGACTTGACTGGATGGAAAAATTACAACTGTTTGATGTTCCAATGAGTCAGATTTGCAATAGAGTACAAACCGACCCAGTACATTCATCATTGTCGATAGAAGAGATGACCAGAAAGCTAAAGCAGCAGTTTGTCGCCTTGTTTGAAGATGGTCTCGGCCACTGCACTAAGTTCAAAGCAAAGTTGTGTCTTCGTGAAGGAACCAAGCCAGTCTTTAGAGCAAAAAGACCGGTACCGTATGCAGCCATGACAGCAGTTGATCAGGAGCTCGACCGACTGGAACGAGCCGGTGTCATCACACCAGTGAACTACTCTTCATGGGCTGCGCCGATTGTTGCTGTGAGAAAGCCGAACGGTAAAGTGCGAGTCTGCGCCGATTTTTCGACTGGCCTGAATGCCGCATTGGACGACCATCAATACCCCCTTCCGATACCAGAGGATATCTTTGCCAAGCTGAATGGTGGGAAGTGTTTCGCCAAGCTCGACTTGTCCGATGCCTACCTCCAGGTTGAGGTTGATGAAAGCTCAAGAGAATTGCTGACCATCAACACTCATCGTGGCTTGTACCAGTACAACCGCCTCCCTTTTGGCGTGAAAACAGCACCAGCCATTTTCCAGCAGCTGATGGACACCATGCTCGCGGGAGTTTCTGGAGCCGCGGCGTACCTGGATGATATCATTTTAATGGGTCGGACGGCAGAAGAACTATTTCAGCGGCTCGCTGAAGTGCTTGTACGTATCCAGTCATATGGTTTCCGTATCCGCGAAGACAAGTGTACCTTTTTTACACCAACCATCAAGTTTCTCGGTTTCATCTTCTCAAAAGACGGTCGTCGCCCGGATCCAGAAAATATCCGAGCTATTCAAAAGATGCCCCCACCTGTGGACTTGCAGTCGCTGCGTTCATTCTGTGGCCTAATCAGTCATTACAGCGCTTTTCTGCCCGAACTACATCGCCTGCGTGCCCCGTTGAATAAGTTGCTGAGCAAGGGCCAAACCTGGAATTGGACGCCAGAATGCCAGACTGTGTTTGAGCGGGTCAAGTCATTGTTGGCTTCAGACTTACTCCTAACTCATTTTGATCCTTCCCGGGAAATTGTCCTTGCCACAGACGCATCGAGTCTAGGGATCGGTGCCGTAGTTTCCCATACGTTCCCAGATGGATCTCAGAAGGCGATCGCACATGCCGCCAGGACGCTAACGAAAGCTGAAAGAAACTACAGTCAGATCGAGAAGGAGGCATTGGCCATAGTGTTTGCTGTGAAGAAATTTCACAAGATGCTGTATGGTCGCCGCTTCAAACTCTTGACGGATCACAAGCCGCTGCTGGCCATTTTCGGCTCGAAGAAGGGAATTCCTGCCTATACAGCCAATCGACTCCAACGATGGGCACTCACCTTGCTGGGCTATGATTTTGAAATCCGTTATCAGTCAACGAATTCGCTGGGCCAAGCAGATGCGTTGTCACGCCTCATTGATTCCCAGCAGCAAGAACACGAGGACACCATCATTGCCTCAGTTGAGATCGAACCTGATGTCAAATTCCTGGTGAACGAGGCACTACATGGTATGCCAGTTACGGCCGATGCTGTGCGGGCCGAAACGCTTCGAGACCCAATCCTGAAGAAGGTGACACACTTCCACAGAACCAGCTGGCCACGTTCGTGTTCATCTGCCGAAATGCAGCAGTTCTATCAGCGAAGACATTCGCTTTCCATTGTGGACGATTGCATCATGTTCTCAGACAGAGTAGTCATCCCGCAGGCGTTGCAACAAAGAGTGCTGCGACAGTTCCATGCAGGACATCCAGGGCTCAACCGAATGAAAGCGCTTGCCAGAAGTTATGTGTATTGGCCGTTTATGGACAGGCAGCTGGAGCAGCTAGCTAAAAGTTGTGGCAACTGCGCTACCGCCTCAAGGGCACCGCCGAAGACTGAACTCCGCTCATGGCCTAAACCAACTAAACCTTGGAGTCGTGTTCATGTCGACTTTGCAGGCCCAATCAATGGCCAGAGCTTTCTCATAGTGGTCGACGCTTATAGCAAGTGGCCCGAAGTGTTCCTCATGAGAAGCACGAAAACCAGCGCAACCGTCTCTAGGTTGCGACAAATCTTCAGCAGGTTCGGCTGCCCTGAAACATTGGTGACGGACAATGGAGCACAGTTTACTTCGGCCACATTCACGGAATTCTGCCAACGTTGCGCCATCAAACACGTGCGGTCTCCACCATTCCACCCACAATCGAATGGCCAAGCGGAGAGGTTTGTGGATACATTCAAACGCGCTCTCCTCAAATCAAGGAGGGAGGGAGACATAGAGGAGGTGATCGACCGCTTCCTATTTCTGTATCGATCTACACAAAATTTACAAACACCGGGTGGAATATCACCAGCAGAGGCAATGATGAAGAGAAAACTTCGCATGCCATATGATGCAGTTCGGCCATCCTCAGAGTCCATAGCTGGTGAAAGGAACCTAAAGATGGAACGTGATTTTAATCGGCGGTTTGGTGCCAAGCAACGTTCGTTTAGACCGGGTCAGCCAGTACTTGTGCGTGATTATCGGGGTGGACACGCGAAATGGACGCCAGGCACGATCCAGCGCAAGCGCGGAAGCGTCATTTACGACGTGCTGGTTGGAACGCAGGTATGGGTACGCCATGCAAACCAACTGCGAACAACAATGTGTCAGCCACAAGCAACAGAATCCGCCAAGCTTCCATTTGACCTGTTGACAGACAGCTTCAACTTGCCTACAGAGCCAGTAGAAGAACCCTGTCATCAGACGAATGGTACCAGACCGCAGAGCACGGAATCCGAATCCAGAACACTACAGCCAAGGCGATGCACCGGTAGGCGAAGAATCCCTTCCAGGAGGCTTCAGGTTAATCCCCGGCTAGCATCATACACAACGGCAGCAGCTTCAGGAGGGGAGGTATCCGGGAATCAGATAAAAACATAAAAGAAAAAAGGGAAAGTATATAATGGTGATTGAAAGCTGGGCTGAAGGGAATCGCCTACCCCGTGCGGTCGATCAGGCAATCGATCGAGCGGACGAATGCGTTTTCAAACACCCGGCTAATTGGACTTTTGCCTCAGAGTTGAGAGGGCAGTGTTTTCGGCGGCATTATCTGGCTACGTTGGCAGAGTTTTTGTTAACACGTTTTTCGTGGTCAAGACTGTTGGAATTTTGATTTTTCTTCGGCTGGGCTAGAATTTTTGCGGAGAAATTTTTGGGTGATTAATTCGGAATAGCGAAAAAAGTGAAGATCTAATATGGAGGATTATTGATTCTCCCAGCAGGACCTCGACTGCTTATCCCAATGGTCTACAGAAGTTGACCTACCGGTCGACACGGTCAAGTGTTCCTTTATGAGCCGGGGGAGGGGTAGTAATGGGCGTGCGCACATCTTGGCCGGCCACCCCCTGCATCCCACCAGTTCCGTAGAGGATCTAGGCTGTGAGCTGAAGTCTGTCGACAACACGAACACACTGGACGCAAACGGACTACGCCTACGTTGGGTCCTTAGAGGCAGCTACTGCACTTGGTCCGAAGAGATTGCCACGTCTGTTCTCTTAAATAATAACACCGGTGCTTGAGTGCGGCTCACCTGATTATCCCACAATCACAATAGACTGGAAAGGATCCAGCATGTAGCTACCCGGCTGATCCCCAGTTTACGAGGTATGTCGTACGAGGACCGATGTAGGAGACTAGGGCTTCATATCCTGCCATATCGTCGGCTTCGAGTTGATCTCATTAGGACCCAACGGATACAGCACCTGGGCCACTTCCCTACGTTGAGGCCGCTGCTGCACGTTCGCGCGCCAAGCAGCACACGCAGACACCGGTACAAATTAGTGGTACCGGATTTAAAGCACATCGCTCACCCTCGATGCTTCGAACGTCGAGTGGTGAAATAATGGAACAAGTTTCCGGAGACGCTAGTCGAGGGGGAATTGGTGTGGAAATTTAAGTGATCCCTTGACGCCCACTTTGCAGACTACAGGTATATGGAGTGTAACGCACCCGGATAAGATGTAGTGCAGCTACAATATGCTGCCACCGCGCAGGAATCAGCGACGTGATTCCGCGCATGTGGCCGATCCACCTAGGATGGAGCAACACAGATTTTTATCTTCTCGTTCTCTATTCTCAGTATTCAGTATGCACGGTGGAGAAGCAGAAGATGTAGGATAACCATGACACTTCTAGTTGCAATGAGGAACTAAGGAGACAGTCTCTTGCAGACAACGGAAATTGCGAAAGATTTTAGTATTGGGTTAAATTTTTCGGGCACGCCACTCAAGAATAGGTAGGAAAAGCATCTAAAGGGAATGCGATATGCGCAACAAGAAAAATTACCAAGCAGGGTAATCTGTATGAGTGTCGTTGTGCCGGCATTTGACGACTGGACTCCTACGATCATCAATAATGCGCCGCAGTGGGATGTCAGTAAACAATGTTGAAGTAACAGCGGTAAGGTAAACGAATGAATGATTTTTATATTGTGTTGTGACAAATGTTAAAATGTGGACAGTTACCAGCATGAAGAAGCCTCTTCAGGGTCACAAATAGTGTGTAATAAAGCCACTAAGGAGACCCCGTCGTTCGGTAGTAGCAGCTGTGTGCAAACATGAGTAGATTATCAGTCAGGTGCATTCAAACCAACATGGTGGATGCTCCGTAGACATAAAGTAAGCGGAAAATTTCAGTTATCAAGTATCCAGGGCAGCAAAAGTACTGGTCAGCAGGGATGACGATACAAGCATAATTGCTGGTGAGTTAACTGAATTCTGACAGGGCTCCTGCTGTTTCTAGCCGGGAATGATGTACACTGCCAAACGTCTACCAAAAGCTGTATGGGTTACATGTTACATGTCAGGAGGGATGGCGCAGAAAGGTGGCTATTGGGCTCCTTGGTAAACTAGTTCCAAACAATGGAGACTGTCGGTGGCGGAAGTGGGACGTCAAGAAGGCCAGGGAGAAAAACTCCAAACAATGTGATGGGGAAATGAAAAGAGATTCCAGCATATCTTTTCTTCCATCCTTCCCATTTGAAGAAGGAGAAGAGTAAATCATAGGTACTAATTCACAATACTTGTGATTGCAGAACGCTAAAGCCACCTTCGCATTTCATCAAGGCCTTCGTGAATAGCCGGGGGCAAACCCACATAGGGTGCATAAAAATATTCGCCTATCAATCTCGCATTACCGTAGAGATATAGGCATTATGCTTTAACTCCACTCAGTACATCATATTTGGACGACTGTGCGCTGATGTCCCTTCCTCGTTGCTGGCACCGCGAAAATTATACGAAATGCATCTATGCACTAAGGTTTGTCTTTCCGCAAGCTAGTTAAATTCCAAATAGTTGTCAGATGCTCTGAGATGCCAACAGTATCAACCGAATCGCCATTCACCCTAACCCCCACGGTTCACGAGTCGCTGTAGGTTCTTGCATAAAATTGGAGCTTCTTTGGCTGTACTATATTTGATGTCAGGGTATACTTAATCAACAAGTTATAACAAAGCACTTGGTATAACGTAATATGTGATGGCCTAAGGATATGATGGCAACCGTGTTACTTGAGAATTATGATGCTTCAAGAACGAGGAGATCAAAAAACCTCGTCCTTCTTACCGAATGTAGAATGGCGTAAATTTCGTGAGACAGCCGTTGACCTAGTGGCGGGGGACAAAAGCAATGACGATTGAACTGGCTGCAGTTTATCTATTGCACCCACCAAGATGAGGTCCAGGTAATCCATCTTGTACTGTCTGGAAGAGTTATGTGATATGGCACGCAAACAGCATCAGACGCGTTTTTGCTGGCGTTACTTAGCAGAAGCACTTGGACTACGGCTGAGGTGGGGATATGAATCACAAAGAACCGAGCTGCTACCCTCGGGCATAATGTTGACAAGGTGCAGACGCCTGGAGTCTGAAACTTTAGATCCAGTGCTGAATCGCCTTCCTAGTTTTATTATTCCTCATTAGCGGAGTCTATAGGTTTGTGCGGCGGCGAAGCATCGCCACAAACTAGCACGTTTAACTACCTGTCAAGGAGCAGATCGAAGCAGTTTGCCAGGTGAAAATCGATTGCTGCTTACGCTCTTAACAACCCAACAGAAAGAGGACGCGGAGTAGTGACATGTGCAAGAAAGCGGCAGAAATTAAGGAGCGAACCACTTACCGAAGGAGTATGAATATGGAGTTATCGTTAGTAGTGGCTAAACCGTCATGTCGTTCGAAAAGTTCAACATATGCAATAGGTAAACACATCAACAGCGGAACACTCAGTGATAGAAGCTAAAACATACGTCGGTGGGATCTATGGGGAAAGCTTACCTGACTGTCGAGGCTACTAGACACAGCTAACGTGCAGGAGGAATTGATATCCACCGAGATCACACCTAAACGGTGACCGTCGCAGGAGTGCAGGTGTTCCAAGTGATTACCAGTCCTGAGAAAAGCAGAAAGCCAATGAAGTTGAACGAAACAGTGGACAACATTTACGTTATTGACGCGAGGTAGAATACAAAAGCTTAAGACAAAAAGAAGAACGGCATAGTTCCGGTATAAAAGACTTGGCAAAGCAGTACACCAGTACACTGTACTCGTTGCTTGAGATCATAGAACTCCATTTGATGGTAAGTGGGTTGAATCATCGTCAACGGCCCAAACCTAGGCAGGAATGGGGACCAGAACTAATCGCTGCAATGAACACCGTCAGTTTCGGTCGGAATTGTTCCTATAATGAGTATGGTCGGTTCACTGTGGACGAGAAGCATGTCACGGAAAGGTATGCGGCGATTAAGAGATTCCGTTCAAAGAAAACAATCGCACTAGTTGACTTTGGTCAGCTTGTGAATAATTCAATTTAAGCTGAGCTGAGGTAGTACTACTGGAGACAATGATTGGATCGGAACGGTTTCTAAAAAAGAGACTCATTGACCGCAGAGGATGTCAATTCGCATGAACGCACGGACACATCAACAGTTGAACCGGTAACGACGAATGCAGTTGTTGGATGGGCTCGCCCAGCAGATTAGAGTCCACGCAACCCACCAAGCGCTTAGTCCGGAAGATTACTGGACACGGATTGCAACCGGCATCACCAGTGTATTCACCGTCGTCCCTAAGCGAGAAAATCCGATTAAAATGTACATCAGCGGGGATAAGTGCACCATGATGGATAACGTGAAGACACTGTCCAACCGATGACACAGTATCGCGCTTGTGAGGATCATGTGGCTATGAACTTGCAGTAGTGATGAGGTTAAAGTGCCACCATTACGATTGGTTGCATGGCGTATCAATGTGTCCCTCTGTAGATGGTCCTTGTCCGCCCATCTTCTTTAGTCAGGTTCGCGTGACAAGGAAACATCACTACAGAGTACCGATGTACCGATGTTGAAGAAAAGGACCCCAGAAAAGATGGAGCAAAACTGAGCAGATAGACTTCAAGTGATTGTAGTGTACGGAGGAGGCAAGATGAGCAAGAGTGCAAACAGCTCAGCAAGTTGTAAGGCGGTCTCAGTATATTAGCAATGTGGTTCGACACCACGTAACTGACAAAACCTAGAAAAACGACCGCTGACACTAACTTAGGATTCCTGAGGGGCTGTCAAATACATCACAATTGCTTTCGAAAACGAAGGAGCTTTTCACTAGTGAAAAAGCAGTATATTTCGAGCAATTGCAATGAAGAATGTGTATTGGGAAACCAGTGCATAATACGGAGCTCCCAGAAAAGTGGACAAGCTTCGAACATTCAGCTTAGGAACCAAATAGGGCAATAGGGCAATTTGGAAGCGCGGAGTATGCCTCCGATTAAAAAGAAAGCCTGGGTGGCGAACGTGGGATCACGTATAATGAACAATATTCGGAAGTAGTATTCAGTTGCAGTATTTCACCGGGTGTTTCTCTCCACCGAATCTTCAGTCGTCTGGCTGTGTCCACTAGCCCGCAAACGCTATTCATCCGATGCGTCCTGTCCGATTTACCCCCTGCCTTGGCTAAGGCCACGGTGAGCTTGCCTTTGCCAAGTCGCGCCGATTTTGTGGCAACCACTTGTCAAGAACTACACTTCCCAAAAGTCCTGGGTCGTAGAACCCATTTTCATGGAAGTCGAATGGCTTTAATAAAATGAAGATGGGGTGGTGTCCTAAAAATGTCCATTGCTGTACAATCGGGCAAGGCAAGACTGGCCACAAAGTCTATCTGTCTGCAAAGGTTCGGTTTCATTCGTCTGATGGCCGAGGCTTCAGGGAAACGAAGCAAGCTTGCGTTGTTTTGTCTGCTGATAACCTTGAATGCGTCACGTGGGTTTTCGCACAAGGTACAATCGAACAGATACTGAGCGATGGAGCTGGCAGGGAGTTTAGGTCCACTATTTGCCTTGCCCTGGTAAGACGCAGGCAATGACCTTGGTTTGCTCAGTGTTTTATTGATTTTCCTATTGACCCCCTTTTTCAATTGCATTCCTTTACTCTTTCCACGATTTGTCTGTAAGCGGCTGAACGAGAAGACACGAAATAATCTGAATTCAGGTTATCCCACAGAAATGCTGTTCGTTCTTGCTCTTGAAATGACAGTCTTGTTCATCCGAAAGAACGGCTACCATCAAAAGAAATATTCTGCTGTGTACAATTCCTCATGATCACATGACAGTGAGGCACCATCACAAATCACTGATGTCCTGAAGACAATTCTTCTTAGTAAACTCCGTGGCGTGATGGAAAAGAGCCACAACAGTAAAAAGTCAGATCGAAGTTTGTTAAAAGCTCCCCATAGTAGCCTTGGATAGAGTATGTACGAGTGGCGGGGACTTCAAAAAATTAAGTGAAGGTGGCGTGGAAAGTGCCGCAAACGAGAGGCAGAAGCCGTTGTGAGAAAGTAACTGTCACACGTCAGTTCGTCAACAATGGTTTAAGAATCGAAGTGTGATTGATCCAACTGCCATGATCAGTACCATCATAACAAGAATAAGCAGCAGCAATTGAAGAAAATTAGAGCGAAGAAAGCAGACTAACGACGATGGGTGAAACAGAGAGAAGGATAAGATATGATGGCCGAATGAAAAGGCCAGAAGTTAGCGTAATAAACCTCGTGCAAATACCCCATAGGCTCTGCAATTGCATCGTGTTAAATAGGATCCGCTATAACAGATGTGGAAGATTCTGTGGACCCCGTACAGGAAGACGGCATGCACACAAGTAGTGTAGGCTAACACACACTGAGGTGCCCGACAAACAAGGGGGCTTAAGCTCAAAAAAATTGTCCAGAACCGTGCTGGGGATTTCGGTACCAAGAGCATTTGGATCACTAATTCGGTACTCTCAGTTACGAACGGCAAATAAGGGTGATATCTTCGTGTCGTCAACACGAAGCAACTATCTCTGATCAATTTAATGACAAGTGTGGTAGCGCTCGATATTCTTTCAATCACTGCTAAGTCGATTGACCACGGTCTATAGAGAATCAGGAGTCCCACCAGTGGGTGAAATAGTCTCGTTGGTAGTTTGGTCACCAAGAAAGATTTGGCTACCTACATAGGCAATCCGAATGCGGACTACTTCGAGGGGTCGTTAAGTAGGTGAGAGAATGGATACTGTCCTCACTCAGTCCCGAAAGGGCGCTCTGCACTTTGATGTTTCAAAACAAATGCCAAAGCACTTATGCAGGGAACAGCCCCGATCCCAAGAGAGCCGTATAGTCTGTGTTTATCAATCGGTCAAATAGGTGAATTTTCACTTCAGATGATGGCAACATAGTGTTACTCATGATCGGTTCAATAGCGAGGTGATATAAAAAAGTGGGTGGGAAAGTCCTGATGCTGCCTATATGTCCTGGGGAGTGAGCGTTGTTCTGCAGACGGTCCAGAGATTTTACCCTTCCGAAAGTGGCAAGAACAAGACAAGTGTGAGCGGCTAATCAAGTACGACCAGAAATCAAGGAAAATGAACACTGTAGACCATTTGTAGTTAAAGCGACGTTCCAACTTTGACAAATCCCGAATGTGCAGTTAATGCACCCTGCGCCAGACCGCAATCCAACGCGGTTCCCAAACACCCCATTTTCCCAAGCAACAATGAGTCATGGTACGATGATCCAAATGAAAATGTTGCAGTACACAGCAGTAGAATTCAAGGAACACATCAAACGAGTAATGGTTGAAGAGAGCACATATTATGCGAAGCCAAAACATCCGTAGAATTATAGCTGATAAAATGGTAAAACAATTAGATACCATAGTTAGATACACGCAAAAAGACACGCCCCATGTGACGCACATCGGTATACTGATGCCATTATGAATAGCAGTAAAATGCTAATGATGTATATAAAATCCTTACTTACCACTTCCAAACTTTCAGACTGTTGTCCAGGGAACCTGTCATGATATAGTCGACTCCAGTAACACCGTTGCGACCCCAGGCGCAACACCAGACGCCATCTTCGTGCGCTGACAACGCACGTGAAGGGAGAAAAGATACAGAATACTTTCAATAAATGTGAGAAAGATAGCCACGGTAGAAAACATAGCAAAGCCGAGGAACGTAAAACATCGCGCAACCAGTAGTATGAATTCGGACGTGCTGATTATTCAATTAGCTACCAGCATTTTTAGGAAGCAGCCTTGCTTGCATGATTCCATATTATATGGTCTAAACTACCACCTTTCCCAAGTTCCCGATACTTGAAGTTATTACCCCAAGTCATCGATAGCAATCCATGGTATGGTCCTGAAACACGTGATTGCTCACGTTTCAAATAAAATGCCTTGTGGCAGTTGAACTGTTCGCTGAGTTTGGCAATGTGGTTGCAAAGGTTTCGTCACCAATCGAGGTGACATCAACAGTGCGTAGTTGAGTGGCATGCAGTGGCGCAGAATAGCATAAAGGGGCCTCGGTGAGAGTGCCTTGTGCTTCATGATCCTCCAAGCTAGATCTACCACAAATGAGCTACCCATTCTTAGTGACCTCGCCTTGTAAATAAACTTTATTCTTGACTACGTGGGGCACACCCTTAGGAGCGTGATCATGCTGAAACAATTCCCATTTCGGAAGCTAAGCGCAAAAAATACGCCAGACACCGATCAGTTCGTAAATGAATATCCAGTATTCAGGAAGGATCGTTCAAACGGAATGGGGTAGATGCCGTTGTCACGTGCCCAAAACTGATGGTGTTGGTCTAGTAATTGACCAACTTCTATCCACTGTCAATGTTACCATATGGTTAGTTATTTCTGTAGGCACCAGCAATACGCCGGTACGCAGTACCGACGCTTCGCAGCTGCGCAACCACCACCAGTCGCACGTGGGCTAAGGATAATGCGAGGGTCACCCGGTCCCTACGCAGACTCCAACCGCGCCGTCAGAATACAAGACAGGCTACGAGCCGGTTTGGTACTTCTGTAGGTACAACGTAATCGGTTAACGCATGTGCTTGCAGCCAATCATATATTAACCCGATTAATAGTGTTAAGAAAAATTCGCCTGCTATTTTCCTACTGTCATGCTAACACACACTGGTGCGGCCAGATTTCAACATGTACGATATAATGTGCCCCACCAATGAATCACCAATCGTTGACCACATATAAATGGATGACTGGATATACACCGTCTCTTCATCCACAAAAAGCAGAGACACCATCGAACAGAAAAAACAAGGACCATTTTTTTATCAGCATCCGATTGGACACCTCACATAGTAGTGGACCCGTGGTATGCACAAGAACACATCAAATCTCTATTAGAAAATCCAGATTTCTCAGCTTTCATGCGGATACAACAGACCCTTAATAGATTACACTGCGAACAATAACGAAAGAGGACGTAGCGCTTGGAAGTACTAACACATCTACGCACTAATGGAACCGATAGAGTTGAAACAAATGAAGAAGTCATAGCTTCCCTTCAGCTGTGCTGACGAAAAGCGTCTAAGTGACCCAAAGGTAATATTTGAAACATTTAGTTCATTGCCTTCTAAAGCGCTGACGGGTGACTCGCTGTCAATACGAAAAAAACCATTAATCAAAGTGCCTACATGCTGTGTACAGTCCAGACCCGATGAAATTCGTCTCCTGTTGGCCAAAATTGCCATGTACGGCACACAATGTTCCGGATGGACTACTACCAAGGGTTGTTCCGTCACTAATCACGAATTTATTTGTCGATGTCAACAGGTAATTTTCCATTTCAGAGGACGAGGTTGTTAGGGGACATGGAAGTGATCCGTTGTTTAGCAATGCCAACTACCACTCCAAAGGCTTCAAGATTATGCAGCGACTTGATGAAGAAGTGGTTTTTGACTCCATCCTTAACACGACCTTATTCGTAGGTCCTAGCGCGGCTTTCCAAATATCCGTTCTAGTATAATCTTTCAGCTTTAATTCCTTACGTTACAGTTGGTGTGAACTCTGACATACACTGGGCTATGGTGGGTGGCGTTTTTGCACAGCGAGAGAATCTCGAATTCGATTGGTCCATTGTTTGAGGTATGACAAATGCAGTCTTCTGGCTCTCCAGATCGGGAGTTACAGTGAAGGTGGCCACTTACTCCATTAAACAGACTCACTGTAATCAAGGGCCAACTCCTGCTGCTTTGTGGTAAGATTTGTAAACCCAAGGTTTTGTTTAAGAACCCAAATCTTTAACTTGTCTAAGCCTCAGCGACATGACAGTATCCTGTCCATACAACACATTGAATCTTTCCTCAAACAATATCTTGATGCTCTGACCGCCGTAAAGACAACCAACGGCACCCTACTTGCTACATCGAACAGGGACGATGATGATATTGTTCAGCCCTTCCCGTCATATAATTCCCCATCTCATGCTTTTGCATCGCTATCATCCTGTTCCAAATCAACTTTTATCCACTGCTTCTAACCCCCAAAATCTTGGCCCACTCACCATGTTGCTTCAATAGGTAGTTGAGTTTTAGTTTTGACTCATACGCAATCTCAGGGCGTCACTCCAGGTCGGCCGACAAGTCCATATTCAACCAAGCGGACATCGTCAGTTCATCCGCCTCTCTTTGGAGCCCTCAATTCTCGCTAAGACTGGCATGCTTCAACGTGCGCACTTCCTTACCGCCTGGTCAACAGGTAGCACCTGCATGGATAATAGAGACCCTATCAATAGACTTTCGTAATTTATGGGAAACGTGAGTGAAAGATTCCAACTTAATACCTGTCCCCGGATGCAGACCCTAATGAAATCAGAAGAGCAAAAGGTTCACTGATCTATATCGAAACTGAATGGCTTATCTCGTAGTCGTGACACACGCTCAACCAATGACATTTCGTCACATTGACTGTTTCAATGTCAGTTGGTAGAGAAATTTGGAATTGTATCCGGTGCACCTCGAGATGTCTTCTCGAAAGAAAGTGTTCGTGGAGCAAAGTGCTTTTAGGCGGCAACATCCAATCCTCGTTCTACTTCATTAACTGACAAAGGATCAATTCAATGAGAATCACAGTGTACATCGAGATTGCGAGCCGCAACCCAACCACACAACGTGAACTTCAAAATGAATTTCCAACTCAGTGATTCATCGTTGTGCCAGGCAATCACCGTCGTCACCAGATGTATTAGGCGTACAGGTTCCAACTAACATTCCGAAATCCTTACAATCGCTTGTGATCATTTGCAGACAAGTGTCGTACGTTAAAAATAAGAGACGCTTCCCCAAGATGTTCAAAAGCTCAGTGATATTGTCGAATATAAAGTCATTCGCTCACATAAGAAGACTAAAAGTCACAAGGTTTTCGTGCTCCCCGTCCGAACTTTGCGCAGAAGTAACCGTATTTTCCATTCATCAGCCAGCTCTGCCCCGAAATGTGTCTTCATACCTCTTGAACCAAGATTCGAAAGTGCATGCAAGATCAAGATAATAGCTGTATTCTGTGATGCTACATAACATTCCATCGACGGATGACCGCTTTCTGTCAATTGAGGAGGATTGAATATACAATTCTTGTGACAGCGTTTCACTGAATTGCGCATGTGATTCCTCCAATAAGTGTTGCTGCTGCAGGATAAAGATGATCTCTTCTGTCAAGAGTGGCATCTTTGGGAGCTATTAATAATTTTTCTCGGTTGCCAGAAAACGCTTAGGAATCGCAAAGGTGTCGACCTCCAACCCTAAGCGCTCGTTAGACGTTGACAAGGGACACTCTTCCGAGAGGATGAGGTAGAGGATCATTTTGAAGTATACGTTGTGATTGGATCGCGACGCGTAATCTCAATGTGGACCGTGATTCGCATTGAATTGAATCATGATCAACTCGATCATTAGGACTGTGGCTGATGAAGCAGAAAGTTGTATGCTGCAAGCCTGAAAACATTATGCTCCACAACGTGTTTCGATCTCATTTGATTTAATCAGGTAGAAATATCAGGCCCCGAACCCGGGACCAATGAGATGTTTGTTGTGACCGCTACATCTAAGCCACTGGGCCACGACGGCTAACGCTTGGCACAACGGTTAATGATTGGAGGACCATCTTGAAGTACATGTTGTGTGAACAAATTGCGGCACGCAATGTCAATGTGGACAGTGATTCAAAATAAAGTGAAATCTGGTCAGTCCGGAGACTAGGACTGTAGCAGATGCAGATGGAAATCGAGTGTTTGCTACCCGAAAATACTATACACCACGACACGTATCGACCTCATGTGATCTCATCAAGTAGAGACACCAGGCCTCGAATTGACCAAGGTTCAATACAATGCGAACCACCGTCCACATTGAGAATGCGTGCAACAATCCATCCAGAAAACGTGCACTTCAAGAAGGCCTTCCAGTCATTAACCGTTGTGCCAAGCGTTGCCCGTTGTGGCGCAGTGGCTTAGAGGTAACGGTCACATCTAACATCCCATTGGTCCCGGGTTCGAAGCCTGATATCTCTAATTGATTAAAACAAAGGTCGAAACGCGTTGTGGAGCACAAGGTTTTCAGAAGTGCAACATACAACTTAGTTTCTGCTTCATCAGCCACAGACATAATGATCGAATTGATCGATACAATTCAATGCAAATCACGGTCCATATTGGGATTATGCATCACAATCTGCTCTACATTGGATGCAGTGGCATATTTTGTTCATTCTATACCCTCCGCATTAGATCAAAAATGTGCATCCGTACGGCTTCTCTTCCTGTATTATTCGAATGCTTTTGGAAGCCTACATAGGTTAATGTTGCTAAATCTGCTATCCGAAAATGGAGTTCACCCAGGTTTGTGTAAGCTGTTACATGGCTATTTTACGGATCGTAGTTACTTCATCAAGCTGAACCGTAGGAAATCCTCTGTCCTCCGTGCCGACTGTGGTGCTCTGCAGGGAGTGATCCTATTAGCTTTTCTATTTTCCTTGTATGTCGAACGTCTACCTATACAACCCACGTCTATAGGGTGCAAATATGCTAACGACATTATGCTGAGATGTATGGAACCACTATCCAGGATTTCTCATCACTTCAACGTAAGCTTGAAGATCAGGTGGAATGGTCCTCATCCAGATCTCTTACACTCAATGCATCTAAATGCAGTGATGTAAAAAAAATTTTCATCGATGTCTGCGAAGCATTGCTAGTGTCGGATGACACCAGCGTGTCCGCAAAGATCATGTGCGTAGAGAAGTACTAGGTTGTGATAATCATGCTAGCTCCCTAGAACAACAGATAACCCAGGATAAGTTGCGCTGGCTCAGGCACGTGCTACCTATGCCTGGTCACCGCTTACCTAGGAAGGCCTCGTTTAGTCTGCCAGGTGTAGAGTGGCACAAGGCTCGAGGTGGACAGAAGTTGACTTGGCAGCGGGAAATGAAGTCACTGATGACCAAACTGGGTGCCGTTGGTCCGTCTCGCCTTCCGGGTTGGAGTCCACGTGACTTGCCTTGTGCTTGGATCGAAACTTTACAGAACATGGCTCGCAACCGACACCAGTGGCGCGTCTGCTGCCGTCTCCTAATCAGATTGCCTGTTTAAAGTGTGTTTGGTGCTGAGTTATCTGCGGGGTAATGGCTGACTATGACGCGGGACATTGAAAGCCGCATGGAAGCTATCTCGCCAATGCCGCTTTATCTTTGCACGATAGTCAGCTGTTTGTGACGGTATGTCGTTAACACAAGGTGTAGGCGCCTTGACCCTTAATGTTTGTTTAGAAAATTAAGGTTTTCAAGTAAGTCCCCCTTCTCTCCCTCTTCTTATTCTTTAGTTCATAGGTCATGATGGTTGTCTGACAGCGAAGCATCAGTTCAAATGGCTGATGTACTGCTGTTGTTGGTGATGATGACATGCTTCAAATGCGCACTTTCTTTGAAGATGCCAGGGAAAGCACAGCCCCATTGCTGGTCGGATCTTGCGAAACCATGGTCAAGGCCCGGTGCCGAGTACGCAGGACCTGTTAATGGAAACAATTACCTCATCCGCTGTACAGTATAGCCACCTGGAGTGCCGCAGAGATTTCTTTTCCATTCGTGTCCGTCACCCGTGGAATGGTCTCCCAGTATCGATCATCGCTGCACCGACACCAAGGGTATTTAAAAGACGGTTGTATGACGCACTCATCCACTTACACTTTGTCACTTTGCGCTACATCTCCATTCTAGACCTGGAGTTTTCTATGGAATTATTTGATGTTAATTGCGAATGCTGTGAATCTAAGCACATTTCAGGACTACGGTGGAGCAAACGATAAGTCCTTATTATCATATTTAAAGTACTAACTGCTGTACTTTCATTATTATCGTTGTAGTTACTTCGATATCCCCACCAACTATACAACGGGACTTGTAAAGCAACGTTTCGTAACCCGTATAAATACACTGTTCACTGTTTATTCTGGTTGACGCCTACCTCAAGTGGCCAAAGGTTTTGAAGATGCCATCGACTATTACTTCAGCAACCATTATGGCCCTCGGTCAAGTTTTTAGTCCCTTTGAGTATTCAGACAACGGAACTAAACTCACTCCAATAAATTTCGAAGACTTCTGCAATAAAAACGGCATGACCCACATGAGGTCGCCTCCACACCTTCTACAGTCGAAAGGCGTAGCACAGCGATTCGCTGACACCTTCAAGAGAGCATTACTGAAAGCAAAGGGGGAGTTACTGACGAGCGAAATCCTTGAGACTTTTCTATTAGCCTACAGGATAACTCCAAAGCCGCAGGTATTTAAAGATAAAACTCCGACAGTAGCACTAATGTAACAAAAATTGAGATCTAGCCTCGGTCTGCTTAAACCTGCTGCTGCCTGAATCGAAACCATAAAATGGAACAGAAGTTCAACAGCAGACATGGTGAATTGCCCCGAGTTTTTTTAAAGGGAACCTGGTACTGGCAAAGGACTATCGCAGAACCCATGTTAGTTAGCTACCGGGACGTACCATTGGTCAGAGCGGAAATTTCATGTAGAAGGCTGCTGTTAACTCAGGGGGTTATGTCTAACATGCCAATCAGTTACAGTCCCCTTTTTTCCTCATACAGCAATACCGGGAAACACGCTGATATCAGACTTGCTCCTAGACACATTCCACAGCAGCCCAGAAGACTCCATACCCAAATAGAAGACTCGACTTCCTACATCTATACCGGAATTCGCACCAAGATGGGTGGATTGATGCCGAAAGTAAGGGTTTTCGACTAAGGTGAACCAGAAGTGGAATGTTAGGGGACGCAGACCCTAACGAAATGGGTCGGATGCGACGTAAGCCAGTCAGCTCGAAAATGATTGCTTTGTCTTATAGTCGTGACCCGTCTCAACCAATGACATTTCCCCACATTGATTGTTACAAGATCATATGGTAGGAGGACCTTATAAGCCACTGAAATCTCATCCTATGTACCTCGTTCTGTTTTCTTGAAAGTATGCCTTCTCAACGTTTTCCGACTTTGTTCTTAGTCGGGGGTTTAGGCGTGGAGATCGTCACGTTCGCGATCTGTAAGAGACCGCAACAAGTGGGATCATCTTAGAAATTTAATTGAATAATGTGTGTTATGTCTAACCAAGGTCAAACAATAGAACATCTATGTAACTCAATGACATCAGTTTTCCGCCAGGAGATAAAAAGAACTTCATTGTGGGACTATGTAAGAGAACGCCTCGTGATGGAGTCCGTGGATAGAAATACAGGGAAAGATGATAGCCCTGACAAATGTCACAGGTTTGTGACAACTCGCCAAAAATACTGAAGCAACATGATGTGCTTAACTGCGACGCGCGTAAAATGTTCACGTATGTTGTGAGAAAATCTTTCTGATAAGTATTTCAGGAGTTCAAGCGATGTGGAAAATTGGTTACCAAGGCAACAAAATTACACAGGGTAATTGATGATACACTTATTAAAGCATCAATAATTTGTCTGTCGCCCCCTACTGTCACGACTGCCTTCTCCAGAAGTTGGTTCTTTCTGTCGTCCTTGAATGTGAGATGTTTCACGGTGGATCGGTTTCCTCCAGACGCTGTTCGTACAATACAACTTGCTCCAGAAACATTACAGCACATCGAAGCAAGTGAAGCTGAGAAGCACGGCTACAGCTGACCTCCAGTAAGTGTGACGGTACCACAGCAACAGGCCGTAGATAAAAAATATGGTAGATGCTGCACCGTCAAGATCAAAAACAGGCCCGTTGTTCTCTCATCCTGTACTCGGTTCCACTGCAAGGCAACATATGGGGACGGAGGCCAGTAACGTTGTCAACGTCTGTGTCGGCGAGACTCCGATGCCAACGTGGCTGGCATAGACGATGTGAATGCCATGCTTGATCAGCACTACTGTTAGGATTGGACCAGTTTTAACTACCCCAACCACAGTGATCATCGATCAACCGCTATCGATCACTGTATTGAACACTCCGTCATAGCCAGAGCAGCGTTCGCATTTGGCATCATGGGCTGATGCAGTACGGTTGTCCAACTTCAGGCCTGTAATCCAATTTGGTCAAATACATAAATTCTGGAAATGTACCCATTCTTTTAACAATGAGTTGCAACAATTTGGCGACGGAGGTGGGGTGGATCAAGACGGTGTTTTTACAGTGACTTGGAATGCAATTTTTTCACAAGAACGAGAACACTGGAGCCGCTCGGTTACACATGATCTGGATTTCACCAGACCCTTATCTGTCCAGCCAAGTGGAAATCCGCACTTAATCATGATCGAGACCGTCACTCGACAATTACATTTTCAGTCAGCAGTCCTCAGGTAATTACGAATGACCGGGACAGTCACTTGACAGTTGTCTCTCTAGCCGGCAGGTGGAAGAATACCGAAGAGCCTTTAGAAGACGCAGCAATCAACAATGGCTTACAGCAAATGTTCAGTGCTGCAAATAAGGGACAGCAACGGTCCTAGTTACCCTGCAACTGCAACAATCCAGAAGACCCTCAAGAATGTCATGCCATTAAAACTTTTCTTTGCGAGGAAGGTGCTAGGATTAGACCAATCCTAACTACCCCAATCACAGTGATCATCGATCAACCGCTATCGGTCACTGTATTGAACACTCCGCCATAGCCAGTGCAGCGTTCGCATTTGGCATCATGGGCTGAGGCAATACGGTTGTCCAACTTCAGGCCTGTAGCTCAACTTGGTCAAATACATAGATTATGGAAATGTGCCCATTCTTTTAACACCGGGTTGCAACAACCACCATAGTCGATTCGCATCAGTCGGCAGAGGTAGCCTCTTCCCTTCAAATCTGCTTAGATAAGCAAGGTATTTCGTCGTACCTAACGTCACCATCATCATGTGAAGCAAGGGAATAGAAGAAACAAAGCCAGTGACACTATAATTGTTGACAGTCGTTGCCTCGTTGTGAATCTCATATACAGCTAACTAGTTATGACTGAACTTGTGCAAACCTGAGCGTGGGGCGGTTCTTAAGTAGGATGGGTCGACAGACGGAAGCAAGCTACCATTTGCTAACAAAAATACATACAATATTGTTGACGGAATAGTCCCGTCAAAAAGTCATGAAATTTGGTTGAGGACAATGCAGATCAAAAGAGGTATGTCAGGGACACGTGGATTAACCATCAGCTAAAATGTTGCTCACCTTTCTCGTGCTTGTACTTTGTTGCGAACTACAAAGAGAAAAATATATATATATATAGGAAAAGTAAAGCGATGCATAAGCACATTCAGTCAGACTGCTGTTGTTTTCAAGACAACTCATAAAGTCGCATCAAAGACTCACAAGACGAACAAATTGTAGGCGTAACTAGGGATGATCCAGAGGAACAATGAAAGCATACCGAAGGAGTGCATCGTTTGCGACAAGTATATTCTAGCATTATAAAGAGTTTGGCAGTCAATCCATTTGTAATAAACTGGGAGTTCACCGGTCCCAACATCAACAGTATCAATACACGTTAGCTGAGAATGAGAAACAGCTAATGTGCCGCAATGAAAAAATAAAGGAAATCAAACATTACAGATCATAAAAACTAACAAAC
The DNA here is from genome assembly GCA_944474145.2 of Dicrocoelium dendriticum. Classification (NCBI taxonomy): domain Eukaryota; kingdom Metazoa; phylum Platyhelminthes; class Trematoda; order Plagiorchiida; family Dicrocoeliidae; genus Dicrocoelium; species Dicrocoelium dendriticum. Next base: position 160,777,866 of record OX104063.1, on the reverse strand, counting down.
AAGGTATGCCAAATAGCATAGTATGCATCAGGTGGGAGATCGTCATTGGAGAAGGCAAGCAAGATAGCGAGGGACAAAAAGAGACTCACAACACAAACACCAATGAGGTCGACTCCTAGCCATGTCAACAAGTATATTCAATCAAACGTGTTCATCGTCCTTCAGACTCCTGCCCAGCAGTCGGGAGACACTGAACAACACCAACTTCAAAGTGAGGGCTGTCATTCCTCTTAACCAAGTGATTGAGCGGGCTCTTCTACTCATCTTCCAGCCACATCCCCAGAGCACAAACAACAGGTCGCGGGAGTCGGGGTGTTGGTATGCGAAACACGTGACCCAGCCGTCGGAGCCTGGCGCGTGATATAACGAAGCTGAGCAGTTCACTCATTCTTCATGCGTCAAATATATGTCTCCAGACACGCTCATTCCTCACGCGGTGCTCCCACCAGACGAGCTAAGCTACGAAGACAGCGATGATAGAACGTAACTAGTCTCTAAGTTTGTCAATCGGACGGGCTGGGTTTCGCAACTGTACCGAAGGGCTGAACAAACGGCTGCACTGTAAACTCCGCTCTTCAAGGCGAGTGATGTCGCGCCGGCGCCACAGGTGACGGAGATTGGCAAAAGCGCTGCGAGTGTTTGTTAGACGGTTCATGATCACATCTTCGATCCCACAGGCGCTAATATAACTGCCAAGATACTTGAATTTCTCGATGACTTCTAGCTGATCCCCATCAAAGGTCCGCGCAGAGATGGGTCGCTCTTAAACTTGGAGGACGTTGCATTTCAAGGGTGCAAAGCATAGTCCGAAACGACCTACAGCCAGAGCTAATTTAGCCAATGCTACTTGGCGCGTATGAAAGCTGTCACAGTGTTAGATCTGCCACTTTTAACGCGATTCCGGTTGGACTGATTTCGTCCTCTGATACCTCCAAATTCAAGTTGAAGTCAAAAGTCAACGCCTAGAGGGAAAAGCGTGTTTTAGAAGCAGCTACCGAAACGGATACAAATATTGTGGAATCAACGGACATTTATAATTAAACCCAAGAGCGTAGATCAGTTTCGCTAACCAATGGGAAGGTAGATGTGCATATCATGTGGATGCGAACGATCATGAAGCGAACGTTCCTGAAACGACTTTATGTTTCGGTTGTAACCCATTGGCTCAAATCGTTTTCCCATTGAAATTATGAATTCTCCCGGAAGATTTTACTTTCCCAGAGACAGAGTTGGACAAAATCGTTGGTATAATCCAAGTCAATAAGTTGCTCACCAAGAAGTAGCTCCACAACTTGTAGGTCGTGTCTAGCGAACACCATTTTCATGACTTCGTCAATGGTGAATCTAAAGAGGAAGGGTGAGAGCGAGAAACCTTTTCTCACACCAGTGGCGTAATTCCAAACAGGAATATCGCTTATTCTGGAATACCTCCGTCGACTCTAATCATGCTTTGGTACGCTGTCGCTGTTTCCTGAACGTTGCCGGGAGGCGTAACATGCTTCTCCCTCGTTTGGCAACTGAGTTCTCTCAGTCTCAGACCAGGCAAGCATACCAGGATGCGCTACGTACCGGAATTGCGATCTCTCGTCTTCATGACACAGGCTTCGGTGGAATAACCTCACGGCCGACATGCAGGACCCAGGAGCACCCGCTTGAGGCACTATCAATCGTCAACTTGATAACCGAGAGGTCGGTGAACTTGCTGAAATCCAGAAATCTCCCGGCTGGTTCTAAGCAGAATGTGATTAGAGGAACTATTAGACGCGAACTAAAGCAAAGCCTGCGTGCGGATAAGGAAACCTGGTGGACAGGTGGGTTCAAAAAATGGAGGAGGCGGAAGCAGTAGGCAGTTACCGCAGGTTTTTCCATCTGATCCGCACCACTGATCCCAGCAAACCAGATCTCGGCGAAGCAATCAGAGATAGCGCGGGTGCACCAATTCACGATAAGGAGCACCGTATCGCTTGCTGGGCGGAGTGCTTTCCAGATCAGTTCAGTTGGCGTCCTGCTCCGGGACCTCCTACTCAGGTGGTGCAGGCTGAGCCATGGTCTGGTATTTCAGAAGCTCCTAGCAGACTGAGGTCCGAAACGTGATCATAGCTATTAACCGTTTCCTGCTGCTAGTACGGATTCCCTACTACCTGCATTAAGTAAGAATGGTGGTGAGGTCATCTACAAAGCGCTGACCTCTTTGATCAAACAGGTTTGGAAGGAAGGGACCATCTCAGTTAACCGGAGCGAATCGATTACCGTGCTAACCACAGGGGCTAGCTTACCACCAGTTGTGACAAAATTAGCAGCCTCAATTCTCGTTCATCCCGAATTAGGAAAGAGAAAACAGGCTTCCGCCCAGGACGGCGCTGTATAGACCATTTATACACTCTGCGGCATGTGCTAAAGCAGCACACCGCATACCGCAGACCGAAAAAAGCGGTGTTCCTCGATTTCAATAGCGAGTTCGACTCAGTCGATCGATACATTCTGTGCGAAATATTTGTGCAGAAAGATGTTCTCATGAAATATGTGAACATCCCACGTGCTTTGTAACACCATTGGACGCATTAGTCTATGGTGACAATAAGTGGCGCTCGTCAATTTCCTATTTCGTTCATCTTTGTCATAGATACCATCATGGAGTACTCCCTTGCAGAATCTCACGATGCCAGGTGGAAAAGTAGTTGCTTTTGATTATACGGACGACATTACCTTGTTGTTCAAGGAAGTTGGTGCGGCCACGTCAATCTTAAATAACCTCTAAAGCGGTCCCATCATTTGGTTCGCGCTTCGTATCTTCAAAGTGTAGTGTTGTTGTAGGACCACCAGCCACTTGATGACCCCCTGAATTTTGTAAACGAGGAACTTGAGGTAGTTGATCAACTCCTTTACTTTTGCAGCTGCATCAGCAACGATGGCGCAAAACAACTGAAGGCAGTTCGTGTTGCAAAAGCTAAAACCGCTTTCCTGAATCCGCAACATCGTTGGCGTCAGAAAGGGTTTCCTAGGTCTGAAAAGCCGTGAGGGCAGTCCCACTCTATGGGATTGAGGCTTCGCCTCTCAATTCTGAGGATCTGAAATGTCTTCAAGTACTTGACCACCGCCGCTTGAGAAGCATTGCTGGTCTCGGGTGGTACCAGCGTGTAATCAATAATGATGTGTGCAGGCCAGTTCCTAAGAACAGCTGATAGCATTGAATAAATTGCGTTGGCTTGGGCAGGTACTACGTACCCCCGGTCACCGCTTATGAAGGAGGGCCTTATTTGTTCCCCAAATGTAGGATGGCACAAAGCTCTAGGTGGACAAAACATAGCTTGTTAGCGGTAAATGAAGTCATTGCCTACAAAACTGGGTGTTGCTGGTCCATTCTACCTCCCAGTTCGGAGTCCACATGACTCACCGAGTGTTTAGCTCGACACATTAAAAGACATGGCTCGCTGTCGGCACCAGTGGCGCGTTTTTCGTCGTCTCGCAGTCGAACTGCTCGCTTAAAGTGTGTTTGGAGTTGGATTACCAGAGGCGTAATGGGTGATTGTGACGTGGGTCAATGAAAGTCGCAAGGAAGCTGTCTCGTCAATGCCGCCTTATCTTTGCACGACAGCCAGCTTGTTGTGGAGGTATGTGGTTGAAAAAGTGTACACGCCTTGGTCTTGAAGATTTGTCTAGGGGGCATAAGGGTTTAAGGCTGGTTCCGCTTTCTCACCCACTTATTAGTCTTCGTTGCGTAGGTGATCGTGGTTGTGCGGCAGCGAACCATCAGATCAAATAAATGGTATACTGTAGTTGTTTAGGGAGAAGAAGGACGGTGACAATTTGCTATAAAGTCCCACTCTGTCTAAACTAGGCGCGCACAACACTCTGATAATGGTTATATATGTATCCGGAACACTTCCTTAGTAGAGTCCCGGAGAGCACATCAATCGCCTGAATCGAAGAAACCTTTGATATCGAGAAACACGACTACGGTGGGTCACCAATAAATATCGACGTCTTCCAATAATTGACGTGAAGTAAAGATGTGGTCAATGCAATCTCCGATTCGACGAAACCCGGCTTGCCCCTCGCGAATCCAGCTTTCAAGTGTCAGCCAGTCTGTGGAGAAAGACAGAGGCAAGCAACTTAGAGACGATTGATACCTGTGCTTGCCGCATTCAGAGTGGGAGCCTCCGTTGAAATATGAAACTATGACGGAACGGATGCAGTCTGTTGGGACAGTCCCCTGTCCTCACAGCTTCACTAGTAAGTTGTGCAAAACATCCAGAAGAGCTGATCCTCCAATTTAAAGACAGCTGAAAGAAGTCTATCTGCCCCTGCGGCAGTATTCAATTCCAACAGTCTGATCCCACATTCGACTTCTGCCACTGATGGCGGATAAAGGGGACGGCCCAAGGAGAATGGCAATCAATGTCCGAAAAGGAAGCTCAAAAGTTAGTATCCCTGCTTTTCAAAGTGTTCGGCCCAATGCTCTAAGTATTTTGACAAGCCGTGGATTGGCCGCCCACTCTCGTCGCGCATGGTCTCGCTAATACCAAGTTTCCTGAAGCTCATTTCCCGTATCAGACGGAATAACTTGCAGTGGTTACGAACGTAAGCAGCAGCTTAGATTTCCGACGAACGATGAGACCGTCAGGCTTGGCGGTGCCAAAATGCCAATTAGCGTCCTCCTGTATCTAGCCAGAGATGGACCCAGATAGATCACATTGCCATAAGTTGCAGGTGGGGTGGTTCCATTCTAGATTGCCGCTTGTACTAGAGCACTTGCGCCAACATTGATCATGTCTCTGTACGTTGTCATTTCTCCATGAACATCACCAGAAGACGCACCAATCGTCTCCATCTAGTGGCAACTAGGAACTGATCTCAGCCTCAAGTCAGACAAGCATACCAGGATGCCCTGGTACGATGGAAAGTGATGTCTTCTAGATGGACTGCTTGACGCGAAACCTGGTGAAGATGGATGCGGGATATAGCGTCGGCTGCATCAATGTGTCGAATGTCGGTGGTAAACTGTGACATGTAATCCAAATGACGAGTTTCTCGAGGCAAGGAGCGATCGGATGAACCACGAAAAGTAAAAGCGAGTGGCTTATGATCCGTGAGAATGGTAAATGAAAGCCTTACAATCAAATGGTGAAAATGATTATCGGCGGGATAAATGGCTAAGAGTTCTCAGCCAGAAGTATTGTATCGAGTCTGAGGAGGTTGTAGCTTTCGATATAAGAGAGGCTCAGGTTTACCTTCTATGATCTGTCGAACGACAACAACAGCAGTTTGAGACGCATCGGTTTTGAGAATTAAGGATATGTCGACATCGGTTCTCAAGTAACTAGGCGCAATAGCGTTGGAAAGCTCGTGTTCGATCTTGTCGAGTGCTGCTATGGCTTCCCTAGTTGGTTCAAACTTGCCAGACTTGTCTTTGAGCAGATTTGTCAATGGCTGAAGGAGCTTAGAGCATTCTGAAATGAAGCGACTGTAATGTTTGACCATACCGAGAAAACGGCGTGAACTTTTAATGATTGATGCATCGGATAGTCTGCGAGAATTTGTGTCCTTTCAGGAAGCGGTCTAATAACGTGAACGATTTTGTGGCCCAGAAAGTCAGCAGATGACTGAACAAAGATGCTTTTATCAGCGTTGATCGTTACGCTAAATTGGGCGACGTTCGAAAGTTTGACGATGACACAAGTGTTCTTCACAATTGGCTAGGAGTAGATCGTCAATATATGAGAAGACCAAATCAAGACCTCTAAGGACTTGGTCCATAAATCGCTGAAAGTTCTGTGTGGCGTCTCGCGGACCAAATGGCACACGGACGAGTTAGTAGAGATCAAACCGTGCAGTTATTGCTGTTTATAGGTATGTCGTCCGGAGACAGGAATTTTGTATTAGGCTAGGACAAGATCAATTTTGGAAAGGATGGTTTTGCCATGTAAACCGATGGAGAATGGGTAAACATACGGAATCCGGTATCTGTGCGGTACAGTAGTGTTGTTCAATGCACGATAGTCTCCGCATGGTCGCCAGTCCCCGTACGGCCTTTTAGGAACCATGTAGAGAGCAGATGGACCGTGGGCTACCGGAATGTCGAATGATTCCTAGACGTAGCATGTGTTCGAAATCGGCCTTGACGGTAGCCGTCGAGGTCGGGTAGTGACCGGATATCTTTTCGTGACAATATGGGGCATGATCTCGTGTTTAGGGTCTGGGAATTCGCTGGAGTGCTGGTGAAGTATAGGAAACTGGCGGAGCAAGTCAGTGAACACGTTGTCAAGACGTAGTGCCAGTCGAAGACCGATCGAGCTGATCGAAGTGACCCTGGCTTGAACAGTAAGACGTGCCGCTTAAGTCCACTATCAGATCAAACTTCCTGAGGAAATCAGCACCAACGAAAGGAAACTGGAAGCCTGGGACTATGAAGATGAAGGGAAAGGTTCATCTGAGTCATAGATCAAGTGTGAGCAGTTACTGACCATAAGTGGTGATCTTAGAGTTGTTAGTCACCTGCAAAATAATGCAGGTAAGATAGAGATTTTCTAAACGGAGAGGTTGATAGGAGGATATATATATATATATATATATATATATATATATATATATATATGATCGAATTTGAAATAGTCTGCCGATCGGATAGCCCTTGGACCTTTCCACTCCAGATGGTCCCAAAAAAATCTGGCGACTCGTGATCTTGCTGTGACTACCGAGCCCTAAACAAAGGTACGGTCCACGACAGGTATCCAATCTTATATATGCAGGGCCTCATTGCATACCTCGCATGTAAGACGGTCTTCAGCAAGATTGCTCTTGTACGAGCCTATCACCAAATATCTGCTGAAGAAAAGGACATACCTAAAACAGCCGTCATTACCGTTCGAATTTGCGAGAATGCCTTTTGGATTATGCAATGCCGCCCAAATATTTCAGCGTTTCATCCACGATGTGACCTATGGCCTAGACTTCGCCAATCCCTACCTTGACGACATTCTAGTGGCTAGTTCGTCCGACAAAGAGCATCTAGCTCATCTGCAGTCTTTCATAAAAGCGGTTGACCCAACGCGGCGTCACCGTCAATCCGACCAAGTGCAAACTTAGCAAGCCCGCGAGAGAATTCCTAGGCCACCTCGTCTCATCATCTGGTATCGAGGTCCTTGTGGACAAGGTCCAATCCATCAGACTTCCCAGCCCCGACTTCACTTAAGCACCTACCTCAATTTTACGGTCCAGTCAACTGCTACCGAAGCTTCATCCCAAGCCCGCTCAATTCACGCAGCTTGACCGACCTCCACAAGGATGCAATCTCCAACATAGCTTTCCCCGCTCACTCCGAACCGTCTGCTAATCTTTCACTCCCAACTGACGCTTCAGAAGTTGCGGTAGGAGCTGTTCTCCAATAATACGTTGGTGCGTAGTGGCAACCAATGTTTCGTCTCCAAACACCGGCAACCAGCGGAATGCCGCTACAGCACGTTTGGGAGAAAACTGCTTGCCATCTACTTAGCTATTTGTCACTTCCGACACACATTAGAAGCCACTTATTTTTGCCTTTAACTTCTCATCTGACAAATATTCACCACGGGAAACCAGACCCCTAGACTTTGTCACGCAATTCAGTAGAGACATATATCATGTCTCAGGTGTCGCCAACACCGTCGTTGATTCTCTCGCATCAATCGCACTCTTCACTCTGCTTACTGTCGACCTTGCCGCCATGGCATTGGCCCAGGCTCAAAACGAAGACCTCCAACGCACTCTGCAGCCCACTTCATTGCAGGTGCAATCAGTTCCGCTCCAAACTACGGAGGGAAATATGATTTGCAACCTTTTCACTGGCTGTCCAAGACCCATTGTGCCTGTCTTTTTCATACGTCTTCGACGCCCTCCACTCACTATCTCACCCTGGTATCCGCCCACCTTTTAAATTAGTCAGCGAGCGTTTTGTTGGGCCAAGCGTAAACAAAGAAGTCTGTAACTGGGCTCGAGCTTGTGTCCACTGCCTGCGCTCCAAGGTATATCGACACACCTGCAGTCCTCCAGGCTCATTCCCTGTTCCTGATTCGCGGTTCTCACACGCACATTTATACTTGGTAGGACCCTTACCACTTTCTCGCAGATTCGTATACATACTGACATGTATTGACTGCTTCGCCAGATGGCCAAAAACCATTTATGTACCCGACTGCCAGGCCGAAACTGTTGTCTGTGCCTTCTTGAACCGGTAGGTGTCCCATTACGGATGCTCATCCACTATCACAACGGACCGTGGGATCCATTTCGAATCCTCAAATTTTGATGCGTTCTATAAGTTCTTAGGCTGCCGCCGCATTCACAAGACGGCATATCCCGCGGTAGCTAATGGTTTAGCGGAAAACTTTCACCGACAGCTTAAGGCATCTCTCTGTGCCACATGTGACCCTGACTAGAGTGAAAACATCCCGTTAGTACTTCTAGATATCCGCAGCAGCATCAAAGCCGACATGCAATACCCACCAGCATAAATGGTCTATGGCGTTATACTCAAGTTTCCAGGAGAGCTCAGACCACCTCCCCAACATCGTTTTGTCAGCCTAGTATCCACCAATGGAACCGCTATGAAATCTCTAGGCTGGACTAGTCACGATGAATATAGTAACCACTCTTGTTACCTATCGCTTCTTCATATCAGCTAAGCTCTCCTGGGATGTAGTTTTAGGAGTAGACTTCCTTATTCGGTTTAACGCCAAGATTGATGTAACTAACAATACTGTCGAACTGAATAAGCACATCATACCTTTCGGACCGGCTAAGTATCAGACGTCGTCTGGTGAAGTGGACGAAACTCCCGTGAATAGACTTATTCGGAACGTTGTCAAGGACATTCCGACACCCATCTGCACAACATTAGAATCGATCTTAAGCAAATATCAGCAGATTTCCGCGTGGACCGGCGATGAACTGGGACAGTGTAACTTTCTACATCGTATTAATACAGGCAAAGCCCCACCAATTCGCTAACGTGTAAGGCGCGTGCTGGTTCATTTCCAGAGGGAATTGAACCGGATTATAGCGGGCACATTAAAGCGCGACATTATTCGTCCGTCCAAAGCCTCTGGGGCGTCTCCTATAGTTTTAGTAAAAAGGAAAACTGGTGAGTTGTGAGCATGCGTAGATTATCGCAAGCTAAAAGCAGTTACAGGTAAAGATTCCTTCCCGTCGCCTCGACTGGAGGACGCCATGGATGCCTTCGCCCAGTCACGTTGGTTCAACACTTTAGGCCTAGCATCCGGTTATTGGCAGATCGAGCTCCACCCGGTTTATTCAAGTTATAGACCATCCCTTTTGGCCTGATAAACGCGCCAGCTACTTTTCAGCGGCTGATGCATACCATGTTATCGGAAATGATCCCGAAGCATTGTCTAGTTTATACGGACGACATTATAGTGTATGGCTGAACAGTAGAAGAGCACAAGTCTTGTTTTTTGCTCTGGACAATCTCACAAAGTTGAGACTAAAACTGAAGCCACCCAAGTGCCAGTTCATAGAAAAACAGATGGCCTACTTAAATAACATCGTGTCCGAGGAAGGGGTGCGCTGCGACCCGAGAAAAGTGGAGCAAGTTCGCTCATGACCCGTTCCGGAAAACGTTGACGAAGTGCGCAGTCCTTTGGCTATGCATCTTACTACTGGCGTTTCGTTCGAGAATTTGCAACCATTTCAGCTCACTTGAAAGCCCTGAAAGCAGATAAGGCATTCCGCTGGGAGACTGCACAACAGCAGTCATTCGAGAAGCTCCGAAACGCTGTGTGAAGCGCCGGTGCTAATATTCCCGGATACCTTACTGGCATTGGGCAGTTACATACTGGACACAGATGTCAGCGACATTGTTGTCGCAAACCACACCGGGAGGAACTGAGCCAGTAATCGCGTAGGCCAGCAAAAGCCTTTCGTGACGGGAGTGAAACTACTGTACAATGCGAAAAGAAATGCGTGCCTTGGTGTACTTCATCAGGCAGCTCCGCCATTATCTGCAGGGTCAAAGGTTTACTGTCCGGCTGCAGAACTTTCGCGACCCTGAAGGGCAGAATTGCGAACAGGCAAGAACAGCTACAGGAATATGACTTCAAGTACTAACACCGCCCAGGCACAAAGCACGCAAATGTTGATGTATTGTCAAGGAGACTACTCAGGATCCACGGAAGACGTATAAAATGCACGACCGCATGTATATCCGTCCTGATGTCTGACTCTCCTGAGAAAGAGCAGTGGGCACAGTTGTAGCCAATCGATCCAGAGCTGCATCTGTTGTACAAACGCATCGCGCAAGGCAAAGACCGACCAGTGCAACAGGAAATCGCAAAGCCAGTTGGGAGACAAAGTGTCCCTGGTCATTGTGGCGCACCATCTGCGTATCGTGGATGGCATAATGTACTTTCGAAATGGACCGGCGTAGTTACGGAGGATTATCGTCTCGGCGAGAACCCGCCGCGCAACACTACAGCCCATGACAATTGGCTTTCCGAACGAGCTGGTGGGTATAGACATTACTGACCCCTTACCAGGGACCGCCAGGGGACACCGCTACGTCCTTGTGATGGTGGATTACTTTACAAAATGGCGCGAAGACGCCCCATTTAAAAATACACATGCATCGAGCGTAGCTAAGGCCTTCTTCGGAAGTCGGATAGGGAGATGGGGAGCACCTTACCGGTCGCAATCAGATCTTGGATATAACTTCGAAAACATGCTAACGAGCGTGATGTGTCACATATCTGGGATCTAGAAAACGCGGATAATCGCTTATCACCTAAAAAGGACTGGGCTGCTCGAACGTACGATTTGCACATTGAAGTCGCTTTTAAACAGCATCATCATCAACAGCAGTACATCAGCAATTTGAACTGATGCTTCGCTGTTATACAAATATGAGGACCTACGAAAGAAAGAATAAGAAGAGGGAGAGAAGAGGGACTTGCCTTAAAATCTTATTGCCCTAAGCAAACATTCAGGGTCAAGGTGCCTACACCTTGTGTCAACAACATACCGTCACAAACAGCTGACTATCGTGCAAAGATAAGGCGGCATCGGCAAGACAGCTTCCTTGCGGCCTTCACTGCCCCGCGTCATAATCAGCCATTACCCCGAAGATAACGCAGTGCCAAATACACTTTAAACAGGCAATCCGATTAGGAGACGGCAGCAGACGTGCCACTGGTGTCGGTTGCGAGTCATGTCCTGTAAAGTCTCGAGCCAAGCACAAGGCGAGTCACGTGGACTCCAACCCGGAAGACGAGACGGACCAACGGCACCCAGTTTGGTCGTCAGTGACTTCATTTCCAGCAGCCAAGTCAACTTCTCTCCACCTCGAGTCTTGTGCCACCCTACACCTGTCAGACTAAATGAGGCCCTCCTAGGTAAGCGGTGACCAAGAATACATAACAGTGCCCGAGCCAACGCAACTTATTCAGTGCTATCTGTTGTTCTAGGGAGCTAGCATGATTATCACTACCTAGTACTCGCCTACGCACATCATCGTTGCGGACACGCTGGTGCCATCCGACACCAGCAATGCTTCGCAGACAACGATGATCAAAGACTTGAAGGCGCCTCAGATCTTCAGACCGAAGGGGCCAAGTCTCACTACCATAGAGCAGAACGGCCTCACTGTGGCCTTGTATACACGGCCTTTCAGACGGAGGGAAATTCCCTTCTGTCGCCAAAGATGCCGCAGGTTCAAGAAGGCAGCTCTGGCCTTTGCAATGCGTGAACTGACTTCAGTTTCTATGCGCTCATCGTTGCTGATGCAGCTGCCAAGATAAGTGAATTGATCAACCACCTCGAGTTCCTCGTTAGCAAGCGTCAAGGGGTCATCAAGTGGCTGGTGGTCCTGCAGCAACACTTTGCACTTTGAAGGTGTGAAGTGCATGCCAAATAATGGGACCACTCCAGACAGGCCATTCAGGGTTGATTGTACCACCGCAACATCGACGAAAAGCAAGATGATATCCTCCACATAATCTAGATCAAGGAACCTTCCACCAGGCAGCACTTCAACACCTACATCGTGAAAATCCCCAACGGAACACTCCATGATAGAATCCACGATGAAAGTGCACAAAAATGGGGAAATCGGACAACCCTGACGAACGCCACTTGTGGTCGGAAAGCAATCCGGTATGACACCGCAGACCCTGACGCGACCTGTAGTGTTCGAGTAAAGAGCACGAAGGATGTTCACATATTTCGTGGGAACACCTTTACGCGCAAGTATTTCGAACAGAATCGATCGATCGACTGAATCGAAGGCACTCTTGAAATCGAGGAACACAGCTATTGTCGGTCGGCGGTATGCGTGGCGCTGCTCTAGCACCTGCCGCAAAGTGAATATATGGTCTATACAGCCACGTCCTGGGCGGAAATGGGCCTGCTCTTCCCTAATCCGAGATTTCCGTTCCGCAGTGAGGCGCCGAACGATAATCGAGGCCAATAACTTTGTCACAACTGGCGTTAGGCTAATACCCCTGTGACTAGAACAGTCTGCGCGACTGCTCTTCTTGTATATTCCCACTATAATCGACTCGCTCCAATAAGCCGGGAAACTTCTTTCCAGATACATTCGAATAAGATCAGTGCTTTGCAGAGAACCTAACCTCCATCCTTAAATATTGTAGGTGGGACGGAATCCGGGCCAGCGGCACGAAAACGATTGAGGGTTGTGACCGCGTTTCGGACCTCGGCCTCCGACGGAGGCTCTAAACTAACCGTCCATGGTTCGTCCTGCATCACCTAAGTAGGAAGAGGTCCGAGAGCAGGGAGCAGTCGAATTGATCTTGCAAGTGTTCCGCCCAACAAGCCATACGGCACTCCTTATTGTGTATCAGCGCACCCGCGCTGTCCCAGTTTGTCTCACGGACGCGTGGTTTCCTGGGACCAGTGGTGCGGATCAGCTGGAAGAGCTTGTGGTAATTGCCTACTGCTCCTGCCTCCTCCATTTCTTGAGCGCTACTGGTTCACCAGGCTTCCTTGTCAGCACGCAGGCTCCGCTTTAACTCGCGCCTAATAGCCCGTCTGGTCACATTGTTTCTACAGCCAGCCGGGAGGCGTCTTCTACATTCCAACAGGTTCACCGACCTCTCGGATATCCAGTGACTGGTGCGGTGACGATTGATAGTGCCACAAGCAGATGCTCCTGCGTCATGCATGGCGGCCGAGATCCTATTCCACTGAAGCTCAGTGTCATTAAGACAAGACAGCGAAAGTTCGGTACGCAGTGCTTCTTGATAGACTTGCCTGACCGAGGACTGAGACAATTTCTCAGTTGCCAATCGTAGGGGACGCTTGGTGCGCCTCCTGGCAAAGTTCATGGAGAAACGACAGCGTACCAAGGCATGATCAGAGTCGACACAGGTATTCCAGTACGAGCGGTAATCCAGGATGGAACCACGTCATCTGTAACTTATGGCAATGTATTCAGTTTGGGTCCATCGCTGGCCAGCTACAGGAGGACGCCAAGTGGCACTTCGGCGCCCACTGTGTCTAAAAGCAGTGCTACTAAGAAACAACTGATGCTCCGCACACAGTTGCAGCAGACGCTCACCGTTGTCAGTCCGTTCGGAGTTAAGCCCACCTTAACCACCTAGCTGGGCTTCTGAAGAGCTCAGACGCCCTACTTGTGCGTTCATCCCCTGCAAGTACGATAGTATATGAACTAGTAGCACCGTAGTAGCGCGTTCAGTTCGTCATAGAATGTGTCCTTGACAGCATTAGAACTGCAGTCGGTGGGAGCATAAGCGGAAATCACAAACATTTTGCGTTTGGTACTACTTCGTGAATCAACCTTAACTGATGTCGTCAAACGGGCTGCACTTAAAAGGCTCTTCACCGGAATCCAATCAATCAGTGATGGCTCAGTCTTGGAGCTTAGAATGATACCTATACCAGCTTGACCTGTGAGTGCTGCATCGGCGTCTCCGGATGCGTCCAACCAATAACGAAGGGAGCAGGCCGGTTGCAGCTAATTCGACAACCCCGTTAGGGTCATTGATTCTAGTTTCAGATATACAACACACATCAATACCCAGTGTGTCGAAGGTGCGTGCGAGTGCATCCTGTTGGCCTGTTTGTCTCAGAGTGTGAACTTGAACGTCCCCATGGAAACGGGATAGCATGGTCTTATAAGGGACTTTTGCCGATAGGTGTTTGATAGGTGTGGTGGGATGGTGGCTGCAGATGCTTCGGCTCCAGTGGCATTTCGGTTGCTGTCAATTAAGCTGGGAATTATAGAAGGAACGTTAGTAATGGGGGTCGGGATGAGAGTAAGAAGAAACAGGTGGAAAAGAAAGAAGGGAGGCGCCGGCAGTAGCATATTTTCGATTATCCGCTCTGCTGTATGCAGCAGATAAGGCAACCCTTGATAATCTGCGCGACGGCCGAAACAGGATGATTTTTATGTTTGAAGAAAATGTCATGGTTGTATGTGGGTTGAGATACTGCCAGGGCGCCCAGACCTAGACAGGAGGACGATTGGAGTCCTCATCCAAAACCCTTGGCTCAAAAGCCTGTCCGCAATGCAGCGGGGAGGTGGCAATGATTTAGTTTCACAGAAATGGACACCATCACATTTCAAACCCCCAACCTGGAGGACCAGGAGACTGAGTTTGTCTGATCTCTCACCATTGACCAACCTGGTAGGAGTAGCTCTCAAGGTGCCCGGAGGCATCACCCAGTATAGCGCAATGGGTGAATGAGGTACGCAAACCGTCGCACCACGTTAAGGTCCAGTTTCGTTGCGACGGTTTTAAACAGCGAGACACTCCGGGAGTGGGACACCTTTCTATGTAATTGATTTTGGTCTACCGGGCGTCCGTCCATACTTCGACCGGTCAAACGCTGCATTTTAAAATCACCGGGCGCGAGCTGCGATTACCATCGGCACCCTGCTACCAACGTTGCACCACAAGACTTTGATTGCCTCGGATCGTATACTCAGCATGCTGGCTAACATGCTACGTGCGCATCGGGTAGCAAACGAACACCTACAAACCTCACAGTGCCACCAGAAAGCCTACTTCGATCGCAAGGCCATCGGAAGCCAGCTCAAACCTGGGGATGCTGTACGGCTCAGAAGGATGGTAACACCATCGGGTGTCCTGGCGAAGTTGAACCGTACTTGGAAAGGACGGTAGGTCGTAGAGAACGTGCTATCGTACATAATTAATCGGATCACGAAGCCTGGTGTACCCGGGTCATCGACCGTGGTACATTTCAATCGACTGAAGCCGGCCAAAGGCGTGGCAGTTGCTGAGGGCAGCTCCCGTTAAAAGGGGACATTGTAACGAATATACAGGCATTCGTACTATGCGCCAAGAGTAATTATTACCGTTTCCCTCACTGAACGAGCGGCGAGGATGGAATACTCAATTCAGGACCAACAGCCATGGGATATCGGAGAACATACGGAGGCGCGATGATGTTTAAACAATACCACATTTTCCGGTCCCCACTGTACCTTGTAATTTCACTCTTCCACTGCCGTGCATCTCCCTCGCTGCCTGCTCGTCAGTCAGCGACCAATACATCTTCCTATTAACTCCACTAGTTATTAGGTGGTTGGGATAATTTCACCCAGCCGCCTATGGAGTATTTGTTTTGGTTTCCAGCTCTACGGGTCTCTTAAGACCTCCTCTAAAGCGTTGGACGCGGAGCCCCTCAGAGTCTTCAACCGGACACACACTAAACAAGGTACCCATCCAGTGCCAGAGATTTTCTTCAAGCAACAGCTCTAATACAGAATGACAGCCGCAAAGTAATCCGTATAAATGATGAGTTTTTGGAGTAGTTGGTACGCCATTTGGTTCATTTACGCCGTAACGTGTCTCAGGTGCTGTCATGCGAAAGGGTTTTTCTGGTGACAGTGAATATATCATCACGGACAAAATGCGAAGATGGATTCAGCGGGTCGCTGAAAGATACACTAATCAACCACTGCATCAAGCGCCGTTGCATGACGATTAACTGCATCAGTACTAACTGTCTTGAAAGAGAGTTCCCATACTTCTAGAAGAAAGTGTCAACGGATCTAAGCAAAAAGCTGGGAGCGTTACTTTTATATCTGCACCCTGCATTATTGAGCAGAAGTACACACGTTACAAAAGCGTTTCTGAGTAAAAGTCCACCGATATGAGTAAGTTTTAAGTGTTCTTCTGTGTGTCCGATTTCCGTACGATATCGGAATGAAACCGGTGTGCGGGGAAAGAAGGCTGCACAGTATGAGAACATTGTCACCAGGGTGCTGAGGGAATGACCAGAATGATGTATATACACTAAACAAAATTATTTCCGAGGACATTGTAAGTTGTTAGTTTTCACGAGTGTCCGATATCGGAATGCAATCGGGGTGTGGGCAACGAATGCGTTAATGTGGGACAAAAACGGTAATTCAGATGCCAAATCTCTGCCTATCTTTCCGCATCAGAAGACTTCATGATTATATAACGGGACGTCCCGTACGGATGGATCATCGGCCATACAGAATTACTATCCAAAAGAATGACATTTTCGGGTACAAGGAAAGGGCTGCCCAGGTTTCTACCACAACAAACTGTGCGTGAAGCATCGATAAGGGACAGCAATCGATAGGTATAGGGAATGGGAAAAGGTGTAAACAATATGGGGAAACGCGGTCCACATTTTGCTGGCCATCCGTTTTCCGTCCGAAATTTGGCCCATCATCGTTCTCTTCGGACGGCCAACGGATTGAAATCGGACGGAAATCGGTCACTCAGCGGACTCTCGTGCTATGAGGAGTAGCGAAAAAGACTACACAAAATGGCTAATAGAAAGCTCAGTCAACGATATAAACAGTTAATCCAAAGTTCCTTTAATGCCAATTGTCCGAAATTAGCAGTAAGCCTCGACAAGAAAGGCAACCCGAGTCAGTTACGATTCCGTTCACCAAACAGCGAGCAACAACGCCGGACAACCACGATGTACACACGCGCAGCGAGCCGGAGAGAGAAGACGTAAGGAAATTATAAGAATGTAATGAGCGCGTTAAGTAAAACAATACAATATCTCAGAATATGCTTTAAACCAACTGGAATCTCAAGTTTGAATACAAATTGGTTTTTGTAGGTTTTTATTGTGGCAACTTTTCGCGCTTGACGCAAGAGCTTCTTCATGCCAGGTGAATCGGTACACAATTGGCTTAGCTTTTTATCCCATAAAATTTGAAAGATAAAACAGGAAGTACAATTGAAAATGTGGAAGTTAACAAGCGCTACAAACTCCGATCACGCATTGGTTCGCGCTAGGGTTTGCGTAATTTAGCATGTAACCCAGGCGTACGCACCACCGACCAAACGTTAAAAATCTACAAAATCCTACGACGTTTGCAAAGTACCAGGATGTCACTATCGCAATTCAGTACGTACACGCGCAGGAACGCCTCTGCTGCTATCAATATAAAAGGTCTCGTTCGCAGTTCTTGTATTCTGCCTTGTTGGGGTTGGGGCTATCGAGTGAAAGCAGAATTTTGTGGGTCTACCGTGTCTGCGTATGTTAATACTGAATTACGATAGCGGCCGTTGAATCATCGCATCCTGATGAGTATCGAATACATAAAAAACGACTGTAAATTGGTGGATGTTTTGTTGACGTCTATTGGTTCATTGGTGTGTAGAGAGCCGGAGGGGAGACCCTTGTCAGCTCCGTCAATTCCAACTCAGTGAAGGGTTGATGCAACTGGCTGTGATGCGACATTCGTCTGGGGATCGTCGCCGTTGAAGTAGGAGCAGCAGGACGCTTCTGTACTCATCAAGTGGCAGTCTCAGCCGTTTGAAACTTGCCTCTGTCGGTGCAGCAGCTATGATCTCCGGCAAGCTGTTCCAATTATTCCCTAAACGAGTTGATAGATCATGCTCTGGAGGGGCGTGAAATATTTTGCTCTTGTACGATTTCCACTTGTGGTGCCATGTCAAGCTCTCCATGATGAGCCGAAAGTATGTGTACCTCCCCCCCCCCCAGGTTCTCCTTTTAGGATCCGTCGGTTGTAGATAGAATCGCCACGGCGCCGATGATAATCCATAGGGTATAAGTTCAGCTTTCGGAGTCGAAGAGGGTAAGCAAGATCTCGAAGTTTCAGGACAGATTTCGAGCCACGCATCTGAACCCTTTCTAGCAAGTGGCATTCAGATTTCAAAAGAGGGTAGAAAACTGGAAGCCCATACTCCAATATTGGACGAACACGTAATGTGAATGAAATTCTGAAAATTGTCCGAGTGATACAGGAGAACGACCTGCGTAAAGCACCCAGCATCCCGTTTGCGGTCTCAACCTTACTCAGGGTGTCTTAGGACGTTTGAAGGTTGTGACATGTTACATGTCATAACATAACCCCCAGATCGTTCTCGTGTGTGACATCCTTGAGAATATATCCACCAATGCGGTATGCACCGACCGAATCCAGGTTACCAATCGGGACAGCTGCACACTTGTCGCGGTTTACGGGTAGTTGCCTCTTGATGGGTGTAATATGCAGAAAGCACGAAAGTCAGGACTCTTCGGTATCCAACAGGTCGCAATAGACCTGCGGAATAGAAAAGAAGTAAGACCACATAGATGGCTGGATAGCATTATCACAACCACCTAGTAAGAACGATACGGGAATTGGTCGGAAATGTGTTTCAACATCCAAGAACAACGCAAAAATAACAGCGAGGAGTGAACCCGATGTACATGTGTAACGTCACGTCAACCGGGATAGCAAGTATAGTACAAACAAGGCTGTGTTAGAGGAAATTTCTCCATTAATTTCTTGGGGTGCTTCCTTCATATATTCGACCGCAGCGGACGATCCTGCGAAGGAAAGAAACGGTACGTTTGTCTGGCGCGCAATACAAGCGCATATGAATATGCTACAATATCCCCCCCCCACTTAATTGACGTTGTGCTCAGTGCCCACAATCATGCCCGCTGGCTTTAACCGGTTGAAATGAACGACTGTGGAGGATCCCGGTGCTCCTGGTTTCATGATACGATAAGTCAAGTGTAACAGTACAATTTCTACGACGTACGATCCCTCACAGTTACGATGCAATTTCCCCGGGATGCCCGTCGGTGTTACGACGCTATAAGCCACTATAAAACAAACTGTATTACCGGGTTGGTAAGGCTTTCTGAGAGCCTTGATGTCGAAGTAAACTTTCTGGTAGCCTTGTGAGCTCTGCAAATGTGTTTGCGTAAAGTGATGCGCGCAGTAGGCTTGACTGCATCCGGAGTATGTGGTCAAATGCTACCAGAGAATCGTGGTGTAATGTCGGTAGTGGTGCGCCTGAGGGTAGTCACAGCTCTAGCCCAGTCATCATGAGATGAGGCGTTTGGCAAGCAGCTAAATGGACAGATGCTCGTTAGGAAAGCAAGCGTTTCAGCAGAAATGTATCCCATTCGCTTGGATGGTAAGCAGTAGTCCGGGCCTTCTGGATGCCAAAAAGGTGGCACAGCTCGCCAATGAGTATGTTATCAAAGTTTAATCCACGATCAGAGTGCAACTGGCATGGTGATCCCCAATGTGCTACCCAATCACCGAGGAATGTTGGAACCACACTCCATGCTTCTATGTTATGTAGTGGAACCGCTTCACACCACTTGGTGGAATAGTCTACAATTACCAAAATATAACGATGTTCTCTTGCGGTTTCTGGTAGCGGTACCACAATGTCGATGCCAACTAGGTCGTCTGGGAACGCAGCCGTCATTGGTTGTAGAGACCCACGACCGGTTGGTGTAGGGAATTTTGCTTCGTGCACAATCGCCGCAAGATTGGCGCCGTGTGGTCGCCAGAAACGGCGGCGGATAGTCGCATCCATCTTGTTTTGTCGCCCATGTCCTAATTCGTCGCAGATTCTTAGCATCACTTCCTGAGTTACGGCTCTTGGGACAACAATTCTCCATAAGTAGATGAGAACATTTCGGAAACACATGATCCCATCCGTCACGTGTAAATGGGGCCAAAGCGACCATAAGCATTTCGTCTCCCAGCTGATACCGGCCAGTTCTTGATGCGCTGACTTGTCATTGTTTTGTGCGACGCGGTCGTACAGGAGGCTCAACTCTATGTCAGCTGACTATAAACTTGTCCACTCCGCGAGGATAATTGCGGACATACAAACGCTTTTGCATGATGGACATGGTCCATGGTTCCTAATAGACCTCCGAGATAAGGCGCCAGCGTTTGCATGCTGTGCCCGGGCGGTGTTGACATTCGAAGTCATACTTCTGTAATTGCTCCCGCCACCTGGCAATTTGTCCTTCAGGATCACGGTTCTGAATCGACATCAAGGACTGGTAGTCGATGCGCATGAGGGAACTGCGACCTAGCAGGTAGTGGCAAAACTGCTTGATAAAGTTCCCGAGGGCGAGCATCTCTGCAAATTGTGCAGTAGTTACGCTCTTTTTGAGGCTCGCTTACATTTGCAATGACTGGTTCGGTTCCGCCTAGCATGCGCTGTGACAGCAAGGATCCGATACCTGTGCCGCTAGCATCTGTGTCCAAGATGAAAGTGCCAGATGACGACAAGGTAACAGGGTAACTTAACACCGGTGCTTCGCAAAAGGCAGTCCAAAGTTTCACAAACGACCTTTGCTGAGCTGTTTGCTAAATGAGCAGTTTATCCGCTTTTAAAAGCTCATCTAGCGGACAGGCAATGGTCACGAGGTTGGGGACGAAACGCCGATACTAAGAAGCAAGCCCGAAAAAACTGCGTACTTCGTCAACACTCTCTGGGATGGGCCATGAGCGGGCGCGCTGGACCTTCTCCGGGTCACAACTAACACCATCTTCGGATACAAGGAGGATTAGATAGGTCACTTGTTTATTTTTTTCAATGGCATTCCGAGGGTAATATTGTTAATCCCAGCTGCATTAGCCGATCTAGAACAAGTCGGGCTTTAATTGTGTTCTTCCTCTAATCTATCATAATTGATGATAACAACCAGATGGGAGGAAGAATGCCGATTTGTATCGGTCGTCGGGATAAAGCTCAACCTGCCAGTTGTCTGACGTCAAGTCCAAAGATGCTGAACCAGCGCAAACCGGCGAGCAGGTTCATAGTGTCGTCCATCCGCGGCAATGGGAACGAATCTTTTCGCGTGACAGCGTTTAGTTTTCTGTAGTTGACACAGCCGCAGTCCACCGCTTTTCTTTTTCACTAAAACGATGAGGGAAGCCCAAGTTGATGTAGACAGTCGAGTGACGTTACGCTCCAACACATCTTCGATGATGTGCCCTAATTCTTCTGGAAAGGAATAGGTACATGTCTTACAGATTGACGGAGCGGCTGCGCGTTGTCTGGGTCAGTGTGATGTTGGTCAAAAGTATATCGCCCTAAGTCGTCGTCTGACCACACAAAGGCGTGCTAGTAAATGTCTAAAATGTTGGCTAAATTGTTGCGGGCCAGCGTCGGAACTACCGCAAGAGTCTCTTCGAGGAAATTAGTTACAGACTTACCTTTTACCCCACAAGGCAACAAGAGGTAGGTTGCCGTGCCGTCGAGAGGTCGACTGGATAGGTCTATTTTAGCGTTAAACCGAGAGTTTACTTTAAATATGACGTCGCAAGGATGCTTGTCAATAACAAAACAAGGGCGGGAAGTCGAAACTCTCTCTAACTCAATCACAGCCTCGACCCAAGCTCAAGGTTTTATGGTGTCCCCGTTTGCTGCGACAAGGTTGACCGAAATGTCTTTGTGTAGCACCGCGTCTTTCGGGACGACACGCCTATGGACTAACGAACAAGTTACCCCAGTGTCAACCAACATTTTAGACCGTGTAGTTCACATTATTCCAAATATGAGAGGTGACTTTGCAACATGCATCAGGGAAACTGGAGGTACGGTAAACGAACAAGACTGGGAATTACCCCGTCGGTTGTGTCCGCACGTACACGCGACCTTTCCGATTATCTGACAGTAGGTGCAGTCTTTCGTCGGTGGTGGGATATCCCGGGAGTTCAGCGGTAAAATCTTCTTGGTACAGCACGCTGTGGACTGTCGATTGGCGCAGGACTTTCCGGTAGAGGGTGTTCTCAATGCTGCGAGGACGTCCGCTTTCTAGCTGAGGCTGCTGTTGATCGCGGGTCAGGAGTTGGCGAACCTGTTCCTTGCGACTCACTATTTGCAGCGCCTCCTCCAATCCCGTCGTTCTTCCTGCAAACTCTCGCATTGAATCAGGGTCGGTTGTACTTAGAAGAACCTGCCTGAAAACCAAGAGCACTTGGGATGCCTTGTCAAGTGAAGGGAACCCGGCTTCCGCGAGTCGAAGCAACGCTCCGATGCAGATGGAGAGGTTCGTTTTTTCTTGGGTGCACCGGTGAAAATACCGGGCGTACGCTCATTTGTGGCGAAATGGCGCGAGAGTAGCCTTTAACTGGGCGAACGTGACGTCGTCAATCACGCTGCCAACTATATCCCTGGCCCGAGTCTCCGAACCAAGAATGCTGGGGGTGCAGGCAGTTTTTCATGCTCAGGGAATCGGCCTACGTACCGGCAAGCCTGACGTTCCCAGTGCTCGCAATCGATCCCAGCGTAGTATCTCTACAGAGTAGGGGTAGGCGCAGTTGGTATTCTCAACTGGCCAAACTATTCTGAGAGAGCATTAAGAAAACACTCAGACGTCAGGGGCACAACAGGTGGTTCGGAAACACTTGGAGATTTGTGCCCTTCAGTACAGCATATCCTGCTTCTCTTAGACATTGCAGAGCAGAAAGACAGAAAGGAAAAAATTCAGCGGATGATTAGGCAGAAATCTCGAGAGGCACAAAGCGCGAGTCCGGACTTTTCGGTATCCAACAGGTCGCAATAAACCTGCGCAGATGGAAAGAGAAATAAGATCACATAGATGGCTAGATAGCTTTGTCCCAACCCCCTAGTAAGAACGGCACGGGAATTGGTATGAAGTGTATTTCAACGCCCGAGGGCAACGGAAGGTAACAGCAAGGAACAGACGAAAAAGCAAGGAGCAAGCCCGGTGTGTATGTGTGAAAGGTCATGTGGGAGTGGAAGGACAGTTAAATCCCTTGAGCGTTTCTTCTTGAACGGATCAGCAATCATCATCAGCAGCAGCAGCAACAACAGCAATACATCGGCCATTTGAACTGATGCTTCGCTGTTATACAACCATCATGAGCTATGAAATAAAGAATTATATATATATGCATATATATATATATATATATATATATACTTGCCCAATAAATATTTGGCAGTGCCACAACACATGAGTAACAATAACGAAGGTGACAAAGTGAGAAGGAGGAATGGAATCAGAGTTCCATGTGTTGTGTGGGCATTGAGCTTCCCGGTAGCCCAAACCGAGGAAGAGGGTTGACTTAAGGGACGCCACTCCGAGCCTTTGGTCTAAAGACCTGACCCACAAGGCAGCGGGGTAATTCACGAAGACCGTTGATGGCCAAGTAGCTCATTCGCCTTCTTTGTGTTCGGAAGCAGTCCACAGAGAAGCTGGTGGCCAGCGAGGTTGTTCATCCGCCCTCCGTTAGATACTCACCTCCAGTTACAGGAGTGAGTGGTCAGTGACACTATGGCCGATCATATTGGCTTTGACACAGCGCCGTACGAGCACTTGTGGTATTTAGTGGAGAACCAGGCAACCAGCTCCCCACGCGCTGAGACGCCGCCGTTGAGTGTGCGCGACTGCTTCTTCATCTCGCATACAAACCAAACGAGATCTAGTCGCAGTTACCTGCACAAGGAAGGCATTCCCCGATCCGCAACCTCGGGACGCGCCCGATAGCGTACAGCTCCGCCACGGGAATAAAGAATAAAAGGAGAGAAGGGGGACTTACTTGAAAACCTTAATGTTCTAAGCAAACATTCAGAGTCAAGGAGCCTACACCTTGTGTCAACAACATACCGTCACAAACAGCTGACTATCGTGTAA
This sequence comes from Dicrocoelium dendriticum, assembly GCA_944474145.2. Lineage (NCBI taxonomy): Eukaryota > Metazoa > Platyhelminthes > Trematoda > Plagiorchiida > Dicrocoeliidae > Dicrocoelium > Dicrocoelium dendriticum. The sequence goes on along the minus strand of OX104063.1, from coordinate 160,753,947 downwards.
AGATAAGGCGGCATCGGCGAGACAGCTTCCTTGCGGCCTTCACTGCCCCGCGTCATAATCAGCCATTACCCCGAAGATAACGCAGTGCCAAATACACTTTAAACAGGCAATCCGATTAGGAGACGGCAGCAGACGCGCCACTGGTGTCGGTTGCGAGTCATGTCCTGTAAAGTCTCGAGCCAAGCACAAGGCGAGTCACGTGGACTCCAACCCGGAAGACGAGACGGACCAACGGCACCTAGTTTGCTCGTCAGTGCCTTCATTTCCCACTGCCAAGTCAACTTCTGTCCACCTCGAGTCTTGTGCCAACCTACACCTAACAGACTAAATGAGGCCCTTCTAGGTAAGCGGTGACCAGGCATACGTAGCACGTGCCCGAGCCAACGCAACTTATCCATTGCTATATGTTGTTCTAGGGAGCAACCATGATTATCACTACCTAGTACTCGTCTACGCACATCTTCGTTGCGGACACGCTGGTGCCATCCGACACTAACAATGCTTCGCAGACATCGATGATCAAAAACTTGAAGGCGTCTCAGATCTTCAGACCGAAGGGGCCAAGTCTCACCACCAAAGAGCAGAACGAGCCTCACAGTGGCCTTGTATACACGGCCTTTCAGACGAAGGGAAATTCCCTTCTGTCGCCAAAGATGCCGCACGTTCAAGAAGGCAGCTCTGGCCTTTGCAATGCGTGAAATGACTTCAGTTTCTATGCGCCCATCGTTGCTGATGCAGCTGCCAAGATAAGTGAATTGATCAACCACCTCGAGTTCCTCGTTAGCAAGCGTCAAGTGGTCGTCAAGTGGCTGGTGGTCCTGCAGCTACACTTCGTGCTTTGAAGGTGTGAAGTGCATACCAGATAACAAGACCACTCTAAACTGGCTATTCATGGTTGATTGTACCGCCGCAACCTCGTCGAAAAGCAAGACGATACCGTCCACATAATCAAGATCAACTAACCTTTCAGCAGGTAGCAATTCAACGCCTAGGATGTGAAATTCTGCAACGGAACATCCCATGATAGAATCCACGATGAAAGTGCACAAAAATGGGGAAATCGGACAATCCTAACGAACACCACTTGTGTTCGGAAAGCTATCCGATAGGCCATCGTAGACCGTAACGCGGCTTGTAGTGTTCGAATATAGAGTATGAAGCATGTTTACATATTTCGTGAGAACACCTTTCCGTGCAAGTATTCTAAACAGAACCGATCAATCGGCACTCTTGAAATCGAGGGAAACAGCTATTGTCGGTCTGCGATATGCGCGGCCCTGCTCTACCACCTGCCGCAGTGAATATATGGGCGGAAACCTGCGTGTTCTTCCCTAATCCGAGATTTCCGTTCCACGGTGAAGCGACGCACGAGAATCGAGACCAGTAATTTTGTCACAACTGGCGTTAGGCTAATACCCCGTTCGAATAGGGAGGTCAGTGCTTTGCAGAGAACCTAACCTCCATCCTTAAATATTGTAGGTGGGACGGAATCCGGGCCAGCGGCACGAAAACGATTGAGGGTTGTGACCGCGTTTCGGACCTCGGCCTCCGACGGAGGCTCTAAACTAACCGTCCATGGCCCGTCCTGTATCACCTGAGTAGGAAGAGGTCCGAGAGCAGGGAGCAGTCGAATTGATCTTGCAAGTGTTCCGCCCAATGAGCCATACGGCGCTCCTTATTGTGTATCAGCGCACCCGCGCTGTCCCAGTTTGTCTCACGGACGCGTGGTTTCCTGGGACCAGTGGTGCGGATCAGCTGGAAGAGCTTGCGGTAATTGCCTACTGCTCCTGCCTCCTCCATTTCTTGAGCGCTACTGGTTCACCAGGCTTCCTTGTCAGCACGCAGGCTCCGCTTTAACTCGCGCCTAATAGCCCGTCTGGTCACATTGTTTCTACAGCCAGCCGGGAGGTGTCTTCTACATTCCAACAGGTTCACCGACCTCTCGGATATCCAGTGACTGGTGCGGTGACGATTGATAGTGCCACAAGCAGACGCTCCTGCGTCATGCATGGCGGCCGAGATCCTATTCCACTGAAGCTCAGTGTCAGAACAAGACAGCGAAAGTTCGGTACGCAGTGCTTCTTGATAGACTTGCCTGACCGAGGACTAAGACAACTTCAGTTGCCAATCGTAGGGGACGCTTGGTGCGCCTCCTGGCAAAGTTCATGGAGAAACGACAGCGTACCAAGGGATGATCAGAGTCGACACAGGTATTCCAGTACGAGCGACAATCCAGGATGGAACCACGTCATCTGTAACTTATGGCAATGTGATCAATTTGGGTCTATCGCTGGCCAGCTACAGGAGGACGCCAAGTGGCACTTCGGCGCCCATTGTGTCTAAAAGCAGTGCTACTAAGAAACAACTGATGCTCCGCACACAGTTGCAGCAGACGCCCACCGTTATCAGTCCGTTCGGAGTTAAGCCCACCTTTACCACCTAGCTGGGCTTCTGACGGACCGGGATTCTAACCAAAGTGGTTTGCTGATAATTTGGTGAGGGTGGTTTGGTACGCCATGCTACATGTGGACTATGTTGCTTATTGATGTTGTGTGATGTATAGTGAAGAGTTTCAGGAGCATTTATGGTACGTGGTAATATTACAGTTTGTAGATTTTAACACTGTTGTTGTTCAAGTAGCTAACGAAGTGCACTTATGAGCCGCGGCGCGTCGTTGGAAGCTGCCATCATGGTGGACGATCTTCCTTCGTTTAATCGTTTGGTGAAATTATACATTCGCGAACATTTGCGGACATGGAACAGGATGTGAAGAAATTTCAGCAGGCTACTGCGACGGCCTTTTTTAAGCGGTCAGTGGTTACTCGAACTCGGTACAAAATTTACTTAACTTAGCTTTACCTCCCTATAAATATACTAAGTGCATTCCATTTTATTATGGAAACTTCTTTAATTATTTCTTAACGCTCGCCCTTGCCAAATTGAGACTTGCTGTTCCATTTAACCTCGGCCCGTAACAAAAATTCCGCCCTTGGTTAGAGCCCAGCTCCCGGCTTCTGAAGAGCTCAGACGCCCTACTTGTGCGTTCATCCCCTGCAAGTACGATAGTATATGAACTAGTAGCACCGTAGTAGCGCGTTCAGTTCGTCATAGAATGTGTCCTTGACAGCATTAGAACTGCAGTCGGTGGGAGCATAAGCGGAAATCACAAACAGCGTTTTGTACTACTTCGTGAATCAACCTTAACTGATGTCGTCAAACGGGCTGCACATAAAAGGCTCTTCACCGGAATCCAATCAATCAGTGATGGCTCAGTCTTGGAGCTTAGAATGATACCTATACCAGCTTGACCTGTGAGGTGCTGCATCGGCGTCTCCGGATGCGTCCAACCAATAACGAAGGGAGCAGGCCGGTTGCAGCTAATTCGACAACCCCGTTAGGGTCATTGATTCTAGTTTCAGACACACAACAAACATCAATACCCAGTGTGTCGAAGGTGCGTGCGAGTGCATCCTGTTGACCTGTTTGTCTCATAGTGTGAACTTTAACGTCCCCATGGAAACGGGACGGCATGGGCTTATAAGGGAGTTTTGCCGATAGGCATCCGATAGGTGCTGTGCGATGGTGGCTGCAGATGCTTCGGCTCCAGTGGCATTTCGGTTTCTGTCAATTAAGCTGGGAATTATAGAAGGAAGGTTAGTAATGGGGCTCGGGATGGAAGTAAGAAAAACAGGTGGAAAAGAAAGAAGTGAGGCGCCGGCAGTAGCATGTTTTCCATTATCCGCTCTGCTGTATGCAGCAGATAAGGCGACCCTCGATAATCTGCGTGACGGTCGATGCAGGATGAAATTCATTTTTGAGAAAGGTCATGGCTGTATGTGGGCTGAGATACTGCCAAGGCGCCCAGACTTAGACAGGAGGACGACTAGGGTCTTCATCCAATGCCTTTGGCTCAAAAGCCTGTCCGCAATGCAGCGGGGAGGTGGCAATGATTTAGTTTTACAGAAATGGACGCCATTACATTTCAAACCCTAAACCTGGAACAGGAGACTGAGTTTGTCTGACCTCACTATTGACCAACCTGATAGAAGCAGCCCTCAAGGTGCCCGGAGGCACCACGCAGTGGAGCTCAATGGGTCAAGGAGGTATGCGAACCGTCGCACCACGTTAAGATCCGGTCTCGTTGAGCGGATCGTTGATCCAAGAAATGATAATCATAATGCAGTTCACGGGTTTCACGGGTTTGCGCAGAACGAGTAAGCGTAGCTTTTCTGTGGTTCTGCCTCGGGATCTTACTGCAAGGTCCTGATCTCGTCGGTAGGTACCAGATGTTGTGGGTCTCGACGCAGTAGTGGTGTTCAGCACAAGTATTCAGCGAGTTGACTGTGGGAACGTGGATACCTGGAACAAGAGAGTGGGGTAGGTAAATTCGGCAAAGTTGGATAGAAGCAAAATGACAGAAGCGCCGAGTGTTAGCTTGGCAAATGGCCAGATCTTAGCAACGTGGAAGACCAGCGAGGTAAGAGCCAAGCGTCTAGGCGCTGTTTGAAGGCCTCTGTATTGGGCGCTGAGACAACAACTTCAGGGAGGGCGTTCCAAGCGAAGGCATCAGGTTAGTCAGATTTCCTGGTAGAATCGCTTGACCCCCCTTTTCTCTTGCCAATCATATAAATGATGTACTGATTTGCAACAAGGATTCACTAAGGCGGCCCTGCCTTAAACCTACCTGAGCCGAGGGACAACCGCCTGGACATGGACAGTCAAGCAGAAAACACAACGTTACTTCTATTCTCCCAACACGTACAAGTATATAGCTCCAATCCCATGACCGTACAACACCCTCAGCAGTATAGCTAAGCTCAACCATCTACTGTGGATCCTGACTAAGCCACTTTGCCAGCCAACGAAATATACTGGATGCAGCTTGGCTGCGGATATCTGTGAGATAAATCGGTCATTAATCAGCCTTGCCAGTTACACGTGGCACAAATTACTTTTGATGACTGTGTTGCAGGACGTGGTGGGCTTCCACCTGGAAACATTCACCCTATAGAAGCCCGAAATATATGCTTAACAACTATGCAAGTGGCTTGACTTGTCACCGGACAAAGTCACTGTCCTTTGCATCACACCGGCAAGCCTCCCTATTTCACATACCACTAATGCTGCTGTATAAGCTCACTCATGTTTACATACCGGCGTTAAACACATTTGATCCCACCGTAGCACCTCAGCATTAGTTTGCTACTTGCACTTGTACTTTACCTTTTTATCTTCTTGCATGTAAGCTCTCCTGAACTTTGCGAAAAGTAATTACTTGCACAATTTTGGTTATGCCGGATTTGGGTTGCCAGAAAACCTTCAAGGATAATACTTTACATTTTTTATTTTTATTTTAATGCATTGGCACCTAAAAACGTGAAGGAGTTTTTGCGGTTTCTTGGAGCGCACAAGCAATTCACCACGTATGGTCAACGGCAACCCAATTACAACCGCTTCATCAACTTTTACGGAAAACCAACCATGGAATTTGAACGGCCTTAACGAAAGTGTTTTTGATATCCGCCGGCTTTTGTGCATTACGATGCACGTACGCTCATTGTTATTTCTGGTGATGCCTCACAGTATGGTTGTGGAGCAGTAGTATCGCCCAAACTACCTGGTGTCTCTTATCGATATATTGTGTAAGATCCCTGAACCTTTACGGCAGCAGAAGTTACCTGCCCTCAGGTTAATCGAGTGGTAGCGGCGGTGCTTTTGATTTTAGTCGGTTTCGTCTGTACCTGCGATTGACCTTATGTGGTCGTGCAGCCCATAAACCTCTAGTTTCAATTTTGGCTATAAATAAGTTATATAGCGAATGGCCCCACCCAGGCTTCTCAGTTGGGTCTTGATACTTTGCATACACATAACAAAAGTCAATACGTCGCTGGCAAGCAAAATACTACTGTTGAGACCAATAGTCGGCTTCCATTACTGGAAGTACCTTTGTATGAATTTGCTCCATAGGAGCTTCTGAAATTAAAGCAAAACCATAACGACTCTCCCTTTGCCTCGATAGGCACGCCGAGCAACCGATAGATTCCCTAAATCAGCATGCCTAAAGGGCTAAGTCTAGGTCAATTAACCAAATTACGATCTAGGTGCTCATGCCCTTACGTAATCGTTTGACTAAACTCAGTCACTATGATGGTTGTGTACTGTGTGGAGCCCAGATTTTAGTTACCAAACAGCTGCGATCAATTTTCTCGGATGAACTGCCTGATGCACGTAGAAATTTTTTCTCCTTCGATGGTGTGACTACCTTGTTAATGTATGCCGCCAGTTCCAAGCGAATTGTTGCCCACGTCCTGTATACAGCTAACTTAGTCAACACACTGTTTAAACCGCGTATGAATATTGCAAAATGCGGTCTTCCGGAAACACTATTGTCAGATAACTGAACAGCATCCACCGGTGCCCAAGTTCCTGCCTTCCGTAACTGAAATAGTTTCCGACACGTAACTTCTGTGGCTTAACATCCGTCCTAAAACGGTTCGGCTGAGAAAGTTGTGCAGACAGTAAAACTGCCACTGAAGCAAGCAGCATCCTTACAGTGTGGGTAGACGTTGCTCTTTTAGCAAAACATGTCAGATGAAACCGCCGGTCGATGCCCGTGGAATTAACGTTCTGCCGTCGGTTGTGTACACGGATGCCTTGGTTCTAGGCTAGCAGAAAACGGTAAGATACAAATCATAGCTCTGACAACTGCTGCGGAATTAGGCTAGTAGAAGAGTTTGATCCCAGATATGACCTTTTCCCCACAGCTTCCTGTTGGCAGCCGGCCCTTGGTAAAGCTGCCAACGGACAACTAACTGAAGCAAAATTGGGATACATGGTTGTCAGCCTTTACTTATATTACGTGTGGCTACAGACGTCGACCTTGTCAACAGCCGAGCAGTTAGAAATCCCGACATTTGAGCTGTTATACTTACAAATGCCCGAGGCTGAACCACAAAAGCAAGTGCTTCTTTACCGGTCTACGCACAACCGCCGGCCCTTAAAACGATTCCAAGCTGGATAGTTAAACTCACAGATGAAACGAGTGATACACCTAGCCAGATGCTTCCTTCGGCCTGCGTTCTTTTGTGTGTACTACGGCTAATGGCCGCCTGCTGTAATTATTGATTAATAGTTTGGTTCTGTGTTCTGGTGACTTTGAGTGCCATACACTTCTTTTTGATGTACACTGGTAGCTGCGTTTGCTTGAACAAGCCGGTTACTACGCAACTGTTTGCTCTGAGTTCGTCTTGGCGTAAGAGAAACAGATGGCGTCTTTCTGAGCCTAGCAAAGTTGCGGTGGTCTCTGAGTAACTAAAATAAACACTCTGCAGGTTGCAGCTGAACATAAAGGAACTCTACGAGTGCTTGTAACAATTGACGCAACTGAAAGGAGACTTATGGCTGTAGGCCATCTCTAAGTTTTGCATGTCCTTAGGAATCTGGTCGTACTAACTATTGGATCATATGTACTACATGCTACAGGAATCCTCACTTACTGCCAGATTACACCAAGACCTGCCACAAATTGTGTTGGCCTTAGAATCCAATTCTACAGGAATTATAACAACCTTGGTACATTGCGCGGCCGACATAGTGTGAAACAAAGCAGATAATAACAGGTGGAGTACATTAAAATGATCGCAGTAAAAAAGCATAAACTTGAACAAGACCGCGGTAAAACAGAGAATAACCGGAATAATTTTCAGTGGGCGCCAGAAACATTGTGCCCAAAACCGATTTCATCAATCTACCATGTCCTTGTACAGAGGTAAGTTGACAGCAGTAGTTGTTGGAAAGCGGAGTGCGGGACGGCGCATTAAAAGTTTCGTTGCATAGGTAGGCATTCTATAGATACAACCTCGGTGTCTGTGCGGTTACTTTAAAGCATAGTATTTAGTTATCTTCGTCGCTATTCCTTTTCCGCTTCTGGTGCTAGATAATATGTTAAGCGACACAGCGTGGTTTCGCCATTTAGTGCAAGGCCCGCAAGTTGATTTTACCTCGGTGCAAGCGGATGTGAAATATTTTCAGCTTGCAGTAGCTAATTCAATTTGTTGTTGAAAGGTAGTGACTGCAGTTAAGCTGTCAATTGAATGCATGGTGGAGACCATTGCTGGTATAAAAGGGGGTTTCCAAGTCAGTGCTGCTTAACTATAAACCGGTTAATTGGACATGCATGGAGAAGCATATACCTAACCGGATCCATAGGTAATTGACCGAACGCTATCGACTTAAAGTAGAACGGTATCGCTTTCTTAACAAGTAGTCGTGTCCTGCTGATTTACTTTACCGTTTTAGATTTAGTTACAGGATGGCTTGAAACTGGAGTATTGGTAGGGGTGTGCTATTTGTGCATTAAAAAGCGCTTTGCCTCAGTGAATCATCCATTCCTAATTGATACGTTGGTATGGGTTTGAATTGCATGTACAAAACTTACCTTGGCTTTCGGAAAATACCTAAATGGAACAGAATTGATTGTCAAGGTTTGCGAAGCATGATTAAGCGTGGGTCTCGCCAACTGCCATATCCACAAGGTTTTGGTACTTGTCCAGTTATTATGTTTATAAACTACCAGGTTCCAATTCTTGAGGACTCCTGATATATCTTTGCGGAGGACTTACAGCCAGCCAATAGAGAAAATCGAGGAATGTCGCCTAAGGCCATCATCACTGTGGTGCTTTAATCGAGCTAATGGTACTTAGCCCTGGATCAGATTACATGTCAGCTATTGCCCGAATGTGATTGCGCCGTCATAGTGGAGCCTTCTGCAAGGTCTCTATTATTGCAGTGGTTTGAGAAAGCATGCGAGCTAGATGTTTGCATAGCGAATAGATATCAGCTTTCGGCATAATGTCTCTTTGCGACCAATAATGTGCGACAAGCGTTGTTTGCCTCAGAAGGTTGCTACGTAACAGTAAATCGGATGCATTCTTGTTGTTATTTAAAGCAGCGGTTCGAGCACAACTGGAGTACTGTGTTCAGGTTCGAGCACCGTATGTACGGTGTAAAGATAAATCACCGCATTTTGCTGTGTATAGCGGATTCAGAAACTTGCGACCAAGATGAAGGGAGGTCAACTAGGAAACTGGCACGAAAATCGTTCATCTGGCGGGACTATTTTTCTGGATCAGCACTGATTTAGTGCAAATTTGCTAGATATTTAAGATCGTTAAGGGCATCAGTGTTATCAATCCTACCCTTTTGTTTGCCTTAGGTACATCTTAGCACCGGCGAGGACATCGATTGACCCCAAATAACATTGGGCTCTTTGGGACAACAGCGCAAGTTTGTAAAGTATTAGTTAGGATCAGGAGTAAACTGCCTTATGTTTGAGTGGATTGGTAGAAGTTGAAAGACAGCAAGGGGGGCATAAATCAACGTTGCTCTGATATTTTACTACAAATGGTAGTGAACCTAAATAAAGTTCTACTTAAATCTACCAATACGTTACTTAAACGTGCACTAATGTTTTTGTTTTAATGCCGGCCCTTTGGTCCATTTTTACTTACATCCGGCTCAGCACCGTTTTAATAGGGGTGTCAGCACAGATTGAGCCATTGGATCAATTGAGCAAACCAAAGTCCAATTGGACGCGGTCGTAAAGGATTTGGTTACTGGACCCGGATTAGCCGAAATTCCTGTGGGGGATCCATCGTTTGGTTATTTGAAGCAAGGGAGGAACCTCGTCGACTCAGGAGGGTCATTAGTTATGGTTTGGAACGTACGACTTATTTCAAGGTTAGATTACCAAACTTGCTGTAATATTTGCCCATTTGACATTGATAAATAAACACTTTCCTTGTAAGACTGAGTTTCGCTACATCGTGTCAGCGAAGACAAAGGCGAACCCAACCGATGTCGCTCGGATGTAGTTTGGATCACCGGCGGCAACATTTATGATGGATGAAAGGAACCTAGCTAGTAATTGGAGTGTAGTAGGTGAAAATCGATGGTTTTCTGAAAATAGGAATAGTTGGACGCATGACCAGTAGCGTATCGCCTGGCCATGTGTCGGCCCGAAACCAGAGAGGACTCGCGCAGGATGAAACGCGCGTTGCAATACTACAAAGACGAAGCTCCCAGCAAGTTGGAGACGTCATTAAGAATTACAGTGAACTCGGTAAACGTCAGACAAACGTGACCTACCAGCGCTATCTTTTCGCCCAGTAGAAGCACACATAAAGCCGTCAATGCGTATATTTCTGATTTGAAGCTTTTGTACCCAACGTGCAATTTTGTAAATTCGTGGGTAACAGTCGCATATGTGACAACACACAATTTTCATACTAATAACACGACCCATCACAAAAGCAGTCGCACCAGTACAAACTTAAAAAACAACTGCAAACCAGCACTTCCACATACATGTACACACTCAGAGCTCCGACGTTCATGACTAACGCAACATTTTCCATTCGTTTCTCGGTTTTTTATTGTTAATCTTGCCATGATTAAGCCTAAGTAGACGAGTCTCGCGTTATCCGAGCATAAAGTGTTTACTTATTTAGTTTGTTATTTACATACGCACGCTAAAGTGGCACTCGCAACAAGGCAAGTTTTCCCTCCAGCAGTTCATCTATATCTGCAACGATGAGTTTTCTACCACATTATGTTGTCAACAACTGAAACTGCTAACTGCCGCAGCGCTGTGGGATCGGCGTTCTGCGAATTCTATGCCATTCGACACCCGAAATCCAGCCAACATTGTTCAACGTGGAAGCAAAATGCGACAAATCGGGAAAATGGAACCACTTTGCTTGTTGTTCCCAATCCACTAATGACAGTGCAGTCATGCGTGGCTAGCCACACGCAGATGCAAAACATTCAATTAGCAACTTGGCTCGGACAGTGTCCGTTGCACCCAGTTGAAGTAGCACTATGAGGCGGCAAAGAAAGTATAGCGTATGCGACGGTGCATCCAGAAAACGTATGAAAGCAAACAGCAAGCAAGCAAGTAACGTGGGTGCTGATTTCAGTGTTTGTTCAGACCAAGAGGGATTTGACCAATTGGCGCAATAAGAGGAAGGAGGAAACCATACACTTATTGATGGATACACATGCACGCACAATCGCAGTCAATTGAGACGACAAGGAATCCTGGCTGGGGGCGAGGCCGTTCTTCCACCTGGAGCTGCAACTATGCAGCTTGGAAGTGCGCAACCGGTTGGCGGTTGTGGGTTTATCTGCGCTGCGGCGTTTCGGTTTCAAGAGGTGAGTCATTCGCTTACATGTTTTCTAATACTGCGGGTAGCGCACGTGGTTTATAGGTTGTATCGGAGGTTGATGGCCTTGGACAAACTCGATCCATGTGCCGCCGCACGACTTTGCCGTACACGGTCTTTCCATCTATGGCCCGCCCGTTAGCTGCTTTCACAACGGCAGGTTGCCAACCGTCGTCTGTAGGCAAGCGTAGGTAGATTGGACCTGTTTCTTGTACAAACCTGTTCCTGCTGTGAGTACCAAAGCGTTCCAGCACCCGTCCTTGTTTTTCGCGAAGTGTAGCTGCCAGCGTTCTGTGCCGTAAGTCCAATCGAGTTTGCAAACGGCGGTCGAACTCCAGCTCGACAGGACTGCTTCTGGTGGTATCGTCCACCATATATCGGTAGACAAAAGGGCACGATCTAGACGCACGCATAATAGCGCACCTGTTTGTTTGAACAGCATGTTTTCACTGTTTGTACAGCCCTTTTAGTCAAACGGTTGAAGACGAAGGAGAAGGGGCTGTAATAACCTGTCTAATACAATTTAAGGTGAGGAGAGTGAAAAACCGTGCTGGTAAACTCAGGCCAGGTGTCTGACCCACGTGTTTCAGGAAGTCAAAAAGTAGCGCACGTAGTGCGTAGTTTAATGATTGTGAAATCTGAGGTCGCTGTAGACAGAAGGTGAGCATCACTTCATTTATATTGCGCATCAACTACCAGCAGAAGCAGTTGACTTCCGAATGGACGGAAAAGGTCTACATACACCTTTCCAGAGCGTCTCTGTCCCTGTCCATAGCTTCAGTGGTATGTGGAGACAGCGTTTTGAGCTTCTTGGCAGAGCATGCAACCTCCAACAGTCACTGCAAGGCCACCCTCCAATCCAGGCCACCATACATAGGAACGGGTCAGTGCCTCCATGTTAGCAACTCTTGGTTGTGCGTCGTAAACTCGTTCAGGCTCGGTGATCACACCTTTAGGGATCACAACCCGTTCAACCGACAACAAACATCCGTTCTGGAGGCTCAATTCAGTCACTCTATGGCGAAATGCTGTAAGTTCAGTAGGTGTGTTTTTGGGCCGTCCAACCTGAACGTACCGCATTACAAGCACAAATAACTGATCTCTATCTGTCTCTTGACGTACATCTGTGGAGGTGATCGGTGGCCCGTTAAAAAGCTTAATTAAATTCGCTTGCACTTGGGAAGTAAAGACTTCTGAAGGGACCTCAGAGTAATAGAAATTGACTGATAACGCCAGCGGCCTTATGCTGGTTGTGAGGAATATAATAAATCTGGTATGTGTACGTTGATAGCAAAGGGACCAGCGAATCAGTTCTGAGAGGTCAGGTGTTTTTTTCTTTTTCGCGCCCAAAATGCGAGCTAAAATGGTTAATGCTTAGTGTGACTCAGGCAATGTTGGCCGAGCAAGAACTGATGGAAACGGTTGATCCTGAAGATGACATCGTTATCCCCTCGAACGATTGGAGAGTAGTTTCTTTAGGCTGCGATTAAGATGCGTAAAACATATGCAACAGGTTGCTGTGAACAACCAGATAACGTATAAAGCAAAACCGCCTCAAAGCCGTATAGAGAAGCCGTACAAGTCAGCACAATAGGCTTCCGTGGATGGTAATCTACAAGTGCTTCAGATGACGCCAAGTTGGTCTTTATTGCGTTGAAAGCGTTATCATGAACAGGGTCCTATCTCCACGGCGTATTCATGCGCAAAAGCTGATGAAGTGGATGTAAGTGAGTTGTTGCTAGTGGTATGAACCTGGAGAACTATGCGACTGCTGCTAGAAAGCAGCGCAGTTCGTTTACCTCTTGCGCACTGGGCTTTAAGTTGTGCCCTGGTACAATTATACCAATTTCCAACCGTCGAGACAGCTCATTCTCGACCTTGTCCCGAGGAGCATAAGGTATCGGGAGCGCCTTCCAGTATCTCGAGCTTGCTTATGTGTTCAGTATCAATCGAACTGCGTGATTCTTCTGCAGGCCAGGCTTAGTTTGAGCAAAAATGGGTGCATAATTTTGCAAATTCCTAAATAGTTGTATGCAAGCTTCATCCGTGATGACGTTTGACATTAAACCCGAAATTCTTTTAATGCCGTCTTAACCAAGTATGGTTGAACTAGTCCCCCAGAAACGTAGCCATGTGTTTGTTCCATCGAATTACGGTAGGAGCTAGGTGCAACAAGGGTGCCGAACATTTACATCAACTGTGTGATGTATGCTCAAAGTTGTATTGTAGGAGAATCTAGTTTTGTTAGTTGCGACAGGGTAACGGGCCGTTTCAGCATAACTGTGGAACCCCGTGTCAATTTAAAAGTAAACAAGTTGTTTGTTTCGCTGGATAGAATCAACGAACGGTTTCTCTGTTGTTATGTTGAGTGTACAAACTTTTGTGGTGTTTATCTAATTCCGGTTTAAATCCTTAACAATGTGTTTCGCAGGTTTTGAACTGCCCCGCAAACCGACATTTCATTTGGTAAGGCAAACTTTCTGCATATATTCTCTTTTACCAAAAAACTTGCAAAATGAGTAAAGGTGTTGATAACCAGTTGGAACAGAATGTTGCTCGCTACAGTACTAACGACGGAATTCTCTGTGCTGTACGGATTCAGGCAAGGTATGATCACGCTTTGTTTGAGAGCCCATATGCTTACTGTGAAATTATCTGATTGGAAGAGAAAATCGCTGTTAGTTTCGGAACCAGATTAGCAAATTGTGAAACTATATCACAAGCTAGCCGAACAACCTCCTCGTGGTGCCAGCTGGGTGGTTCGGGTTTAACCCGTTCCAGCAAATAGTTCGGCGGCAGTATTCCAGGACGTGGTGGGTTTTCGGCTGGCAAGCGTTCTCCCTATAAAAAGCCACAAATGTCTGCTTATCAACACTGCGACGTGGCGGATGTGACTCGCCACACACTAAAGTCACTGGCCCGTGGATATCCGGAAATTGCTATCCAACCCACGACATCAATCGCTTATTCCCACATCCCTGACGATAACAACCAGTCAAAAATACTGCGGCACATTCAAAAACAACTTACATTGATAGACAATTACATACGTATATACACCCGTACAGTTACATACACTGTTATGCAAAACATGTGCTTTTTGTACATTTTTGATCACACTATGTTAGCTAAACATGATCAGGCCTGTAAAGGTGTGCCTCGCGTTGTCGAGAATAAAATTTTATTTATTTTTTTATTTACTAAAGGTTCTTTCGTCTTCGGACAAAAGGCGCTCGCGTGCTTTGTCGTCATGTACACCAACCAATGCTTGTAAAAACATTGCTTCCTCGATGTAATTTGCCCTGCTCTGGGGCTATGTGCAATCAAGAAGGGCAGTAGAGAGTCAAGCAATAACTTCCTTTACAGTTTCGCTGTTACAGCCTTATGGAGCTACATTTGTACCGGGCTGTGAACACTTGTATATTTTCTCCCCACAGTCCATCAAGTGAGTAGTGCACAGATTGTAAGTCATGTTATGTCTGGAGCTGCACCAGCAAAATGTCCCTGCTCTTCGTTCCGGAGGTGGTGACGCAGTAATTAACGTTTTGCTGCTCCATCAATCGCAGTCTTATTACCAAAAAGCCCAAGTAAATACATGTACTTAATGAAAGTAGTCTTCCGTTGCGGCCATTGACGCCTCGTAAGAGTTTCTTCTTTAGCATTCCAAAGCGTCTGACGTCAAGTTTTTGGTTGCCATAAGCTACCTAAATAACAGTGGCAAGTTTGCTACACACAGATGAAGCAGAAAAATAAAGCGGCAACGAAAGTTTAGCGTAAGCAACAGTGCATGCAGGTAACTTATGTAAGCACAAAGCAAGCAAGCAATTAACGTGAGTTCTGAGTCCAGTATTCGTTTAGACCGAGAGAGCTTTGACCAATAAGCGCAATGATCGGAAGGACGAAACACACCTATTGATAAACACGCACGCGCACATACGCAGCCCATAGAATCACCAAGGAACACTGGTTTAGGGTGCAACAGTTTCGTAAATTCCTTCCGCGAAATTTCGTTGAGCAACTACAAACCGTAGGATTCCAGTTAGACCAAGGAGCTACTGTCAATAATTACCAAAAAGGCACAGGCTGAAGTTATGCCTCCGACCAGGTCAAGGTTGTCTGAGAATGAGGACTAATTGTTGATTATATCCAAGGTGCTCAGCTACAATCGAAGTCGTTAATCCAAGGGACGAAGAGGCAAATCGCCCAGAGTTTGTGGTCACAGAGGGTGAGCTTACGCCGATTCACGGAATTTATTTGATCCAATCTCTCGGTTTTTCTGCATTCCTCATGATCCTTTGTCGCATGCCACTCAGGGAAGAACCGATATTAGTGACCAGTATCCGTCTGTATTTAAACTGGGTTTGTGAAGTTTGAAGGAACAGCTCACTTGCTTTCAGGTCCCATGTTTCGACTGACAGCGCTGCCGGCTAGGAGAGTTTTATTTGCGTTGGGGTACTGGTTCCCACCTCTATTAAGCAAATTAGCGAGAGCGACGGTGATTGCCAAATTCGACGAGCCAACCGGCTGGGGTAGTCAGTTGCAATCAATAAGAAGAAGACGGGAGAACTCCGCGTATTTTTGCTCCGAAACCGTCAAATTGGCTTTGCGTAGAGCACCTTATGCACTACGTACCCTAAAAGACATTTTGCTGCGTCTTGGCAAAGCGGCTTCTCACGTAGGTAGATTTGTCTTCGGCATTCTGGCACGTCGTTCTAGACGATCAAGTTGGTTTCTTTACGACATTTGCCATACCGTTTGGAGTTATACTTGGCTGCGTTTGCCGGTTGGTTTAAAGATGCCCACTGAGATTATTTATAAGCGATTGGTGGACGGTTTAAATAATGTAACATGCGTGGCAGACCAGGTTTTGCGCTATTTCTCGATAAAAGAACATAATGCGATGCAGCGTCGTTCCTTGGAGCGTTGTGTGCAAAAGAACATCAAGCAAAAGTGTAAAAAATTTAACGTCAAATAGGTTAGTTGATTTCCACGGTCATTTGCTAACCATCCAAGAGTTCAGGTGCATCCCAGAAAAAATTAAAGTACTTAGTGAAATGTCGCCAACTACTGACGTAAAGGGAATCCATCGTTTTAACAGTATAGTGAATTGAGCCGTTTTATGCCATGACCTGCCGCTACCCCGACTCCGATAATTGCTTTACCGCACAAAAGATTGAAGTGGATCTGGAGAATAGAACATGAAACCACATTTGACAGTTTCAACCATCACATGTGCAACACGCCTGTACTCGTGCACTAAGTTTTAGCGCAGTCATTTGTGGTACATCGTGGCAGTAACCAATACCGAATAAGTGCTGTTCGCTCGTGGAAGGTAAGCTTTCGGGTTATTGCATTCGAGCACAGTGACCAAGGAGCGCTATGCGCAGCCTGAGAAGGAGATGCTAGCGGTAGTTAATGATTGAAGCGTTTCAAATAGTATACTTTCAGAAGAAAGCCAACTGTGTACACCGACCACAAAGCGCTTGCGTCTACAGCCAAGCAACCGCTACAGTCGTTACTCGTCGAATTCAACGTACGCCTATCCGGCTACAGTAATACGACGCAGATATTGTGTACACGCATGAAGCATAGTTGTTCATCGCGGATACGTTATCAATAGCTCATTTGCCGGGGTCCGAGCACAATCCGGTAGAGGTGGAATCATTAAACCTAGTACAAAATTTGGCTGTGACAAATCAAATCAAATAAATAATGTGCCACCTAACAGGATGCACCGATTTAAGCCTTGCTTGTCGCCGTTCGAAATGGTTGGTCAGAGACCAAGAATTAACTACCAAAGACACTAACATTTTACTTCAATTTTTGTGATTAACTCTCTTTGCTGCATTGCTGTTCCAGGAAGCCTTGTTCTTATTCCTTTATCGCTCCGCGGAGAAACACTGAAGTACGTTCAACGGGTTTACCTGGGCGCAAACTATGGGATGAAATGAGCAAAGGCATTGAGCTTCTCACCAGGAGAGGCCGGGCAAATAAGAGCTCATGCTGTCAACCATGACGGCTGTAGCCGAAAGAAAATCTGGCAGACGAGGGGAGGAATGACGCTTCCTGATGTTTTGACCCCCCGTGGCAGAACTTGGTGGTGGATTTAAGCCGTGATAACGGGAAAGATTAGTTACTCAAGGTTTACTAATACGGTTAATAATTGAAATCGCTGTACTCCTCACTACGACGCCAGAGGCAGTAACAAACAAGCGCATATGTCAGTTTGCGCGGCCCAGCATACGAAAGGGGATGGTTTCCTACAATAGATTCCAGGTAAGAAGCGCTACAATCTAGGCGTTCGCAATCAAAGGGATTGTGCAGCAGCAAACCAACCCTTATCACCCTCAATCGAATAAGAAATCATTATGTGTATTGAAGCAAGCCAAGCTGCTGTTACCAAATGCTAGAGGAACTGGCGATGACCTGTGCCTCATGCTACTTGTGAATCGCAACACCTCTCTAACTTCTAGCGGTTTGTATCTAGTACAGCGCCTATACAGCCGATACATTGGGACTTGTGTCTGGCATCTGCCACATTATGCAACAGTCTGCTGACACTTTACATATTAGTGAAGTGACTTTAAAATGATTGTAGCTCACCCGCCTATCTTGTACTCTTCCAATAATTATGGTATCGTATTCAGCTAGATTACTTAAGGGCTGGCCATAACCACAGACGCAGCATTCACGAGGGTCTTCCAGCGCAACAAAGCATACTTAACCTATTCGTTACGAACGTGGGGGCTAGGATCATAATATGTAAGTGACAGCACTGGCAGACCCGCAAGCCAAGAGATAGCCGCGCTTCGCCGTAAATCTTCACGGTGATTATAAGTTCCGACGTCCACCACCCTAATCTAAGTCACCGCGTAGACACAGTCCGTCACTCTCAGGCAGGCGGTCCCGAAAAGCGTATTTATTAAACCATCTGTGTTGGTAGCATCTCTTGTATTGTGACAACGCTCGTGGTTGCCGCTCGCATTGCATCACGCCTGGTTTAGTGAGGTCAACAAACTCATGCGCCGACGAGTGAATACTGACCGGGCTTCCGGCAGCGACAAAACAGCTGTCAGTTTTACAAAAAGGAAAGGCTGTCCCGCGTCACTTTTCTTGTGGACACCGTTGCAGAAGTGAGCACCCTCCTTGCCAATGCAACTGACAAGCAGTTAAAGCCAACGTGTCAGCTAGGGCATCAAAAGGCTTGCTGATAACTTTTATGGTCAGCACATGATGAACCGTGAGCGACAATTCCGCCGAGACTTTCCCGGATGGTTCCCGGTTGTCATTACCTTTCGCGATTAGCAACCGCAATTTTCTTTTGCAGTCCGGATTGCTTTCGACGCAGGTCGCCATAGACGTTTAGATGACCATACCTAACTGAAGTTTGGTGGCGTCCTTCCAAGTGCCTTGATAATTATCCCTGCATATCGGATGTCAGAAGCACTATCCGACTACTTTAGCCTCCTTTCCGAATACCTGCGACTGGTTAGACAGGGTGCAGAGCTAATAGTAGGCACGACGGAGGTCGCCAACCTCATGGTCACGCATGGTCAACCACCTAGCACACGACCAAGAAGGCTTGCTCCAGACAGGCTCCTTGCCGCGCTAGCTGTATTCAAACACTTGCTCCAGCTCGGTATCGTCAGATCTTCCAACAGCCCCTAAGCACCGCCTCACCAAATGGTCCCGGAGAAGGCCATTGGGGACCAACCTTCTGGCGGCGGATATCGAACCATGAACATGTTTACCACGCTGATCGCCATCTGATCCCACACAACTTAACTCTCGCCTTCAGTCTGCAAGGTAAAAGCCTCCAACAAAATAGCTTTAGTGTCTGCGTACAAACTAATTCCGGTAGCAGAAGCGGACACCGCTAAACCTGCAGTGACGATTAACTTTGATTTGTTCGAATTCCCGCGCAGGCCATTTGGTCTAAAGTGTGCATCACAAACTTTTCTGAGCTTAATCGACCAAGTTTGTCGGGACTTAGACGTTAGTTGCAACTTTCTCGACGACAGCTTAATGGCAAGTTTCGCATGAGATGAGCCGTTAGGCCATCTTACAACAAATGTTAATTCTTTATCTCAAGATGAGGT
Source organism: Dicrocoelium dendriticum (assembly GCA_944474145.2). Taxonomy (NCBI): domain Eukaryota; kingdom Metazoa; phylum Platyhelminthes; class Trematoda; order Plagiorchiida; family Dicrocoeliidae; genus Dicrocoelium; species Dicrocoelium dendriticum. The sequence goes on along the minus strand of OX104063.1, from coordinate 160,734,626 downwards.
GACGGTCGAGACACTAAACGTTCGTTTGGTGTCAGCACAAGAAATTCCCCCGCCATGGTATCTGCAGGAGTCGTGCCACTGCAAGAGAAAATCCAAACAATCATCGAGTACCGAGAGGCACATCCTTTCAAGCAGCATTGGGTTTTGATGGGCATATTATTTATACCGCCAGTTAATAACAAACTACCTGTCTTTGCTGCAACGCCTCACGGACCTACACGGAGGGAACCCAAGAAATTAGAATATACTGTCGCAGCACGTGCTAAGTTTAAGTAGCTGGAACAGGCTTTCGCCAAACCAGCTTCTGCAGCGCCTCATGACTCGGCAGCCCACTGTTCATTAGCACCAACTCCTCGAACGTGGGACACGGCGCGGTTTTGAAGCAACGAGCTGGTGACAAGTGGCAGCTGTTAGCGTTTAATCCAAATACCTACTGCCTACTGAATCTGGCTACAGCATGTTCGGTCTAAAACCACTAGCTCGATACCCAAGCATACGTCACATTGGACTCGTGTTTGAAGGCCGCACGTTTGCCATCTTCACATAACACAAGGCAATAGCCTGCGTGCTTGACCGGCAACCGATCGATACTCCCCAATGGAATCCGTCAACTAGACTATATCGCTCAGTTTACGACAGACCTACGATCTGTGTCAGGTGGACACAACACTATCGACGAAGCACTGTCCGGGGTTCAAGCGCGCCGCACTGACACCAGCACTGCAACGGACCGAGCAGTCTTGACAGATGCACATCAAGTCGATCCCGATTTTGAGCTAGTAGGTACTTCAACTTCACTTTATATAGGGACTGTTCAGTTAGCATCATCAGACGGCGCCATTCTCTGCGACACTTTGCTGGGCAAGCCGTGTTCAGTCGAAACTCGCAAGTTCCAAGCAAGGGTGCTTGAGGCGCTACATGCGTCATAACACGCAAGCATTCATGCATCGGTTAAACTGATAACTGCAAGATTTGTTTGGCTCCACGTCCGCCGTTATGCCCGTAGTTGAGCTACCGTTGGCCTTCGGTGTCAAGGCGCGAAGGTGCGTATGCACAGGCAAAGCTCATGGGGAACATTTCCCACGCCAAATGCACACTTTTACTACAAGCACGATAAATTCATAGGTAATCCGCCGCATTTTTATTATGAAAACTTTTGTAGCTGACCTCTAGCCACCAAACATATCTGGTCAGCACGCAATCGCCCCTTAACCTCTCCTTCCTAGGTATGTAATTATCCCTTGCACGCTGCCACGTCTACGCCGCTTGCGCACGTAGGAGCCCTAGCTCTCTCGGTGGTCTTCCCCGGCTCATCATACTGCAGTACCCTTTCCTTAGCAACCGCCGCCGCGCTTAGATCTCATAAGTAGTGTCTTCCTCAGTAACCTTAATGTATGCCCGCATTCCGCCCGTTCGCTGCGCAGCATCAATGAAACCTCATTAACCAACTTCCAGCGAGCAACAACAAATCAAGTTGTCGGCGCACAGCCGTTCCCTAGTCTCTCGTTTCTAGATGTTCAGTCATCCCTTACCCCATGTAACTCATTCAGCACTTGCTCCCGTATGACTCCAGATCTTTCATTGACTTTTTCGGCTCAGTCTACCTTCGCACCCTAACATGACCTCAGTAGTTGCACGCCTCTCCCTCACTCTGCGACGTCCTTTTACCTTTATGTATGCATGCAATCTGCCTGTTTGCACTCCCTTCGTTGTTTAGCCTTTCAGCTTCCTCCTGGCAATCATCCTTATGTTATCAGATCAACACACAACCACTCCTTAGGTTTTCTATTCTAACGTTCTTCTATTTCTTATTCGTTGTAACTTTCGACTTTTCCACCTGCACGCGTCCAGCTCCCGGGCTAGCTTGCCCTGGCCCTATCCGGGGTATTATTCGCCACGAACGAGTTGAGTATCTACGCGCTGCCGCGCTTCTGTCTCATATAATGTGACCACCTCAGTAAACTTAATGTATGCCTGCACTGTTCCAGTTTGATGTCCTTTCTTTATTTAACCATTTTTAGCTCCCACCTGGCGACCTTTCGTAATTCTTTAGATCGGCGCACAGCAGCTCCTTAGCGTCATACTTTTATTGATCTTCAGTCTTCCCTTACTCCTTGCAACTTCTCCGACATTTGCACATGTATAAGTTCAGCACTCTCATTGGATTTTACTGGCTCAGTCTGTCCTGTTACCCTAACATGTTTTGAGGACCTGCGCGCTGCTGAGCATCAGCCTCTTTTGCTCTGACGTACTTAAGTACCTTAATGTACGCTTGCGTTCCTCCATTTCGCAGTCCTTTCAACATTAAGACTTGCTTAGCTCTGCGCTGTCTAACAAACAGCGCGAGTGCTTAGCGCACAGCCACTATCGAGCCTCTCCTTTTTAGAAGTTCATTTATCGCTTACTCGTTGTCATGTCTCCGACTTTTATACCTGCAAGCCTTCAGTTTTTAGACTAGCTTTCCCTGGTCCGCTAACATGACCAGATAATCAACGCGTCGTTGGGCATCAGCCTTATATGCTGGGACGTTCTCAGCGACTCTGATGTATGCTTTTCTCTAGCACCTTCGCTGCCCCTTATTCCATTAAGCTTTATTGGCTCTGTTATAGCCATAAATCTTTTTTCAACTGTTCAGCGCATAGCCGCACCTTGGCCTCTGATTTTGGACGTTTATTTATCATTTATAGCTGCTATGGCTGAGACACTTGCTCACGTATTATTGCAGCATTCTTATTGGCTTTTCCTAGATCGGCAACCGGTAGTACCATTACTTTGGCACCCTAGCTTGACTTGTGTTTCTGCGCGACGCTGCACCTTTGTCTCAAACTTTGTGACGTCTTCAGTAACCTTACGGTATACCCACGTTTCCCACGTTTTCTTCCCTTTGACTGATCAGTTTTAGCTCTTTCTTATTGATGAAACTTTTCTTACTTAATCAGCCCACAGCCGGTCCTTAACCCCCGTTTTATGTGTGAAGTTTTCGTCTTGTAGCAACGTTTTATACTCTTGCTTAACCAGGGGTCCGACATTTTCCGTCGACCGTAGCACTATGCTCTTAATACCCCATATCATCTTTATGTCGAGCTCATCTGACTATTTTACTCAGCGCTTAAGTCCCATCTTTCCGCTGCTTTACCACTAATTGATTTTCGAAGCTTTCTCTTTTCGTTAATATATATTTCATCTATGTATTCTTCGCTCGCCATCAAATTAAGCTGGCTACCTGCCGTTTATTCACCACTCAATCGCCGACAGTCTTCTAAATCTCTTTTCGCTCTTCCCACGCAAGTGTTGCACCGTAGTACACGGATACTTCGTGGATCGCTTACTGGTACAACGCCCTGTTCTCTAGGTGGATGTTAGCAACCTACCTAGTTAGCCATAGCTTGTTATTGCACGTTCAATATTCCCTTTCAGCATAATCACCTTTGCACATTGTACATCATGTTTTCTCCTCTCTATATGTATTAACATAAGACTTTACAAACGTTTGATACCAAGTTTGTTCTTTGTAGACTTCTCTCGGTTGTCCCTCACTTCCCTCTTCTACGAGGTCCGGAAGTGCTTGAACATTTAGGATTTAAATAAGGAAAAGCGTTTTTGCCTGAGGCGGATGGAAGAATCGACAAAGACATATATGGTGCACGGCTATGATCCAAAGGGATACAACGGCTTCATCATACGACCGTTGTTCGGTGTGGATAGCTAAACACGATGCCTTCACACACCCGGAATGCATAAATAACCTGAAAAATCCAGACAAAGGAAGCTGAACGTTTTGCTCACCTGGACAATGTACAAGACGACGCTTCATGACTTCCATCCTTGATCAGCCCCAGCGCTTTTGGCGGCCCAGACCAAGCTACCTGTTTAACCGACAAAGGAAATAAGAAGCCATTTGACAGTAAATAACCGAGTGTGAAAGCAGTCTGCAAGCTGCCTTGCCCCTTGTACATTAGTGCCCAAAAGGATTTACTGCAGTGTTCCAAAATGTGGTGGATTTTTCCTGGCAAACATTCTCCCTATAAAAAGCCACAAGTCCCCGCTTAACAACACTGCGACGTGGCGGATTTGACTCGCCACTGAATAAAGTCTCTACCCCAACTACATACTGACAAGTCGCTTAGATTCATAGTTCAAGCTTTTCTGGACACTAAAAGACATTACAATACTCTCTGTCAAAATATACCGTTTTCTCTACGATTTTATTACCCAGTTTTGGCACTCTGTGTACTTGAACCCGACGTATCGTCATGCATCGGCGACTACATTTTTCATTATTACTTCCTTAATCTCAACCGCCTGTATAAACTTCGGCCACTGCGGTTTACATACACAGCAACGTGTCTGTTGCGAAACATGATTGCCGTTACATTTTGATCATGTGTTATTTGGTGTGCCTTTATAAATGCGTGAATAAACAATGTATTTATCTATAGAGGCTACGTATATCTACCAACTTGTGTTGATCAACCTACTAGGTGGCCAGAAGTTATTTTTATACCTAACTGCTCTTCTGAAATATAGTCGAAAGCTTTTCTAGAGCGCTGGGTAGCTTAATAAGCTGCCTTGCTCCCACGCCCATCGCTCGGTCAAATATTTTCCACCTCTTTCACGTTAGTTAAGGATTTATGCGGTTGGCACGTCTAGACAATCGCGTATCATTCGGCCGCGAAAAGTAACGTAGATTTTTTCGTCGCTAGTTAAAGGCTTCGCTACTTGCACACACAGACCCTTCATGGCATGAAACACTTCTTCTAGCCCCCTTAGGCATAATAAACATTTTGAAAACGGACTTCAAAGGAACGCCAGTGTAGCTAGCCTACTGCCGCACCCTGCGTCTTCCTGGAACACTTGCAGCACAAGCCCCACCTACTTCCTCCGTCGACTACGAAAGTTACACCGACCGATTGGCTCACCAGATGCGTAAGCTGTGTCTGCCTGCTCCTCGATCACAGGCGTCCCGAGCGTAAGTACCCCAGAAGCTGTCACCGTGTTCATACGTTTTTCACCGCGCAGACGGTGTTTGACAGCTACTTCGGTCGCCGTACACAGTAACCTACAAACTGATGCACCCTACACTATTGACCGCGGTGGCTGACACGAAATCGCCGCAATCAATCGCCTGGGACTACATTTCATTGTCTAAGCCACTAAATATATTACTACTTCGGACGCTACTTGCGATGACGCGAATGATCATGCTTCCTTACAAACACGCAGCATTCCTGCAGGGAGTACCGATTCAGGGTTCACATGATAGCGTATATCCGACCTCATCGTTTACTGCCAGCGTGTTACCACCCACGATCCATCGCTGTGGTCAAAGGTTAGTAAGCTTTTTCGCTTTTTCAATTTGGTATAGTGTAAATATGGTAAGATTTGTCCATGTTGTAAATAGTTGCCCTCTTTTTGTTTCATCTACGTTTTCATAACACACGGATTTAAACCCTTCAGAAAATTCGTTATGAAATCATCTGACAACCAAACGCTTAAGTATTTTTTGCCCGAAGATCGATCGTTCGTCCATGTTGGCGTGCATTGCGTGTGCATTTTGTCAGCCATATCCATTTCCCAACACCAACACTTATTTCTTTGATTACCAGTACTTTTCATAAACTTCGAGGCACAAGCATTTTGTTTTCAAAAGCTTCCTTGTTCAGAATTCTGTGGAAAAACTCCAGCAACCCAAAATATATTAAGTATTTAATGAACAAATCTCTGCCCAATTGTACGTCATGAGTTTTGTTTTACTGCTGACCTTTCATCCATTTGTACCCACGTCCGACTGATCAATTGTATCCACGGTTAGTCACCATAAAAACAGTGGCTCTCGTCACCTATTCCCTTTCCTCCCTTTCTAGCCTGCCTAAATATTTTCCGCAATGTACGATTTCCCGGTTTTCTTGTGTCCTCGCCAGTGCAAGCGTACTGTCTGAAACGTATATATACTTGTCCTCTACTGTATTGTAAATAAACTGTATGATGTTTTTTAATCTGTTTGTGACACATGAAAGCTTAAACAATGCTCCTGTTCTTGATTGCTATTTCGCAGAAGCAAGAAGGTATAATCCTGTATCGAAGAGCTAGGGTCACATGTTACTTAAAGACATTAGAAACAAAAATATTATTTGGCAAACTCCTGTGTTGTCTTTTGTACCTTGTATGACCTGATCTGAAAGCATGCAAGCCGCTTCCCAAAGGATATGCCTACCTGCTTACAAACTAATTGTGCTCACTGTAAACGAACCGATGCCAGTGGAAAGCTGTAAGTTTTGCCGTAAATGTATGGCCAGGTCACTATGGTTAACGTTGCTATAAATATCCCTCACGCTTCACAGTAAAATTGAAGGATTGGTTATGAGGTTGGACACGCCGACCTGCGTGATTCGCATGGCTTTCATGTTGGGAAGGCATGGTTTCCTATCAGAAAGCAGGTTGACGGCGGAACAGAGGCCCTAATGTTGCATCTGATGCAGGCGTTCCGGCGGACGCAGGAAAGGCGTGCGTTTGTCCGCATGCAGCACGGCATCAGGCTTCCGCGCCAGGTTGATACACTGTAACGCTGCGTCTGCTAGATGTAAACACAAGTAAGACGGGGAAAGTGGCCAATTGTTAGAGAAACATGGCGTAACAAACATTGTGCAAGAAGGTACGGAGATCCGCTTATTTCCTTTTGTCTTTTCCTGCATGAGGGAATTGTTGGCGCGGTATGGGAAGTCAGATTGGCGGACTCAATCCAATAGATTAATTAAGGCGGGTACAACCTGTGGCATTGAATGTTTGTGGACTTGAGGGGGCTGGGCATATCCTACTTCTACACTCTTTTGCCAATAGTGCCGGAGGCGAGCTACCAACCAGTGTCGGATGCCATGCTGGAGCGGATTCCATGAGTAACCGCAGTGCGTACAATGGTCATGGACAAATGTTTAGCTCAGGTGAACACATTTCGCAATGCTGCCCTACCGTCATGATGTCTATTTTGACCACTAGGCCTCGAAGTCCATCCCGGCTCAGGCTGCCTCCATCTGATGCGTTCAAAGGCGGACAAACCGGTTATGGTGTGTTAGGATTGAGCGGAGCGACACCGAAGCACCAACTTGGGTATGGCACTTGTGCTCGTAACGACCGAGGTCTACTTCAAAGCGGACCAAACTCTGGATGGAGCTTGTGAGTCGCAATCCAACTACACAGCGAGTACACAAACTGCCACGTGGAACCCTTTACCGCTGCTCTAATCGTTGCTCGCGGATCTTAAAGCCATAATGGTCAAGGCGTCCACCTTTGAACCCTAGACTTCTGCGTCCACCCTAGCTCGGGCTATCTTCATCTGAGACGTCCAAAGGAGGACGCAACCGGTTATAAGGTGCCAGAGATGGGAGAAGCAACAGGTAACCACCAACAAGTAAAAAGTTGAGAGGACAAAATCAAACGAGATAAGCCGAACGAATCATACGGATATGCGAACTAAACTTCACCGAATCAGCATATGGAATAATGAGGTCAGCAGGATTTCTGGAATAAATTCAAGACGGCAGCAAAACGATAAACAATATAAAAGTGAATAAAATGAAAGAAATTGAGTATCTTACTTTTACGCAACTTATGTGATTAAATGGATACTTAGGATAAGTATTGAAGTACGGGAACAAATGGAGTAGTAGCAAAATATAACGAAACGATCAACTAAAATAAAGATCAGCAGGCAAGTATGCGGCTAGTAAATCGCATGCAGTGTACTTATCAACGCTGCGCCACTTTTGCTTACCTTCTCAGTAGCAATGCTCTTCTTTTCTATGCCGGTCCAGGGTGGCTCCGCTGGTGGCTCACTAGGCCTCTCTAAAGCAGGTACTCACAACCGTAAGTGTTACCACACCATAAGATCCACATTGATGGGCTACACCCCCATCGGTCCACTCTAATTTGGGACCAGTAAGGACATATGCTATCTATTCCTTTAGTAATTAGCAATATGGTAATTACTTTGCCATTGCTAAATAAACATGAAGGTGCTTAGCGCTCCCTTTACTAGTTATATAGTAACTGACACATTTTTAAACGACCCTTGAACTATGCGTCGACTGGTGCATGTCTATGGGTTTTGTGTTCATTTACGCATGTAAGCAACCTTTCGTTAGCATTAATCACAGACACGCAAATAATAATAGATCGCATAAGTCAGATGTTCTGAGGAGCAATGCTCCGTTAAGTGAGTGGGTGTAAGAAGTTAGGAACTAGAGTACCGCTGTTTGGTAATTAAGAGCTGCTACTATGATTAGAGTTATACTCTATTTCTCCACCCTTTAGCTCCTAGAATCCAGTGTACCTTTTCATAATGAACATGAGCAAGTAGCCAAATTTATGGTTAGGGTTGTGAGCAACCTACTGCAATAGCCAGCTTACTTATTCAATTATGCAATTAAATATGCTAAAATTGAAAATAAACATTTTCACATAACAGCTTAATTATAAAATGCTTAACTCAACATAAAATGTCTTGGTGTAACAATAATTATAACAAATAAGACAAACATGTCGGGCTTCCACTGGCAAATCTGCAACACAACACCGAAATACTAAGTTTTCGTCACCCGCGCAATGGGCGGAAGCGATAGGCAATCCGCTACAGTTAAAAGATCTCCGTAGGCGCAAACTACGGTGCCGCCGAACTTGGGTTGTGTGTGCAGGTATCGCAACTGTTTTTGGAGAAATTAAGGGCTTTTGGTGGACAACTCTTCTACCACCTGTAACTAATAGAGTAAGCAAAAGCTGGCGAAATAAATGCGGACATTGTGGTATACAGTTTTGTTCACCTATAAAATCTTTATAAAGATATGAGAAACAGTGGTATTTGCAATTGTTGCTTTGAGGTTTATATGATGGACGGTTTTTCGGGTGATTTGTAGGCTAAAAGCATGGCCCGAATATAGCCTAGTGTTAGGTTTCCGTGTAGTAATCCGTGCGGCCAAAGTTCGAATCCTGCTCGCGCTTCCTTTAGTAGTCGCTCCCATGGCATGCATACTAGAATTGGAATGATACAGAGAAGATGTTGAAGGCCGTTGCTCGTTGCCATACAAACTTTAAAACGTTAAACTAGTTAGATGCTTGAACCTTTACTGAAAGGCTTCTCCGTAATCCAACGTCACGCTTGCACCTAAGTCTAGGTTATTATGGCACACCAAGACCAATGTTTGTGCATTATTGCTGACCAGAATTATTTGCTTTTAAGCTTTCCTTCGTTGCTTGCTCGTACTGCCTTATCGTGCAACCAGATTGTTTACGTGGTCTTCTGTAACTATGGGCACTCACACGGACTAATCGTTTAATGTTCTACATTTTCTGGTTTATGTAGTTTAACAGGAAGGTTAGTGGTCACTTTGAGCAGAAATAATGCGTCAGCGGAAATCCTTGGTAGAATAAGTTTGGCTGCTGGTGGTTCGAGCATACCAATGTTTGCGGGGCAAAAGAAATCCCCATTACCATCCATTCACTTTTAATATTTTTATTTTAGTTTTACATACCATAGCGGGTTATACTGCCATCTGCCGTGGTGGACTAATCTTTCGCTAGTCAATAAGTATGGAATTTAGTGTTACCAACCTCACGGAAACATATGATTAGCAGGTACGACTATCGTGGAAAGACACCAAGGCGTTGTTTTGTTGGCCAAATACAGTTTCTGGAGGAGTGGTGGTAACATGTCAGACAAAGCTGCTAAGCAAGGATGGAGTGCATCCTATGTGCAAACACAACACATGGCTTGACTATTTACCACATATTTAACGAGTACGGTAGGGGAAACCCGTTGACATGCATCCACTTGCGTGGCACTCGGCTGCATTTACATTGCAGCTGCACCAACCCGCGTTGTGCAACTTGGTGATCCATTGATATCTAGTCGCCCACGCCGTTGCTTACAGTTCAGCTATTGCAAACTTTCGACATTTAAGTAGCAGTTTTCCAGTGGATTCAGGGATCATCATGCATGTATACTGCATCCACTATGAAGGCAAGCCGCGCCTGATGTAACGACGTCGTGCCCACGAGTCTTGTACCAACGTTGCCGCAGCAGTGTTTTGGCATTAGCCCCCGCTGAAAATCGCCGCTCTAGCCTGCTGTCTATTACCAGAGGAGATCACCTACGCACTTGTATTTCGGTTCGTCAGACCACATTTGTTGCTTCATCCGCAGGCACGTCATCATTTTGGTACCACAGTATCCCATCATTCACTGTTATGCATTTGTTACTGTTTAGCTTTCCTGACACAGTGCAGTCGTATTTCCTTTGAAACCCGAGAAAGACAGTTTATCCTAACCAGCATGGGCTCAAATACGATGTCAAAGTAGCCCTAAGGCGTCACATTACTGTGCGTACAGCCTTCTCCACTAATTAACAAGAAATGTCTTAACATACATGGCAGTCCACCTCTCTAAAATAACCCCACCCATTTGCATCGCCCGTGTTTAGACTATTTTGTGCCCCCAGGCTGTGTGGCGCTAGCTTCCGAGTATCCACTGGTCACTGTATAGATGTTAGGAAGCCTACGCGCCTCCAACCCACACCATCAACTCATGCATGTGTTAATAAACTACCTACATGGGCTGCTTTCGGCTACGCGCAAGGTGCGCCGGACTGATTACGGTTGTAAATCCAGTGTATTAAAGACCATGTTCGATTGACGTATGGAGGCAAATCAGCTCAGTAGAGAGCAATTCATTTGCACAATGGATGCAAGCATGCTTGAAATGGTGTGGACCCTTGCCTATGAATATCGGCCGGAAGCGAACAAAATGAGACCCGCAAAATCCTTGGGGCAGTGCTTGATAACGCTGTGAATTTAGCCCGGTAGTTATGGTGCTCATCCTGCATCCGAAAAAGCAGCAGTTGCTTACCTCGGCAACCGTTGCATTTTTTCTTTCTGATATGGGAAACGGGCAGCAAGAGATAAGGTGTTCTCACAATCATACGTGTTGGGCGTAGACAGCCGATTCACACGTGTTAAGGAAGCACGGCGCGTTGTGCCTAACAAGTAGGCCAGCAGTTTGATCAACCGCAGTAATCAGCTCCTTTTCAGACAGGTTGCTCTCCTTTCTGTGGCATCTCCTACGTTCGGCTATAAGGCGCATAAGTTGAAAATGCGATTAGGCTGTTGAATTCGAAGATGGCCGCAGGAGCAGATGCAATTTATCAAGCCCAATTTGAATTCGGTAAAACAGCTCTTATGGATAAGTTTCAAAATTTACTTTTGAGGTTATGATAGCAGGTGGCAACGCGAACTTACTGAAGTTGTTCTGTCACAGTCATAAGTATTAAGGCAGGCGATAACAGAAGTATTAGTAAGACCTCGATTGCCACTAAACTGTTTGCGTCTGCCATCTTGCACAGATATATTGCCACTCGTAGAACTCAGACTCGTGAAAGAGAAGCCGGTTTCGTCAAAATCTGGGGTTCATTGAACAAATGTTGACGCTGCGTTACTGGATAAACACCGCCATATTTATTGGCAACCCACCGCAGGCTTGTTACTAGACCTCGAATTTGCTTCCATTCGACGGATTGATGTGCCCTTTGGGACACTGTTCTTGATCTTGCCTCACCCTGATTTTATGACTCCTTGCATGCCGCTGGATCAGCTCAGTAACACCTGATTCATCACACTTGTGTCTCCCTGACCTCGGTACGTAGCTTTTCCTAAACTTTGTCTCGGCTTTTATATCCTGAATGCCTGCTTGCCTGTTAAATGTTTCCACACTGCTGGTGGTCCGAATAGTCGCTTCTGTCTGCATAACCTAGTCTCTCCTGACCTCTCTCGCTATCCTCTGGCAGCTGCTAGGCGATCGAGTTATACTAAATTATACATGGCGCTTCCATTTACCTTTCATTTTCCTTAGCATTGGTTGTTGCTTCTTTGCACTTCCCCTATAGCCTTTACGACCAGATGACAGGCTTATATGTTTGAACCACTTACCTCCCTGGCTTGCTAGTTGATTGCCTGATGCGTTCGTCTCAAATTAGCTCACCTGTTTTTATGTTTCCTTACCTTGCTTAGGTCATTGAAGCTTAAAAGCATGGTTTGCTGCATATGCACCGGTGGTATTTTCTTTTTTTAACGGTAGTCAGTCTACTTCTCTCTTACACTAACGTTCCAAGCCCTATCATTGTGAGTATTTGCAAACCTCTCTGATTAATCTGTTCTTGGCCCTGCCCCACCCTGACCTTAGGTATCTATGCATACTGCCCTGGATTAGATCAGCAACACCTGATTCCTTAGACCTTGCGTCCCCTGACATCGGTATATGACCTTTCCTAAACTATGTCTCAGATTTTGTGCCCTGAATGTTTGCTTTTTTCTTTAATGTCGTTTTTACCTCTACCGGTCCGCATAGTCTCTTCTTTCTGCATGATCCCGTCCCGTCTGAGCACACTTGCCTGTTTTCTGGCAGTTGCTCGGCCAATAAAATTTGCTAACGCATGTTGGGCACTTCCACTGATCCCTCATTTTCCTTTGCTTTGACTGTCCTGCTTCCCCACTTTTTCCTTAAAATCTATTTCAATCCGATGATACGCTTACTTGTTAGAGCCACTTATCCAACTCTCACCACACCTGGTCTGTTTACTGAATGTCCGATTTTTTCATCTCGAATTGCCTCAACTGCCTTGCTGAGTCCTTACCGCGCTTGGTCAATGGTCTAAACCAGGCTTAAAAGCCTGCTTTACGGTAGATTCACTGGTGATAATTTTGAATTTTAACTTTAATCAGGCTAATTCCCGTTTACATAACGTTTCCAATCGCTATCATTGTGTGCCTAATTAAACTTGTCCGTTTACTTTTTGCATGATCCTGCCTCACCCTGACCTTATGAATATATGCATGTTGTCTGGGGTTGGCGTAGTAACACCTGATTCATCTCAACTTTTCTCTCGCTGGCCTGCTTGTTGTCTGACGGATGCCTTCGTCTTGAATTGACTTACATGCCTCAGCTGTTTCCTTACCTCGCTTAGGCCATTGAGGCTTAAAAGCCTGGTTTACAACAGATTCACCGGTACAAAATTTAGTATTTGTTTTTACTTTCGCTTGTCATTGTCTTCTTTTTTCCTCACTCATCTCCTCCCTCCTGCTTCTAGTTATTAAGCAGCCTTCGCCCGCATATTTTCTTTAGATGGTCGAAGAACGCAAAATACCAAATATATTTTGCCTATCACATGTATCATTTTCACCGTGTTGTAACATATATTACTTTTACATTCATACCACGTGATGTCACAGGTTTCCTTTGTGTGCTATGCTGCTCTCTATTTCTTCGTTTCTCTCTTCTGTTCCAAGAGGTATGAAGATATCAAAAGATACTAACCAAGGATCACACCTGGCCTATGGGTCTGTGTCTGCATTAACCTACAAAGGTAAAACTGTATCATGTCAGGCATCCATCACACTTCTTTTTGCTCTACCTACACTGGGCAACTGGAGCTGGATGCTCATATTCAGAGGATTGGCTCAGCCGTGGTCTGCATGCAAAATGGCCTGCAAAACACTAGTGTAACACAACTTACCTAGATCAAACCCCAACTACCTATCCGTGATCCCGTCTGTCAAGCGTTCAATCACCCGCATATGGCATGTCAGCAACCTCAGGCTGCTCAATCAACAACAACATTATGACTTCCCCGAGGAACCAACTGTTTAGCGACAGTGCTCCAGGACTTGGTGGGTTTTCGTTTGGCAAGCGTTCTCCCTATAAAAAACCACGTATGGCTGTTTAACAGCCGCGCGGCGAGGCGGATGTGACTCGCCTCTAACATAAGTTACTGCCTCAAGATTAACCAAGAAGGCACACGTCCACCATTGACGTCCCCAAACCCTTCTCACATTATCCAGGTGATCAATCACAATTGCAGTGGCACATACTAAAACCCGTGTAACGGATAGACACATGTACACCAACGTACAAGTATGAACTCACAGATCCAACGTTCATGGATAACTTGCACCATCTTTCAAACCTCCGAACTTTAGTTGTACCTCTAACAGGATCATGTCTACACAAGTGTGTCTTGCGTTGCACGAGAATAAAGCATTCATTTATTTATAAGCGTTAGCCGTCTACTAGTTCCGCATAGTCTTGATAATGTGCATGTTAAGAGCAAGGTGTGCCGCTCTTCGATTTCGCCAGCAGTGTGAGACAGTCTTCCCCTTTGTCACCCATCCTCTATAAGTTCCCCATTGACAAATTCACGGAAACTCCGCGCTTATGGGGCGCGAATTACAGGGTGTGGAGCTGCTCCCAGTTGACCGAATGCTTGGCTTAACGTAAGTTAACGGGAGCGCCCTGAACTGCGACAGTCTTCGACTGTGCTAAGCAGCGCCTGAAAGTCAAGCACAGTTTATCAACCGAGTATGTTGCTCCCTAGTTTTGTTTGCTCCCTTGATTTTGCTCCAATGCAATGCAAAATACTTCTCCACAATTGGCTGGGACCCACCTCTGCGTTGACCATCAGTGGTAAAAAGCTAGAAACGGCCCGGAAATTAAGGTATCCGGGCAACCGCATTGGCCCCGTGGGCTCGAATATAAAGTCACCAACCGCCTTGCAGAAGCGTTTGGCGGTTTGATCCATCCCTTTCACCTGTGCGCCGAACTGACTTCGCTCTCGCCCAGAAGGACATGCATTACAATGAAGCAATTAGTTCAATCTTTTTACAGGGTGTGAAACCTGGTCCATCATTTACAAAGACCTAACAAGGCTACCTACCCAGCACAACGCCAGGAAAATGCATGTTAATTAATGGAGGAATCGTGGTTCCACCACGATTATTAATAAAACATCGCCGTCCTTTCCGTTAAGGTGAATCGAATTACACAAGTTGTACTCAGTAGGAATACTGGTAAGTAAAGTACCAACTATAATTTGTTATAACGCATTGCCCTCGTCCAGTACTTTTTGGGCGCGTTGTTGATTGCCGTCGCTTTGACTGCTGTCTACTTGGCGTCAGCGTTCTGAGGTCCCGGTGTTAGTATTTCATGAGGGGGTTATCCGTGGTAAAGCAGGTTACGTTACGTCAAGAGTTACTAGGCGCTAGAGAGGAGGAGACATTTTTGACTTTGTTCATACTTTATACCTAGCCGGGTAACGTTATACAAATGGCGTAACGTGGCGGAATCACTGCAGCCTGGGTACACACAGGGCGTTGGCGTTGTGCACATCATGCAATTGAGCACTAATGATGTAACAGTGCATCCGATGGAATCTGCTTATATATGTACTAGTGCTAATGAAACGTTTAGACCAGCGTAGTGCACTTGCTCGGGTTGCGAATTTATAATTGAAAACACCGAAGGTAACTAAGGCATCAGCATGGTCCCCGAAAGTGAGGTTGGGACCACAATTACTACTTGTACGCAGAGTACGCACCGTTTGATATGTAACATCTTTTAGACCAGCTGGTCTTTTCCAGGGTACCCGAAATTATAGAAGAAACTTTGAACAATTATCTGCGGCAGTAGATTCTATATTGTCATATATCTTCAGCTGGTACTGGCTACTGCCTTTACTGCAGCTAAATCACTTCGAGTTGCCGAAAGACTACAGAAGGTTGAAGAAAACTCTACGCGAAAATAAAAGCGCCAGCTTGGCATCCGGGACATACAGTCAACTTGGTTTACACCTTGGTTTGAGGATATTGCATCAGTGCCAAGTGTTAGAAAACTACAGGTTAAAATCCAACTGTAGATAGACGGATTCTCCCATTGCATTTTTCCTCGACCGCAAGTATGGCCACCTCTGTGGAGAATCCTTTCACTGTTCGTTTTAACCCCCTTTGCCATAGGGTTTTACCATGGTCCAGTTAAACCCTTCGGATGTGTGTCAATTTGTTGGCACCTTAATACAAGAACTAATTGTATTGCGTGAGATCGGGGTGAAATTACCAAGTAACTCATTTGCAACGAAAGTATAGTATCCGTTGTAATATACGATGCTCCTACAGGGTCATTCGTGAAGAGTAGGTTGCGCAACGCCGTAAATCCAATTGCACAATTAACACGAGGTTGTATAGAGAGCATAAACATGTCAATAGGCCATCGTGCATCCGTCACGTGTGTTGACGGTTTGAATTTCATCTTAAACGGCAACTTATTTGACCATCAATAGATTATTCTATGCCGCTTGCTCTCTGGACAACATGGTCAATGTTTCCGGCATGCCGTTGGTTATACATAAAGGGGAAGGGAACAGCGGATTTATAAAGCATCAGGCGTTTACGGGTATTACGGACTTCTACGTGCATAAACTTTGGTCTATTGATGTGGGTATATTTCGTACAAAAGGATCGGACGCCCACTTGCTCACCTATTCCATAGCGGATATAAGATGTAAATGCATTATGTTTAGTCTCCTCGGCCGCATTTTAATTGTCCCTCTTTTACACACCCGTGGATAACTGCTGTCATAGTGATATACGTTTGAGTACTTCATCCTAAACACCTTCTGTGGGTGCGGTAGGTATCATCCTAATGTGCATTATTTGCTGCGTGTCTGCAGGAATGATCTATCGGTGCGCCGTAAAACTGTGATCTAACGCCTAGCTAATAAGTAAGTTCCCGGTATACGCGGACAATAGCCGGTCATTTACGATTACATTTACCAACATTTATCCATGTTTTCCTTAAGAGCAGGGTGCATTTTAGGTGCCATGTCAAGACCGTCAAATAACGTGGTTCGCCTTACACAAAAGGGCATCAGTAAGGAGAGTTTTCACCGCAGCAGGTGGTTGCAGGCGGATAGTTGGACCGCACTTCTTCCAAGTGTGCCACATTACCAGTACCACGATTATGCGGGTGCATGGGCATCACCTTTTGACAGACAGAAAATAATGCATCAGCATTTTTCGCACAACCGGTATGGTTCAATGTGATACACAGTGCGCAGATCACTTTGATAATACTCGCATTCAAGAATGATCACTCGGAAGTCAAACAGATACCGAGGACACGGCTGAAGCTAGTTTAATGAGAAGTCTGCCCAAGCCTTTCGCTTAACGTTCGTCTACCTAGTCATCATCTGGAACAGCGACCTTCCGAAAAGACTGGTTTCGTAGGATGAAGGAAACCTACCGAGGATACAAAATGAAGGTCGTTGGCTACTTTTTACGTGGTGCCTGCGCCCGAAATGCCTTTGAGTAGATCAACCACCACAACGCAATTCTTCAACGCTAGATACCCATGTGCAGTGTTAATGCAGGGCAAAGAAGGTGGGTGTAACATGCACTGATTCATCCTCCCATGATTCCGTAGCTATGTTCCCTAACGTTTCGCCGGTCTGAAGTCTTGCTATCCTACGGGAAACAAGTAGGTTGTGACTGTGGTGTACGTAATACGATCAGCTTTTGCTGCGAATGTTGACCAATCGTACCTCAGTTAAATAAATAAATAAATAGTTTATTTTAGTATTTGTCGAAATAAAACAAGCCAGGCATGGTCAACATTTACGTGCACTTGTTTCGCGACAAACACATTGCTATGTATGTACTCGGCAGTAAGCCGGAAGTTGTACAGGCTGCGGAAATTGTAACAGTAATCGTGAGGAATAAAGTCGTCAATAAATGCTGATAATTTGGGTTCTAGCGTGCGTCGTGTAAACAGTCAGGGCACTATATGTGTAGTGAAAACGATACAGGTAAACAAGGCGTATCTTATTCTTGAACGTGTCAGGAAAATATTGACTTACGCTTCTAGTCGACTTGGGAGTATGTAGTTGTGGGCGGTGACCTTATTCAGGGCGAGTCACATCCGCCACGTCATAGTGTCGATAAAGGGACGTTTGTGGCTTTTTATAGGGAGAACGCCTGCCAGATGGAAACCCACCACCTCCTAGAACATTGTCAGAAATCCCTTCGTACACTACTATACAACTGGAAGAGCAGCTTGCCGACTGATTTCACACTCCGTTATTCAGAGTCAAATGACTTCGCATTTCCTCTGTTATTTGTCCAGTTTTTTTCGTCAGGGCCACCGTACTGGCTGAGGCCAATCGAAGATGGGAGATTTACGACGAACGGTCTTCGTGAGTGTCCAATTGAGCAAAACGTCAGTTCCTTGCGTCTGGATTTTTCAGGTTTATGTATACTTTTCCGAAATGTGTAGGTACCATGTCCAGCTATCATTACTGGACAATGGTCGTAGTAGTGAGTGCAGTTGTATCTGTTGGTCGTACAGCCATGTACTTTTAGGTCCTTGTGGGTTTTGTCCTGTCCCGGGCAAAAACGGTTTCTCGGTCCAATACCAGATCCCTAAAATGCTCCGGACCTCGGAGAATAGGGAAGGTGAGAGACAAACAAGGCTGCAAAGAACAGGCTTTGAAACGAACGTTGTTAAAGTCCTATGTTATGACATTTAGAGTGAAGACAAAATGATGTCCAGTGTTGAACAATGATGGCACTGTAAGTGTCTTTTGGACGTTCTACGAAAGCAGTGGCCGTATAGATTGAATGCTACCATCTACATGGCATACAGTGCGTTGCGCCATTAAGCAAACCACGCAGTATCGGTTTTCTATGATACAAATATTGCATTTGAAGTCCGAAAGCAAAATTCAAAGACCAGCGGCGGTTGAATGGTAGATGAACAGCTGGAACCCAAAACAGACCATTCGGAACGTAAGTATTTCGCTTTATTCACAAGAATGCAGGTTGCTGCCCACATGCTGCCGTGCACAAACGACACTTGCTACGTAAATTCAAAAGGCTGATAAACCTTATAAAGCTAACCTTATAACCTATTTGACCACCTATGTGCTTGTGTTAAAACCTTTTGCATTCCGTCCTCCGCACCTTGAACTCAATGGGTAATGCGCTTACTTCAACTGGGGATGTACTACGGCATTTCACAAGCCTCAACTGGCATGCACACCCCTTTAACCACAATGGAAAGTTTGTGCGGCTTCGAAGCAGTCCTTGCAGAGCAAGGGACATGACAAATACATAAGTTGCTTCACGTGAGCACCAACGTGCTTTCACTTGGTTCACATACATCAGGTCTCATTTTTGAAAGGATGCATAGGGGAATCGCTCACCGAGTGTACGGAAAACATGTGTGAGCGCGTATTTACTCGCGCAGTTGCCTCACAAGTAAATTTGCAGGTGCCGGAGACCTGCTGGCAATCAGCATAACGAAGATTTACGAGCCCATGCAAGCTAAGTGCAGGTACAGGAAAGCAACCATTCAATGGAAAAATTGTTTAGGAAGTTTTACAGCAGGCGTAGCACGCTAAATGCCTTAAAAACTGGCTACATAGCTTGTGCTTTAAAACTTCAATTCGTAGGTTAAGACAGTTATTGCAACAGCGCGAGGTGCCATTGCGTTTCATCCCTAAGTTGCTCTACGGTTGCATTGCAGATAAATACCATTACCCCGACGAAAGTATACCTTTGAATATCTAAATGTTGTACATCTTATTCACTTGTACAAATATCGCGTCCTGGTGACAGAGAAGTAATAGGGGTCGTTGAATGGTATAGGTAGAAATTCGTCTAATCTGAAGGAGTCTGGCGTCATTTCTTTCGCTTGTGTTTTCTGCTGCCCGTCCAAGCGAACGCACAAAGTCGTGCTTGCATTGCGGACACAGAGGAGGCTTGGTAGTGGTTAGAACGTGCGTCATTGGCATGTGCGTTTTCAGTTTCATTCCAGGTGCAATTACTAATTGTGGTGAGTGCAGTTAGTATCAGATACGTAGGATACCGTAATGGGTGACACGTTTCGAAGAGTGGAAGCGTACATGGGGTCCCGTGCTTTGGTCCATGGTAGCGGTACACCTTGATTTGTTACCACTTATCAGCTAGTCAAGATCGCGTGTGGGCGGGGTCGGGCACTACTTAGTCCAAAAAGTGTCTCCTTTGCTGGGGCCACGGTTTGGGCAACGTTCGCTATTTTGCAACCGTTCCATTTGAAGTCCCAATCCTGCGTGATCGTAGTTAATTCATGGTGAAAACGGTGCACTGTGCCGGGTGGGTAACTACGTCTGACCACAGCTGCCTTCGCAGTTTAGCTAATACGCTTGGTATCGTGTATCTTTTACAGAAACAGCGAAGGAACCGCTAAGTACCTGTATACTACCCACCAGTCTGCGTAAACTAGGCCACGCGTTGCGCAGGTCAACACCCCGACTTCCGCGACGCGCGTTATTTGCGCGTCTAGAGTTTGGGTGGAAGAGAAGGAGAGGATGTGCCTGCCTATCACTGCGTATCACTGCCTACAAATGCACACTGAAGTGTTAACCGGAGCAGCATTTCACTACACTACAGTGTCATTTAGTTATGTACACTAAAATAACACATCCATGTTTATACTTCTCGTTACTACTCCACATATTACGCTGTTACTTCTGATCTCTGCAACACACACCTTTGAACAACCTCCTCGTGGTGCCAGCTGGATGATTGGGTTTAACATGTTCCAGCAAATAGTTCAACGGCAGTGTTCCGGGCAATGTTGAGCTTTGGTCTAGCGAGCGTTCCTTTTAATAAGGCCACCAACGCATGCTTAACACCGCTGTGACGCAGTGGTCATGAGCCGCCACAAAATAAAGTCATTGCCCCCTGGATTTTCTGATGATCCTTCTCAACCAACCGACAATGCTCTTCTGCCCGCACATGTCCGATGATATCAAACAGTCAAGGGTGGAGCAGCACAATTATTGGCACAAACGGCACAGCTACCTACCCACATAATTACATAGTTACATTTATCCTACACCAACATACAATGTTATGGCAGACATATCGGTATTTGCCTATTCCTGCTCACGCATTATAACCAACTGCGGGTGACAGTAAAAGCGTACTTACCCTTGTCGTCAATAAATGCTTCCTTTAGTTATTTATTTATTATCGTCAACTCATTAACGATTCTATACCTAACCAGTGTATCCGCCGCTTCAGTAACTTCTGTGTGCCTCATTTCCAACACTGCACCAATCGGCAAGAACAATCGGTAACAAGCTGTAAATTTCTAATCGTGCCTGCTTTTTGTGCTTCGAAGCATTTGAGAATAAACCATTTATATATTTAGAAGCGAGAACTTGGTCGAGAGCGATGTAAACCATCACACAGAAGTCGGGTTGATTGGGGAATCACGACGACCGAGCAAGGAGTAAAATAGAAGACAAACACATTTGATTGGTTACACTTGTTGGGTTTGCGAAAAGCCGGCCCCAATGGTGTGTTTGTCGTGTTTGTATGTCTATCTCCCCTTTAAATTCCGCCTCTAATTAAGAGCTGATACTAAATGCAGTAGAATACATAACAATATGTTAAATGCTTATTAAGCATTGTGTGGTGGTTGGCATAAGATATAAGTATTTTATAAATAAATAAATAAATAAATACTTTATTCTCGACTATGCGAGGCACGCCCATGGAGGCATGATCAGATATGTACAACTGTACGAACATTTTATGGCAACTGTGACAGTAACAGTAGAAAATTGGTCGTATGTCCATGATAAAAATAATAAATAGATATTTTATTCTCAGTTTCATAGAGACGCACCAACTTAGGCATGATCAAGGTTTAAAAACTGTTGTGTTTCACGATGATACATCGGGTTCAATCGTGTGTAGTTGAAACGGTGTCGGGAAGAGTTGATATGTGAATCTAGTCGACTTGTCAGTATGTAGTTGTGGGCTGTGGCTTTATTCATTGGCGAGTCACATCCGCCACGTCGCAGTGTTGTTAAACAGACATTTGTGGCTCTTTATAGGGAGAACGCTTGCCAGGCGAAAACCCACCACGTCCTGCAACACTGCTGTAAAGCATTTTGAACATTAATGTTGAACTGGCAAAGCCGCTTGACGACTAGTTTCGCCTTCGGTTTTTCGCGGGGTAATGGCTTCTAATTTCCTCTGTTAGTTGAACGGGTATTTTGATCTGGGTCGCCATGATTTTTGAGGTCGGTGGAGGAGAAGGACATCGCGATTTTTCTTCTTGTTATATGTCCAGGTGAGCAAAAGGTTCAATTTTTCCACTGTCCAGATTTTTCAGATGTATAATGTATGGGAGCATGAGGATATGTCCAGTTCTCCATACTGGACAAAGGTTATGGTGATTGTGGGTCGGTCCCTGTGGAGTTTTACCATCCTTCATGTCAGTCCTTGTGGGTTGTTACGTCCGTCTTGGGCCAAAACTGTTCCTCAGTCCAATCCCAGATCTCCAAGATGTCCCGGACCTCAGAGAAAAGGGAAAGTGAGGGACAACCGAGAGAAGACCGCAAGAACAGGCATGGAGTTGAATATTGTTAATGTCTTGTGTTATAACATTTGGGCTTGAGACAAATGCATGTACACTGTGCAACAATAATTATGCTGAAAATGTATTTTGAGTATCCTATAACATCATTAGCCGTATAGGTGGATGGCTATCGCCTGCGTAGAGACAAGAGCGTTGCACCAGTAAGTAAAGTACTAGTATCCGTTTGATAAGAGTCGATAGTTGCGTGGGGATAAAACAAAGAGAGTTAGAATGTTGGTAGAGATTGTCAGGTGCATGAACAGCACGTAGTTAGTGTAATCCGAGAGGGGGGCATAATAAGCAACAATAAATAGGTTGCTGCGAGAACCTTAAAGATTAATGGGTGGCAGGGCAGCGGAGGGACTGGATGCAAATATTCTAAAGGAGTAAAGGTTATTGAGATACGGGGTGGCTACTAACAAGCACTGGATAATCGCATATGCATGGGGCCAATGGCCATTAGCTACTTTTGAAGAGAGATGCCGAAGTTATGACGACCGACAGATGGTGGCGCTAGAAGTGACTCAGTCGCCAGATGCAGCTATTCCAATCAGACGCTTTGTCACTAGTGTATGCCTATAGGGTCGATGAGTGTATCTATAGGCCAGTGAAGGTAAGTGATGGGTCAATAGATCAGCTAAGCTGTGACGCAAACAATCCAAGAGAATGAACTTTGTAAGAGGGAGCGAGCTGCGGATATCCGCAAAGTTAGATGGGAGCTATAGCGACTAGCTGCTGCTAAGCTGAGATAGTGGCTCTAGAAAAGAATGAATCAGTGGCTGCTGTAGACTTGTCATTAAGACGTTTGACCAATACTGAATACCTACAGTTTCGATAAGAAATCGACATGCGAGCGAAGCTTTAAGAAACAGACGGCAGAAGAGAATGAAGGTTGGAGAGTCAGTGGGTGGCTCCTTGTAATCTACATGGAGCCAAAAATGACTAGCTGTTGTCAAGTGGTGTTGACGCGAGTAAGACGAACGACAAATATCTGCGCTCTAGGAGAGAGAAGAGTGACCAGCAACAGAGTTTGTATTGCTCCACATTGGTTGGATTGAGTTTCTCACCCGCAGCTAAAGTGCATGGGCGGTATATATATATACTTATATATATATATATATATATATATATATATGCTTGGCGGCATGCGGTTTCGGATTTGCCTGTCACCGTGGTCAGCCACAGGACGCCTGCGCTTACTGAGAGACCGTGGATGGCTTACGCTGCACCACCCACAGCTCCATCCAGACGCACCATATGCAGTGTAAAACCGAAGGAATAAGACCGGGAGGCATGTGGATAGAAGCCCTGTTTCATCAGCGGAGCCAGCCCTCACTCCTTCACAGGCAAACACAAGCACGCTATATTTGGGGAATTAAGCGCACATATGGCTTGGCTGGACTGCAGTCCGCTCCACACTGTGTGCATAAAACCACCCTTCGAGCGTAGCACCACCCCGAGGCCCGTGCACCTCGTCCCCTCCAGCAACGACCAACTGTCTCCTGGAGCCAGTATAGACGAGTTAGTGAGTAATAGAGCGGTAGGTCAACTTATCAACATGCACCTCAAGCGCAGCCAAGCCTGGAGTGTCAACCAACAGCCCATCATTCGGAATGCCGATATCAAACAGGCTATCGAAGAAAGTTACCGTATATGATGACATAAATACTCGTTACCTGAGCATAAGCAGAAAATGGGTTATAAGCGAATCCGCGATAAGTGCAAAATGTCCGAAACTTTTTAAAATATTACCACATGATAAAGTTACGCAAGGTTGCCTGCGCGGAACAGATCTGAGGACATACCCGCGATGCTCACCTGGACGAGGCATCAACACAGAACAAAGAAATCACTCGTAATTCGCAATTCTGCTGCACCATAGGAACCCAGAAAACATACCTAATCAATACAATTCACGTGAGTCATCCGACTTCAACAGCTTCAACCGCCTGCGGTCGACTCCGAAGGAGACTTCACAAACAATGGAAACAAATTGGCGAAACCTGACTGCGAATATCCGCGAAGGTAATCGCCCAGGTGCAATCTTGTCTATGTCATATCACCAATCGGCAATGTTCCAGGTCGTGGTGGGTTTACGTCTGGAAAGCGTTTTCCCTACAAAAGCCCAAATGTCTGCTTAACAACACTGCGGCGTGGCGGATGTGACTCGCCACTTAAAAAAGTCATTGCCCCAATCACACATTGGAAATTTGAACGGTACCACATTTACAAACTCTATGCATATACCTGCTTTCGTACGACCACGCCTACATATTTGCTAAGTTACATGCCACTATTCTTAAATATTTTTACAGCTTCTCCCTCATGCTTCACCCACCTGACTCGTCCCGTGCACGCCACCTCCTCGGACTAGTTCCTCACCAACATACTTCACATTAGTGATCTGCTTCTTATCTCTACATCTCGCAATCGGTGAACATAGACTTCGTACAACCTTTAGGCCATATGGGCCCACACTACTGACTTCATCTGTACTACTCCCGCCATCGATGCTGCCAATCATGCTACCATGTACAATACTACAATATGCTGATCATGCCCAAAAGGCGTGCCTCGCTTTGTTGAGAATAAATATTTATTTATTTATTTATCTTAGGAGAAGCTTATCAAGTACTCAGAGCAAACTTAATAAAGCGGAAGGAATATTATCCACATTAAAAAGATCTAGTCGCTGGTTGCTCCAAGCAGCTCTGTGCAACCCTGTAGCTGGGAAGGAGCCACTCCTTTACTCTTCCATCTTTATTTTCCTGGAATGTCTGTCACTTATCTTCGCTCACTTGTTGATTTGTTCATTGACACTGTAGGGATCCACTAGTGACCAAACGTCGTAACCATATGGCTACACCAACCACTGATACTACCTTTCCAAGAGCCATTATTCTGTTTGGCAGCAGCTGGTCGCCATTGGCTCCATTCCAATCTGCGGATATCCGGAGCTCGGTGGGAGTCACTCCTTCCCTACAACGTTTATTCTGTTAGACTGTTTGCATCACAGCTCAGCTGGTTTGGTGACCCATTGTGTGCCCCCGTAAGATCCACTAGTAACTAAAGGCTTAATCCGAATGCCATGGTTGGCCAACCATCTTCCTCTCTTAGCGCCGATATCTGTCGTTCGTCCTTGTCTCGTCAAATCTTCTTGGCAGCAGCTAGTAGTTGTTGGATTCGTGCACTTTGTAGTTTGCTCGGAGCCACCACCTATGTCCAAACTTTATTCTCTTGGATATTTTGCATCACCACTCAGTTAGTTAATTGAATTATTCTGTGACACTGTGGGTATTTACTGGGGACCAAGTTTTAATCGAATGTCTCTACTCGCCCACGGTTAAGTTCTATTCTAGCGCCATATTCGCTGCTTAGCAACAGTTAGTCGCCGTATACTCCTTGCAACGCTGCGCATATCCGGAGCTCGCTAGGAGTCACTCCTTTCCTACAACGTGCATTCTCTTGTCTTACAACGCAGCTGGTTGGGTGACTTATTCTGTGACAGAGTAGGCATCCACATGTGACTGAAGTTCTTAGTCGAGTGGCTACAGTTGGCCAGTGTTGATCTGTCCGCCAACACTATTATCTTGCTTCGCTCATCATCAACACATCTAGCTACCGCGAGTTGGTGTACGCTCATCGCATCCTTGCGCATATTCAGGGCTTGCTAGGTGCCACTCCTTTTCTTTTCAGATGTATTCTCGTAGACTGTTTGCATCACATATTTTTGCTGGTTTGTTGACCTATTCTGTGACACTGTACTTATCCATTACTAGCTAAAATGATTAAACAAACTAGCACTTTCGATCGATAAAACCCAGTCCATTAGCGCTAGCTCTCGATTGTGTTATTGTCGACCACTAGGTTTCCGTTCATGTTTAGTTTATCCTGGCCGGCTTCTATTATGGTAAGTTTCTTATCCTCAGATACCCCTGTACACAATAGTTATTACGTGACCTTAGATAAACCTTATCCCTTGGAGTATATATGAAGTTTGCCCTATCATTCCTGTATCTTCTGGTTTCCGGTTACAACCCATCGTGATTACGTACCCATCTTCTGCTCTTTGGTTGAATTCTAACGCTGTAAGCTATTACCTGGTGAATTTGTTACCAGTACCCTGCTGTTCACCCTCATGTGCATAAAGGTAATTTGCCCATTGGGCCACTTTTCTGCTGCATAATCAAAAAACCTTTTCAGCGTAATATATGTTACACATCGTACACCAGTTTTCTCAAATAAATGCCTTACAGTGGGATTTCCCCAATGCTTGGTACCATGACTGTCATTTGTGGTCTTCTCTCGGCCCGTTTCCCGCTTTCACTTTTCTCTGAAGTCGTGAACGTCTTAGAGATCCGAGATTGAAATTACGAACTGCCTCCGTCTAAGAAGGGCCGAAATAAACAACAAGGACTTATCTGGACCATGGCTTCACTTTAAAACCAACCAATTGCGCCCAACACCTCAACCACCGGTGTCCAATGAGGGTAGCTGGACCCGAATTCTTCACACTGCACAAACTATAGTTAATTCGAGAAGGTGAGACCCCATATACAGGTAATTATACTTACCTGCAAACTCATTCTTACTTCGTGACTGAACTAACGTCCATGTTGGACTCTGGCTATGCCATTTGTTTAGCCAAAAGAGGAAACACTCGACTGCGAATACCTGGACGAACAAATGCCTCATAAAAAGCTTTGCTATTTTACATGCCCTTTCAAAGCAACCAACGACAGCGTTCCAGGACGTGGGGGAAAGCTTTCTCCCTATAAAAAGCCACAAACGTTCCCTTCTCGACACTATGACGTAGCTGATGTGACTCGCCACTAAATAACTTCACCGCCCACTGTTACACCCTGAAATATTGACTAGTCATTTTGCAACCTTTTACTGACGCGTACAACAAAGTTACTCTGGCTTCACCTACTGTCCCCATTTCATCTACTGGGCTTTTTTATTTACTCTACATACACTTGCGACCATTTTATTTGCACTCCACTGTTGACTTGGCTCCTCATGAGTGCTTCCAATGTTTCTGCAAACTGTACAACTTTCGGCCATAACCAGTTGCGTGCGTTGCAACGTACTGTTGCGCCGCATAATAGCTTCTAAATTTTGCTCATACCTGAGTTGGTATACATCCACGAATTCGAAAATAAAATATTAACTTTTTTACTTTTTTAGCTTACTTTAAGTTAGTTTGGCCCAACTGCGGTAAAGCAGCATCATGAGTGTAACCTCTGTCCCAGCATGAGGCACTATATATATATATATATATATATATATATATATATATAAATATGGCGGGAGAGCCTATGGTGCGCTGAGGCTGGTGGTGCTAGATCCTGACAGATGGTCTACCCAGTGCTGCTGCTATTGTGCCATTTTCTCATGTCCTGGGTGCCTCTTCGTGGCGACCGCTGGGTGGGAGTTGGGTTCCGCCCTTCTCCATGCTAAGATCCAGGACACCAATCCGCATGAGTCAGTGAATTGACCATGTGCTAGACCCGCTGCCTTTCGGATGTTCATTTAATCGAAGGCTTTGGCTGAGGACCTGAGTCCTTCTCCTGTCAGGTGTGGGCGCCCTGACAGTATCCTAGTCCATCCCCTTCGGAGGTTAGGAAGTGGTCGATGATCCTCTTCCCGTAAAACTAAGCCATGGGTGAAAACAGGTCTACTGGTTATAATCTCACAGCTCGATTGGTGTAGAGCACGAACGCTACGCATTGTCTCTGACGGTGGGAGGACACCTCCGGGTGTTCACTGGTTGGCTACTGCCCACCTCAAGCCAGGCAGCCCCTGGTCAAATTGGTGCAAACCAGCCAAAACTCACCTGCGTATGGCCGTGGTCGCAGGTGTATCCTAGTACAGTAGCGAAACATTTATAAACAGTTCCAGTACCTCAAGTGCTGCGTGTGACGGCCGTCAAGCAGATCCCAATCTGTCTCTGCAATCACATTCCCGAGCTGCATCTGCTCTCAACTGCCTTGGGGGTCAGGCTATTGAGCCAAAGGCTCCGGGCGGTGTTCATCCAGCAAACCTCCGAAGCACAACGACCACCTCGCGTACGATTACCAACCAATGCAATCGTATGCCTGCGCGCAAAGCACTCAGCATCGGGTGCTGGAACGTGCGCACACTACTGGGCCGGAACTCCAGCGAGCGCCCGGAGCGACGCACTGCACTGGTCGCCATGGAACCGGCGTGCTACCCCATCGATATTGCGGCGCTCAGTGAAACCCGGCTCGCCGAGCAAGGTAATTTACATGAAGCAGGTGCCGGCTACTCATTCTGCTAGGTGGGCAACGCCGCCTCAGCATCACGTGATCATGGGATCGGAATTGCAATGTCCACGGCCAGCTGGTGGGTGAACCAACGGGCATCAGCGTGCGACTGATTACTGTTCGTCTACGACTCAGAAGAGGTAAGTTTGCTACTTTAATAAACACGTACGGTCCGACCATGTGTTATCCTGATGACACGTGTGATTAATTCTACACTGGGTCTGTGCCGAGGGGTTACCGACCATTTCTGCTGGAGGAATTCAACACGCGCGTTAAGCGTGATGCATCGGTGTGGACAGATGTTATCGGTTCGCATGGCATTGGTTCAGCGAATGCGAACAGTGACAGGCTCCTCTCACTGTGTGCCACTCACGGCCTGACGATCACGAACACTCGGTTTGCGCTGATTGTGAGTGATACACCCACTTGGACGCACCCACGGAGTGATCACGCTCACATGCTCGACTATGTCATCGTACGTCAGCGTGATATGCGTGAAGTGCGCATGACACATGTACTGCGTGGAGCTAAGTGTGGCACTGACCACAAATTGGTGAGGACCAAACTGTACATACATTTTCGTAAATCTGTGTATTGTACTCCCGCCGTGAATCGGCGTAAATTTAACACTCTCTCCCTCGGTACTGTGGCGAAACGTACTGAGCTGGAGAAGGCGATGGCTGCACGCCCGTGTGATGTGGTAAGCATATCCACAGTGGGCTACCTGTGGCACCACATTCGCGAACAGGTGACAGCTGCTGCCGGGGAGACCATCGGGCGCGTAAACTGTAAGCGGCCTGATTGGTTTAATGGCAACGTTAAGACGATTGGCGCATTGGTGTCGGAGAAGAATGCAGCATTTGCTGCACATGTGGCAGATCTCAGTGACTAGGGGAGGACGAGTCAGTTTCGCAAATAACGAAACGACTCACCCGAGAGCTAGGTCGTATTAAAAATGCACGGTGGACGGAGGATGCGAAGCAGATGGAATGCTACCACGAACGCTGCAAACACAAGGAATTCTTTTACTCCTTGAAGGTGGTGTATGGACCGAGATTGGAGCCGCTGAGGAACCTGATCGATGGTAGTTCAGGCGCTACCTGTACACAGACCGCAGACATAACGCAGATCTGGCGGAAACACTTTAACTGTCTCTTGAACAACCGTTCAGAGATCCACTGGCCTAGATTGAACTGCTTGAAGCAGAACGATGTGAATACGAGTCTGGCGGACACGCCAATACTGGATGAGACGCAGAGAGCACTTGATCAGCTGCGAAACGGCAAATGTGCCAGAGTCGACGGGATCCCATCCGAAGTATTGAAACACGGCGGACCCGCATTGTTGACTGCGCTGCACCACTTCGTTCAACGTGTATGGATTGAGAAGGTGGTGCCTCCAGAGCGAGGGATGCCCTTGCGCTACCACCGTACAAGGGCAAAGGTAACAAGCAATGTTGCACGAATTATCGTGGCATCAACTTGTTGATTTGTGCGGGCAAGGTGGTGGCCCGAATCCTGCCTAACCGCCTAGTCAGGCAGGTTGCGGAATCGAACGCAGCGGAAGAGCAAGGTGGATTCCGTTAGATTCGCAGCATTATTTATTTATAAATATGGTGTTTGCAGCTCGTCAGTTGCAGCAGAAGTGCAGAGCATGACACGAGGCATTGTACTCGGCTTTTGTTGATTTCACCAAGGCATTTGCTACGGTGAACCGCGAGCCATTGGGGCTGGTGTTGGGTAAGCTTGGTTGCCCACGTAAGTTTGTAAGTTTAATTGAATGTCTGCAAAGTGGCATGCGGACAAGGGTGTAGCTGAGTGGAGAGACCTCGGATGACTTTGCAGTTTTCACTGGTGTGAAGCAAGGGTGTGTCTTGGCCCTGGCCCTGTTTATTATATATCTTCATGCAATGATATCCTGTGCTTTTGTTGCCGCCTGTACTTACGGTGTTTGTGTGGAGCACCGTATTGATGGTGGGTTGCTGAACATCCGTCGTTTCGGTGCGAGAACTCTAGTCTGTGAGACAACTATCCGTATGTTGCTGTTTGCTGACGACTGTGCGCTGTTTGCACACAGCGCGGGTGCGTTGCAGCATATGACTAGTGCTCCGGCTTCGACAGCGACCAAATTCGGGCTCACCATCAACACAAACAAAACTGTCTGTCTCTTTCAGACTTCAATGTATGTGCAATCTTCAATATTGCCGCGAATCAGCATTGGCGCTGAATTACTGGAAACCACCTCCCACTTTTGCTACCTTGGGAGTGTGAGGTCGGCTGACTAGCAGATATGCACTGAGCTGCGTATCCGCGTGTCGAATGCAGCGGCGGTATTCAGGAAGCTTGACTGTCGAGTTTGGAACAACCATCAGCTTACCATTGGCACGAAGTTGATGGTGTACAAATCCATGGTGCTGTCCGTTCTTCTATACGGCAGTGAAATGTGGACGGTATACCGTCGGGATGTGCGATATCTCGAGCGGTTCCATCAACAGTGCTCGCAACGGATGTGGCGTATCAGTTTGGGCGACAGAGTTGCGGACACGGAAGTTTTGCGTCATAGTAGAATGTATGCAGTGGACTGCATAATTTTGCTGAGACAACTGAAGTGGATCGGTCATGTGAGCCGTATGGATTCAACGCGGATACCGAAGCAACTCTCTTATGCTCGGCTGAGTATAGGGAAGCGGCACGTGGGGAAACCAAAGTTACGTTACCAGTACATGATTAAAGTGAGCCTCTCACGTTCTAATCTTGATTGCAGATCATGGAAATCGAAGGCAGTGGATCGGCTTGCAAGGCGCGATCTGATCACGAAGGCCGTTGCCGAGGTGCAGCAGAAGGCCCTCATGTATGCGGAGAAGAACCAGCAAGTGGGGAAGCGGCAAGCACCGATGGGTTGTTCTCTATCGACATCAAGCGCATGGTGCTGTTGCACATGCGGTCGCGAGCGCCTGAGTCAGGCAGACCTAGTGAGCCATGAGCGAGGCCAATTCGGACCACTACCGAAGCGACGACGGGTCCTGCAGAGAACGTAGGCAGAACCCGCGAATCGTTTGTAGGTTCGAGTTACTAACCGCGTGTTTGCATGCTAAACCTCCTTATTTCAGGTGTTGGGTCTTCAATTTGGTCCTAATGCTTCTCTTTCTCAAATAATGTCTACCTGCACGCTCTTCTATAAAACTACACTACTCGCTTAAGCCAATCGTAGTGAATTTCGATAACATTTTCGCGTTTGTGTCACTTCCGTAAAATATACTTTCTAACCCCCATCACTTATCTCCGATCCTTTGTTAACAGCTTATTGTATATGCTCATCAATTTAAGAATTTTGTCACATTTCCTTATGCATTATCCAAGTTCTTTTCTTTGTTAGCTTTCTCTCAAGTGATTGGCTGTTGCTTGACATCCCTGGTGTGGCTGCGCTTGATGAGCGTGTTGCTAAGGGTCCACCTGTCTATTACCCATTACCTCGTCCATACTGGCTCCAGGAGACAGTTGGTCGTTGCTGGAGGGGACGGGGTGCATGGTCCTTGTGGCCATGTTAGGATCAAAAGTGGTTCCGTGAATCCAGTGTGGAGCGGACTACGGTCCAGCCACCGCATTGTGTGCGCATGATAGGCCAAATACAGCGCGCTTGTGTTTGCCTGTGAAGGAGTGAGGGCTGGCTCCATTGATGAGACTTGTCTTCCATCCACATGCCTCCCTGTCTTTTTCCTTCGTGTTTAAGCTGGATATTGTGGGTATGGTTGGAGCTGTTAGTGGTGCAGCGCAAGCCACCCATGGATCTATCGTAGGCGCAGGCGTCTTGTGGTTGGCTACAGCGACAAGCAAATCCGAAACCGGATGCCGCCAGTCAACCTGATATATATATATACATATATATATATATGTATATATATATCATTTTGACAGCCCATAGTGCAACGTGACTTGTGTAATCGAGATCCCGACAGATCATGCACCCGGTACTGCCAACACCGTGCTGTACTCTTGTCCATGAAGCCCGCACGTTGCGACCATTTGCACCCTTCTTCTGGCTAAAATTTAGGACAATACCTCATGCCACGTTTCCTTGACTAATAGCGCTAGCCCCTCCCAGTGTATACATTTTAGAAGGCTTTGGCTGAGTACCCTAGCCATTCTGCTCTGTGTTGTTGTTGACCTGGTAGCATCCTAGGTCAACCCCGAAAATATGAATTACGTCAGTAATACTACATCCATGCTGCCTCATCCGCTGTGCCATGAAGTCAGAATATGAGTTTGCTTGTCTTCTGCAAACAGCAGGCTGCACTAGAGGAACCCTGCTTCTGCTGGCTTTTCACTTGTTTCTTCACTTTGCACCAACTCTCCATATCCCCGGTTCACTAAACCCACTACTTCCTACAATCCAAGTCAGCATCCTCCGTGCGGTTGCCCGCCAGCGCAGTCGTATGTATCCGGACAAAGCTCTTAACACCGGAGGATAGAACTTGCACATTTTGCGCTACTGGAAGCCCAGTAAGTCTTCCAAGCGAGGTAGTACACTGGTCGCGATGGAGTTAGCGCGATACGGATCGATAATTCGGAGATCAGCTGACACGGCAAGGTAAATGGCATGAAGCCTCTGCGAGCTACACCGACAACTGGGTGGGATATTCCGTCTTAACACCAATAGACCATAGGATTAAATTTGCCCTATTCGATGGTTTAACTGGTCAGCTGGTAAGAATTTACTGCAATCAGCACACGACTGATGACTTTTCACCTAAGAATCGGAAAGGTTAAACTTGTCAATGTTACCAGGACATGCGGCCCGACCATGTGTTATCCCGATGATACGGAGCATCAATTCTAAAATTAACTATACTCCGTGATTTAGTCTATGCCGTGGGTCGACCGACTATTTCTGCTAGCTGTTGTCAAAGCGCGCTTTGGGTATGAGACATCCTCGTGGACGGACATCATCAGTCTCTATGCCGTTGGTCAAGAGGACGCGAATAGTGACATGCTTAGCTCACTGTGGGCCAATCACGGCCTGCGGATCACGACCGCTCTGTTTTTTTTGAGTGCCAGCTATATAGCAACATGCACGCGCGTACGTGGTGGTCATATTCACTTGCTTGGCCATGTACTCGTACATCAGTTTAACGCGTGAAGTGCGCATGACACCTAAACTGGGTGAAGCTGAGTGTAGCATTGACTAAAAACCGTTGCGGAACATATTTTACATTTAGTGTGAAAAAGTAAGTACTGTGTACCTGCCGTAAACAAGGGACATATATTTAACATTATCTCCCTCGGTGCTATAACAAAACCTTTGGAGCTGAAGAAAGCGTTGGCTGCACGCTTGCGTAGTGTTTAAGGCCTAACCAAAATAGGAGACCGTGGGCATTGACTGCACGACCAGGTGACGGCTACTGTCGCGCCCAAACTGTAAGCGACCCGATTATTATGAAAATCGAGCAATGCGATGACTTGGGAATTGCTGTATGAGTGGAATGCAGCAATTGCAGCACATGTAACAGACCTCATTGACTTAGGGAATTTGATTAAGTTCCGCAACATTCGACCGCGACTGGGTCGATAGCTCCGTTGCAGGAAAATCGCGTCGAAGTTTGAAGGCGAAACAGATGGAATGCTACGCCCAACACCGCCAAAACACGGATTCCTTGCCTTGCAAAAAGGCAATGCATGGACTGAGATTACAGCCGCTGTGTACGCTGCTGAATGTTAATTCAGGTACTACCTGCGCACAGACTGCAGATGTAAGGCAGTCCTTGTGGTAGCATAAAGCCTGTCTCTGGAACGATGGTTTATAAGCTGACTGGAGAATGTTGCCCAGATTACAACAAAGACAGCTGAAGACATCTTGCCGATAAAACGACCCTGGATGAGATGCAGTGGGCACTTGTTCAGCTGCGAAACGGCAAGTGCGCCGTGCCGGCGAGACCCCACATAAATAACTGAAATATGGCGCAGCCTTCCTGGTGAGTGCGCTGCATAACGTGTGGCAACGCTTGTGATTTAAAGACGAGATGTCTGCAAGGCTGAAGGGTGCCCTGCACACGGACAAACGAAGCAAGCACTGCTGAATGAATTATAGTGGCACCAACTTGCTTAGTATAAGGTGGGTGGTGCCTGCTCGATTACTGTTCAATCGCGTCGTCATTCAGGTCATCGAACCGAAGGTGGCGGAAGTAAGTTGGAATACTTCTGGATGGCAGCATCGCTTATATGGTTGTTTCGGCTCGTCAATTGCGAAAGGAATGCGGGGGACGACAACATCCATTGTATTCACTGTTAAGTTAACCAAGGCAAATGATACAGTGAACCGTCAGGCACTGTTGTTGATGTTGGACGAGTCTGGCGGTCCGAGTACTTTTGTGAGTTTAGTTGAATATCTTCACATTGGTGTGCGAGCTAGAATACAGTTGTGTGTACAAACCTCGAATTACTTCGGCCTTGTCTCCGCTGTGGGGCGAGGCTGTGTGATAGCTCCCGCCCTGTTTAATCTTAACTTCATGCAATTAGGTCTGTTACGTTTGATGTTGCTTAGGATTACCTTGTTCGCTTGAAGTACCCTGTTGATGGTAGGTTGCTGAAAATCCGTCGCTTCTGGGTGAAACCCCTTATGTGAGACAACCACCTTTTGTTGCAGTTTACTGACGACTGTGCGTTGCAGGCGCACAGCGCAGAAGAGTTGCAGCACATAACTTCGGCGTTTGATTCGACAGCGGCCAAATTCAAGTTCGCCATCTACACAAACAGAAAGGCTTGTCTTTACCTGCCTATGCTATAAATGGATGCTGCGGATCTATCCCAAACGTTGGAAGCTGCTCAGAGCTTTGCTAGCTTGGGAGTGTAATAACAATCAAAGTGCAGATTACTAACAGGCTGGCAGCAAAGGATGGAGGCAACTGATGCATCTGGCGAGCTGGCATGTCGAGCGCGGAACAATCACCAGCTCAACGACGGATGGATGGTACTCCTTCAAAAGTCTATGGTGCTGCTACTCTTTCATACATCAGCGAAGCCTATCCGATTTATCTGCAAGTTGTCTGTTATATAAAGCGTTTCCAGCTACAGTGTCTGCGTCGTATGAGGTGAGTTGACTGGCTCACACGACTTACAGACACAATGGTGTTCCAACACAGCAGTACGTATGTAGTGGAATATATACTTCAGCTGATGCAATCGGTGTTTCCGGTGCTTATTCTCCGCTTGGATTCGACCCAGATACCAAAACAGCTATTTTATGAATAATTGTGTACAGCGAAGGATTGCGTGGTAAAACATAAGTTGAGTTACCAAGACCCGTTATTTAAGTTTAACACGAACTATGGTTGATTTCACGTGTTGGAAATAGATGACCAAGATCGGCGCTTAGGTCGAGAGCATTTCAAGTGGGAGGTTTCCCGGAAGTATGACAAATCACAAACGCGTGCGAAAAGAAACGTCCGATGGCAAAGCGACAGTGGGCGCGAGTGCCTCAGCGAAGCGGTTTTGATATGTCACCAGCGTAGCCAAGTTTGACCATCGTCGAACAGGAGACGAGTATGCCAAGTACGTCGTCATCAACAGCGCGGCGCTTGGTAAGTTCGCTGCTTCCGATTCCATTTACTAACCCAGACCAACCAGGCAATTGCTGTGGTAGGTGTGCGGCATTGCAGTTGCAGTTCGCCTGTGTGTGTACCCGAGCGTTGAAGCGCCTGAAGTTCGGGTGTTAGCTTTTGCTTGATATCGCTGCTGTGGCTGCGCCTAATTTGCATGTTGACAAGGTGCCTACTTGTCTATGACGCCGCACCTCGCCTGTACTGGCTCCAGGAGACCGTTGGGCTTTGCTGGAGGGGATGGGGTACACAATCTTCGTGGCCATGCTAGGCTCAAGGATTGGGTTCATGCAACCAGTGGAAGCTACGGCCTAAGCCCCGCCTTTTGTAAGTCTGCAACGCATGATTACCAATTTAGGCATGAATGCTTCCACCCGGCTTGTTGAAAGGGTGTGGGCAGGCTCGGATGACGAAACCTAGCTTCCCCACAGGCCTCCCGGTGTTATTCCTTCAGGTTTACACCGAAAATGTGTATGTGGGGAACCATGGGTAGTGCATCGCAGGCCACCCATGGTCCTGCTGTAGGCGCAGGCGTCCTGCAGTCACCGTACGGAGGCCCCAATGACAGGCAAAACCTTAACCCGATGCCGCTAACCATGGTTGCTGCAGGTAAACCAACGACAAAACACCTAACCAACAACCTAACCGGTATGGAACTACAACAACGCTCAGCAGTATAGGGCCTTATCTCACGGAAAACCGATGCGATCTAATATACCTGTTACCAATCTCATCTTAGGGCGTGAATGTCTTCTGGGATGGTTGACTTGACAAAGTAGTGGGGTATCTCTGTAACTCCACTGCCACCAAAAGTGCCAAGGTATTCAACGTTAAGAAATTCAACTGAACTGTTCATACTGGGCCAGATATTCGCTAACGAAGAACTCATGATAACGCGAGTGATACACGGCGCACAACAAGATTAGAAAGATCATGTACCTATTGCGCAGGATATCCTGTGGTGGGCGGCCAATCTTTACAAAAGTCACTATATACGCTACGTCACTATACGCTACTGATATAGATCGACTAGTTAGTGCAAACAACTAACTGAATAACTGCCGTATTCAGGAACGAGGCACTCCAAAATAGGCATGATCAAATAAGTGCAGGAATATTAAGTAAATAAATAGACTCTTTATTCACGACAACGCGAGATAAACCTTTACAGAAATGGTCATATTATGATAATAAAGTGTGCAAAAATGCACAGGATTACAACATGCTTGTCATAACAGTGAATGTGTGCATGGTTGTGCGCATAACTGTGCATAGACTCAGGTTTGTACGCTGTGTTCGTAAGCTTGCCCTCCTATTTGTGACGGTTTGACAGCCACCGTTATGTAATAATAGAAGACGGTTGTCCGTCGATTGGACGTAGTTATCCAGCTAGTTACGAGGCGGTGATATTAGTTTGTGGCAAGTCACATCCGTCACTTCACAACGTTGATACACGGACATTTTTGTGATTTTTCCAAGGCGTACGCTTACCAGGCGATTACACACTACGTCCTGCAAAGTAGCCACCAAACTATTTGCCCAAACGGGTTACACCGAAAGCAACCAGCTAACACCAGGAAAAGGCTGTTTGGCTAGCCAGCCAGCCAGTTTCTTTGAAAAATACAACGAATTGAGTAAAACTATTACAACAGGATAATGCGTGCAAATTGCACGATCAAGTATGTTGCTGGATAAGCGTGCAAGAACAATGGGATCAAAGTAAAAGATGGTTCACGTGCATGAAAAAGTCAAGGAAAATACCCGTGATGGCAACCGGTAGGAATCAGTGAGCGATCGATATGTTGTGGTCCATTGTTTCATGTGCGCAATAACCAGGGGATAGGCTTGATACGAGTGTTTCTGAATAACGGTTTGATATACTTTAGGTTAGGTTGTGTAGGACAGCAGTTCCGTTAAGTATGCCCCACACGTGCTTATTTAGGAGAGGTGTATTCAGTCGAGACAGTGATTCGGCGTTAAATCTTAAGCCGAGATGGAGGTAAGTGGGTGTGATTGGAAGAAAAATAATAGGGTTATGGCCCCATTGTCCAAGCTGCGGCATTTATATTTCCGGAATGACCTAGAATAAGAAAGATGCGATAGCCTGTGAGAAATATTATGAGGTCCATTTAAGCTACGAAGATGAGAAGTGAAACAGTATGCACCCGACACCTCATCGTAGAATTTCGCCTTTGCACGGCAATCTGAAGGCATCCGTTTGAGCATTATCCTCTTTTGTACTGTGGGAAGCAAGCAGGTGAGGGGCAATGCCGTACACAGGTTGTCGTGTTCAAGAGGATGGTTCGGGTCCCGATACCATTAAGATTTAACCGATCTTCGATGTCACCCTGGCGTGCAGACGGACCAAATAAGAGCTCGCAACGCTGATGCAGGTTATCCAGCACCGCTTTGTTGCTGGTCATTAACTTACACTCAGTTCACCGGGATTTATCAGCTCCACCACGTGGATGTTAAATTCTCAGATATTCCTAGTGGTTTAACTCGTATTTACTTCGGCAATTTGAACGGAGTTGTAATGGGCACAAGCGCGAAACCGTTTGTTTCCAAGGCACGTTGAAATTTTACCAGCACGCGAAAGAGCTTGTTCCGGACTACATCATTGGCCTTAACTCCTACTCATCTAGGACCTGATTAAGTGGCTACATCCTACTTTGCAACCACCAGTACGTTGCTGTTTATCCGCTCTCTAGCCCTTAAAGTTACACAGTTATGCGACGCTGCATACCCTACTAATCGCAGATAGATGCACAGTCCATTCCCGCTTCGTGTGATTATCGTGGGACACTCCTAGAGGCAGCTCACCCACCTAGTGCAGTAAACCAAGCTCCCGACTCTGTGCGCGAGTGCGGTTATTTGTGCGTGTGTGCTCATATTACTGCCCACTCCATCGCCAGGCCGAGAGCTAACTGTGTACGTGACGAGAAAGGTAGACAAACTCACGACGGAACGTAGCAAGACATCCGGCAGCATTTATTTTTGCGGGGAAAACCGTTCGAGCTGGCATTTCGTGCTCTTGATGCAACCCATATTATCATGCCGAGCATGCTCCGTTAAATGCAATGGAAAAAGAAAAAAGTAAAACTAGTTATGTTTGTTTCTGAACGGCTGGTACGGCCGTTCCACTTATTGAATGCGTAGCTATTGTGGAGCAGAAATAGATATGTATATATATTCAACCTTTTACCAATGTACTTCGGTAGCGCCACAACGCATAATTACTAACAAACTGGGGAAACGGGTGGACTTTGCAGGGGTTTAAAAAGTTTAGTAGGTTGTGTTGTGTAGGCAAAGACCTTTCCGGTTGCCCATACCCAAGAAGTTGGTGAACTTACTGGACCCTACTCCGACCTTTTGGTCTTACGACATAACACGCAAGGCAGCGGGCGATTAAGGAAGATCGTTGCCGTTCGGGTGGCTACTACCCCTTTTGTGTTCAGGGGCAGTGCACCTAGAAGCCGTTGGTTAGCAACGTTGTTCATCCGCTCTACGTTATATACTCACATCTGGCGACACATTTGTGTGGTCGGGGCTCTTACAGCAGGTCATTTTGATTTTGACACAGCGCCATACTAGCTGTTGCCGTAATTGCTTAAAAACCAATTGACCAGCCCAGAAATTCGCGCGCTCTGAGACACTGCCGCTGCGTGTCTGCAAGTGATTATTCTTCTCGCCTGCTATGCAAACGAGAGTTATTCGCAGTTACCTCCACCAGCAAGGCATTCCTCAATCCGCGAACTGTGGACTCGCCCGATAGAGTACAGATACTCCACCGGTTGGAGCAGAAATCCGATAACCTAGTGATTATAATAGAGGACCTTACGCTTAGTAAATATTACCAATCAGATTCAACCGCAGCAGGGATCGACACCCAAGGTTGCGCAGTTGAACATAATTATCTGAACCATAGGTAAGAGTAAAACCGTGAACAACTCCAAGCGGATGCCTGCAGACAACCTGGATCTACCTACTGCGACAACGCCCATCCACGCCCAATCGGTAAGCATGAGAACAACTCTGGGAAACTCGCTGTAGCTGCACATATGAACACACCATCTAAAGCTGTAGGCGTGGCTACATACGCGTTTGTCGTCGGTGTCCAAGCTGCAGGGGCAAAGTTTATACCTACACTTGCTGCGATTACACGGTGCGTCAGAGGTGCCACACATGTGCCCGTTAATT
This sequence comes from Dicrocoelium dendriticum, assembly GCA_944474145.2. Classification (NCBI taxonomy): domain Eukaryota; kingdom Metazoa; phylum Platyhelminthes; class Trematoda; order Plagiorchiida; family Dicrocoeliidae; genus Dicrocoelium; species Dicrocoelium dendriticum. The sequence continues at coordinate 160,694,267 of OX104063.1, read as the reverse complement.
AACCAAACGTTAAAGTACCACTAATCCAAAACCGTTTGCTTCAAATTGAGCCCATGGGCAACTGAAGCCCGTAGGCTCCAATGTAGCGTAAGCTCAGGTTTAGCACGCGATTTATGCAACCGGACCTCAGTTGTTATGGACCTTGATAGCGAAAACAGATTGTAACCATGTCGCCGTCTCTACTACTAACTAAATATTTTGCGTGGGCCATTTACAATGCTGAAGTTCTTTGTGTGACATTTAACTATCATCCCCTCCGGTGCCTAAAGCTCTTCCTTGAAGTGTGTTGAATCATACCTGAAGCTAACTCCCCTGAAAACTAGTGGACGACTGAACACAGTGGGACTCCATACGTTTACTAATAGGCGTGCGTGATTAACCGGATTTCATAGGACGCGTTGCACTGCAACCAACCTCGACGCATTACAAGCAGCCACGGTGGTTACGTTTTGCTGCTGCAATCTGCAAACGGTGTTACGGCGGTTTTTGTCTGCCGTCCAAATTCGGGCTGACTGGTGGGCATTCGGAGTTTCCCCGAGGTCCTCGGGAGCGACCGCCAACAAAGTTGAGTCACCTTCGCGGTGTAGCGGAGATTCAAGCACTTGATGTCCGCGATACAGAAGCCCATGATTAGGAGGGAAAGGCGCCAACTCCGTCTAACGCTCTCACGGAACGACGTAACTGCCAGATCGATCATAAGACCTCGTCGCATCCGCTAATTACAAACGGTGTGGACTCAAGGGGGATGGTAGTCGTGCTGCAGTCCAAACACATAGCCGAAAGTGTACTTAAATTTTGGCACGTATGGCCTACGAAGCTATCTACGATTAACAGCGTTCAACACCAAACTCAAGATGAACGAAAGTGAACAGTCTCACTGGTGTCTGACAAGGCGTCTAGTAAGTCCTAGTTGCGAAACAGACCACTGCGGATTAAGACAATGTTTAAACCGACAAGGACGAATGGCAGGGGAGCACGGTATGGCAAGACGAGATTGATTTACGGATTTGCGAATGACAAATAAAGGTTTAAACATGAATACCACACTTGAAACAGGTGGTGGTTTAAGGCCTACCACGACGCAATGCTCCTGCAGTTTGGTTGTGACTACAAGCATCGTGAAACATTATGTCCATCACTACCCAACAAAGCTCGTCCGCTTATCCAACAACTCCTTTACTCCAGCAGCTTTCGTTTGCAAATCGCAGTATTTCTGGGAAAACAATGATAAGTAAATCGACAACATCGGTCCAAAGATGCTTGAAAAACTTTCCTCCATCATAGCTGTACACCTTGCAGCTTTTTCTCAGTGTCTTAATGATTCCCATACCTTTCCATCTGCGTGCAAACATCGAACCGTCACTCCGATACAAAAAGGAGGTAAGCATTCCCATCGTAACAACTACCGACCTATAACGCTACTTCTGCTTTTATCAAAAGTGATGGAGTGGATAATCGCAGATGGAATGGCGCGATATTTTAAAGCTCCGTATATAACATCCGGGCGCTGGGCTGTGAAAAATGGCGGAAATTTTGTCACGGGCCAGGGAAAAAATTAAACAGCAGGCATCAGTCAATCACAAAACTTAGGAATTAATTATTAAGGTTTCAATAATAAAACGGAATGCTCTGCATATGTTTAAAAAGTGCTACAAAAATATAATGTTTGAAGTAAGCAGTTTACTGTAACCATGGTAACCTGTTTCCGAAAACTCCAAGGGGAGCCATTGCAGCGAGGGACCATCTGACGGGAGGTCGGCGGTGAAATTTGAACTTTTTTGGTGGCAACTGGTAAATCTATTTGTGGACTGAAAGAACCTGCGTTCATAGTACTAAGGATTGGTAGCATAAAGTGAGGTAAATGTTTTGAGAGTAATAGATGACTTATGATGTGTTAACATTATATTGAGGTAAAGTGGTTAAAAGAAGTGAGGTCGTGATGGTGGCGGAAAATCGACGGATGGGAATGGGCTGAAATAACGTTTAAGAAATGTAGCATTATTTCTGCGTTGGAAATGATTCGAAATGTTACGTACTTAGATACGGAAACTGTCTGTATATTATAAACGGAAATGACTTATAACAATGCAGCATGTGTAAGGATACTAATTCCACACGGGAGGCTAATTGCAGTGATGATGTACATGGGCGACACAAAATGGAACATTTGGAGGCGATTTATTTATATTACGTAACGGTACGGAACAAAGTTGCGTAAATAATAAGTGTGTAACTTACTGATGATGCTTTGAAGATAACGTGGAATGAGATGGAATTTTGTGAATCTGCAGAAAAAAGAAATAGAGAACTATGATGACAAAGGCATCACTGTGTGCATGTTTAATGAACTACGGAATAACGTGCAGCAATGTGATAAGGAATAATAGCTGACTAACGTCTGTTGCTGTAATATTGCGCTCATAAATGGGTACTATGAAATGAGGATGCACGGAATAGGGTTTGTTGTTTGTGTCAGTGAGGATGAATATTCACAATTGTTAAAGTTGTTTAGGTATGTTTACGTGTTTCCCAAGCTTTATGCAAATAAGAATATGTTTGTATTTGCTAAGTTGTCAGCGTACATGTAGAAGGGGTAATATGAGAAGGCGTACATGTAAGACGATGTATATGTATAATTATGCATATATATATATATATATATATATATATATACATATGTAGCGTTACATGTGTGGCTTCTGCAATTACCGTTATACATGTACCATGAAAGGTGAGCACCTACCTACAAATGTTTCTTTGCATCGAGCTAGGGAAGCAGGTAAGGAAACACAGACAAAGATATATGTATATTTATATATATATGTATATATATATTTATATATGTATATACGGAAGTATATGTACACACATATATGTAATTGAATAGAGAAGAAATGATATGTATATCTGCGTATATGTATGCGTATATATAGATATATGTATATACATATATATATGTAATTGCATATATATACATATATATGTATATATGTATATATATCCAACAGTCTCAATAAGGTACGTATTTTAATCTCGCGGGATAAATATATATATATATGTATATGTATATATATTTATACATATATATATATATGCCTATTTTTATGTTATCGTCTTATATGTGTATATGTATACATATATATATACAAATATATATTTGTATATATATTTATGTACATGTATGTTCATTGGGTGCATACACATGCATACATGGGCATATGCATACGGCAATTTCTACCGTCATATAAGGATGTGTGCAAGCAACCAATTGGTATGCATGAAATGGCATTGGAAAAGGAATATATGCATATATGTATTTACTGATATTTGTATATATATACATGTATATGCATAGTTAGTTTTCTTTCGAAACGGGTTATAAAGGTACGCCAGTTAGTGGGCAGTTTACATGTGTATACCGAGGTGATGAAGACTTTCCGAGTTCATATTGTAACAGTGCCAGTTCTCAAGAAGCTCATTGTGCAAGCACATCGTCGGCACTTGTAAATAATCCCATTCACTATGTGGTTGGTGGCACCCGGTTTTTGATTACCTTATCACTGTCACGAGCCACAGGAGGGGTGCGCGTACCGTGGTACCATGGGTGGATATCGCTGCACCACCCAGAGCTGGAACCGCACACCCATATGTAGTATAAAGCGGACGGAATAACGGGTACCAGATAACGGATAGCAGATAGTTGTGCACCTGGTTAACCTACACAGCAAGGCGAAGGACAGGAGGTATAACAAGGGAGCGGCATTCACTTTAAACGACAAGGTGAAATCGAATGAATGCAAAGATGCGCACCGACATCGTGGCTGATCTCTTCCGTAAATTGACATAATAAGTAATTTCCTTAGGGAGGAATCCGCGATAAGTGATATATGTCCATAAGTTGCTTATAAATGCTGTACAAACAATGAGGTCGGCGAAGTTAAGGGCAGCTAGCGTAAACAACATGCCTACATAAGGGAACTTAGGCGGACATTAATCAGGCATTGCGAAGAAAGGAAATGAAGTGTAATGAAAGGTATGCAGCCTAAAGAGAGGTAGTTCAAGTGCAATTTCCTTTAGTCCAACTGCGTTGACGAAGCGTCAATAAGGGACCACCGGCGTCAGCATTGGGCGCATACATATACATTTATATCTTTGTATACATATATATATATCTGTATACATATATATATATATGTATATGTATACATATACATATACATATATATATATGTCCGCTTTCAGTGATTGGGCCATCAAGAGCAGGCCTGCAAGTGTCTGTATGACGGATTGCGGTATCCCCAAAAGACGCGTCAGTGACCGATGTAACCCGCTGTGGAAGCACTTTCGCCGAAAAGTAGGCAGGGTGGTTAGAGGCAGTTGGATGGGTACCCGCTTGCTTGGAAAAACGCAAATAGTTACGTCTTAGGGAACGTTTGCTTTGCTTTGCGGCTCACGCGGCCTCTCAGCTGCACAGTATCTGGGCATCTCTTGCTACATATTTGTCCGGTCATGCAAAATTGTGCGGAGTAGTTTATAATGATACGCGTTCATGCCTTCCATCGCACTCGTTCACCGGCGTAACAAATTGTCATGATTGCGTATTACTGCCTTAGCGCATGTGTATTGCACAACATGTGTGTGTATCTGTATCACAACTATCACTTACACATAAGGATGTACATGTACACACATATATGTACTTTGAACGGCATGTTTATGTGCTGGTGCTGTGGAGAGGGTAATGGGAGTCTGCGCGGTGTCCGCATCCAACAGTGTTGTCACGCACTAAATGTGCAGCGGACTGCGGTGCAAGCAATGCCATCTGCTGGTTTCGTTTCCCGACATGCAGCCATTTTGCCTTCCCCGTTAAGGGTTGTTGGCCGCCGTTGATGGAGGGTGCCTCACATGAGCATGCCTGGTGGTTTTAATCCATCCTGTGTACACCGCATATTTGGTGTGGATGGAGCTGTGGTTTGCGTAGCTAAAGGCATCCATGGTTCCTCAGCAGTGGCAAGCCTGGTGTATGCTGCCAAGGTGAAAGGCAAATGGGAACCGAAATGCCACCAACGATATCTATGTACGGACATGGAAGTATATTTGTTAGCATTCATGCGTGTCCTTGTGCATGGTCGTGTTGCAATATATACCCCACGTTAGCGGATGTGTATAGTCGGCGGCAACCGCTTGCATATTTGCCTGTGATTGTAGTAAGCCGCAGGACTCCTGCGCCTACAGTGGGAGGTCGGTTGACTAGCACTGCACCACGCAGAGCTGCATGCACACACGCACATCCAGTGTAAACCCAAAGGAATAAGGCCCGGTGTCATGTGGATGGGAGAAAGTTTTTAGCAACGGAGCCGGCGCACACTAATCCACAAGGAAACATAAGCACGATGTGTTTTGGAATGAAACGCACACAATGCGGTGGCTGGACCGTAGTGCGCTGCACACTGAGTGCATGGAACCAATCTCTGATGCTAACACGGACCCAAGAATCGTGCACCTCGTCCCCTGCAGCAACGACCAACTATCTCCTGGAGCCAGTATGGACGAGGTGGTGGGTAATATACAGGTAGGCACCTTGTCAACATGCACATAGAGCGCAGGGAAACCGGGTATATCAAGCAACAGCCAATCACTTGAGAGAAAGATAGCAAATAAATTAAATGGAGTAATCCATAAGGAAATGGTGACAAAAATGTTTGTCATTAATGAGTATATGCAATAAGTTGTTTACAAAGGAATCCCAGATAACCTCTGAAGGTCAGAAAGTCTAGTTTACGGAAATGCAAGGAACCCGAAAATGTAATCCAAATTAACCACATTTCGCTTAAGCGACGTGTGCAAGTTCACGTAAGAGAGTACAGGTAGGCATTACTATGACAAAGAGAAGCAATTGGCCAAAATGGAAAACCAAACACCTGAAATAAATGGACTTAGCACGCGGTTAGTATATCGAACGCAGTGTAACTACTACGGTTGCGCCAGTTCTGCCTACGTTGTCCGCAGGACTCCTCCTCGCTTCGGGTGTGTTCCCGAATGGCCTCGCTCATGGCTCATCAGGCCTGCCTGACTCAGGCAATAGTGACCGCATGTGCTGCAGCGCATGCCCTGGACGTCCATGGAGTGCAAAGCATCGGTGCTTGCCGCCTTTGCAGGACGCCTGCGCATACAGAAGAACGTCGGTTGGCTTTGGCTGCACCACCCACAGCTGCATGCGCACACCACACATCCAGTGTAAACGCCCAGGGATAAAAGCGGGAGGCATGTTGATGGAGTGTACTTTTCATCAACGGAGCTTGCGCGCAATCCTTCACAGGGGCACGCATGCACGCGGTAATAGGGAAATGAAGCGTACACAACTATGTGCCTGAACTGTAGTCCGCTCCACAAGCGGGGAATGGAGGCACTGTTCCAGCGTTGAACCTAATGGTTGTGTGCATGTTTATGTATACAAAGGTCTAGGTGAAGTTAAGTGCAGACTTAAACAGATGCATATATGTGAAAATCTATATATATGTATGTGCAGGTGACGGATTATAGGATGCGTAAATGTATGCATTCAGTGACATAAATGTTAAATATAGGTTACCTTGTGAATAAGCCGTTGATGTTCATTCGCCATCCGTTGTACGTACGTTACCGTTTATCCTGCCCAACAGCGTGAATTACCAGGGGTGCACCGTTGCGATGCAGCAGTTGGAATACCTCGTTAATGTGCTCCTCGGAAGCACCTGCGGTGCAGGAGCTGCTTCGATAATTTCGTTCGTTGCATATGGAACTGCACGGCACACAACATCGTGCACGAGCTGTGGCTGCAATGTATACGCGTACGGTTGACTGCGTATACGTGCAATATGTCGCACATCTGTCTTGTAATACCCAACCTGGTATGTCTTCTGTAATGATGCCGCTTGCTAGGGAAACAGCCATACTGGGTAAGGTAATAGGTGAGAAGGAGCGTTGGATTTAAATGGTTCCTTATATAAGGTAAAGGGATGTAAGAAATGTGACGGAGGTTTGTACCATTGAGAAATATTCATCACTAGGTGGGTGAGCGTTTATGTAGCTCTGACCCAACCAAATGTGAACACTCAGAAATGGTTTTGGAAGTGTAATGAGAAGCCAGATCACGTTGCACGGAATCCAGATTCACGGGGCAGTGGAAGACATTGAACATAATGCAATACAATTATGTGACTTTGTTGGCAAGAAATGTCACCTATAAGCATGTCGTAACATACACGTCAATTGCGCAGCGTTCTGTCAACGATTGGGCGGTCACAGTAGTAATGCATGCCAATGGATTATTCACCGGTTCAGAAAGAAACCTGTTACACAATCATACAACGACCGTACGTCGTGCGAAGCATGTTGCAAGTGCAATCGGTACATTGGAGGCATACCAGCAGTGCCTGAGCAGTATAGTAGGCACCGTGGATAGACAGGGATTGTGAGAACGATACACCCCTATGCGGCAGGAATAAAAGTAGGGAAAACAACCGTGGTTTGATACTGCTGTACGCAAACTACTTAACCGAGGCGCAACATGTTGGCTTATTACTTACCTGCTCCTTCTTTATGCACTTTCAGGCGATATCGCAAGGTTGACAATGCCTGCAGGCAGCATCTACGAGGTATTCGTCAACAGCATGAGGTGCACCTTGCTGGTATTTCCTCATCAAACAGGACACGCTTCAGCCGTTATGTCAAAAGGGGAAACAACATGAACTCCTGCATTTCCGTGTATTTCGGCCCTGACGGTACCGCTGCTGTCACGGATCATGAAAAAGGTTGTATGCTCGGAGAATGGTATGATACAGTTTCGGTGCGGTAGTCACACCCGCCGCATATAAGTCTCCGGGCTAAAGTTCCTGAGGGCTCTCACTTGGAGGAGGTATCTATAACACTGGCAATAGTGCTCCGGCTTCTGTGGAAGTTCAATCCCGATAAAGCTTCCGGTGGGGATGCCATTCATCCCAAACTGTTGTAACAGTTGGCTGATGAGCTTGCCATGGTAATAAAACCGGAGGTTCACCTTCTACGTCCACCGGCAACGTACGGAGGAACATTCCCCCTAATGTGTGAAAGGGACAGTGCTCACCGATGGCATGTCTACGGATTACACTCCCAGCGGGGTATGGTAATATGCTTACTTTCCATCCCTCAGCACCCATTTGTGCTCCGAAGACAAACAGGTCTCATCACCATGTAAAAAGGTTTCCCGCTGCACCGCTCTCAAGGTAAGAAAACATGCACTGCCCGTCAGTTGTTGAACGGCAGGAAGTAAGTAAATCATGCGCTCATCCATCAAACGGGCCTCACCTGTGTATAAACAAACGCGCAAGGCATAACGCCTACACTTCCCCAGCTATAAATGTGGCTTTTGTCAACACCAGCGCACCAAATCATGTCAACAGTCTTCCACAAGTGATGCGTGGTGTCACTGCAGTGCAAACCCCCACAGGGCTCAGGAAGTCAGCGAACCAGGCAGCGGATTTCCTGTGCTAGCAGTGAGCATGCACATACTCCCTGCCATCAAAAGATACAAACCACATGACCTTTATCAGTTTTTTCCTTCAATTAACTGACGACTGGTCAGTTCACTCCAGACGTGTTGGGGAAACTGAATTCTTGCGTCGAGCGGCCTAACCTGGCGTTGATGACTTTCACACAAGGCGCGCGCACCCATAGGCGTCCTATACACAATGCTTTGTGGCAAAAAGGACATAAAGTGAAGTGCATGGGGAGAGACAATGCAAGTTCAGATGGTTACCGACCTCGCCTCTGAATGTATGTTCCCCGCGCTGCTACCCGTGTAGGGGAGGCGCGAGGACATAGAACAGAGGTGGCCCTGAAAAGCGCCGTTGGGTTGTTCACAATGGCGATACCGTGAAAAAGGGAGGTGCTATACAACATGCAGATGTAACGGCGACTTTTTATCACCAGCGTGCGGCAAAACGTGACAATTCAACTACAAGGTGGCAAGGCTTACGGAATGTGGCAATGGAATGCCGCATTCACCTTGCGATGTCACATGAGCATTCACCGGGGTTCTGTCGTCCGAAGGCAACACAGCGGGCACGCAACCACTGGTGTGAGAAGGAAGTTCTGCATTCATCACGCATGAACACGGGCATTGCGAAACGGAGCAGTCGTAGGTGGCTCAGTGGCGGCAGTGAATGGGCAGGCTATGGGCGGTGCATGTCGGTTTCACTGTAAAACAAGATTACACATTGATCGGATTTCTTACCTGTGAGCAACTGTGATTGCAGGTTCACATGGTGGTGAGCGATGCGTCGGAGGTGTCTCAGTGGCGGCAGTGAATAAATAAATAAATAAATAAATTGTGTATTCTCGACTAAGCGAGGCACGCCTGCGCAGGCATGATCATGTTAAGAGCACAAAATGTGATCAGTTAATGTACAATGGAACAATGGGATTGTTGCATATGTTTATATATGAATGTATGTAAATTTGCATGAAGGCGCGTTTAGCTTTGTTTATGGGATTGGTAAATGTCTCCTGTCATTTTGCTTGAATGTGTTTGAAGGTGTCGCCAGTACTTGCTATCTGTGGACTTGAAGAGATTGTTCGGATAAGCAATGGGTGACTTTAGTTAGTGGCGAGTCACAACCGCCACGTCACAATGTTGTTAAACGGACATATGTGGCTTTTTATAGGGAGAACGCTTGCCAGGCGAAAACCCACCACGTCCTGGAACACTGCCGCCGAACTATTTGCTGAAGGGGGTAAACCCGAATCACCCAGCTGGCACCACGAGGAGGTTGTTCGGCTAGCCAGCTATGGGCGGTACTTGTCGGTTTCACTGTAAAACAAGATTACACATTGATCGGCTTGCTTACCCGTGAGCAACTGTGATTGCAGGTTCACATGGTGGTGGGCGATGCGTCGGAGGTGGCTCAGTGTCCGCAGTTAATGAGCACGCTATCGGCGTTATATGTCGGTTTCACTGCAACACAAGCTTACACATGCATCCGAATTCTTACCTGCGAGGACATATGACAGCGCGAACTGGGACAACCTATCTCAGTGTATATGCGTTCACATGTTACACAACAGGCATGAAGCAAGAGAAGGAATACCCGTGTGGATGGTTCCGTGAAATTTCAGGTCCTGTAAACATGGGTAACACACATTCCTCTAAGTACCTACAGGTACGTAGGAACACAAGCAGGCATTGATTTCGCCTGTGTATATGACAACGAAATTAATAAATAAATAAATAAATAGGTATATTTCTAGACCTGCTAGAGGCTGCACCCTAAAGGGTTCAGATCAATGCTTACATTTATCCGATGCTCTTGCATGGAAGTTGGCAAAATATATGTTCATCGTTAGCAATTGCAAATGCATTGGCACTGTTTAGTATACAGCTACTGGGTCGCAGGCGCCCACCTTGACATTTTTCTGGTTCCTTCGGGCGATATTGAGCTTCTTGTCTTTTATTGTGAAAACTTCGCGGAGGTGTAGTTTGCCTTTTCTCCTTGGAACAGAATCCAATTTGCCACAAGTTCACTTTAAATTGATCGCACAATAATTGGCCACTCAGTTGCCCCAATTGTTGTTGCGCACATGGAAGAAATGAATGAAGGGATTATAAGGCATACGAAAAGTTAAAAACAATTCCGATAAATGCAGACATAAATAGAAGCAATTTGTTAAGAGAGAAAATAAATCTGCGTGCTTCAGTAGAAAAATACCAATTAACAAAAAATATAGCACTACTTTTATTACGCTGATATTGCTCTCCGGCGCAAAATTTAACCTGAGTTATTCTCAGATAAAAGAAAAAGCCTTTCTACAGTTAGAATACCGCTTAAAGTAGCACAAGATTACACTGGTCTGGACCAGCTTTAGCGCCTGAATACGATGAACGTAAAAGCAACACCATGCGTGCAGTAGTTTGCGAGTTATTCGCAATTAAACGATGGTCTACGAATAAGGCCATTTTTATTTTTCGCTAAAAATGGCTTTCTGCTTTGCAGGCAGATAGCAGAAAAAATAAAAGAAAATATAAAAAGTAGGGAAGCGGTGTATGTTCTAGATAGGCATAGCTATCCAGAAATGCTCTAATTAGCCCGTTATACCCTGCGACAACTACGGACTGCGCAGGTGGCCGAAAAGTAAACTTTGCAGGCAAGCATGAAAAATATATGCAATTAAGGGATGAGCTTGCGCGAAAACGCTAGAAATCCAGCAAGGAATATTATATCTACAAGGGAATTCAGGGGAGCTTGTAATTAACTCACGGTTAGAAGGCCACAGCATACCATTTTCAGGGGATACTGAGCCACATAAACAACCAGTAAAATAGAGTTTAGCATTTTTTAAGCCTCTAAGCTTTTCTAAAGCTTACAACAAGGCCGCATGAGCCAGATCTACCTGAGTAACTCAGGGGATCTTTCAGATCCGTTGACAGATTTCGGCCTGCAAAATACACACATTACTTAGCTAAACATCACAAGATTTATCCCTTAGAGCCGATTTTCTATATTAATGAGGCTCTGTCTCTAACATCAGTGAGCTATAGGAGCCTGTCACTAATAATAAAGAAATGAGCATGGGAAAATTTAGTAAAATTTAGCTAATTGCATTTGGGCGTGAAATCCGTTTTGGTCTACATTGGTTGGGCTTTAACAACTCTACTTCTGGTGGTTGAGCTTGCTTATACTTGAGGTATTGTTATGCCTCATGTGTAGATGCACACTATTGTGCAGCTCTTTGATGAATTTCGATTTATTTCTCTCCATTTTTAAGTTCCGAAGATAGTGCCGGCGGTGTTCATCCAGATGGCAATGTTAACTGGCACTCTAATGTCACACCGACTATTTCTTTTGTGATTTTCCTGGCAAGAGCTGTTCTAGCACCCTAGGCAAAGAGCGATAAGGTAAATCAGGAGTAGAATAGTAACAAAAACCAGTGGGAGCTGGTCGTTCACCCGCCATTACGCATAACGCATGGTAGGCTTTGGAGCCAGCTAAAAGATAAATGACACACGGGCGGCCAAGAGAAGAAAAGTGGTGATGGAAAGTTTCTGGTGCTCCAGCCAGCCAGTGTGACAGGGGCCTCTCTGTCATTGGTTAGCTTTCGTGCCAGTGAAATGAAATCTGAAAATGCGAGTGTTTTACGAGCAAAAGCAGTTAAAGAAGAGGATCTGATTTTCATTATGCCTGTCTACTAGTGTTGCCAATAGCGAAAGGCACATGTATACCAGATAAAGCTAAGTATATGGGGTCAAGAGAGAGTAAGTGGAGAGCAAAATGTCTGATTCTTGGGCCTAGAACTTTTAAAGTGCGCTCTTTGTCAACAATAAGAAAGATATATTTTTTATTTTGCGGTTTAACTACTGATAGTGTTTGGAAACTGCTGAGTATAGTAACTAGTGCTCAGACTTAATGAAAAAGCTTCAATTAGGGCCCGCTGGCAACCGACATCTAGGAAGACACATAAAGGTTCATTTAAAGCCGGCATTTAGACGATTTTGGACAATTCTAATGCTACGCTTAGGTGCATCCGCAGCAGAAAATTTTTTTTTTTTTTTTTTTTACGCTTAGGTCTGGTAGCATGCCTTTACTAGGGGTACCATAGAGGTCATAAGCCTAATACTTTTTCCACGGATCCAGTGGTCAAGAAGTTGAAAAGTGATAAAAGTCTGAAGAGAAGGGATGAAGATGTAGATAAGAAATAAGGATTGAAGGAAGAGGTCGGTGAAGAATAAGATCATCTTGTATTCAGTTTGCTATTCTTAAACCCTGGAAAATGGGTGCGACGGATACCGTTAAAGTCTCTTAGGTGCTAGAACGGTAACCACAATGAATGTGGATGAGTTTTGAGCTGAAGGTGCTTAGATGTCTTGCACTACATCGTGGGCGTCCTCAAGCTATATCAGGGCCAGTTTCAAAGAAGTGGTCTTGCGAATCGCAGATATGGAAGATGCTTTGTAGATTGCCAAAACATAGGAATTTTTGTATCTCCTTCCTGAAGACCTGCAAATTTTGGATTTCTCTTATTCTGGGAGGCAACCGGTTCCATATGTTCACGTAGACAACTAAGAAGAAACGAGACCGCAGTCTCTTCTTTGCCTTTAGCGGAGTAATGGAATGGCCCCTGTTTCGGAGTCTCGATTCAGACGCGCTCCTTAGTTTAAGACAAGTGATATTACTGTGCAACTTTCTATGAATTAGCTTGTGTAAGAAGCACATGTTAAGGATAATGCGCCTTTGCCATAGGGGCTGAATTTTAAGGTGTTCACACCTTTGTCGGTAATTCAGCGCTTGCTGCGGTGGAGTCAACATCTTCGTAAAGCGTCGCTGAGCTTTCTCAAGCAGAACACGGTCCGACTTACGTAGATTGCTGCATATAAAAGAGTAATATTCTAGATGTGGCCTGACGTGACTCTTATACAGTTCTAGCCTTGCATCGGCGGTTTCTATGCAACGGCGTATGTGGAACGATAATCCTCTTACCCTTGCGGCTTGATAATGCACTTGCTCTGCAAAGTTGAGGCTCATAGAGTAGCGCAAGCCCAGATCTGTTGTTATGATATTCTGTTTGATAGTGATACCGTTTATTGTTAGGGACCCAGCAGGTATAGAGAATCTGTGGGTCATGACGTTAGATTTTTGAGCGGAGAAGGTCATTTGCCAGTGTTCGCACCACTTTTCAAGCGCTTTAAGACCCTCACGGATACTATTAAGTGCGGAAAATTCGTTACCACGGGGAAAGTCGTAGACAACTTTTACATCGTCAGCAAAGCTAAAGGAGCGACCGTGTTGCAAAATCTTGCAGAGGTCATTGATATAAATGAGCGTCCGTAACTGGAATAGTAGGAGTAACTTACCGTTGCGCGATGTTTCCTCGGTGCTGCAGATCTCTGGGCACCTTGTTCCATTGCAATTCACAGGTGTTCATATCAAGGGGAAAATTATGCACTGCGTGCTCTAAGGGAAATCGACTCAGGGTAAGGGCACGGATAAGTGACATACCTTAAGCGTGTACCATGCTACGGCGGTCAAGCACGTTAGGGTGACGCTATGCCGAGCAGGAGAAGCAAAGAAATTCCTCCGCACCCGCATAGCACACACATGACGCGTGGTACCATTGCGAGCAGGCGTTGCACACGACCCATTGCACCGATTCTCCATGACCGTCAACAACGTTCCCCTGATGACATACTCCGCATACCTCCTTCGAAACGAAGCCCTGCGTTCCCCGTTTATGTTTCACGGGAACCCGGTAGCCAGTGGGTGTGCGGGTGCGAAGGTTACGGAATCCTTTGCCCCTCAGCGCGCTCTTATCCGGGCTAACATCCGTCACCCTGCACTTAAGGGGCGATTTCCGTTTCCTGGACCCACCTGTCGATATTGATGGAACAGGTGTTTCCATTTCATTCACACGCAACATGTTATTCACCTGGGTAACTTGCACAGGGGCAGGCACTTCTCCTGCAGACGTGGTGGCTACCGCGGAGACTGAGCCACCATCAGACGTTCCTGCAGCAGGCAAGCCACATAACGTGCGCACGTTTGCCGCCGTGTCTAAATGAAGGGGAACAGGCCACCTTGACGTTCGCCCAATACAACTGAAAAGTTGCGTCCTTCGACATTAGCAACGCTACCATTTTCAGGTAATTCAAAGCACCGGAGAAGTTCTCCGATCCGTAGGTCACCAATTGAGCGCCGATGTCCGCCAAAACATGCTGCGTTCTGCGAAGTTTTACCGTGCGGTTCACAACTGCATCGCTATCCACCGCGTTACGGTGCACAAGCTGCACACGCTCAGCAGACGCAACGGACTCCGATGACGCTGCTGAAGGTAGCCGGGGTGCGATCCACCGACATCAATGGAGTATGTCCCGCGCAGAGTGACTGTGACGCGCCGCGACATAACAGATGTGAGCACATGGGAGCCGCCACTGCCGACTAAACTCATAATCACAACCACTGCCCCGCGTTATGTACACCCGATGCACTCTCGAACGAGGACACGTAACCAGTCAGTAAGGTCCATCAGACCTGCAACCGAGAACCGTTGACGTACGGAAATGCGCCATGAACACGCCGCCTGCAAAGTCGCTTAGTTTTGCGCAAATGGTACCCACTGAGGACACCTCAGATGGAACAGCAATTGCGCTCATGCACCGCCTACCTATTAGGCTGTTCCTTTGGTGCACCATAGTGTTGACTCTATCAAGCACGCAAGTGAACAGAGTGAGTAGCAATGACATCTCCGACAAATACTCCTTCAGATGTTTATTCTCATTCTCAACCCTGTTCGTCGTGCGGCAGCCAAAAAGAACAGTATCCCTCTGTCTGTGGGCTGCTCAAGAGTCCGCGTGTGGAATCCACGTTGCGCACAAATAACGGTGAAATTCAGGATTCGCACTGCCCACCGCGTTCAATATCCTTTCAAATACGGCCGCTTCACGAGTATATATAACGTTATGAAGTCAACCTCGTAATTTCATTCTACGAGGATCAGAGATCCCGCGTAAGCGGCAGCAACGTCGAGCCATATCCAATTTAACATGGTAACGACAAAAACCAGCTTGGCGTTCGGATAAAAACGTCTGAACGCCGGATCTGAGCAGCGTATTTAGCCATTACCACTGTGTGGCAACGTAAGGTGCTAGGCACCAAATCCCGCATCGCCTCAAACCCTTGCCCATAGCTGTAGGAAGTCTCATCGGGTAATAGGGCGTAGAAAAAGGAAATCCCCAGACCTGTGACATCCACCAGCATGCAATGCCAAAAATTGTAGCCACCATAACTGAGTTGGTGCGTCGCATCGCATAATAGCAGCTCACCATAACGATTCACAATGCCGCGAACTAACGATGGAGAGAAGAACACATAACGAATCTGACTGCCCTCCGACACCAATCGATACACACCGTGCCCTTCCAACATCGTTGCCACGTCCGACACTTCACAAGCGGTTGCATCCCGATGACGAATGCTCAAATTGTACAGGTCCAAATGAGTTACCCGTTTGCCATACTCCTGATAGATAAAACGACGCAAATCTGGTGTGCTATGATAACTGCCCATCAAACGCAGAACTTCCTTCTCTTGCACCGGAGAAAGACGACGGTTCCGTGCATACAACCATGGATTACCCAGGTGAAAATCATGACTATGCGTCATGACGTAACTTCGCACGACATATTTACCATCCTTGAAAACCACGAAGAAGCGAGCCTTGCAATCGTACGATTTGTATCTACATGCGTTAGTGTCCTTGTTGCAAAAATATTAACTAACTTACCGCTTGCCAAGTGATCCTGAACGTTTGCGATGAACGCAACGGTACATGACGTAACCGCAGCATTCCCGTTCGGGCAACTGCTTCCTCCTTCCACGATGGTATGCCGCAGCAGACTTGGAAGATGCACGGGAAAAACAAGTCGCCGTTTCAATCTGAAAACGTTCCAACCGCTTCTCAAGGTCCTCAACACGTTTATACTTCCCAATAAACAAAGAACTGAACAGTTCACTATCATCGGCAATCATAGCGATAGCAGGAAAAACCAGCATGGCCACCGAAAAAACAAAACAAACATTTGCACATGCACCATACAGGTTACCATTTCCATGGCATCGTACTTCACACACAATCCTATTTACAAAGCCACCTTCCACCTAGTTTACAAGTATTCCCACATTCATCCACCTTGGCAATGTCGCTACGCAACCGTTGCTATGTAACATTTGTACCAGGGAACGTACCGAAACAACAAAAATTTTCCTTCCGCCGATCAGACAGTCCCTTGCAGCGAAGAACTGATATTTCAAGAGTTTGTTAAAAGGTGAAATATTTCAGTCGTCTAATAAACGTAAGCCCATTTCAAGTATCCTATGAATGAAAATGCACCGACAACTTTTGGGAAAGGTGAAATTCAGGCTTACCTCGCGTGGTGTGTTGTAATTGTTCGTTAGTAATACCTTCATTTGAAATAGCATTTGATGCGACGGTAAAATCAGAGCATCCGCAACGTAAACTAAATGAAAGCATGTAGAAATATGAAACGAAACTGGTTGGATGCTGACTGTTAACCGGTGAATGAAGCCGAGAAAAACATACTAATTTGAAATATGCAAATACAGGGAAGATGTTGAACGATCCGTAGGAGAAACTAACAAAACTGGATAATGTTCGGCATACATTAGCTGCTGAAAAAATGGCAAGGGTAATGTGAACTCATTAGAAGTGTATTTGCGCACTGTGTTAAATTATCAGAACATTGTTGACGCTGAGTTCATTTATAATTAAGTATATGCCGGCCATTCAGTAGGCATATTGCGCAGAGGTGGTGCAAACGGAACAGTAGGTAGAAATAATTTTATATATAATGCATAACCGTAAGTGTATTTGTAACGACGTGAAACTGCATTTAAAAAATAAATACCAGATATCCCAGGTAGTATGAAAATGTGTATAGTGTCCGAATTATATTTATTTATTAATTAATGTTTTTATATCTATATATGGTAATAGAAATGATAAAACATAACAATATCTTACATACATAACTATATATCCTTAGAAAAAATCCTATATATATACATACATATGAAACACCATGCTATATATAATTAGAAGTATTTTTCATTAATTGTGTTTGTATGGATGTTTGCAAGTGTGTCATGTATTGGGAAAAGTGCTAACGCGTCCGTCGATCAGTAAATGCAGGTACTCCCTATGTAGGGAGGCAGCTTTCTTCCGTTGAATGTCAGCACCGTTAATCATCATGAGGCCTAATAACCTGTCAAAGGAATAATTATTGCCACGTGCACTAGACGACTGCAATGTAGCCATGCATGCTGACTTCGGATGAACAACATGCACTGAACCTTTTCCAAAGGTTAACGAGTAGATAAGTAACCATTTATATTATGTAAAATGTAATCTGCTCACGGTGTCACAATGAAAGAACTGAATAATTAGCTGCGTAATAATACTTAGGATATGCACGCTCATTCTTTAACTGAGCTGATGGCCCATAAAGCGTTGTTTGGCTTAGTACTACACGCATGATGGCCGTGCGGTAAATTGTTGTTCGGCGAAAATGCAGCGCTTGCAGCACGACGGGTAACTTACCGAAGGTACCAGGCGCGCACTTATTAATTTCGCGGTGGCCATGCTGAATAGAATGGAATTGGAGGCGTTGCTCATGAGTAACAACGTCCGTAGCGAAGTGAGACGTATGTGTTACTGGGACTGTTTTCCTTTGGTGCGAGAACAGCCATTTGAACAATATGCGACTGCTGTCTTCTGAGCTGGGGGTGATCGAAGTGCTCATAACCCGCAAAGCGACAATACAGAAAAATGTTTGGTGGTTTTCGGTCACGACATAGAAGGGCTATGCTTAAAACGGGAAGTGTATTAGTGCGGTAGAGAATGTGGTCCACGATTACGGACCCCTCCACTGAACTAGTGGCCAAGTGGTGCGGCGCATGCAAGCATTTGAGTTGGCACTACTGGTTTGTAAGTATGCTCCACCAGACTATAGACGTAGCGTGTTGTTGAAAAGAACCGTCTGGTCGATCACGAAGTAATTGGAAAGCTGCGACAGTCAACAGTACGGACTAAACAGGGGCATGCGACGTCGTGGCGGCCAGTTGTGGTACCTGACTACCGGTTATGCTAAATGCAAAGTAAGCTGTAAAATACGGAAGCATGGGCGAGCATAGTTAATCTGGAAAGTGTTTGATTGGAGCAGCACCACTCACTTGTAAACATGGGTGGCACTGCGGTGCGATAGACGAATAACAGGGTGTAGCACTTGGGCAAGAACGTAGGAACGAGGCGTGGTAGACAAGGTACTTCGAAATAAACGTGAACTAGGTACCTGCACACTTACAATTTCTCATCGGGTACTTTACTGGAGTACGCATGAATAAGGTACAGGGACGCGGCCTACCGCATGTAGCGGGCGAAAGGTGGGAAAGCTGGTGGGCAAGAGGTGAGGGAGACGTGGTGCTGTATAGTTGGATTTTCATGCCAACGTGATGGATGCTTAGAAAGCTTATATAACTGCCACAGATATGTCATTATTATCGGCACTCAAACAGCACCCCTTGGTTTCCGCTTTCGCACGTCCAGTGCACGGAGAAATATTATAGTTCTCATAACAGGGGCGGAATGCCCGCACATTAACGGGTATCCATTTTGGCTTCACTATCGTAGGCCTATGTATGTCTAACGAAGAAATATTAATACTGCCGGTAGCTCTACTAGCTTCCATGAACGGTGGTTACCTAGTCCATGTACGCCCTAAGACACTGACATCAATATTACTACGAGCTAAGACCCAAAGCTTAGCTCCACATGCCATCAAGACGTATTCGTAGTTCTGCCATATTCGTCCCGTAGTATCTGTTCCATTATGGCGACTAGCATAGTGGCTGTTGTTGGCTCCACAGTCTTTCTCCACCAACGTTTACTGAGCCCACGTTGACGGCTCAGTAGTGTCATTAATACCGACGCTAACAAAGCATAATTTGAGTTTCACACGCCTCCATGAACGTTGTTTACTGTGTCCATATAACACCTTTGGCAGCTGCATCATCCTCGCTACTATGGAAGTAGCAGCTATTGCCTTCACATGCCTTCCTGACGGGACTATATAGGTCCTTAACCAGCGGCATCAAGGTGGCTACCGTCAAAGTACCGACCATAGACACGTCGCGCCTCCACCAGCATTATTGATTAAGGGAACGTATATCTCATAGCGGATGTCATCATCGCTACGAATGAAGCCACTGACTTGAGCTGAAGTGGTGTTTAAAGAAGCATGCATGTAATGGGTTATACAAATGTCATTGATACATGGTATACGTGGGTTACAGGGAATTTAATTTCATGGGTCATGGGATGGAAACGTTTGCTATACCTTTTGCTGCCTAGACACAGAAATATGGCATCAGATGCGAAGCGAATCTGTATCCATTCCAAATTCTCACGTCATCGAGGAGCGCGTTTCTGCGCTCCTGGCCCACAACGGTGCATTGAAACTTGTGTCACAAACACACAGAAAACAATCTACCTATGCAAGGTTGACTTACAGATTCAAGAGTACCGATGTTGTGCACATCCAGGCAGGCAGGGTCGATCTTTGAAAACGTATGTCCAGGAGATGATTATCCGGAAGTAAAAATGTCTTTGGTTTTTGGTCGTAACACGTGATCACATTGCATGGCCGCGGCACCTCGCAAACTGTGACGAGGGTGCATATGGACGCGCGTAAAATAGAAGAGCAAAAGGCCTCATGTGCGGATCATGTGGCCAGACGATCTCACCTGAAGTTGTTTTTGGAAATAAGGTTGTGTCCATTTCCGCCACTCGTCATTGGTGCTATCTGCTAGGTTGCTGACTGGCGGAATATGTACTTCACATTAAAAGACAGAATGCATAAAGGTGAGTGCAAGAGGTGAGGTAGGCCTGCTGCAATGGCGTATGCAAATGCTTGTGATCACCAATGTCAGCGAGTACAGGAGTATCAGAAAGATATGGTACCGTGTCACCTGAGAGGCAGTGTTTGTCGGAATGGAGTGTTCGAAGTACAGGAGCATAACGCAATAATGGTTTATGACGTTCATACCATGCACAAATATTCCCGACCTTGCGGGTGAGCGTGTAAATCGCTCGTAACGCACGAAGCTTTAGCACTAAAAAATGGTTTTTATCCCGTGAAAAGAGGGGTATCACGCAATCCGCGATACGATTGCACCAACAAACATGGAATCCGGGCGGCACATGTCAACTGGAGGTCAAAATGCCAGGTGAATATAAGCTGTGCACTTACGTGCAGTGATACGGACCACAAGCGCAATGGATTCTTGCAGGTAAATACCAGTTGGCATCCAGATTGGCATCCCAATCAGTAGCCGGATGCGTGCGGTTTGGCCGGGCACCACATTAAAAGCTTTGAAGTCGCGCAGGGCTATTAGTTGTCCTTTTGTCATCACTGCCTACACCCCAAAAATGTAGGAATGAAGGCAGTTACTTCAAAGTTGGCCTCGTTTGGTGACTCAGCTCCATGCTTGGAGAGCCACATTTATGAACCTGGTAAGAACGATTATTCGCCATACGACCAACAGCGCACTTAAGCTACTTACTAGAGTTGTCGACAGCGCCGAGAGTTCAGGTCAGGTTCCAAGGACTTTCCAGACCTCCACCTAACTAGCGTCCTGTTTTGCACAAGTAAGCGAACAAGAGCCCCGGTACTTCGACTTTTAAGTTGTGTACCATGTCCATGACAAAGTCAAGGTATTTTGCGAAGGTCCAAAGGGACTGGGGGCGCTGGGGGTCTGACTGATTTCTCTATGGTTGCTGCATTCCGATCTTGCGGTGGGCCGTCGGGGCATGCTTGCCGGACTGCGAAAAGACTGGCTAGTCCAGAAGAAAGGCAGACAGGACCTTCCCTATGCTGCAGACTCGACGTTGCGCTTGGGAGTTGTCATAACCCCCACCACACTCTAGTATATGGTCCTCGTCTCACGAACAAATCCGAGCGCCTTGGTCCCACAGAGAAATACGGCGTCCTCGGCGGCAATCCCTAGTTATGCGTTTGGAGTCACAGCCGTTCGTAGCTGTCTGCAGCCGAGGGCAAATAACAGTTCCTTAGGTCAGGAAGTGGCCTTGGGTCCGCTTGAGAGACAAGCGGGGTTGCGATGAGCTGGTTGGCGAGTCAACCAAATGGTTGCTTTAGCCGTTCCGGCGGTTGCGTTTCTGGAAGATAGAAAGTAGAGAGCGTGGGCAAGGGTCAGGGAAGTAGCTGGACGCCTGAGAGGGTACTAGACATGCATGATAAAAGCATATACGCCTTTACGTTTTCAAAATGTTTTGGTTATTTTTGTCGATTTTGTAAAGCCTTTGTGTAGGAGACGCACGACTACACAGAAGACGAAAATGGCGTATTAATGGAATTAGTAAACGTTTACGAACTCTGAAAAACGAACAGGACGTTTGACCAAGGTACGGCGTCGGTCGGTTGATACGGGTTGAGGCTAGGTAGGTTGAGGGTCAAGGAGAGCGGAAGGTTTCGGGATATCTAGTGCTCTGGTAGTCACCGCGGTTGCGGGTGCTTGTGTGATAGCATAAGGATGTGTTACAACTGGTGCGGCAGAGAAAGCGACCTTGGGGCGGTCGATGAACATCGTTGTACTGTGACCAATCTACTATAAAGTAAAACGTTACGAGTGCATTGCAGAACGCTTAAAGGGCCATTGTTGGGAGGCTGGAGAGGGCGCCGCACTGCGTCGGTGCGGAGGAAGACGTGAGTGAAGGTAGAGAGTCCACCGTGCAGTTGTACATTCCCAGTCTGTACACGGGGCGGCGTCAGGCGTAGTGAACGCATGCGTTGAGCTAGTGAGGACACTATGTTAGGCGGAGGTATACCCGACGATGCGAGAGTTGAAACGAATTCCCCTGGCAACTTTAGCGTTGTACCGTAAACTAAGTCTGCTAGTGCACATTGCAAGTCAGCTTCGATGCTGCTGCGAATGCCTAGGGGTACGAGCTAACAGTTTTACCTCCAGTTAGGTTTAGAGGCGAGGTATTATTAGCTGGCTTTGGAAGCGTTCGACTGAACCGTTGGCTGCTGGGTGATACGCTAGGGTATAAATGCGGCGACAGCCTAGAAAGTAGCAGAACGTATGGAATTGTGCAGATTCGAAAGGCGTTCCTTGGGCGGTTGTAATGGTGGGTGGGTATTCGTAGTGCGAGGCCCACCGGTCTACGTATGCCCGGAAAACAGTCTCAGCTGTGCAGTCTGTTACGGAAATGGCTTCTGACCATCTGATGAAGCGGTCGACACATGTACGAATGTATACGAATCCGCGTGAAGGAGTCAATGGACCTACCAGCGCTAAGTGTACATGCGAGAAACCAGAGCTTGGAGAGAGAAATGAACCTAGAGGACTGCGGGTGCGACGATGTAATTTAGAACACTGGCTATAAAGGCAGGCGCAAGCCCAGGTACGAAACTCTTTGTTTACGCATGGCCAAATAAACTTTCGGTGGCCGATTTCAAAGAAGCACGGATACCGGGATGTGATAGTGAGTGCAGTGCGTCAAAGACTGTGCGTCTGAAGGAGACGGGCACGAGGGGTCTAGGACAACTCATGAAAATGACACAGAGAATGGCTTCTCCCGTGGTTTTGAGAGGAAAAGTTGCACACGCCGCGAAGCGGACTACAGAGTGCGTTGTATGTCGGCATCTTAAATTCTGGGCCGAAGCCATAGCAGCAAGCTCGAGGGTAGGCAAAGAGTGCAGTGAGATGGACGCGTGAGAGAGCGTCGGCGCCAGGATGGTGGACCCCTGAGATATGACGCTTGTCAGCTGTGAGCTGAGTGAAAGTGTCTAGGTGTCTTGATTCCCTGGCGAATTTTTGTCGTAAACAGCGTTGAAAGCAACTAGGAGGGGCTTGTGGTTAGTGTAGACCTTGAAAGCGCGGCCTTCGAGTGTGTGCCGAAAGTGACGAGTGACTAGGTAATTGGCGAGCAGCTCTCTGCCAAACCTGCTGCAGGGGGATTCCGCTGGCTGCAGGCGCTTGGAGAAGAACCCAAGGGGTTGCCATTGTCCCCCAACATGTTGTTGGAGGTAGGCTGCTACCGCGACGTCTGAGGCATCAGTCGTAATAGGAAGGGGCGCAGTCTATTCGGAATGAGGGAGGAGGGCTAGGTTGGAAATAGCACCCTTGAGCTCTGCGCAGGCTGTCTGTGCCGTGTCAGCGAAAGGGAACTTACATTCATTTTTCTGAGTATGACGGTCAGAAGCTGCATGAGCTGAGCACAGCGCGGTAGAAAGCGTCGATAGTAGTTGACTATACCACAAAATCGACGTAGGTGCTTGATTAAAGTCGGAGCTGGGAAGTCCTTGATTGCCCGGAGCTTATCAGGAGGGACTTCAAGCCCAGCCGATGAAACGAAATGGCTTAGGAATTCCACCACTGGTTTGCCAAATTCGTACTCAGTCTAGTTGACTGGGACAATATTAGGTCAAGCGCTGAAGAGATTTTGAAGATGCTGTAGGCAATCTTGTTCCGATGAAATAGCTAATAAAATATCATCCAGATAGGAATAAGCGAAGTCTAGGCTACGATTGACACCGTAGATGAAGATTTTGAAGGTTTGTGCGGCGTTGTGCAGTCCAAATGGCATGCTTAGAAATTCGAAAAAGCCTACAGTAGTGATTACTGCTGTTTTAAGAATGCCATTTTCTTCTACAGGTATCTGGTGATATTCGCGAACCAGATCGATCTTGATGAATATCGTCCTACCTGTGAGGCATGCGGCAAGGACCTGCCTTTGTAGGATGGGATACATACTTGGGACGGTTAGCCGGTTGAGTTCGAGGTAATCACCGCAAGGGCGCCAGTCACCAGTTTACTTGGGAACCACCTTCAGGGGCAACGACCAAGGGCTGTCGGAAGGGCGAATTATTCCAAGTTCAACCATGTGCTCAACCTCCGCCCTAGCTACATTTAGTTTCTAAAGCGATAGTCGGCGTGAACAGCATGAGATGGGTGGTTTATTCATCAGTAAAGGATGGGTGACTTGGGATGACACGGGCAAAGCTGTGTTCATTGGATGAACGAGCATATAATACTGAGAGAAGAGGTTGGCGTAGTCTGGAGAGGTCTGTGAAAAGAGTAGACTGGTGTTTTAGATGCGATATCGGCGGTGATGCTACGTACACTGAATTTCGTTGCAATGTCGGCTAGCATCTAGCGTTTCGCATCGACCAAGTGGTGGAAAAGCCTGAAAAGTCAATTCCGATGGTTGCAAAGGGGACTGCAGCGACGGCGAATACCAAGCGGAACCAGCTCCGAAGCCCTAGGTCCAGGTTAAGCGACAGATGACTGTAGGTGACTATTGGTGTGCATTGGTGGCACTTTCGTTTGTCGAAAAAGGAGCGATGGGCTCACCTGGCATAGAAGGAAGGACGCTGACTTCCACCCGGTATCAACTAAGTACTGGGTCTCGGAATCATAATCCCTAATGTAGATAAGACGATTTTGGGCTTTGCCGACCCCATTAATCGCCATTACGGGCTAGCCTAAAAGACCAACTGTTGCGGAGTAGCTACATGGCTGTAAGCACCTACGGGATTTATTTCCGGAACACGAGTGATATAAGCAGTAACTTGTGGCATCAGGTTTTGTGCGACGGGGCGATGATCCAGAGCGGCCGCGGTGCTTACGGTTAAAAGTAAGTTTCTCGAACTAGCACTGAAGCGACGCTAGCTGCGATAATAATACGTCTTTTGCCGACGGCTGACGCGTCGCAGTTGTCAGTATGGTTGCGCCAGCACAAATTCGCTTAGGTGTCTTGGTGATAGGCTCTGGCTGGTGCCGTTTGAAGACGCGGTCTGCTACAGCTGCAAATGCTGGGAGTGAACAATGAACAATGAATTTATACGGGTTAAGAAGCGTTGCTCTACAAGCCCCGTAGGATAGCTGGTGGGGATACCAACATAAGAATTAGGATGAAAAGGGTAGTAAAATAGTTAATACTTTAAATACGAAAATAAGGACTTATCGTTTGCTTCGCTGTAGTCCTGCGATCCACTTAGATTCACAACACCCACAGTTAACAACAAATAATTCCAGGGTAAACTCCAGGTGTGGGATGAAGACATAGTGTTAAGTAACAAAGTGTAAGTGGATGAGTGCATCGTCCAACCGTCTTTTAAATATTATTAGTGTCGGTGCAGAGACGACCGATTCTGGGAGAGCATTCCACGGGTGACAGACACGAATGGAAAAGAAATTTCGGCGGCACTCTAGACGACTGTATTGTTCTGCGAGTTTTAATGAGTGGCCCCTCAGGTTTGTATTGCTGCTGAGTTGCAGTAAAGGGCGGCACACATGATGTGGGTCTCGCAGAATCAAGTATGTTATAATCAGGTTGCCTCGTAGCCTGCGATAGCTTCCACTGAACAATCCTAGTCGTCGCAGCCTCTCCTCGTAGGACCGTTTGCGCATTCCAATTATGTTCTCAGATGCCCGGCGTTGTGGCTGCTCCAGTGCATTAAGGTCGTGTTTCAGCCATGGATGCCAGGTTTGAATTGCATATTCGACATGGAGGCGAACATACGCACTGAGAATTTGTCGAAATATGGAGCCGTTTATTTGTCCAAATGCCCGCCTCAACAGCCCAACGTGTTGGTTCCCGGTCTTCGAGGCATTTTCGGATTGCCTGGAGCAACCCAAGTCAACTTGAACCAGGACACCCAAGTCACGTTCGAGAGTTGATTGTTGCAGTACATCCGTTCCGAATCGGTGTGCGTAGCTGCTCTGATGTCGGATGGAAAGCACCTTGCATTTACTGACGTTGAAATGCAATAAATTTTTGATCGACCATTGATACACGGTATCTAAGTCACTTTGAAGCACATGTTGGTCGGCGTTCGCTTGGATCCTGCGCCAGATCTTGATATCGTCGGCAAACATTAGGAAGTTTGAAGCGATTCCCTATGCAAGGTCATTAATAAACACCAAAAACAAACGTGGACCTAGAACCGAGCCTTGTGGCACACCACACTCCACTTGTATGGGGTCCGATAAAGAGCTCCGAACTCTGACCACTAATTGCCGTTGAAATTTAAAGTTGGCGATCCAGCTTAAAAGAGGGTCGCCGATCCCGTACTGCTGCAGCTTGGATAGTAGTATCCGGTTGTCTAGACGATTGAAAGCCTTGGAAAAATCCAGGTAGATCACATCAACACCTTCTCAAGCGTCGGCTGCCTCGGTCCAACTACTGCGTGCAATAAGTAAATTAGTTGTACATGACCCCTGTCGACGGAAACCGTGCTGTTCAGGTGTGATGAGATTGCAGTTTTCCAGATAGCACACCAGTGCATCGGCAACTATGGATTCCATGACCTTGGAGAGTATAGGAAGAAGGGTTACTGGGCGGTAGTTGGAGGGATTAGATCTGCTTCCACCTTTGTGAATCGGGTTTATTATTCCAGGCTTCCACATGGCAGGAACTTGGTTCTGGTCTAAGCAGTGCTGAAAAAACTGAGCTACATGTCCTACCAGTTGGTTTGCTGCTGCTCCTAATGCCTCTGGACGAATGGTGTCGACACCCGGCGAGCTGTGTTTGCGTAGAGAAGTCAGCTTTTGCAATACAGCCTCTGCGGTAAAATTGACGTGGGTTAGTCCTGGTGAGCAGAATACAAAGCTTGGTAGATCGCTTGGTGGCAAGACCCTTTGAAACGTGGGGGCGTATTGCATCTGCAGCGCGTTTGCAGCTTCCATAGACGTTCTTGTTGGGCCATCAGCTGTCTTGAGTGGAGGAAATCCTTGCCTCACCTTTCGTAGGCTATTAACGTGCTTGTACAGCAGCTTGTGGTTAGCACTGAAGGTTTTTGCGATGTTCTGCTGATAGGCGGCTTTGTCTTCTCTTACCACTTGAGTGCAGTGGTTACGTTGGGCTACGTAGTTGTCCCAAGTTTCTGGTGCTGTAGCTTCTCTGTACACTCGCCATGCTGCGTTGCGTACTATCATCCATTTTCGGGTTCTGCCCCTAACGAAAGAAACGGATTTGCAATTATTGCAAGCTTTTATCTCTGAAGCCTGTGCAATCAGCTGACTGAATATGTTGACGAACTCGAGCCAGGCGACTTCCGGGGACGGCCAACTCTCAGCGCACTGCACTAATTTAGCCTAATCCCATGAGCCAAACAATCTGGGACTACAGGTTAACGGGATGTTAGCGGTCTAGGCTCGATCGGTTCAAAACCGTGTTTCCCTCACTTCGACAGCTTGCTGGACTTCTGTGACGTGGCTGACCATTGCTCGGAAGACTGAACGCACTGTCTCCATTACCTCGTGAGCCACGTTAACTGTCGCACTTCTTACCTTAAAAGCCTACTCTCGACTCTGTCCACCCCTCATCACGCTCTGTCTTCTTCTTTATCCAGAGAGCGTGCTCTCAGTGCCATACCCTATTATCCTCTTTGACCGCTTCCTGAATAACGAAATGTAGTTCTACACGCTGCTTCACCAACACACAACATCTCACACATTGCGAGCCTGCCTGACTTGTATACCTTATATTCATTTACCCTCTTCAATCGGAAACCTGTCCAACTCTGCCGAATCTTTATTTATCTTCCCACCTCATCTGTACGACTTACCCTAAGTGTGCCGACTAATCCAGTCGCGCCCGATCGGTCCCCTGCGCTCCGAGTTCTCTCAGAGTGTTGTGACGTTATCGGCATTTATTCGGAAGACCGAACGTTCTGTCCCCAATACCTCATGAGCCTCATGGACTTTTTCACACCTTATAAGTAAACCTCATTCTATCCGGACAGTCTCCCCTCCTTTCGGCGTCCTCTACTTCCATTTCTTCTCTAATCAGACTGCCAACCCTCAGTGCCCTGTAATAACCTAGTCTCATCTGACCGGTCTGCTTCTTTGACCTTTTCCAGGCCAGCAACATGTAGCCTCTTGCATCCCAAACCTGTCCGTCTCTGCCGACTCTTTATTTATCTTCCCACCTTAACTGTTCGACTTACTCCCAATGTGCCGACTAATCCAGTCTCGTCTGATCGGTCCCCTGCTCTCCGAATTCATTCAAAGTGCTGTGACGTTACTGGCATTTGATGAGAACACCGAACGCTCTGTCCCCATTACCTCGCGAGCCCCTTGGACTTTTCCACACCTTATAAGTAAACCTCTCTCTATCCGGACCGTCTCCTCTCCTTATGGCGTTCTCTACTATCATTTCTTCTCTAATCGGACTGCCAACTCTCAGTGCCCTGTACTAACCTAGTCTCATCTGACCGGTCTGCTCCTTTGACCTTTTCCAGACTAGCAAGATATACCGATCTAATCTCTGTAGACTCAAAACTATGTCTTGCTTACATTGACAGCCGGGTAGACTTGTTTACCCTTTATTAATATAGACACTTCCATCAGTATCCTGTACACTCCATCTTTCTCCAATCGGACGACCATCTCTCAGTGCCCTGCAATAACCTAGTCTCATCTGACCGGTCTGCTTCTTTGACCTTTTCCATACCAGCAACATTTAAACGGTCTAGACTCTGTAGACTCAAAGCTATGTCGCACTTACTTTGACAGCCTGCTAGACTTGTTCACTCTCTGTTTATATAAGCACCTCCACCTCTAACCTGTCCACCTCTCGACCCACTCCATTTGCCCTCCAAAATCAATCTCATCTCGCCGACTAATCCCGTCTCAACTGATCGGTATCCTGCTCTCCGACTGCTGTGACGTTACTTGCCATCGTTAAGATGACTGAGCGCCGTCTGTATTCAATCCTTCTACAATCGGACGGCCACCTCTTTGTGCCTACCCTAATTGAGCCTCATCTGATCAGTCAAACTCTCTGGAAATCCTACCAGGCTACCGGGATGTTAGCGGTCTAGGCTCCGTCGATCCAAAGCAGTGTCTCCCTCACTTTGATAGCTTGCTGGACCTGTTCGCCCTATGTTAATATAACCACTTCTATCTCTGACCAGTCCAATCCTCTGACTCCACTTATCTTTCCAAATGAACCATAGGACTCAATCGCAATGCGCCGACCAAATCCAATCTCGGCTGATCGGTCTTCATCTCTCCGACTTTTGTGACCCTGCCGGCTATTGCTCGGAAGACTGAACGCTCTGTCACCATTACCTCGAGAGCCACGTTAACTGTCGCATTTCTTAGCCCTAAACGTAAACTCTCAACTCTGTCCTCTCCTTATCGCGCTCTGCCTTTATTTCTTCTTCTACCGGAGAGCGTGCTCTCAGTGCCCTGCTCTATTATCCTTTTCGACTATCGAAATTCAGTTCTAGGCTCTGCTTCACCAACACACAACTACTCTCACATTGCGAGCCTGCCTGACTTGCATGCCTTATAGTCATATAACCTCTTCCATCCCTAACCTGTCCATCTCTGCCGACCCTTTATTTATCTTCCCACCTCAACTGTACGACTTACTCTCAATGTGCCGACTAATCTAGTCTCGTCCGATCGGTCCCCTGCGCACCGAGTTCTCTCAGACTGTTGTGACGTTACCGGCATTTATTCGGAAGACTGAACGCTCTGTCCCCAATACCTCATGTGCCCCATGGACTTTTCCACACCTTATAAGTAAACCTCTCTCTATCCGGACCGTCTCCTCTCCTTATGGCGTTCTCTACTTTCATTTCTTCTCTAATCGGACTGCCAACTCTCAGTGCCTTGTAATAACCTAGTCTCATCTGACCGGTCTGCTTCTTTGACCTTTTCCATACCAGCAACATTTAAACGGTCTAGACTCTGTAGACTCAAGCTATGTCGCACTTACGTTGACAGCATGCTAGACTTGTTCACCCTCTATTTATATAGGCACCTCCACCTCTCGACCCACTCCATTTGCCCTCCAAAAATTAGCTGTTGGACTCAATCTCGTTTCGCCGACTAATCCTGTCTCGTCTGATCGGTCTCCTGCTTTCCAACTTCTCTCAGACTCCTGTGACATTACTGGCTATCGTTCAGATGACTGAGCGCCGTTTGTATTCAATCATTCTTCAATCGGACGATCTGTCATCCGTAACTCAGCCTCAGCTGATCAGCCAAATTCTATGGGACTGCTACCAGGCTACCGGGATGTTAGCGGTCTAGGCTCCGTCGATCCAAAGCACTTCCTCCCTCACCTTGATATCCTGCCGAACTTGTTCGCCCTATGTTAATATAACCACTTCTATCTCTGACCAGTCCAATCCTACTGACTCCACTTTCCTTCCCAAATGAACCATAGGACTCAATCACAATGCGCCGACCAAGTCCAACCTCGGCAGATCGGTCTTCTTCTCTCCTACTTCTGCGACGCTGCCTGCCATACTCGGATGACTGAATGCTCGGTCACCATTACCTCGAGAGCCACGTTAACTGTGGCATTCCTTATCCGTAAACGTAAACTCTCGACTCTGTCCTCTCCTTATCGCGGCCTGTCTTTATCACTTCTTCATCCGCATAGCGAGCTCTCAGAGCCCTGCCCTATTATCCTCTTTGACTGCTTCCTAACTAGCGCAATGTAGTCTTAGGCTCTGTATCACCAACACACAACTTCTCTCACATTGCGAGCCTGCCTGACTTGCATACCTTATATTCATGTAGCCTCTTGCATCCCAAACCTATCCGTCTCCGCTGACTCTTTATTTATCTTCCCACCTTAACTGTTCGACTTACTCCCAATGTGCCGACTAATCCAGTCTCGTCTGATCGGTCCCCTGCTCTCCGAATTCATTCAGACTGCTGTGACGTTACCGGCATTTGATGAGAACACCGAACGCTCTGTCCCCATTACCTCTCGAGCCCCATGGACTTTTCCACACCTTATAAGTAAACCTCTCTCTATCCGGACCGTCTCCTCTCCTTATGGCGTTCTCTACTATCATTTCTTCTCTAATCGGACTGCCAACTCTCAGTGCCTTGTACTAACCTAGTCTCATCTGACCGGTCTGCTCCTTTGACCTTTTCCAGACTAGCAAGATATACCGATCTAATCTCTGTAGACTCAAAACTATGTCTTGCTTACATTGACAGCCGGGTAGACTTGTTTACCCTTTATTAATATAGGCACTTCCATCAGTAACCTGTACCCTCTATCCTTCAATCGGATGACCGACGCTTAGTGCCATGCCCTTCTTTGTCATCATCTGATCAGTGAAATGCTCTGGGACTACTACGAGGCCTAAGGATGTGTCGACTATTCAAGTCTCGTCTGTTCGGTCTCCGGCTCTCAGAGTTCTCTCAGACTACCGGGATATTACCGGTGATTTTTCAGAACTGATCGATTCATACTTCGCACGAGAGCGTCCTTGGCTTCACCACACTTTAGTAGTAAACCTTTTTCATCCTGACTATCGTCTCCTAATTGCTCTCACGAGTTACTCTTCGCACTGCCGTCCGCATTCTTCCGCTCATAGCTGATTCTTTAAATTTCCTTTTCTTCTTGGAACGTTGCCTTACCTATGTTGCTCCCGCATTCGGTCTCAACCTAGTTGTCCTTAGTTTCACCTAAGATGCCGCTCGCATTCGGACTGCTGTCATCATCATCGGTTTACCTGTTACTCTCCAACAATCATATTAATCGCTTAACATTGTCAACACGCTTTGTTATATCCGTCTCTTGACCCTGCGCGTGCAGATCCTTCTTTCTACCTAGTAGTTGTAGTCTGAGTCACACCAGCGACGTGATGTAAAGAACGCGCTTGCAAATCATGTATACTAAACAAAATTACATAAATTTTAATGTATCATAGGCACCGTTGCGCGCCACCAGTCTGTGTTTGTGCTTCTTGATTCATTGCTGTCTTTCTGTTTGGCTGCCTCTTGTCCGTTGCCCGTTTTCTCCCGAGATTTCCACAGATACATCCGCCAAAACAAGAAGGTTTATCCACTGGGACTGGTCGACCCACCCTCAATAGCCAGCTGGTTTACATGCTTGATCTTTTCTCCGGGAGATGAAGAACCCACACATCGTTCCAAATGGAGCTCTTTCCGCCATTCTGGAGAAGCTACCACCACGGGGTCTAAACAAATGGGTTTAGCTCGCCTCGTACTCACAGTAGAACAATTTACTCACCTGGAATAATGTATTTACATGGATCCACTGTTCCACAATCGAAGACAGACAATTCTGGCGTGATTATCTTCACTGCCTCAAACATTCCGATTCTCCAGTCACCTGGAGCTTTTCTGATGTCATTTCACGGACAGCATTGCGCGCGTATAAGCGGCTTTTCCGATGATCTTTCATGGAGTTCTCACTTGGCCATGGAGACACTTACACTTACATTTGAAGGAATTACTAGTCCACTTTGCGGAGAATAGCATTTCTTCCTGTTATGGACATATTCAGACACAAGAAACAACTGCACTCACCGTCCCTATGACAAGTCCAGTATGGATAGCTGGACACGCGTTGCGAGCCGGACAATATAATAGAAAAAGCCGGCCTCTATTAACAATGTGTTTACTCACCTGCATCAATATCATTCGACTCTGCGACTCTTTTACATCATTGACCGGCTTCAACGACTACTGCCGGATCATTACTAAGCCATTCGGCCAACGAAGGAAGAATTTTGGCTTTCAACCGACTGCGAATAATAGAGTGCAAAATCGGTCTATACGATGCATAGCCGACTAGCACTACAGTTCAACGGAAAATACGACAGTGTTCCAGGACGTGGTGGGTTTTCGCCTGGCAAGCGTTCTCCCTATAAAAAGCCACAAATGTCCGCTTAACAACACTGCAACGTGGCGGATGTGACTCGCCACAAAATAAAGTCACAGCTATACATTTCACACTGACGCAGTCCTCAGCCTCCTACATCCAACCTGTGCAACTAATTCTGCTATGAAGAATGCTTTAGTGCAGTACAGATCATCCCGGCTTCGTAATGGTCATTGATTGCACTAAACCTTGTTTGGGCTCCTGTGCTCATGGATCACTACATGG
This sequence comes from Dicrocoelium dendriticum, assembly GCA_944474145.2. Classification (NCBI taxonomy): domain Eukaryota; kingdom Metazoa; phylum Platyhelminthes; class Trematoda; order Plagiorchiida; family Dicrocoeliidae; genus Dicrocoelium; species Dicrocoelium dendriticum. Next base: position 160,660,769 of record OX104063.1, on the reverse strand, counting down.
CAAATTTACCCCCCACTTGTATCTTGACGCAAAAGTTTTGCGCGCCACAGCGCCATCATGGTCCTTGATCTGACTATTACCTGTCAATATGCTCGCTCATATGGACTACATCTTTTCGTTTATTCCTTTCATTGAAACATAGGTTTAGCAGAAGACACACATGTAACACTAACAGCGGGAGAAAGACCTCATGCATGCAGAGAAGAAGCGACAGGTGCGGAAGCGGCAAGCACCGATGGGTTGTACTCCATCGACATCAAGCGCATTGTGCTGTAGCACAGGCGGTCACGAGTGCCTGAGTCAGGCAAACCTAGTGAGCCATGAGCGAGGCGATTCGGGACCACCACCGAAACGACGACGGGTCCTGCAGAGAACGCAGGCAGAACCAGCGCAGCGCTTGTAGGTACGCTGTATTCGATTTACTAACCGCGTGTTTGCATGCTAAACAGTTTTATTTCAGGTGGTGGGTTTTCAATCTTGTCCTAATGCTTTTCTTTCCCAGATGAATGTGCACCTGTACTCTCTTCTATAAAATTGCACACGTCCCATAAGCCAATCGTAATTAATTTCGACAACATTTTCGTGTTTGTGGCTTTTCCATAAGATTTACTTTGAGACATCGTGATCTTATCTCGGATTCGTTCGTAGACAACTTATTTCATACACTCAATAATTTAAGACTTATGTCATCGTTTCATTATGCATTACTCGATTTATTTTATTTGTTAGCTTTCACGCAAATGATTGGATGTTGCTTGACATCCCCGGTGTGGCTGCGCTTGATGTGCATGTTGACAAAGTGCCTGTCTATTACACACTGCATGTCCATACTGGCTCTAGGATACAGTTGTTCGTTGCTGGAGGGGACGGGATGCACGGTCCTTGTGGCTGTGTTAGGCTCGAAGAGCGGTACCATGCACTCAGAGTGGAGCGGACTACGGTCCAGCCACCGCCTTGTGTGCGCTTGATTCCCCAAATACAGTGTGCTTGTGTTTGCCGGTGAAGGAGAGTGGGCCGGCTCCTTTGATGAAACGTGGCTCCCATCCACATGCCTCCTGGTCTTATTCCTTCGGGTTTACACTGGATATGGGGCGTGTGGTTGGAGGCTGTGGGTGGTGCAGCACAAGCCACGCATGGTCCCTCTGTATGCGTAGGCGTCCAGTGTCTGGCCACAGTGACAGGCAAATCCGAAACCGGATGCCGCCAACCATGTATGTGTTAGTGGGCATTGTGAAGTGTGACTGAATTTGTGAGTTTGTTTGCCATCGGATGAAGGGATCAATGGAACTCTTCGAATTGGATGAGGTTTGTGAAGTAAGGACCTTCCGGAAGGGGAAGAGGCAGTGACTTTATTTATTGCCGAGTCACATCCGCAAAGTACAGTACACCCTGAAGATGTGAAATGTCTCGAAAAGTAAAGCACGGGGATTGAGGCTAGCCAATGCACCAAGGAGCTTCAGTTGTACCTAACTCAATTTTTTATTATATTTTTTAACTCAATGGCATCTCGGATATTACGAGAGGCCAGTAGGCAATGAGGTTCGGAGCAAAGGAAGACGAAACTACCCGGAATGACTGGTCAGAGTCCTTCGAGCAGAGTAAGAAACCACATGTTAACCAATTTACTCCATTTGCGTGTTGCTTCGTTATGTTAAGCATTATCGTAGTTCTTGCAGGGAAAGTAAACAGAAGCAGCTAAGCTTTTTGGTGAAAGTCAGACTATACGGATGACAAGTGTGATCAACACAAATCATCAAAACTCGAGTTAGATACATACTTTGAAGCGAACGCATGTCGTGTATTAAGACGCAAATCATTAACTTTGCTATTATAGTCACCCAGGTAGCCCGTTAGCAATGGACTGAACAATTCCATAACAGGAACCAAAGAACCCAGATGTAGGGAGCCTTCGATGATCGTTACTTCCACCAGACGAAACAAGTGTGATTCCTGTGGCAAACACTGTGAGATGGGCGTTCTAAAGTTAAGACCAGCCACAAAGACCCACAATCCGACACTGAATCTTAATTGGCCTAGAGGTTTTATCGCTATGATCTTAAAGTATCAAAGCTAAGTGCAACACTCTCGTTTCATTATTGGTTGACAAACCAGACAATATCAATGCTCTGAAAAAGCTGAAACATTCACTGGCTTGCTGTTTGTATTCCAGAAGTGCATCCAGGTAGGCTAAGCGAATAACTCTAAAGGCGATTAACACAGTTGCTTGAGAGCAGCCGACGCACTGTACTGTCTTCAGGCATCTGAGATAGTCAGGCTGCGATTTTACAATCCTGCTAGCCACGAGCTCCCGTAATGACAGGGTGGGTGATGTAGGACCGAATCAAAACGACATAACTCAAGATGGGGTGCAGCGGAATGGGTCACAAGGGTGGATAAACGTGTTATCCAAAAGCAACTATTGACCCCCTCGATCAGACGACTCATGTTTAGACCTGTCATTTTATTCGTTTCTACCAACGTAGTCATATGAGAGAATAAGGTGCGTGACATGAACTGGACCCACAGTACAATTGCGATTGGTCGCAGCCAGAAAAGGAATCGCTGTAGAGGCATTCCAGGCCCGGAAATACTTCCGACACATGATTTGAATTGTAGTCATTTCAATGACCAGAGAGATCGTTCATCACATGAGTACCGGTTGCTCAGTAAAATGAAAAGTTCGCTTAAGACAAGAGGTTGAACAAGAATCTCTATATCAGTACATTAGATAGAAAATGGCGAGATCAAATCCACCAAACGGATGCGAAATTTTCGATTGAAGAGTATGTGACTGTGGGGAACCAGGTTCGTAACTGGAAGACGGAAAGATTTGTTATGAAGAACCAGCATAAACAGACGTCGTACTATGGCGGATTAAACATGATTCTCAGACTAACGCTAGGTAGACTGCATAGAAGGCGCAGTTCTGCCGATCAGTAAAGCACTCAGTGAATCTACCCTCAACTTCATTCAATGACCGGCAGCGTTTGAGCATACTTTAGCAAGTTGTGAGCAGCTTCGAAGCTTATTCGGAGCATGATAAGACAAAATTCAAAGGCAAATTTGATTGTATGCATATCGGTTGATAAGTTGACACAAAGGGAGGGGAAAGTGGCCAACGATAAGCAATACGTTGACCCATTAATAGGGTACCGAGCGCTGTCGTTGACTGCCATAACGACTCCATCTTCTCGATTTATGGTACCGGTTGTAAAGAATAGTGGCAACAGTTTAATTCAAGCAGGACCACAAAAAATATGGCGGTCGAAAAAGATCAAAATAGTGCTAACCGGGAGAGAAACGGTACATCTCCATCAAGCTAGACGTTCGGGAAATCATAGCCTACACTCGGGTCAGTGTCTACAGTTCAACAACAAAGGGTGAGATAGAGAAGGTGATGTGAGCAATGGGCAAGCAAAGACTGCTTACAAGCACATTTGTTTTAGGTGTAAGAAATATCGGAACAGATGTCAAGGAAAGTTTTTGGAAGTGATGGATGTATGGATGGATTAAGCAGACCGTTCGAGGGTGGTTAAGCTGAGACAAATCAGAAAGCGTAATACATAAATGTATAACTACAACAGAAGACACAGGAGAGACGCGAGGAAAGGGTCGCATGAAGCAGCTTGTGACTGACAGTTAGACGCATTTCCCCGGACAAAAGATGCAGACCAAGAATAATAAGAGCACTATAAGGGTCACAAGTTAACAAAGGCGTAAGTACAGAAGTCCGTCCGTTAAAGGAAAGAGAATGGTAGTTGTTTCTGCTTAAACAATGAAAACAAGCCGTCAAAAGTAATGTTCTGAGGAGACAAATATATGTCGCATGAGACATAAATGCAGAAAAATAATGGTTGACGGTAACTGAGTGCTGTGCAGGACCAGTCCGAGGTTCATCGGCGCGAACGTCGACAGCGCCTTTTGCGTTGAGGCACTGAAACCAGTTGCGAAAATGTTGAGGAGTATTTCGACTGCAGCTCACGAGCAAACACCTCGTCCTGCGACACATAATATCAAAGGAAACAGAGTATCGTGTGAATTGATTGAAACGAAGGTTTGCGTACAAGATTGGAATGAGCAGAAAACACTCAGTTATAAATATCTAAAAAGGAAAACAGGATATCGAGTGCAAAAATAACGCCTTCAGAGCAAAAGTTGGATTGTGCAAATTTGGGCTCTCTGTACACAAAATGCAAATATCCAATGACAATTTGCTCATTGATGTGCTTCAGAAGAGTTAATCGTTGATAACAGGCGACAATATAACAAATTCGAATGGAACTCAAGCACACAAGGTTTAGTAATTGTGATAGAAGCAGAGTAACGCATTTAGCGGTTGCAGCTGAGCGAATACAAGAGGTGGAGGCCAAACAGCGACTTGAAAATCATTGCGGAAAAAGAAAAAAAAGCTGGCTGTCAATAATGCAATCTGTTCTTAAGGTGGCTAACAGTGGACTTGAGATCTTGAAATGCTTGGTGGGTAGCACAGGCGCCATTCCCTTGTTCAAAGGACCCGATGACTTAATCAAAGGCTTCGACAGAAGTCAATGGAGCAAGTCTACATTCAATCCTCTGTGGTGTAGGGTAGGCTACTGAGCGCAGGTTTCTAGGCAGGACAATAACCGTAAAATAAGCGATCAGCAGCAGCAGCAGCAGCAGCATAAACAAAAGGTAGCTTAAGATAACCAACACACATCAGCAAACCTGCCGAGAAAAAGAGAAGACACAAAACAACAAAACTGCAGTGTAAATCAAATACGCAACGCCAGGCTTGCCAAATTAGGCATCACGTGTGAGAACGTGGTTGAATGGGAAATTAACACGGTAAGGGCAGGGACAAAGTAACTCACAACAAGAAAACCACTGTGGTCGGCTCTTCGCAATACCAGCAAATGGATCAAATTAAACGTTGTCATCATTCTCCGTACCCCAACCAACCAGTCGGTAAGTAACAATCAACGCCAAGTTTGAGGTGAGGATTTTCATTCTTCGTGACTAAATCATCACTTGGCCTCCTCCTCTTCTTCCATCCACATCCCGGTCACGCAAACAACGCACGCCGCGGTAGTCATTATGCTGGCATGTCCAACACGTGTCCCAGCCATCGGAGCCTAGTACGTCATATAACGGTGCTGAGCGGTTCAATCGCTCTTCCTGTATAAATATGAGACGCTGAACATGCTCACTCGTCAGGCGGTGTTCCCACCAGATATGTGCAAAATTGGGAAGGCAGCGACGGTCGAACGCAGCTAGTCTCTTTATGTCGCTTGACCTGATGGGCCAGGTTTCATAAACATACAGGAGGGTTGAGTGCAAGGCAGCGTTGTGAAGTTTGCTCTTCAGGGCAAATGATATCATGCCGAAGACACAGGTGGGAAACAGTAGCAAAAGCGCCTGGAGTTTCTGTTATACAGTTGGTGACCTCAGCCTTCTATACCAAAGGCGCTAACATGATTGGTGGCATACGATTCAGGATTTGCATATAAACGCGATATTAAGAGGATAGTCACAGGACGCCCAAGCCGTGGGTGGCTTGCGCTGCACCACCCACAACTCCATCCATACACCCCGTATATACTCGAAAGAATAAGACCGGGAGGCATGTGGAGGAGAGCCCCGGTTACTCTACGGAGCCGGCCCGCACTAGTTCAACAAGCAGAGCGGAAATATTTGTGCCTAATGGGAAAACATACATACTAGACGTACACAAAGCGGTGGTTGAAACGCTCCCACACTGAGTGCGTGGAACCACCCTTCGAGCCTAGCACGACCACAAGGACCGTGCACCCTACCAACGACCAACTGTCTCCTGAAGCCAATATGGACGACATAGTGTGTGATAGACAGATAGGCACTTTGTCAACATGCACATCGAGCGCAGCCACACCGGGGATATCAATCAACAGCCAATCATTAGAGACGACAAGATGAAATAAAATAAACCGAATAATGAGCGTGTATGAAAAAACTGGATACGAATGAATCCGCGATAAGTTCAAGATGTCAGCAAATATATTTCAAGATAATACCACAAACGCGAAAATTTTTATCGAAATTACCTACAATTAGATTCAGAGACGTGTGCAAATTTATAGAAGATAGTTCAGGTAGAAATTAATATGAGATAAAAAAGCATTAGAACAATATAGCAAACCCACCACCTGAAATAAACAGACTCAGCATGCAAACACGCGGTTAGTAGATCGAATGAAGCGTACCTACAGAGGCTGCGCCGGTTCGGTCTACGTTCTCTGCAGGACCCGTCGTCGTTTCGGTGGTGGTCCCGAGTGGCCACGCTCATGGCTCACTAGGCCTGCCTGAATAAGGCACTCGCGACTGCATGTGCTACAGCACCATGCGGTCGATGTCGGTGGAGTAAAACTTATCAGCGCCTGCCGCTTCTTCTCTGTATGCATCAGTTCTTTCTCCTGCACCCCGGCAACTGCCTTCGTTATCCGATCGCACCATGAACGCCAATCAACTGCCTTCGCTTCCCATGACATGCAATCAAGGTTAGAACGTGAGAGACTCCCTTGATCATGCTCTGGTAGCGAAGCTTCGGTTTCCTCGCATGCCGCTTCCAAATACTCAGCTGACCATATACTAGTTGTTTCAGTACCCGCGTCGAGTTCATATGGCTCACATGACCGAGCCACCTCAGGTGTCTCAGCAAAAGTGTGCAGTCCACTGCATACATTCCACTTCGACGCAACACTTCCCTGTCCGCAACTCTGTCACCCCAAACGATGCGCAAAACCCGTCGCAAACACTGCTGATGGAACCGCTCAAAATATCCCAAATCCCCCAAGTTCATCGTCCACGCTTCACTGCCGTATAGAAGAACGGACAGCACTATGGATTTGTACACCATCAGTTTCGGGCCAATGAGTGGTAAGCTGATGGTCGTTCGACACTCGGTACTCTAGCTTCTCGAATACCGCCGCTGCATTCGAGACGCGGATACGCAGATCACCGTGTAGCTGATGTTCAGTCGGTATCACACTCCCAAAGTAGCAGAAGCGGGAGGTGGTTTCCAATACTTCAGCAACAATGCTGATTCCCGGCAATATTGAAGATTGCACATCCATTGGAGGCTGAAAGAGACAGACAGTTTTGATTGTGTTGATGGTGAGCCCGAATTTAGCCACTGTCGAAGCCAGAGTACTGGTCATATGCTGCAACTCATCCGCGCTGTGTGCAAACAACGCACAGTCGTCAACAAACAGCAACATACGGATAGTTGTCTCACAGACTAGGGTTCTCGAACCGAAACGACGGCTGTTCGGCAACCCACCATCAATACAGTGCTCCACACGAACACCGTAAGCACAAGCAGCATCAAAAGCACAAGATATCATTGCTGGAAGATAGATATTAAACAGGGCAGGAGCTAACACAGCCTTGTTTCACACCACAGACAACTACAAAGTCATCCGAGGTCCCATACATGAAATATAACCCACAACTGCTTTCGTTTCGCTATTTATATCAAACTTATTTTTCAAGCTACTCATTCTCGCTAGGCGTGTTTCTGCCTCGCATATGCATATAACAATCTATTCAGCAAGTAATGGACCGAATCCTTCGAACAGAACGTTTTGATGATAATCCAAACAAGTACAACGCTTACAAACAATGGAAAAACTGGTTTCATACTTTTACTTATTTTTCTGATGCCTTTTATTCCCATCGTTTAACAAATGAAAGATACTCGCGAATTACTTATTCCCTAATGTTTACGAGTACACAGCTGCAGTGGCTCTCGTGCCGTTCTCGAGGTGCTCATGAACCACATTCCATTGAAAGCGCTAGTTGATACGGGGAGTTACACTGTCACAACTGTAAAATCCTCGGATCAAATTTGCGAAATTTCAATGTTCAGTACCCACTTAACTAGTTTCACGAGCGGTCACTGTTGTGTTACAGTGCGGCGTAACAACAGCCATTACACAACCCTAAACTTTCTGTAGTCTCGAATCTTTGTTCAGATGTACCTCTGGGACACAGTTGTCGCAAACTTCACGAATATGTTAACATGGAATTTTTCGGTAAACAGTCTCCCCTACCGTCTGTGCTCTACTACCGCCAATGTGGTTCTTCTCTCCTGGTTCGAGAATGGTTCTTCCACTTTTTCGTGTACATGTTGTTTATCACCGCCACATACCCAGACACTCCAGGAACTGCATGTCACCGTGCCACCAGGGTCACTAGAACAATCCAGCTAGTTCGTTCACGGAATTCACCTTAGTCAGATGAGGAAGTGAAATTAATGACATCTCGCTGCAGCGTATGTGCCGAACCGAAACCCATGTGTACAAGTTATCTGGAACACAGATTAAGGCGACGCACCTTTTCGAAAAATTATACATAAATTTCAAGTGTCCATTAAGCCCAGCAACAAACAAGAAATAGCTGTTCACCATTTAGAGGAATGTTCTGGATTCCCATCTGCCTTTGCATGTAATGACATGAAAGCTTCAACCATGATTAATTGTTAAACCCAACATTTCTCTGTCTTCGGTATGCTACTATACATTAATATAATCGCCAAAGAGGCAAACTTTAATCCGGACCAAACGGCAATGTGGACGAGGCCTTTAAATCGGTCATGGCCTTTTCATTGATCATGACATATACCATAGCAAATGGGGACACTTAAGATCAGTAGAAAATACTGGCAATGTTTTGTGTCCAAAGTGCTTGAAAGGTCATCAAGATCAGATTACTATCGAATACTGCCGAGATACTACGCAAAATTCGTGAGCTGTTGATTTTGGTCTCGAATTACTCACTCATCATCAATACACGCCAGCTAAGGGTGAGCAACACACCTCAACGAATGTACCGCAATACAAATATATTTCGGACACTGCAGAATACAAAAACTAAAAAAGTAATAAAGTGCTAAATATCAAACTATGCATTAAACTTGAGATCGCTGTTGGAGAGGGAACCTAGAGAGGGGGGGGGGGCAAAAAAGACTCACACCATAAACGCGATTGGGGTCGGCTCTTCGCCATAACGAGCGTGACCAAGCAGACCTGTTCATCGTCCTTCGAACCCTAGTCCGGCAGTTAGAAGACATCAATCGAGGCCAAGTTCGAGGTGAGGATTTTCATTCTTCATGACCAAATCATCGCTTGGCCTCCCCTCCTCTTCTTTCATCCACATCCCGGTCACGCAAACAATGCACGCCGCGGCAGTCGTTATGCTGGCATGCCCAACACGTGTCCCAGCCATCGGAGCCTAGTATGTGATATAATGGTGCTGAGCGGTTTAACCGCTCTTGTTGCATAAATATGAGACGCTGAACACGCTCACTCGTCAGGCGGTGTTCTCACCAGACAAGTGCAAAATTACGAAGGCAGTGAAGGTCGACTTCATGGGCTAGGTCTCAGAACCATGCAGGAGGGTTGAATGGACAAGTGCATTGTAAACTCTGCCTTTCAGGGCGAGCGTGGTATGACGTCGGCGCAACTGGTAGCGGAGATTAGAAAAATCACCTCGAGCTTTCGCTGTACAGTTGGTGATTTCATCTTCGATACCACGATCGCTAATATAGCTGTCGAAATAATTGAATTTCTGGAGGACGTTTTGCTGATCATCAGGAGTGGGTCCCGACCAATACCGGAGATGAGCATTACATTTCGAGGTTGCGATGCATAGCCCGAAGCGAATGACCGCCAGTGCAAATTTATGCAGTGTACCTAGGTACGTTTAGTAGATATCACAAATAAGGACAATATCAGTATCATACTGCAAGTCAAAAAGTCGCTAAGTGGGGATCAACTTTACACTTTGTAAGTCTTGCCCAATGAAGGTCGTTGCCACGACTTGCTCAATGGCGAAGTTAAAGAGAAATGGTGACAACAGGCAACCTTGTCTTACATCGCCGTAAGAGCGGCGACAGTTTGTAATAAACCCACAATCTGCGCCTACAGCGGTCCAATGACATACACATTTTTCCCGGACACACGCTTCCTGTGTAGACAGTCACAAAGGACATTGATCCACTGAACCAAATGTACAATTAAAGTCTAGGAACACGACTACGGTGGGTCTCAAAAATACGTGGAGGCGCTACAACAGCTGACATAATGTGAAGATGGGGTCAATGTTGTCTCGACTTCGACGAAACCTTCCTTGCTCCTCTCGCATCTGGCTTTCACGGGAGAACGACAGAGGCAAGTACCATAGAATCAATGGAGATCAGACTGATTAGTTTACGAGTGCCGCATTCCGAATGGGAGCATCCTTCGGAAATTAGGACTATCCAGGAGAGGCCGCAGTCTGTCGGTGCACTCGCCTGCGCCCACAGATTCACCAGTTAGTTATGCAAATCATCGAGTAAAGTAGGTCAACCGAAATTGAAGATAGCTGGATGAAGTCCATCTTCTCCGTCGGTCATACACAACAGTCTGATCTCACGTTTTACTTCAGCGCATAGGAGCAGATACTAGAAGAGGGTCAATGGAGAACTGCGAGGAATGGCCGATTAATAAGCTGTCAACTTTGAGTTATTAAAATGCTTCTTCAAGTGCACGACCGAACGCTCCAAGCGCTTTAACAAGCTGTGGATTGGTAGTCCACTCTCAGCGCGTATGATCTCGCTAAAACCAGGTCTCCTGCTATCCGTTTCCCGTATCAGAAGGATTCATTTACGATGAGCAGCGGCCACTTCCATCTTCGAGGCACGGTGACACTACAAAAGTTCGCGGTCTCTCTTCGGGCCAGCAAGCAATTTTGTCCTGCGATCTTTGCGAGCCTCATTATTCTCGCTTCTAGCCAGAGAATGTAGACGATCATCGACAAGTTCTCTAGACTGTGTAAAGAACCAATGGCTAGGTTGTCAATCAAAGATATATCGCCTGAAGGCATACCTGCTGCTAATAACGTCTGGTGAATATGCAACCAGTGGTCCTGAAATGGATTCGATGAGCACGGATGCCAGTGTAATTTGGTAAGCATTCAAAATATCTGGCTTCACCAGTCGGCTAGTGTCTATGCACCACAGCGCCGCTGAATGTGCCCACCGAAGCATTCAGAACATTTAACTTCACTAGTTGGTAGATGTTTATGCGCCGTTGCAAACGTCCGACGAAACGCACTTGCAAGTCGGCAAATACAAGCGCGTGGTCAGAATCTACGTTAGCACTCAAAATCGAGCGACAATCTCGGACACAGCGTCTGCAACGGTAAGTGATGGCAATGTGATCGATTTGTGTTCATGGCTGACGGGCGGAATATTACTCTTCGGAGGGTGTTGTCTCAGAAGTTACTGTACACATGAAAGAGACGAGCATCTTCACCCAGGTGGAGCAATCGCTCACCGTTATCATTACGGGAGCCTACACCGTGTTAACCGCCCAAATACAGCTCATCAGTAGACAGTTATCCAACCTAGGCGCTTAACTCACCAGCAAGTACGGCAGTATCAGTATTTTTTCAAAAGAAAAAGCGTGTTAAACTGATGACAGAAGTCATCTTTTACCAAGTCAGCGTCACAACTTGCAGGGGCGTAGACAGTAATGACAAACAGGCACTGTCTGTCCCCAAGCGACTTTGAAACTATGAACGAGCCAGACAATCAGACGGCGCATGTAATCGACTAGGGTAGCGTCAGCCCGCTGGCTCTGAGCAACACCTACGCCTGCTTGACTGGCATTTGAAGCCGTCATCTCCGAACAAGCGTAATGGGAAAGTGCCGCCAGTGACGCATGTGGAGGATAGCAAGGTAACCACGGAAATCAAACCTTGCAGGCAGGATTTCGATAAGCAGCAGATGTCTGTCGACAAGGCCTCTAGTGTTCGGGAAGTGCTGCCTGTTGGCCAAACTGCAACAAAGTACGCACATTAGGCTATATCAGTCTTAGGGAGGATCGATGGCTTCCAATAAAAACAGGCCATGTTGCCCAGGCCTAGATAAGTGAACGATTAGTATTTTATGCTAAAGCCTTTGGTATAAAAAGTTGACCACAAAGCAGTGGCATTTTGGCAATGGGGATAAGGAGTCACCTACATTTCAACACGCAGTATGAAGGGCCAAGAGACTGAGTATGGCAGACCTCTAACCATTGGCCAATTTGGCACCAGTGGCTGTGATGGTGCAAATGCACCACCTAGCAAAGCAAATAGGATCGCTGAGGCACGCAAACCATTGAACCACGTTAAGGTCCAGTCTCATCTCGCTGTAAGTTGAATATCTCTGCGATCCAATGAGTTGCCTAGAATGAGAGATTCGATGCGATTTCATAGTTACTTGTACCAAACAAAGCAATGGTCAAAAGACAAAAAAAGTTTCCGGGTCATTCCTCATCAAAAATAGGGAAGAGGTCAATGTTACTCAAAAGCAGAAATATCGTTGGATAATCACTCAAGCTAAAGCCCGGTTGTTTGAATTCGCAACGCATTGGCTGTCCGCATTTCGGCCTTTCACACGGAAGCCGTCAAACAAACTGAGTCATGAGAATTGTAGTCTAAAACTTAATTTCTCATGGCGATCGCCTAACACCATCTAGCTTCTGCTCATCCGTTTATATGCACCTGGTATTGGAATTTCGTTTCGCGCTGAGTTCCCGATACACTTGCCTTGCACTCTGCGCTCTATCAAAGATTGTATGATGCTGCGTGGGGCCACCGGACTCGTCGTGTGCGTCCACAGTCACAAGCATGGTGATTTGCGAGTTATCCGTTTACCCTAAGAAGATTTGTCTTTTGGTTTCCGTGTCTAGTGAAAGTGGACAAGGTTTGTCTAATCTAATTGCTTCTTTGAGTAACGAAGCAGTTCATGTATTGATTTGATTTCTGAATTGGCTCGAAATTTCCGAGCATTGCTTAAGAACCCAAAACGATCCGAAATTTTCAGTCCTCGTTCGATAAAACATGGACATTAGTATCATCATGAGCAACAGCAGTACATAAGCCATTTGAACTTACGCAGCGGTTGCTATACGATCAAGCTAACCTACAAAATGAAGAATAACAAGAGGGAGAGAAGGGGACCTAGCATAAAACCCTAATGTCGTAAACCAACATTTACGGTCAAGATGAAGGCATCTTGTCGAGAGGTCGTGCACAGATAAAGCGGTATCAGCAAGACAGGTTCTTTGCCGCTTTAACTGACGCGCATCACAAATAGCAAGTGCCCGCAGATAATTGAGTACCAAATACACTTTAAACAGGTAGTCCGATTAGGAGACGACAGTAGACACGCCATTGATGAGGACTGCGAGCCAAGCCTTATGATCTTACGAGCCAAGCACAAGGCGAGTCACATGGACTGCAGCCTGGAAGAGGAGAGGGACCGACGGCACAAAGCCTATGGTTCCCTGAGGCTGGTGATTGCTAGATCCTGACAGATGGTCTACCCCCGCTGCTAATGTTGTGGTATTTGGCTCATGTCCTAAGCACAGCCTTGTGGTGACTGCAGAATGGGAACTTGGTTACCCCTTCGCTCTGCTAAGATCCAGGACACCAATCCGCATGAGTCAATGAACTGACCATGCGCTAGACCCGCTGGCTTTCGGGTGTTCATTTATTCGAACGCTTTGGCTGAGGACCCGAGTCCTTCTCCTGTCAGGTGTGGGCGCCCTGACAGTATCCTAGTCCATCCTCTTCGGAGGTTAGGAAGTGGTCGATGGCCCTCTTCCCGTAAAACCTAGCCATGGGAGACAACAGGTCTACGGGTTATAAGGTCACAGCTCGATTGATGTAGAGCACGAGCGCCACGCATTGTCTCTGACGGTGGGAGGACACCTCCTGATGTTCAATGATTTGCAGCTGCCCACCTCAAGCCAGGCAGACCCTGGTCAAATAAATGCAAACCCGCCAAAACCCAACACATCTGGCCGTTGTCGCAGTTGTATCCTACTATGGTCGTAAAACACATAGGAACCGTTTCAGTATGTCAAAGGATGCATGTGACGGCCGTCAAGCAGATCCCAATCCATCTCTGCAATCACATTCCCGAGCTGGATCTGCTCCCCACTGTCTTGTATGTAAGGCTATTGAGCCAAAGACTCCCGGCGCAGTCCCTCAAGCAAACCTCCATACCACCCACCACTTTGTGGGTCAGGCTATTGAGTAAAAGGCTCCGGATCACGAAGGCAGTTGCCGAAGAGCAGAAGAAAGACCTCATGCGTGCAGAGAAGCAGCGACAAGTGCGGAAGCGGCAAGTACCGATGGATTGTATTAAATCAACATCGACCGCATTGTGCTGCAGCACATTAATTGTTCACAACTCGTTTTTCATTTTTGTCGTGTTCAATTGTTAAGCATTAGATACCTAAATCTAAGTAAGTGTGTACACCGAGTTTGGCTGTCAGTGACTTCGTTTCCCGCTGCCAAGTCCACATTTGTCCACCTCGTACTTTGCGCCACCCTACATCTGGCAAACAAAACAAAGCCCTCCTCGGAAAGCGGTGACCGGGCATGCGTAGTACGTGCCCAGGCCAAGGGAACTTATTCAGTGCTATCTGTTGTCCTAAGGAATTAGCATGAGTATGCCGGCCTAGCACTCACCTATACACATCATCGTTGCGAACACGCTGTCGCTATTCGACATCAGTAATGCTTCGTAAACAACCATAATCAAAGACCCGAATGTGCCACAAATCGTCAGAACGAAAGGGGCCAAGTATCACTCAAATAAAGTAGGACAGCGCCACTGTGGCCTTGGAAACACAACGCTTCAGAAACAGGGGAACCCCTTTCTGATGCCACAGATGTCGCAAATACAAGAGCGCAGTTCTAGCTTTTGAAGTACTTGAACTGACTTCATTGGTTATGCGCCCATCGTTGCTAATGCAGTTGCCAAGTTAAGTGAACTGATCAACCACCTCGAGTTCATCATCAAATGGCGAGTGGTTCTGCAACAACGCTTCGCACTTCGAAGGTGCGAAGCACGTACCAAATAAGGGGACCACTCTTGAGTCTTTCAAGGTTGATTGGGTCGGATAATCAGGATCAACAAGCTTTCACCAGGAAGCACCTCGAAACTTGCATCGTTACACTCCACAAAGTAAGATCCCACGTTGGAGTCCACGACAAAGTTGGATAAAAATGGGAAATTGAACAACCCTGAAGAACACCACGTGTTGTCAGAAAGGTATTCGATAAGTCAACGTAGATTCTGACGCGCCATGTCGTGTTCGAGTACAGACGACGCAAAATTTTCATATATTTCATATAAACACCTTTCGACGCAGGTATTTCGAACATCGATCGACTGAATCGAACGAACTATTGAAGACAAGCAACAAAGTTATTTTCGGTCAATGGTATGGGTAGCGTCGCTCTAACACCTGCCACAAAGTGAGTAGATGGTCCTGGGCGAAAAGTTGTCTGTCTTTCCTTAATCTGGGATTACTGTTCCGCAGTGGAGCGACGAACGAGAATCGAGGTCAGCAAATTTGTCACAATTTGCGTACTCGGTGCGATTGCATTTCCCGTATATTGCCACCAAAATCGATTCACTCCATTTAGCCAAGATAGCCTCTTGCTTCCACAGTTGTTCGAACAGTTAGGTCAGTGCTTTACAGAGGATCTCTTCTCTATTCTTAAATCGTACCCATGGGAGGGAATCCGGGACAGCAGCATGAAAATGATTGAGGGCTGAGATCGCGTTTCACACCTCAGCCTCCGATGGAGCCTCTAAACTAACTGTCCATGGCTCATCCTGCATTAGCTGCGGAGGAGGTCCTAAAGCTGGGGACCAACTGATCTGATCTTGAAAGTGTTCAGTCCAACGAGCCATACGGCGCTCCTTACTGTAGATCATGGTTCACGCGCTATCTCTGATTGTCTTACTGACGATTGGTTCCCTGAGACCAGTGGTGCGGATCACTTAGAAGAGGTTGTGATAATTACCTACTGCTTCTGCTTCCTTTATTTTTTGAACCATAGTAGTCCAGAAGTCTTACTTGTCAGCACGCAGACTCCGCTTTAGTTCGAGCCTAATAGTCTGCCTAGTTACACTATACCCAGATCTAGCCGGGAGTTTCTCGTGAAAGAAAACAGTGCACCGATTTCTCGGCTATCCAGTGAGTGGTGCAGTAATGACTGTTAGCGCCGCCAGCAGAGGTTACCGCATTGTGCATGGTATTCGAGACCCTATTCCACTGTAGCTAAGTGTCATAAGGAGGAGGAAGCGAAAACTGGGTGCACATAGCATTCTGGTAGGTTTGCTTCAAGTCAAGATAAGCTTTGGGTACCCGGATGGGTGCATTTTCAGCAATTTGCAGTATCAACAGCGACGAAACAAGATGATAAAATCAAAATTGGAAAGGCTTATAATGCGATAAATAAAAGCGTAGAATGCATTTATGTCATTCGGGTAAAAAGAGTCGTATTCTTCGGGCACTAAGCACAAGTTGATAAACAGAAACCTTGGGTTATTTCATCGGACAGAGTAGAGTTATGGAAAGACATTTCTTCAGTAATGGTTTCAACCGCACTTAAAGTTCCTGAGCAAACGCAACAAATCGTGAATAGTGCGTGGTATATCGACTTAGTGTCCAAAATAGGGAGAGTAAAATTGTCATGGTGACCTTGGAAGCACTTCTGGCAAAAAGGATGTCAAAATATTACTTCAAAACTTATATATTCACAGAACGTAAAAATGATGTTTAATGAAGAGGCAACGGCCAATTTAAAAACCCCGCCACATGACCGAAAACAGAGATAACTTCGCAATTACTGATCGAAGACGCTTGGTACTTATCCCAGCAAAGTTCATGGAAAAATGACTTAGCAAACCATGATCAGAGTTGGCGCACGTATTCCATAACGAGCGACTATTCATGACGGAACCACGCCACCTGTAACTTATGGCAATGTTATCAATTTGGGTCCATCGCTGGCCAGCTATAATTGGACGCCAAATGGTGCTTCGGTGCCCACTGTCTAAAAGCGGTGATACTAAGAAAAAGCCGGAGTTCCGTGCTCAGTTGTAACAGACATCTGCCGTTGTTCGTCTGGTCGGAGTTAAGTGCATTCTGAAGAGCTCAGATGGCCTACTTGCGTTTTCATATCTGCAACAAGAACAATATCAAAAGTGGTAACACTGCTTAGCAGTGTGTTCATTTCGTGGTACAAGGCGTCTTTGGCAGCATCAGAACTGCAGTCAGTGGGGGCGTAAGCAGAAATCACAAACAAGCAGTGTCTTATACTATATCGTGAATCGACCTTAGCTGATGTTATCAAGCGGGCTGCACACAAACAACTGTTTACGGGAAACCAATCAACCAATGATGACTCAGTCTTGGAGCTGAGAACGATGTCTACGCCAACTTGACCGATGGTTGCAGCACAAGCTTATCTGAATGCGTGTAAGCAACAGCGAGAGGACAAGTCGGACGCAGTTAATTCAACAACCGCGTGAGAGTTATTGAGCCTAGTTTCGGATACAACACACGCCAATACCCAAAGTATCCGACGTGCGTGCGAGTGCAGCCTGTTGACCTACTTGTCATAGAGTGCAAACATTGAACGCAGTCAGGAAAATGGGACAGTGAGTCCTTATAAGAAGCCGTTAGCGACTGGCGTCCAGTGGGTGGTGCGGGAAGATAGCTGCAGATTGGCATTACGACTGCTGTCAATTAAGTTGGGAATTTTAGAAAGAAGGCTAGTAATGGAGGAGGAGTAAGAGAAACGGATGGAAAAGGAAGAAGGGGACACCAGCATTAGCATGTTTTCGATTACTCGCCATAGTGTGTGCAGCAGATAAGGCGACGGCTAAGGCAAGATGTGTCAGTCATGGTTGTAGCTGGACCGAGATACTGTCAAGGCGCCAAGACAAAGAAGAGAACGATTAGGGTCCTCAATTAAAGCCTTTGGTTCAAAGGTTTGTCCGCAATGCAGCGGGGTGGTAGCAATTATTTGGTTTTACAGAAATGGACGTCATGCCATTTCAAACCCCCCAAACTTGAGGACTGTAAAACTGAGTTTGTCTGAACTCTAACCATTGAGCAACTTGGTAGAATAGCACAAAAGGGGCTCGAGGGGCCCACGCGGTATAGCTGAATGGGTCGACGAGGTACGTAAGCTATCGCTGCGAAAGGCATTAGAATAGCATTGTGCGGAGTAAAAGTACCGCAACAACTTGTCTGATCAATGACTTGTAAACACCTGTGCTAGGAGAAACAGAATTGCTACAGGTAAAAGGAAGCAAAAGGTTCCAGTTTGCCATCTGCATCTGACCAACTGGCGGATTCTTATGGCACACCGTGGTCAAACCCACAGGCTAAAAATGCTTTCCCCCGCATTGCAGGCTTTGTGTAAAAACGCGGGGGCAAACGTTTTCAAGAATGGGTAACCGCATAATAGCATCTGCCCACAAAACTCCAAACAACGTAATCTTTACCCTTCAATTACCGCACATCACTGACGCGAATGCTCTTCCTATGCCGACAAGTAAGTGACATAGGCAGATATGCTGTAAAAGAAGCTATTATTTTCCAATTACAGAAGGTCATCAGCAGTACACCGGTACAAGTTACGGACACATAGCTGCCACGAAACCACGACCAGTTACGGGTGGCCCCGGTAATCACACCAGATCGATGGCACCTACGCGGATTAGAACTGGTGACTGCTGGGTTACAGGGGAGGCACTACATCCTTCCGGACACCGACTGACAAAATCCGGGTAGCATTTCACGTTAGCACTTTCAGTGCCCGAACACTGTCAGATGGGTCAGTCGCTGATACTCCCTATGGGCTCACGCAACCTCGAAGTTGGTCCGTACTATCTCCGAAACTTGAATATGGCTCCATGAACCTCCGTCTAAAAGGCTCTCATTCTAGTGACAGGGCTTACATACTTCGCATCTATGGTGATGCAGAAGCCATAGTTAGCGGCATTTACATTTTTGGTATCGCTCACAAATTAAATACAGACACTGACCTTTTAGAATGGAGGTTAGTGAACAACTGCAGTTTGTCGGAGTCAACAAACAGCGATCGAAAGAGTTGTTTTACGTTAAGCTCCAACCGATACGGTTTGGAAAACAACAAAATGTACATCCATAAACATTGACATCGTGATCGTTGTTTGTTATGGGAATACTCGGATAGGTTGTTTATTTGTCACAACATCACCTCGAAAGCCTTTACCGGAATGATGCCTTCTGTAGTGAAGAAAATGGACGCTTCCCTTAACCGTGTACTGAACACAATCTCCCACACAAGCAGTGCAGCTTTCACAATTTTTCGTCCCGAGCCACATGGTGCCTACCGGAAGAAACCATCTATGAAAACATTTCGCTATTATGAATTAATGGTCACCTGCGATTAAGAACGCTAGACGACCAGGAGTAAAAATCTCGTGCATAGTTAAGCAACACTTGCCCAATTACAGCGAACTGTCCAATCAATAGTGACAAAACTTTATTGCTGCTTTCGCATCCGGATTTCACGAGAGCCAGCCAGCATCGGTAGAACGACTAAGGCAAGTAACCTAGAGACAATGGAGATCAAACAAATCCCACTATAATTGCCGCATTCCGAACATGATCCAATCTTGAAATACGGACAATAACGGAGAGGCCACGGTCTGTTAGGACAGTCGCCTGCTCCTACAGAATCTCGGATAAGCTTTGTGCATCATCCACAAGAGCTGCTCCCGCGGGTTTGAAGAAGGCTGGGGGAAATTTATCAGCTCCTGCAGCCTTATATAATGTCAACAGTCGGATCTCACGTTTGACTTCTGCGCATGAGGGTGGATACAAGGAGACGGCCCAGGGAGAACTTCGAGAAATGGCCGATTAACAAGCAGTCAACTCTGACTAGTTAAACTGCTTCTCCAAGTGCACGGCCAAATGCGCCAGGCGCTTTGATAAGCTGTGGAAAAGATGTCCACTCTCGTCGTGTATGATCTCGCTAACATAAGGTCTCCTGCTAGCCGTTTCTCGTATCAGAAGGAATCACTTAAGATGGGGAGCTACCACTTCCGTCTCCGAGGCAAGATAAAACTACCAGGCTTCGCGGTCTCCCTTCAGGTTAATACGCTGTTTTGTTCTGCGATATTTACGGGCCTCATTGTGTTCGCCTCCAGCCCGAAAACGTTGGCGAGCACCGATAATTTCCATAGACTGCAACGATCGAATGTCCAAGTTGTCAATCAAATATGCAGCACATGAAGGCTTGCCAGCTGCTAATAATGTCTGGCGAATATGCGACCAGTGACCCTCAACTGTATTCGGTGGGCACTTACGCAGCCCGGATGTCAGTGTACTTTGATACGTATTCAAAACACCTGACTTCGCCAGTTAGTACATATCTATGCGCTGTTGCAGACGTCCGCCGAACCGCACCCGCAGGTCGATAATTACAAGTGGGTGATCAGAGGCCACGCTCGTGCTCCAAATCGAGCGACAAACTTGGGCGCAGCTTCTCTGGCCACGTGTTAAGCATGCCAACACACCAACTCCCGCGACGTGCATTGTTCGTGCGCCGGGGGTCTAGATGGACGAGGAGGGGAGGCCAATCGATGACTTAGTCAAGAGGAATTAAATCCCTCACTTCGAATTTTGCGTCGGTTCGTGTGTCCCAACTGCCTGGCTGGGGCCTTAAGGACGATGAACAGGTTTGGTTGGATGCACAAGTCGACATGGCAAGGAGCCTACCTCAGCGGTGTTTGTGTTGCGAGTTCCTTTGTCCTTCCCCGCCCCGTTTATCTTCCTCCTCCAACCTCGATCTCCCGCTTAACGTATAAGAGGTCACTAAGTAGTTTGTCGCTTGTTGTTCAGCAATCTACAATTTTCAGCATTTTGCTAGTTCCGTCTGTCTCCTTTTTTGATGTATTGCGGCACAATAGAGGAAGTGTGTCTTTCATCTTAAGGTTATGCGTAATGGTGATGATGATGACACAGCTACTCTAATGGTAACTGATGCTGATGTGATCGATTTGCGTCTATGGATGGTTCGAGGCTAGTGTGCGCCGTGTCACACTTTCGCGAGTGCCGTCGAAATTTAGTGCTCGTGAGAATTAGACGAGCACCTTCACACAGGTGGAGCAACCGCGCACCAGCAGCTTGTACCATGTCGACCGTCTAGAGGAAGCTCATCAATAGACAGTTATCCAACTTAGGCGTTTAAGTCACCAGCCAGCACCACAGTATCCGTACTCTTTCGGTGACCAAGAGGCTCGTTTGGTTAATGATAGAAGTTAGCTTTCGCCGAGTCAGCGCTACAGTTGTGTGGGCGTAGACGGCAATGAGAAACAGGCACAGGTGAGTTTGAAGCTTTGAAAGAGATAGATACTGATACTGATTAGAAGCAGCGAGTAGAGCATACCCTGTGTAGCTGCATCAATTGTGGCTCTTGGGCATTAACGCATTAATTATCGTTCCGCTCTTTATATTTTGCCTCTGCAAAGTGTTTGTCTAGAAGCTTCTTAAATTCGGCCACTGATTTCGCCTCTATTACCGGCTGCGGCAGTTTGTTCCAGGTATTCACCACTCTACGTTCGAAGCAGAGTTGATGAGCTACCCGCTTCAACTGCGGTACGATAAGTTTGTACCGGTGTCCTCCTGTGCTGATTGGTGTGCGCAGATGAAGCAGTTGTCTCAACATGGGGTAATCACTCAGATGTAATATCCGGTGCGTCATGATTAGGTCAACCCTCAGCCGACGATATGCTAGGGTGTCCAGCCCTAGTTTCGTACATCGGTCTTCATATGGCATGCCTCGCAAGTTGGGAATCAGCCTAGTCGCTACATGCGGCACCCGCTCAAGCTTTTCTACCTCGCCCAGCGTGATGGGACAATATGCGGGAGAGCCGTACTCTATCATTGGTCATATTATCGAGACGAAGAGGTGAGTGGCAATCTCTTCGGACCAAGTGCTGAAGCTGCGCCTGAGGGCCCAAAGCATCCGAAGGCTGTTTCGATACAGCCTATTCGTGTTGTCAATGGACTTTAGGTCGCAGCGTGAGAGCACACCGAGGTCGCGCACGAAAGAAGCGGGATGCAGCGGTTGATCAGCCACTGTGTACGTTCGGCTGTGCTCGCATTTACCCAACCTCATGAATTGCGACTTAGCAGGGTTGATCGGAAGGTTGACCTCTGCAGACCATGTTGAGAGGCGGTCGAGGTCCTGCTGAAGTAAATCACAATCATTGAGTGTGCGGATTACTCTCCACACCTTCAAGTCATCTGCGTACAACGCACATGGTGATTGGAGTAGCTTAGGCACATCGTTTACATGGATCAGAAACAATATCGACCCCAGTACAGTGCCTTGGGGCACGCCGCTGCTCGACGAATACCAGTTAGTTAGATGGTTGTCCACCTGGACTCTTCACTTTCCATCAACTGATCCATTTGTGCAGCGAACCACCAACAACGAACATCCTCAGCCTGTCAAGGAGCACTGCATGGTTAACCTTGTCAAAAGCCTTACTGAAGTCAATGTAAATGACATCGACTGAATGGCCTTGGTTCATCGCTTGTAACCGCTCGTGCATCACCAACCTACTGTTGACAAGGCACGAGTGGTTACAAGCGATGAACCAAGGCTATACAGTCGATGTCATTTACATTGACTTCAGTAAGGCTTTTGACAAGGTTAACCACGCAGTGCTCCTTGACAGACTGAGGATGTACGGTGTTGGTGGTTCGCAGCCTCGACTGTTCATTGGGATCTAATCGATCAGGAAAGCTTCAGCCCGGGGCTCTGAGCAATACCCACGTCGGCTTGACTGGTATTTAAGGCTGTGTCAACTCCGAACAAGCGTAATGGGAAAGTGCCATTACTGTGGCATGTGAGAAATCAGAGGGGAAGCACAGAGCTTGGAACTTGCAGGCAGGTTTCTGATAAGCAACAGATGTCTATCTATAAGGTCTGTAGTGTTCGGGAAAGTGCTGCCTGTTGAGCAATCTGTAACAAAATGAGGCATGCCAGTTTTACAGAGGATCGCGGGCTCCAAAGGGAAACGAATGAGCTGACTTTGTCTATTGGGTTCAGAAGGGACTTATCGACCGGACCTAAGTGAATCAGTGCGACTGCATTTGAGTCGAAACTGGAAGGCAAGTGACGATCGAAGCAACCTGAGGGGGGGGAGCAAGAATTGGGGGGATGAAAACAGAGGGATAAAAGTTGGAACGGGACGATAAGGATGAAGAAGCGCGAGAAGATGGGAAGGCTTAAGCAGTAGCACTCCCATCCCATCCACAGTGCTCGATGCCGTAGAGGATGTCATTGGCTATCCTCTACGACGGTCAGAGCACCAAGAAATTGTTGGAAAGGAGAGTCATTGTGTTGTATTGCATTGGCACGACGCTGTCGGATTGCCCAGGCCTAGATAAGGGAAGGTTTAGGGTTCAATGTCAAAGCCTTTGGTTCAAGTAGCTGACCACAAGGTAGCAGCATTTGGGCATTGGGCTACTAAAATTCTGTTTTATGGAGTAAGGGACCATTCGCACCCCAACCCCCAACACTGCAGGTCAGGAAGCTGTGTTTGTCTGGCTTCTATCCCTTGACCAATCTCGTATGAGTGGATCTGAAGATGCAGAAAGCACCACCCAACATCGCTCAATGGACGACTGAAGCACGCAAACAACCGAAGAACGCTAAGGTCCTATCTCGTTGCGATGGTATGAGTAGTTCAGTGCAAGCCACGCGTTGTCCCACAGCAGGTGCAGGCATTTTGTGACTGTTAGCAGTCGCAGTGACCAGCAAATCCAGAATTTGATGCCGCGTACCACATACATACAAATTCTAGTGGAAAGAGGAAGAAGGACAATCCTTCAGTGGGATACATAGGTATCATATTGGAGTTTAACCAACAACGTAGCCTACGTCAAAGAAATCGTTTAGTTTGGTCGCAAGCATTAGCCGGACCAAGTGTGGGTCTGTTTCATGCACGTTAACCGTATTATCAATTGACCAGATTAAGGTCGACAGGTTGAACAACCTCCTCGTGGTGCCAGCTGGGTGGTTCGGGCTAACCCCTTTCCAGCAAATAGTTCAGTGGCAGTGTTCCAGGACGTGGTGGGTTTTCGCCTGGAAAGCGTTCTCCCAACAAAAGGTCACAAATGTCCGTTTAACAACACTGTGAAGTGTCGGTTGTGACTCGCCAACAATTAAAGTCACCCACTGCTTATCCGGACAACCGCGTCAAATCCACAGCCACCAAGCATCCAGTTAACAGTGCTGACACGTTCAAGCACGATCAAAAGGGCAGAAAAACATTTACAAATTCCATAAACACAGCTAAACACGCCCACGTGCACAGTTACATACATGCAAATATCAAAATATGTGACAATCCCATTGTTTCATGGTACATTAACTGATCACATTTTGTACTCTTAACATGATCATGCCCGTGCAGGCGTGCCTCGGTTAGTCGAGAATAAACCTTTTATTTATTCATTTAGCTCGGTGCATTGATATCAGGCACATTGAGGAATATCAACCAGTGTGCTTCAGGATTGTTTACTCAATGGATATTGGTGATTGAAAATGATCAACCTTTTGACAACTAAAATGTGCGGTTACCTGTCTGAAGACAACAGGACCACTAGAATGCAGCGTTGCAAACTGTATCATTGTCCGATAGCCTGCCACCACACCATCTCCACGGTCGACCAGGGTTTCGACAAATTACACAGACCAGTGATTTGAACCCAGGAGTGACACAAGCACATAGATAAGTTATCCCATGTAACACACTGAGTGATTATTTGGCATGATGAGGACAAGTGACGCATCGGTCACGTTCAATGGTGCATGCCGAAATATGCGGCGTCCCTTGTCTGTCTGTGAAAAAGCGTATGGACAGCAGTGAGTCCGAGTCCAAACGCCAAATATCAGCTGCACGTTGGGTTTGTTTGTTTGTTTGTTAACTGGTAGAGCCTATTTTCCATAAACGGAATAGACAGTCATTTGTAGTCCAGCCGATAGCACATTGTGCCCTAAAATGAGAGGCAAGGCAAACTTGACGCATGATATTTAAACTGGAAATCGAATGGAGTAACTTCCGATGAACTCAAGTGGTCACAGGAGAGGTGGTATGCCTACAGTAATAATAAAACTAATCGTTAGCTGTACGCCGCTACGGCGCTTCGCTGCCGCGCAACCACCACTAATCGCGCGCGGGCTGAGCATACCGCGAGGATGCTCGCCCCTACGCAGATTCGAAGAGGTGATCAAAAGTTAACAAGCAAGGCGTGAAGACCACTCGGCTATATATATATATATATATATATATATATATATATATATATATATATATATATATGTGCTGGGTCGTAGCTCATGAGAAAAGGACTTTCTTGGTTTTACATACGTCGTTTCGAGAATTTTACGCATTGGAGATTTATGTACGATATTAACTAACGATATTAACCTAACCTAACCTACTGTCATCACTGATGTCTGTTGCGGTCCATCACCTGCAGCGTTTCTAACCACCGACAGTCCGAGTGACGTGGTCCGACGGATACTAAGCTTAAGGTTGTCTTCTTCCTGGTCCTTTTCCACGTTATTGGTTGTCCACCACCGCACTTTTTTAATTGCTTCCGGGAAATGCCATAGGCTGGCATTTGCCATATGTGGCCGAGCCAACGTATGCGGTGCCAGAGAATAACGGTTTGGAGACATGCGGTGTTTGCTCCAACCACTCACTCTCGGTCCTTATCTTGTTCACGTAATGCTGCCACTACACGCGAACAAACCTACACAGAGAACGATTATCAAAAACTGACAATCGCTTCATGTCTTGCGAGCGAATAGGCCAGAGTTAAGGTACCCAATCAATATTTCACAGTGTTGGGTCAGTAAATAGCTAATCAACAGTCTCCCGGTGGTTTAGCTCGTAGTTCTGGAATCAAGCAGAATGTATTTTAGCAAAGCGAGTGAGTAGAAAGTAAACGGTGGATGTACAGAACACCTATTTTCAAAAGGTACTGATCGGCATTCAAGCAGACTATTTTGCCGAGACTTCTCCTATGCGAGTGGTTCGAAAGTGTTGGAACAACAGTACCACGATATTAATCTCGCTGGCCCTTGCTATGTACCAAAGTTCTTGATCAATCCCGTTGCTACTAGACATCGTTTCGTAGTAACTAAAACCTTCTAAACCCAATTACGAGATGGAACCATCATTCGTATAGTAAGCAAACAAATGACAACATAGAAATCTGTTAATTACGCGGACACCTCAGGACATGATAAAAGGTGCGTTTCAAACTTCTCGGTCAGCGACAAATCGCAGTCTACAGCGACATCACACGAATACGCCAAACAACACTGGTCAGGTCAGCATAGCTTGTTAATGGTTCATGGCTAACTTGCATCCAAAAATTCGACTTTACTCCAAAACTGGCAGACATCAAACCCAGAAATTCAGCTCTATATACTGTATTATGTATTGCTCACATTAGCTGAGATATCGTTCTCGCGCTCAGCTAAAGTGTATAGATGATGACGATGATGATGATATATCAGCGCCGGTGGGGTCATCATAATAATAATCAATACACGATAGTTGAGGGTGAGAAATACACAATATAATACAAAAAGAGATAAAAAATTATATTACCAAGAAATCAAAATCAAGCGATATAATGTTAAAAACTATATTATGCAATGCGTATGAGATCGGAATTGGAGGGGAATCTAAAAGGGAGGGTGGTGGAGAAAGAAACTCACAACATGAATGCTATTCGGGACAGGCTCCTCGCCATACAAGCAAGTGTGCCCAAGCAAACGAGTTCATCGTCCTTAGGATCCCAGCCACGCAATCGATAAACACCAACCGACGCCAACTGCGAAGTGAGGGACTTCATTCCTATCAATCAAGTCATGGCTTGGCCTACTGTCCTCGTATTCCAACTACACCACCACCGGTGCGCAAATAATGCACGTCGCGGGAGTCAGTGTGCTGGCATTCGTAACAAGTGCCCCAGCCGTCGGAACCCAATGTGTGATACAATGGTACTGAGCGGTTCAGTCGTTCTTCCTGCGACGCCGAACACGCTCACTGCTCACACGGTGCTCCCACCAGACATGAGTTAAGCTGCGAACGCAGCGATGATCGATCCGGACTAGCCTGTTTATGCACGTCGACCTGATAGACCAGGTTTCACAACTGTATAAGAGTTGAACGGACGGCTGTATTATAAACTCTGCGCTTCAAGTAGAGAGTGTTGTCGCGTGTGCACCACTGGTAGCATTTGCTATATGGTTCGGAACCTCATCTTCCATTCCACAGGCGCTAATATAGTTGCCAGGTACTTGAATTCCAGAACTAGGTTCAACTGATCAACACCAAAAGTCAACGAGGGGTGGGTTCCTGCAAATCATGGAGAACTTTGCATTTCTATGGAGCAAAGCATAGACCAAAACAATGGACAGCCAGTGCTAACCGGTCCAGTGCTGTTTGCCACGTTTGGGAGCTGTCAAAGATTAGGGCAAATATCGTCAGTATACTCCAAGTCAAAAAGTCGTTCACCAGGAGGTAGCTCCAAACCTTCTAGATCGTGTCCTGCGAACGCTGTTTTCATAATTTCGTCAATAGCGAAGTTAAAGAAAAAAGGGGACCGAGGATAACCTCGTCGCACATCGTTGGGGATATTGAATAGCGGCCACAGTTTGCCATAAACTCTCCCTCTGCCCGAACTATGCGCGTATAGATCTCTGATAATGTGTACGTATTTATCGCGCGAGCAGATAGTCCCAAAGGGCACGTCGATCCACCGAAATGAAGGCGGCTCTTGTGCCGAGAAACATGACTACGGTGGGTCGACAAGAAATATGGTGAAGCTCCAACAATTGATGTAATGTGAAGATGTGGTCAATGCAACGACGATTTCGACGAAATGCTGCCTGCTCTTCTCAGATCTGGCGTTCACGAGTGCTAGTCAGTCTATGGAGGACGACAGATGCAAGCAATTTAGAGGAAATTGCGATCAGACTGATACCATTTTGAGTGCCGCATTGGGAACGGGGGCCTCTCTTGAAAATAGGGATTACGACGGAGCGGCTCAATTCTGTCAGGAAAGTTTCCTGCTCCCAACGTTTCACTAGTAATTCGTGTAAATCATCTAGCAGAGCAGTTCCCTCGAATTTGAAGAGGGCTAGATGAAGTCCATCTGCTTCGACGGCCTTGTTCAATTTCAGCCGTCTGATCTCACGTTCGATTTTTGCGCGTGAAGGCGCATCCAAGGGGACGGCCTAGAGAATAGGCCGCTCAGTAGCCGATGGAGAAACTGACAACTCTGACTGATTAAACTGCATCTTAAAGTATTCGGCTTCAAGCACTTTGAAAACTGCGGATCGGATGTCCACTCTCATCGCGTATGGTCTCGCTAACACCAGGTTTCCTGCTTTCCGTTTCACGTATCAAACGGAATAAGTACCGAGGGCACCGGCTGTTTCCATTTCCGAGGCACGATGAGACTGCCACGCTTCGCGATTTATCTTCAGGATAGCACGCACGTTCGCTCTGGGATTACTGCGAGTCTCATTGTATTCGCTTCCAGCCGGAATACGTCAGCGAGCATCCAAAAGTTCCAGAGACTGTGCAGAGACCCAATGTTTAGGTAGTCAATTTGATTTGTCACATGAAGACATGCCTGCTCATAGAAAGGTTTCACGAAGATGCAACCAGTGATCAACGACGGCGTTCAGTGGGCGCTTACTCAGCCCGGATGCCCACGTGCTTTGATACGGAATCAGGACATCTAGCTTCGCAAGCTGGCAAATATCAATGCATTCACAGCGATGTTGCGAAAGTCCACCGAAACGCACCCGGATGTGGGCGCAAAAAAATTCGTAGTCAGAGTTCACGCTCGTGCTCCAAATCCAGTGACAGTTTTGAACGTATCCTCTCCAGCGGTAGCTGATCGCAATGGGATCGAGTTGCGTAGATGGCTGGTGGGCGCCAAGTCACTCTTCTGCGGGTGCTGTGTCGGAAGTTAATACTCGCGCGAAAGAGACGAGGATCTTCACGCAGATGAAGCAACCGTTCACCGTTATCATTACGGGAGTCTACACCGAGTTGGCCGCCCAAGTGCAGCTCATCAGCAGACAGTTATCCAACCTAAGAGTTTAACTCACCAGCTAGCACCATAGTATCCGTGCTTCTTCCGTAACGAAGATTGTTAATTTGGTGATAGAAACTATCTTTCACTGAAGCAGTGCTACGGTTTTTGGGGGGAGTAGGCCGCAGTGACAAACAGGCACCGTTTGTCCACGTGCGACTTCGCAGTCTGGAACTAGCTAGACAATTTAACGGCGCATATCTGGCTGCTGACTGGAATCCAATCAATCAGGGTGGCTTCAGCTCGGGACTCATAACAATGCCGACACCAGGTTGACCGCGATTTGAAAGTGCGTCATCGCCAGACAGGCGCAATGAGAATGTGCCGCCACTGTCGTATGTGGGAGATCGCAGAGTAAGCACGAGCTCGAATCTTGCAGGCGGGTTTCCGAACAACAGTAAATATCGATCTATAGGCATCGAGTGTTTGGACAAGTGCTGCCTGTTGGCCAATCTGTAGCAAAGTGTGCACGTTGAGGCATGCCAGTCTTAGCGAGGATCGGGGACTCCAAAGGTAAACGATTGAACTGACGTTGTCCGCTTGGTTGAACATAGACTTGTCGGCTGAACTGGAGCGACGCCCCACGACTGTGTGTGAATTGAAACTAGAAGACAAGCAACTGGTGAAGCAAGATAGAGGAGGACCAAGAATTCGGAAATTGAAAACAGGGGTAAAAGTGAAGTTGCGGCGGGACGCTAAGCATGAAAAAGCGCAAGAGGTGGAATAAGAAGGCGCGAAAGCTTGAGCAGTAGCATCCAAGCCCCTATCTACCCTGCTAGATGCAGATAGGGCGCCGTTGATTATCCTATGCGACGGCCGGATCATCAACAGATTGCTAGAAGGAAGTCATGGTGAGATAGATGAGGTCATAAACCGTGCAACAAAACCTCAGAACGCTTTGCTAATGTTCGCTACATATGGCATGAGTGTGACACCACACCCATTCTGAAGTGCAGTCTACAATACAGCGGCTACGAGACTTCAGCCATAAGACTGACAGGCAAAAGGAAGATAGATGTGTTAAACAACCAGTGTCTTCGCAAATTAGCTCACGGCCTAACCAGTGAACGTGTTAGCCATCTTGTTTGCGGCACAGGAATAGCAAGTAAACCGCTAGGCACCGGTATTTCGCACACCTCACCAACTCGTGCAACATGCGTCACTTGCGCGAACGGAGTCTGGACGAAAAAGGAAGAAAGGCAAACCAATAAATGGGTCAAGATAAATAAAGACGCTAACGACTCCAAGGCCAGCAGCAGTTGAAGTGTTCGTTGAGCTTGGCAAGTTTGTTGCGAACAGTTCGACTGTCACCAGAACAAGCTGAGCTAACAATTTTCGTTTTTATTCCAACGCCAGGGGTGGGATCCAAATTAAACAAACGAGTTTGTTTGGCGAGACCTGTTGACGTGGTAAAGAGAAGACTGCAGTGGCGATTTTTCTCCAAACCCCTCCGTTAGCTTCACGCCGATCACGATCTCAATAAGAAATCCTAAAAACGAAGCGTAACAGAATTTAGGTAGGGGTCATTTTGAAGTCCCGGCTGTATAAATGCACTGTGACGCGCAATCACAATGTGGACATCAATTCGCACTGAAGTGAACATTAGTCGATATGAGCACTGGGATAGAAACTGAAGCAAAAAGATCACAAGTGTATCCCGGTCGCAACATCGCATTGAAATGTCACCATAGTGGCTTAAGTTGATTTGAAAGCCCACTTTCACTCTTCCGACTGTTCAAGCTAGCAGTAATACCTATGCTTGAATAGCAAGCTAGGTTCATCTACCGCAACTCCGCAGCCCGGAAGGGGATCTACGTGAAATTATTTCATGAGTTCCCCAAGATAACTGAGGTGCGCCACCGCTGCACTAACGTCTTGTATCATATTCCGCATTATAGGGAAAAAGATTAAAAATGGCCTAGCACTATCATACTCTGCCAGGTAACCAACTAACAGATAAAAATTGCGCGCATTGAACCAACAAACTATAGAAAGGTGACCGGAGAGACTGACGAGAAGCACCGCATAATGCAGTACGTGCATGACACCTTCGAAAAGCATCGCAAAGTTGCAGGAATGTCGATCAATTTGCAATACGTGTAGGGATTCCGATCATGCTCTACTGCGTGCATGCTTGGTGCTAACGCTTTCCGATGCAAAGAACCGTTTAACTTCTAAGCTTCCCATGTGAAACTTGGACTAGCAGTTCGCAGTTCAACAATATCATGACGAATTAGCTCACTAACTCTCTCTCTCTTTCTCTCTCTCACACACACACACACTATGCACGTTAGCTAGAGTTGGGAAACACCTCAGCTTCTGTGCCGCGATACCTAAAATAGAAAGGGAATAAAATGCAACAGGTGCAAGTCAGCTGAGGTACCGGTAACGGATAGGCATCGTTCCGGTAAGCTACCTGCCGGCTACTACAATGCAGCAGAAAAAAAATTACTATGCAAAATCATAAAATGCTAAATAATGATATCGTGGTTGGAGGGGGAGGCTAAGAGGGATGGGGTGGGACAAAGAAACTCACAGCACGAACGCCACTGAGGACGGCTCCTAGTCATATCAAGTGTATCCAGCCAAACGTGTTCATCATCTTTCGGACCCAACCAGAGAGCCCAGACTCGCAAACCGAGGCCAGTTCCGAAGCGAGGGCCTTCATTCCTCTCGACCAAGTCATTACTAGGTCACCTCTCCTCTCCTTCCATCCACACCCCTGGCGAACAAACAACGCACGTCGCGGGGGTCGGTGGGTTGGCATGCGTAACATGTGGCCGAGCCATCGGAGCTTGGTGCGAGAAATAACGGTGCTGAGCGGTCCATTTCCTTTTCCTGTCCTGCAAACAAGGCGCCGAAAATGCTCGTTGCTCATGCGGTGTTCCCACCAGATGTGAGCTAAAGTGCGAATGTATCAGTGATCGAACGTAACTAGCCTCTTTATGTCCGTTGATCTAAGGGGCCAGGTTTCACAACCGTACAGTAGGGTCGAACGTACCGCTGCATTGTACACTCTACACTTCAGGGCGAGAGTGATGTCGCGAAGGCGCCATAAGTGCCGAAAGTTAGAAAAAGCGCCCCGAGCATTTGCTATACGGCTCGTGATCTCACCGGCTGGCTTGCCAAACTACCTCCTGGTGCCAGTTGGGTGGTTCGGGTGTACCCCGTTCCAGCAAAGTGTTCGGCGACAATGTTCCACCTCGGCAGGACATTGTATTCCAGTAGGTGTGCTGACTTCATGGGGATTATTGGGCCCCTGTTTGATAATCTACCAAACAAAGACGCATGAACTGAACATTCAGTCAATGCCTCCCAATGGGCGCGATTCCCTAAATTCGCCCCGCTACCTTACGGGTAGGTTATTTAGCCAAAGGCTTGGGGTGGAGTCCCCTAAGTCAACTCCATACTTCGGCTTGGGCAACCGCGTAGTATTACACCCTCTCGCAAAACCATGGACTGTATTACAACTTCCTCATCAGCTGCTGTTTCTGCTAGTCACTTTACCGCGACT
Source organism: Dicrocoelium dendriticum (assembly GCA_944474145.2). NCBI lineage: Eukaryota > Metazoa > Platyhelminthes > Trematoda > Plagiorchiida > Dicrocoeliidae > Dicrocoelium > Dicrocoelium dendriticum. Next base: position 160,628,207 of record OX104063.1, on the reverse strand, counting down.
TCATCACACGCCAATTGTTTGTTTGTTAACAATCCTCACTTTCCGTTACCTGATTCACCTGTTCAACAATCTGGCTGCGATTCCGGTTGCGCCGCAGACCAAGAGGTTCAACCCATGGCTCTCCTTCGTCCCCGATCCTCCTTCCGTCTGGCGTGCTTCAACGTTCGGACACTCATGCAGATTGGACAGCAAGCCGGTCTAGCGCGCACTCTAGATTCCCTAGACATTGACGTCTGCTGCCTTTCAGAAACCCGATTGCAAGATCCCAACACTGTGCCTAAATAGACATCCCCACTAACCACGAAGCCAGATATCACCTACGTCTTTCTGGAGATCCAGAAGCAGCCTTAGCGGGTCGGGCTGGTGTAGGTATAGCACTAAGTGAAAAGCCCAAGGCGGCACTACTGGACTGGTTCCCTATCAACAGCCGAATATGTGCAGTCCGGCTTCGGGGTTCATGTAGAATCAACACGCACCGCGAAGAGAGACACAACTTGTTTATGATCTCTGTGTACGCTCCAACTGATTGCAATGGCGACTCGGTCAAGGACGAATTCTATCGGGATCTACAACAGCTCTTGACTAATGCTAAAAAGTCGGATGTCGTTATCCTTGATGGGGATTTTAATGCAAGGGGTGAACGCCTGTTACCATACGAACGCCACCTTGGTGGTCACCACTCGCTCGATGAGAACCGCTCTGATAACGGAGAGAGACTCCTCACATTGTGCGAAGAAAACCATCTGTTTCTTTCCAGCAATAACTTCAGGCGTAGGAAGAAGCGTTCCGCAACTTGGCGTCCCCTTACTTCAACACAACCGTGGTCTCAAATTGATCACATTGCAATTAGCTTCAGATGGCGTGGCAGCGTACTGGACTGCAGGTTCTTTTGATCCACCGTTGACTCAGATCATGCTCTGGTCTGCGCCAAAATCTGTATGTGCTTTGGAGGATCCCGAAACACGAAGCACCGCAAGACTGATGTAAACAGATTAACTCATTACTCTGTCCAGGCGAGCTATCAGTCTTCACTGACATATACACTCAGTGGCAATCCACCGCAAGAAGTGGAACAACACTGGACTTGTATACGGAAGGCAATGACCATTTCTGGACAGTCATGCTGCGGCCTAACTCGACGCCCATTGAAAACTTGGATCTCTGCTCGTTCTCTGGAGCTCTTCGAACGCCGCAAAGATATCTCCGCGGAATCAGATTGCAACGAGCGGCGCCGTTCTACCAACCGGCTGCTTAAGCAAAGCCTAAGCAAGGATCGCGAGACATGGTGGTCTGAGCGTGCTTTAGAGATGGAGACCGTTGCCCTCTCTGGCAACACTCGCAGGCGTTCCCAACTCGTTCGGTCCACTGGCCTCAGGAAGCCTGGTGTCAGTGAGGTCATTTGTCAGGTGGATGAGTCTCCGATCACCAACCAACAGAGGCGTATGGACCGCTGGGCCGAGCACTTTCACTCGCAGTTCAACTGGACTCCACCATCCATCAGTACATGCTGTACACCTTGTTGTCCACCCTGGCTCGTCCCTCTGAATCCACCCAGCGAAGCGGAAGTCTGCCTCGAGATTTGACGCTTGAAGCGCTTCAAGGCTGCCGGCTTAGACGGACTTCCTCCAGAACTATTCAAGTACGGCAGTGTGGTGATCAGTAACCAGCTGGCCGCGCTGTTCGCAAAACGTTGGCATGAAGAGAAAGTGCCTTCCTCTTGGGGCGAATCAGTTATTATCCCGATCTTCAAGAAAGGCGCTCGCACTTTATGTGCAAATCATCGCGGGATTAGTCTTATTTCGGTTGCCTCTAAGCTGTTGGCATCCATTCTACTTCGTAGACTATCCTCAGTACGTGAATCGTACTACCGTGAAGAACAAGCTGGTTTCCGTCCCGGCCGCGGATGCGTGGATCAAATCTTCCCGCTCCGCCAGCTCCTTGAACATCGCCACATTTATCACAGGCCCACTATCGTTGCATTCCTAGACATACGTGCCGCTTTTGACTCCGTTGATCGACCTGCTTTATGGCGTTGCTTACTAAAGAACGGGGTGCCAGAGAAATATACCGCCATCTTACGAGCACTTTACCTTCAGACATCCGGCAGAGTGAGGGTCTATGGCAAGCTTTCCTCGCAATTCGTTGTCAATAGCGGTGTGCGACAGGGCTGCCCTATGTCCCCATTCCTCTTCAACTTCGCAATCAAAGACGTTCTGTCGAATGCTCCAGAAGGTTTCCAACATTCTGCCCTAGAACTTCTACCGGGTGAGTGCACGACCGACTTAGATTATGCTGATGATATCGCCTTACTAGGTGACGATGCTCAGAGTATGCAACTCATTCTGGATCGTTTGGCGGTTGAAGCATCTAAGTATGGCATGAGCTTTGCCCATCGAAGTGTAAAATACTGCTCAAAGATTGGCATTCGCCTGCTCCCGTACTCACTCTCGAAGGTGCACAACTTGAACAGGTAGGTAGTTTCGTCTACCTTGGGAGCTGTATTTCTGCTGATGGCACTATCAACAAAAAAGTTTCGTTTCGTATCGCTAAAGCTCGATCAGCATTTGTCAATTTGAGGCACTTGTGGCGTCGTCGCGAAGTCTCATTCTCACTAAAGGGCCGCGTTTACAGTGCATCAGTTCGCTCAGTATTGTTGTATGGAAGTGAGTCCTGGCCCATTCGCGTGGAAGACATGCGTCGTCTTTCTGCGTTCGATAACGGTTGCTTAAGGAGGATCGTGCGTGTTTGGTGGCAACATCGAGTTAATAGTAATGATGTTCGACGTCGCATGTTGGGGAATGCGAGTATTCCCTTCAACAAACTGATTTTGTTGCGCCAGTTAAGATGGCTCGGTCACGTCCTACGCATGGCACCTGAGCGTCTACCGCGACGCGCACTATTCCCTCGTCAAGGACCTGGCTGGAGGCGACCGCGTGTGGTCAGCCCTCCACTTGGCGGCAGCACATAAAATCGCTGACGTCGTGTCTAGCCGCTGTTGGATCTGTACGTCTTCTAGGATAGGGACCGATAGATGAGGAGTGCCAATGGTTTAGCACTCTTGAAGATATGGCCCGCAACCGGAATCAGTGGAAGAATTGTGTACCGTATTGTACTGATTCATACGTTTAATACTACAAACATTAAAATGACATAAAAAAGCAAAATCGGCGTGTGACAAACAAACTGAAAATGTTTTGTTCTACTTTTCGTCAAAATGTTCCATTCTTCCTGCGGCACATTAGCTGAAGTGTGTTGCTCACCTTCAACTAGCATGCCACGATGATCATGACGCGATGAACCTTGCTAATCTGCTGATCTCCATGGTTTTATGCTGGCTTTGTGTCTAATTAATAGACTGTTGAGATTACAAGGTTGGCGGAATCCGGTTTCGGATTTGCCTGTCACTGTGGCCAGCCACAGGACGCCTGCGCCTACAGGGGGACCATGGATGGCTTGCGCTGCACCACCCACAGCTCCAACCACACACCCCATATCCAGTGTAAACCCGAAGGAATAAGACCAGGAGGCATGTGGATGGGAGCCACGTTTCATCAACAGAGCCGGCCCACATTCCTTCACAGGCAAACACAAGCACGCAGTATTTGGCGTATCATGCGCACACAATGTGGTGGCTGGACCGTAGTCCGCTCCACAATGAGTGCATGGAACCACCCTTCTAGCCTAGCACGGCCACAAGGACGGTGCACCCCGTCCCCTTTAACAATGACCAACTGTCTCCTGGAGCCCGTATGAACGAGGTACTGTGAATAGACAGTTAGGCACCTTGTCAACATGTACATCAAGCGCAGCCACACCGGGGATATCAAGCAACAGCCGATCATTTGAGAGAAAGATAACAAAGAAAAGAAATCGAGTAATGCATAAGGAAACGTTACAAAAATCTTAAATTAATGAGCATATGAAATAAATTGTTAACAAAGGATCCGCGATAACTTCACGAGGTCAGAAAGTATATTTTACGGAAATGACACAAGCGCGAAAATGTTATCGAAATTAACCACAATTGGCTTAAGCGAGTTATGCAGGTTTATAGAAGGGCGTACAGGTAGACACTTATTTGAGAAAGAAAAGCATTAGGACAAAAAATCAAAAACCAACCAACTTAAATAAATAGACTTAGCATAGACTTAGCAAGCACGCAGTTAGTAAATCGAACGCAACCAACCTACAAACGCTGCGCTGGTTCTGCCGACGTTCTCTGCAGGACCCGTCGTCGCTTCGGTAGTGGTCCCGAGTGGCCTCACTCATGGCTCACTAGGTCTGCCTGACTCAGGCACTCGCGACCGCATGTGCTACAGCACAATGCGCCTGATGTCGATGCAGTGCAACTCATCGCTGCTTCCCGTCTCAGCACTTGCCGCATTTTCTCCGCATGCATGAGGGTTTCACCTGCACCTCGGCAACTGCCTTCGTGATCAGATCGCACCATGCACGCCGATCAACCGCCTTCGATTCCCATGATCTGCAATCAAGGTTAGAACGTGTGAGGCTCACTTTAATCATGTCCTGGTAACGTAACTTTGGTTTCCCCGCATGCCGCTTCCCTATAATCAGCTGACAATATAAGAGTTGCTTCGGTATCCGCGTCGAATCCATACGGCTCACATGACCGAGCCACCTCAGGTCTCTCAGTAAAAGTATGCAGTCCACTGCATATAATCTATTTCGACGCAACACTTCCGTGTCCGCAACTCTGCCACCACAACCGATACGCAAAATCCGTCGCAAACACTGCTGATGGAAGCGCTCGAGATATCGCACATCCCGACGGTACATCGTCCACGTTTCACTGCCGTATAGAAGAACAGACAGCGCCATAGATTTGTACACCATCAGTTTCGTGCCAATGAATGGTAAGCTGATGGTTGTTCCACACTCGGTACTCAAGCTTCCCGAATGCCGCCGCTGCCTTCGACACGCGGATACGCAGCTCAATGTGTAGCTGTTGATCAGTCGACATCACACTCCCAAGGTAGCAAAAGCGGGAGGTGGTTTCCAATAATTCAGCAACAATGCTGATTCCCGGCAATAATAAAGATTGCACCTCCGGTGAAGGCTGAAACAGACAGACAGTTTTGCTTGGGTTGATAGTGAGCCCGAATTTGGCAGCCGTCGAAGCCAGAGCACTAGTCATATGCTGCAACTCATCCGCGCTGTGTGCAAACAACGCACAGTCGTCAACAAACAGCAACATACGGATAGTTGTCTCACAGACTGAGGTTCTCGCAACGAAACGACGGCTGTTCAGCAACCCACCATCAATACGGTGCTCCACACGAACACCGTAAGCACAAGCAGCATCAAAAGCACAAGACAACATTGCATGAAGATATATATTAAACAGGGCAGGAGCTAACATACAGCCTTGCTTCACACCAGTGAAAACTGAAAAGTCATCCGAGGTCTCTCCACTCAGCTGCACCCTCGCTCGCATACTACTCTGCAGACATTCAATTAAACTTACAAACTTACGCCTGCAACCAAACTTACCCAACACCAGCGACAATGCCTCGCGGTTCACCGAACCAAATGCCTTGGTGAAATCAACAAAAAGCGAGTACAATGGCTGGTGTCATTCGCTGCACTTCTCCTGCAACTGACGAGCCGCAAACACCATATCTATAGTGCTGCGATCCGAACGGGATAGCAACACATAGATTTACGAAAATATATGTACAGTTTGGTCCTCACCAATTTGTGATCAGTGCCACACTCGGCTCCACGCAGTACACGTGTCATGCGCACTTCACGCTGACGTACGATGACATAGTCGAGCTGGTGAGCGTGACCACTCCGTGGGTGCGTCCAAATTGCTATATCACTCGCACTCAGTGCAAACCGAGTGTTCGTGATCGTCAGGCCGTGAGTGGCACACAGTGAGAGCAGCCTGTCACCGTTCGCATTTGCTGAACGAATGCCATGCAAACCGATAACATCTGTCCACACCGATGCATCACGCCCAACGCGAGCGTTGAAATCACCCAGCAGAAATAGTCGCTCGCTACTCGGCACAGATCGTATCACGGAGGATAGCTGAGTGTAGAATTGATCACGCGTGTCATCAGGATAACACGTGGTCGGACCGTACGTGCTTATAAAAGTAGCAAACTTACCTCTTCCGAGTCGTAAGCGAACAGTCTTCAGTCGCGCGCTGATGCCCGTTGGTTCGCCCACCAGCTGGCCATGGAGGCGATCGGCTATTATAAATCCGACCCCATGAGCACGTGGTGCTGAGTCGGCGTTGCCCACCCAGTAGAATGTGTAGCCAGCATCTGGTTCATGCAACTTACCTTGCTCATTGAGCCGAGTTTCAATGAACGCCGCAATATCGATGTAGTAGCGCACCAGTTCCATCGCGACCAGTGCAGTGAGTCGCTTGAGGGACTCCACCCGGAGCCTATGGCTCAATAGCCTGACCCACAAGGCCGTAATTGATTTCGAGGTTTGATTGAGGGACTCCGCCCGGAGCCTTTGGCTCAATAGCCTTACCCACAAGGCGGTAAGGAGCAGATCCAGCTCGGGAATGTGATTGCAGAGACAGATTGGGATCTGCTTGACGGCCGTCACGCGCAGCCTTTGAGGTACTGGAACGATTCATATATGTTTTGCGACCGTAATAGGATACACCTGCGACCACGGCCAGACGCAGGTGAGTTTTAGCGGGTTTGCACCAACTTGACCAGGGGCTGCCAGGCTTGAAGCGCGCAGTAGCAAACCATTGAACACCCGAAGGTGCCCGCTCACCGTCAGAGACAATGCGTGGAGCTCTTGCTCTAAGCCAATCGAGCTGTGAGCTTATAACCCGTAGACCAGTTGTCTCCCATGGCTAGGTTTTACGGGAAGAGGGCCATCGACCATTTCCTAACCTCCGAGGAGGATGGACTAGTATACTGGCAGGGCGCCCACTCCTGACAGGAGAACGACTCGGGTCCTCAGCCAAAGCCTTCGATTAAATGAACACCCGAAAGGCAGCGGGCCTAGCACATGGTCAGTTCACTGACTCATGCGGATTGGTGTCCTGGATCTTAAAGAGGCGAAGGAGGTAAGCCAGCTCCCACGCTGTGGTCGCCACGAGGCGCCCAGGACATGAGCAAATGGCACAACAGTAGCAGCAGTGGGTAGACCATCTGTCAGGATCTAGGCATCACCAGCCTCAGCGCACCATAGGCTCTCCCACATGAGATTACATACATACATCGTGATGTCACCTTCAATCCCACGGGTGCTGATACAACTTCCCAGGTAGTTGAATTTTTGAACGACTTTAGCAGATGCAAACAAAAGGTCAGCGAAGGAGGCGGTCCAGGGCAACCTTGGAGGAACGCTTTGCACTTCGAGGGTGCAAAGCAATCCCCGAAGCGCCTGACAGCCAGTGCTAATCTGTCCAGTGCACCTTAGCACGTCTGTGAGCTGTCACAGATTAGGGCAATATCGTCAGTCAAGAACTCGTTCTCCTGGGAGCAGATCCACACCTTGTAAGTCATGTCCCGTGAACGCGATTTCCATGACTTTGTCAATAGCGAAGTTGAAGAGGGTGGCAGCGGGCATCCTTGTCTCATACCGCTGGAGATAGTAAAGGTCGACGACAACTTGCCGAAAGCCCTCACTTTGCCTGAGCTACGCGCGTATAATGATCGGATAATATTTACATATTTCTCAGGTACACCTTCCCTGAGTGCATGTCTATCCACCGAATTGAATGTACCTTTGATATCGAGGAACACGACTACGGTGGGCCGCCAATATATGTGGCGGTGCTCCAACAACTGATGCAAAGTGATGATTTGGTCAATGCAAACACAACAGCGACGAAACCCGGCTTGCACATCAAGAATATGGCTTTCACAAGTACCAGTCAGTCTGTGAAGGATGACAGAGGCAAGCAACTTGGAGGCGATGGAGATCAAACTGATTCCTCTATGGTCGGTGCATTCTGATCGTGAGCCTCTCTTGAAAATTGGTACTATGACGGAGCGGCTTCAGTCGGTCGCGACAGTTTCCTGCTCCCACAGTTACACTAGTAACTCGTATAAATTATCCACAAAAGCAGATCTCTCGATTTTGAAGAAGGCTGGAGGTAGACCATCTGGTCCGGCGGCATTATTTAACTGCAACAGTCCCATCTCACGTACGACTTCTGAGGGAGAGGGGGGATCCAAAGGGACAGTCCAGAGTGCGGGACGATTAGTGGCCGGCGAGAAATCTAACAATTCCGACCAAATAAATTACCTTTCAAAATGCTCAGCCTAACGCTCCAAGCGTTTTGACAAGTTGTGGATAGGTTGTCCACTCTCGTCACGTATAAATTCACTACCAGGTCTCCTGCTGTCCGTTTCCCTTATCAGACGGAATAATTTGCGATGGTTACCAAGGGCAGCGGCCATTTCCATCTCTGATGCACGATGAGACCACCAGGATTCGCGGTCTCTCTTCAGGCTAGCACGGAGACTTGCCCGGAGCTATTTGCGAGTTTCATGGTGTTCGCTTCCAGCCGGCGAGCACCGATAAGTTCCAGAAACTGCGAAGAGACCCAATGTCCATGTTGGCGATTAGACTTACCACATGAGGATTTGCCAACTTCTATTAAGGTCTGGTGAACATGGACCATTGAGCGCTAACTCAACTCGCATGATAGCGTACTCTGAAAAGCATTCCGCACAGCTGGTTTTGCCAGTTGGCTGGTGTCAATGCGCTCACAACGTCGTCTTGGGCGCCCGCCAAAACGCATCCGCAGGTCAGCACATACAAGTGCATGGTCAGTGACCACACCTATGCTCCAAATCGAGCGACTGTTCTGGACGCAGCCACTCCATCGGTAACTTATCGCAATGCGATCGATTTGCGTCCATAGCTGGTTCGAGGCTGGTGGGCGCCAAGTCACCCTACGGCGGGTGCCATGTCGGAAATTAGTGCTCGCAAGAAATAAGCGAGCATCCTCACACAAATGAAGTAACCGCTCACCGTTATCATTACGGGAGCCTGCAACATGTTGGCCGCCCAGTTGCAGTTCATCAGTGGATAATTTTTAACTTGAGCGTTCAGATCCCCAGCCAGCACTACAGTGTCCGAGCTTCTTCTGTGGCGAAGGTGCTCGTTCAGTTGACGATAGAAGGCGTCTTTTACGGAATCATCGCCAGAGTCTGTGGGTGCATAGGTAGCGATGACGAATAGACACCTGTTAGTCAGACGCGACTTGGAAGCTTTGAACGAGCCAGCCAATCGGACCGAACACAACCGGCTACTGATTGGAATCCAATCAACCAGAGTAGCTTCAGCCCGGGGACTCAGGGCAATACCGACACCGGCGCAATGAGAAAGTGCTGATGGTGTCATCTGAAGGGAATCGCAGTGAGCACAGAGCTCGAGTCTTGCAGGCGGGTCTCCGATAAGCAGCAGATACCGATCGAGAGGGTCTCTAATGTTCGGGCAAGTGCTACCTCTTGACCGATTTGTGGCAATGTGCGTACATTAAGCCATGCCAATCTGAAGGATGATCGAGGGCTCCAAATGAAAGCCGATGAACTGGGCCGGACCGCTTGGTTGAACATGAGCTTGTCGACAGGACAGGAATGACGCTCCTCGTTCACATGTGAGTTAAAACTAGAACGTAAAAGTCTAGCAAAGCAAGGTGAGGGAGGACTGAGAATTGGGGAGTTGAGAACATGGGGGATAAAAGTGAAGCTTGAACGGGACGGTAAGAGAGAAAAAGCGTAAGTGGAGGAATAAGAAGATGGGAAGGCTTGAACAGTAGCACCCAAACCCTTATCCACCCTGCTCGATGCAGCAGATAGGGCACGGTTGATTAGCTTCTGCGGTGGCCAGAGCATCAAGAAACTATTGGAATAAAAATTCAAAAAAGCTGGCAATGATGAATAAGGTTGATGAGCCGAACACTGACTGCAACCGCCTCAAGTATGACATGAAGAATGCCTTCAACGCCTCCTATACGATCAACCTGACACGTGGTATGGATCAGTTTGATCAAAGCACGAAAACAGGTTCCAATGAGTATTGATTTACAGCGTGTCCGATAAGTCCTGAAACGACGAGTGACAAGGAGTCTTCGAAGTTACTGAGAACGTTGGTGGGTGACAAGTGCTCGTGAGATGTAGAAAGCTAGTCTTTTGGAACAGCCGAGTGCTGTTCTACCACATCCGAATCACAGGTCCAAGAACGCACTCAGTTAGTGCGACCATAGGTTAAAAGGACAAACAGTTGATCCACCCTTAGCTGCGTCGACTAACCCGTGGGGAGGAACATTTTAAAGAGCAGGACAAGCGTGCTGCGACACTGCCGTTTTTTCAAATCTCCAGAGCAATTGTGGGAAATTAATGCCACATCTACTTTGGGATAGATTCGAGATAAGCTTCCGTGCTGATATGAATCAAGGCTCCCGGAAATGACGACTCTCGTTCATCTTTATTGAAAGAGAGAGATGTCACTTTTCTTACTGGACTCAATGTTTTAGTTAACACTGGTTGGTACACTGAAGAGGTGTCTTCAGACTGGCGACGGATAACAAAGTCTTGGAGGCATTAACCTTGTTTCCCTGGACATCAAACTTCACACAGGTATCAATATTTGAGAACTTAATGATCCGCGTGAGAGGCGAAACAGTGAAAGCCAGGATGGATTCAGCTATGGCCGTCAATTTTAAAAATAGCGATACACCCACAAACGACTGACCATGGTGGTTTTCTTTGAACAGAAAACAGCCTTCGAGCCAACTTGCGGGACTGTGTATCCGGGAAGGGAGTGCCCAGTAAAGTCCTTCCAATTTTGGGGACTCTACCGTGACTCCATGGGCCGGGTAAGGGTTTACTGAGAGCCGTCTCCTGAGCTCCCTACGATCAAAATAATCGTGAATGACTCTTTTCTTTCAGACTCCTACGGACCGGAAGTTTTGTCGGGCGACCAGTTGACAAAACATGAGTATGCAGACGAGATACCATCCCTTGGGTCTGACAAAGTGGCTGCGCAAGCATCATTACGCAGACTGATGCGTGTGCTTTGCACCTTCAAAGCACAGAGTATAACTGAGTGACAGAACTGATACGTCATCGGTTTTAGCTACCATTGAATAGCTACTGGAATTGGTGAACCGGTTAATTTATCTTGGTTGTTGAGTCGCGTCGGGTGATCACATCATTGAGGAAGTTGCTTCGCGTATCAGCAAAACCCGCGTAGCCTGCCAAAGACTCAATCATTTATGGAGACGGTTGGATATCAACTTGTCAGTGAAAGATCCAGGTTATAACGCTGCGAAAAAGCCCGTGTTACTGTGTAGATCAGAAACCTTACTAGTTCGTTGTGAAGACACTAAACGCGTGGTCCTGTTTCACCACCGGTGCTTACGAGTATTACCCAGGTTTAGTGGAAATACTGGAAAGCAGTGAGGAGTTGCAACAATTGGTTTTGAGCAGAAAGCCTGCTGATGCCTCATTGAAATGTGTTTGTTGAACTTGAACCGCTTAGGTTGGCTAAGTCATGTTCACCGTAAGCCAGTTAGACGGCTTCATTGGAATGCATTATGCACCATCACTGCACCAAGTTTGGCGAAACCGCGAGTGTTCAGTCGATGAGGTGGTATAAAGGCATGAAGAAACTGACTGAGAGACTTGTTCATGATAGTGCATATCGACTACAAGGATGGGGTATCGGGAAGGGCCATACTAGCGATTAGGCATTGTATCGAAAATGGCACTGCCTTGCAAACAGTGGCGTTGGTACACCAAGTTTCTTGCGCCTAGCTGTTCATTCAACGCACTTCTTTAGCCCATTTTCTTTGTATTCTATTTGTGTTTCAACTCATTTTTATGCCGCTGTTATTTACTTTTATTCTGGTGTAGTGATTCGCGGTAAGTGGATCCCTCGCACTTCAGTGTCCGGAGCAAAGTTGTTCAACTAAACTGAAGTGAAATGCAGATTTGGACTGACACATCACCAACTCTAGCCATCCCAGGGCAGACAATGAAAGTGATGGGTCCGATCAATTCCATTGGTAGTTGCCAGTCTGATACTCACAGCACTGAGGGTAATTTACGCATCGGAAAACCACTGTGTTGCTTTTCAGAGGCCAGTCTAATTAGTTTGTACTGACGTAGACTGCCTGTTCCCACGTCCACCTTAATTGCATAACAATGATGAACAATATATAAAGGCGCAAGGTTCGAGGTAGACAGGGGGCAAAGCTCGAGGTGGACAAAAGTTGACTTTGCAGTGGGAAATGAAGTCACTGACAACCAAACTGGGTGCCGTTGGTCCGTCTCGCCTTCCGAGTTGGAGTCCACGTGACTCACCTTGTGCTTGGCTCGAGACTTTACAGGACATGGCTCGCAACCGACACCAGTGGCGCGTCTGCTGCCGTCTTCTAATCGGATTGGCTGTTTAAAGTATGTTTGGTGCTGAGTTATCTGCTGGGTAATGGCTGATTATGACGCGTGGCAGTGAAAGCCGCAAGGAAGCTGTCTCGCCGATGCCGCCTTATCATTGCACGATAGCCAGCTGTTTGTGACGGTATGTTGTCTACACAAGGTGTAGGCGCCTTGACCCTGAATGTTTGCTTAGGGCATTAAGGTTTTCAGATAAGTCCCCCTTTCTCTCCCTCTTCTTATTCTTTATTTCATAGGCCCTCATAGTTGTATGGCAGCGAAGCATCAGTTCAAATGGCTGATGTACTGCTGCTGCTGCTGCTGCTGCTGCTGCTGCTGCTGCTGCTGCTGCTGCTGCTGCTGATGATGATGATGATGATGATGATGATGATGATGATGATGATGATGATGATGATGATGATGATGATGATGATGATGATGATGATGATGATGATGATATAAAGGCGGTGGGGTACGAGCCTGTCGGCAAACGTTAAAGTATATAACGCTGCAGAAAGTTCGATGTTAATGTATGGATAAGAAACGGTCACATGCAGAGAACATTTACAGGTTGGTTCCGCTTGAGAACGGGTGGTTATGGAGTAGTGTTCACAAATGGATAGATAACAGTGTAAGTAGCACTGAAGTCTGTCAGCTGAGGTATTGAAAGGAAACATCTACTTCGCACATAAATTACGTGCCAATCTTAAAGCTTCTATGTTGGAAGAACCATGTCCTCTGTACGTATATTGGTTGCCTACTCCATAGTACAAAGTGTTGCTACACACAGTTGATTGGGGATGTGAGAGATAAGTAGGTGAAGTTGAATAAGAGCATAAAGGAACTGAATACGATTTGGTCAGGTTGATACTTGCTGTTTGTGCAAATGGGGGCCTCGAGATGAGGCAGATAAGCGGTTCGAACTCAGTGGTGTCATTGCATTCGATTCCCCTTAACTACACCGTATCGTCTCCACCCCCCGAGTGACTTTACTCACTTTAGTTTACAACCCGCTTCGTGCAATCGCATTTCTCATGTCGTATTCAACTAATGTTATCCTGGTGGCGTAAGTCTTTGTGGCAACCGGACCAAACACACTACCGTACCCGGATTATAATTGCTCAACTGAAGTTAGCTGTGATACGGCCAGTATTTATCCAAAATGCACAGTGCTATCGAAGCCAAGTCGTTGATATAGGTACCGTACGCTGATATCCAGGGTGAAAATAGAATCTTGGGCTGAAAAACTATTTAGGTATACGGTTAAGATAATTCGTAAGTTCAGAGGTAGCTTCCAGAAAGAAATGCGAAAAAAGAGAAAAAGAAGACTAGAGGTAGAGTTTCTTGGGTCCAAAATACTCTCCGGTTGCGCATCTCAGGAGGGGTATATAGAGGGATTCAGTGGAGCATATATCCGCAAATGAACAATTAATTTGCACGTCTGTAAATAGTACAAGGGTTCAAATGATCAAGCAGTCGATGGTGAAATATCAAGGCACCGACGTCAATGAAAGATGAAAACACAAGTTGTGGGGAAAGAGAAACAGTGCATAAAATACTCGAAATACCACATGACCGGTGTGCACTCTCCAAGTCTAACAAGTAAGGAAGGACGAAAAGCGGTCAATAACGCGGAAACAAGACATCAATGCTGAGTCACAAAAAATAATAGTCAAGTATAATTCGGCGTTTAATTGGGCGGAAGATGTTATGCATTTGGTTGGAGAACTTCCACCGTTAATTAGGGCAATGTTACCAAAATGCATACCTGATTGTCATTCTTTTTGGGCTCCTCATTATTCTCAATATTCTGGCGGTTTGACTGCAAAACCGCGTAGTCCAGTAACGTTGTACGCTGACGACGAGAAGCTCTGTGATAAGTAGCGATGGGACACTAAAAAGAAGATAAAGGGACGAAAAATATACCTTTCTGACGGAGTTCGAAAGTTTGATGGATCCATCAATAAGTGTGTCCATTGCTGAAGCCGCCAAGCGGTTTGCTGGATCACCGGATGGCACATAAATTGAAGCCTCCAGTTCATCTTCAGCTAACAGTTGAGAGGCTAAAGCAAGAGATGCTTCCTCATTTTTCTTCTCTTCCATTTTGCGTAAACGAGAGTACTTTTCAACTTCCTTTAAATAATCGTCATGTAGCTCCCCTCCTGATACTAACTGACCATCGCGAGGGTTGCCTCCTGATAGTTAATAAAGAGACAGAACTTACCACCAGTGATGCGTTTGATAGAAGCAAGATCTGATTTAGAAAGCACGGGGGACTTTCCTAAATCCTTCTCTTTGTAGTAACTGGGAAATAGACTGCGGAGTTGGTGTTCCCGTTCATGGCTGATAACGGAGTCAATGTCTCTTATCTTGCGTAACCAATTCGATAATCTGAACCGGCACAGAGGGCATTGTGACGCAGTTAAATCGACAGCCGAAAGGATGCATTCCCGGCAAAACACATGACTGCATGGAAGCAATATAGGTTTGTAAAGCAACCCTAGACAGATGGGACAAGTCACGCTACTTTCCATTGCCATGAAAACGCACAAATACGTCCCTGTGGAGCAAAAGGATGAAAATGGGGTGAATAACGCATCAACGGATGAGAATGTGTGAAGCTTATCGCTGAGAGTAGGTCTTTACTAACAGCCGGTATTATAGCAGTTAGGCGACAAAGATCACTGAGCAAAAGCCAGAGTAGTAGAAAACAGTTTACGCAATCAGCAAAAGTGCGGCGACATACAGTTGCAAACAGCCGAATGCACTGCTGAGCATTACTTCGGCTAAGCCAATAAGTCTAACCGTGCCTCTGATTCAATTTGATAGTGCAAGGGGGGAATTCATATGACGAAAGACAAGAAAGTTTGCAGAAAATAAACAGAATAATGAAGGCCCCCGACTAGCCAAAACTGCAGACGAGTTTCGGATAAACAATACATATCGATCGATACAGCCTCCAATGCTCGGATAACTGCTTCCTTTTGAATGATTTATAACAAAGTGCGCATGCTGAAGCATACCAGCGTCAGCGAAGACCAAGGGCTCCGAACAGAGGCACATGAACGGTAGTTTTCGATAGGACGGCAGTGACGGTGCGCGATTGTGTAGGTCAAAAGTAAAAGACAAATGTCTATCAAAGAAAGAGGAAGACCAGGAAGTAGTGGGTTGAAAACAGTGGGTAAAAGTAAAGTTCGAATGGAGTGATAAGAATGAAGAGACGTAAGAGGAGAATAAGGAGACGAGAAGGCCTGAGCAGAAGTATTCTCACCCCCATGCACTCGCTCGATGTAGTAAATAGGATACCGTTGATTATCCTCTGCGGCGAACAGAGCATCAAGAAATTGTACGAATAGAAGGGCCTTGTATTGTGTGGACAGGATGTTGTCAGGCTGTTAGATCTAGACAGCAGAACGATTAGGGATTTCAACTATTATTTGGTTTAAAAATCTGACCGCAAAGCAGCAAGAGTTTGGCAGTGGGCTACGGAGAGTGCGTTTTAAGGAAAAAGGAGCCATCCATACTCCAATCACTGTAGTATAATTGAGCAGTCAAAGAGAGACCAGAGTGAGGAATCAAGACTTGGGAAATCTGGCTCTATTCATCTGAATAGAAACGAGAGCTAAAAGTTTAACGGACAGAAGTGTAGTGGCAATGACAAATATGCAAAGATAAACAATATCACATTCTCCACTCCATTGATGTTTGGAAGGAATCGTGTACTAAACAAAAGTTGCCATGTGGCGGAAGCAGTGTATGGAAACAGCGTTATTAAAGATTTGTAACTTGTGGGTAGCAAGGTTTCACAGGAGAAGAGAGTTAGTATTTAAGCCTCTCTGTTTCTAAGATAATATGGACACACCATGTTAAGTGTCTAAAGTTCGCTCCTTAGGGACAAAATTTCCGTAAAATTTGGTTGAGAATGATCCGCATGCATGTCGGCTTCGTCAGGTACGCAGACTTGGTCCTCCTCTACGGGTATGATTGTTTCTTCTGAATCTTATCATGCTCGAACAATTGATCGCCCATGAGTGTCAGTTGTCGGATGGATAACGTCTCCTATCTCCCATTCGAAAATCGAGCGTGTGCGTATTGATGGTTACATTCGATAAGTTCCACCTGTCTACAAGAGGATCGAACTTGGAGGACCGGACGTTCTTCTTCAAGAGGACCGGATCGGTGAAGATAGCCAGGTAGGAATAGAAAAGCCAGATGAAGACCTCTGATTATGTATGAAAAACCTCTTGCGTGGAGTCACGTTTGTTGCTGTGCATAGAAGCGATCGAATCGAATGCAGTGCGTCGAGTAGGACGATCTTCCATTGATCAACTGGGATATTACGGGAACGTAGGCGAGAGAAACGGCTCTCCACAATGTTCTATACTGGCGTTCGACTTGCCCATTAGCTTGTGGATGTTATGCGGTTGTTCGATTTGTAGCTACTCCTTTGTTTTGAAAGTCGCGTAGCTGGTGGGACATAAAAGAGGAACCTCGATCTGAATGAGTGTAGGCTGGCATACCAAACATCGAAAAGAGCTGACAGAGGCAGTTTATCACAGTGGAAGAGGTCAAATCGTTGAATGTAAAAGCGTATGAAAAATATGAAATTCGTCGACAACAGTTAACAGATAGCGATTTCGATATTTCGTGGAAAGGATGCCTTTAAAATCAACATTGAGGCGTTCCAAAGGCTGAGTTGCTTTAACCAGGCGTTCCAAATGGGGTTGAAGAAACCTCAATTTTAAGCTACAACAAAAGGCACAGCTCAAAGTCATGAATTTGATTTCAGCCACGGAATATGGTAGGTTTAGGGCGCGGACGAAATGAATCATGCGAGTTATGCACGGATGACACAAAGAATCATGGAGTTGTTTTAGGTTCGGACTGCCAGATGAGTTGCTGCAGCAGGTACGCGAGTGTGTCGGCTCCATGATTGCCCTTAACGGGTCGGTATATAACATCGTAGTGAAATGGCGCAAATTCAAGCCTCCAGTGCTGCATTTTGTTGTCTTTAATTTTCTTCTGGTTTAGACTGTTGTACATGAAAGACACAGAACGTTGATCTGTGGCTAGCTTGAAGTTATTACCAAGTAGTAGGTGACGCTATTTTGGCACTGCCTCAAGGGTCGCGTAGGCTTCTTTTTCCACCGAGGAATGGCGCTTCTCGAAGGAAGATAACGTACAAGAAAAAACTATCGGCCTTTGTAGCTGAGATAGCTACATCAGAAGCATCCGTTTCAACTATTAGCGGTGCATGAGGATCGGCAGTGGTAAGTACGGCGTTCTTCAGTGCCTCTTTCAAATCCTCAAAGGACTTTTGGACGGATGGTAGTATGGGAAATTGTGTGTTGTGAGCGAATGGGCCAATTTTACCAGAGAAGTGTGGTATCCACTGGGAGTAGCAAGTGAACATTTGTCAGTCTCTGTTGAGCCTTGATATCGGTGGGAGGAGGCAATTATTGCAGTCAGACAGATCAGAGTGAGGAATTAGGCTTTATTCGTCAGCGAATAGAGACGAGCTAAAAGTGTAAAGGATAGAAGAAGTGTAGTGGCAATGACATGCAAAGATGAATAATATCACAACCCCAAACTTGGAGAGTGAGTCTGCCTGGGCTTTAACCAATGACCAGCCTGGCATAGGTGGATCTAAAGGTGCAAAAGCACTGACTTGCACAGTGTAATGGATTGTTGGAGAAGCAAACCACCGCACCACGTTAAAGTCCAGTCTCAATGCGAAATGACACGCAACCGGATTTCCAACTGACAAGTACCAAATCAATTTTTCATGTGTAATTGTTCTGAGACCAACCGATTTCACTCCACCAGGTGTAGCGACGGCGAATAATCCATACCGAACCCGTTGGTTGACAGACACGCAAAACACATGTGTCAGTAGAGGTGGACGGTTCAACTTCAATGAGACAGTACAGAATATTTTCGAAGTGATCATCATAATCAATACACATTAGTTGGGGATGCAAAACACACTCCAGCTTTGTGCCGCAATACAAAAAGATATGATACTAACATTACAGAATGCATAAACTAAAAAAGAAGTAATACAATGCTAGGTATCGTAAATCAGTCGATCCAAGTCAAAGTACGCTTTATGCACTCGGGTAGGTGAATTTTCAGCATGTTACATCATCAGCATATGAAATCACTGTTAAAGAAAACATGTCCAACAATGTTTACACATGTCATTTGAGCAAATAACTTCGCGTCACACTGGTAGTTTTAGCTGGATCAACAAGCAAGTGAGACAAGTACGGTAGAAAAGAATTGCGGTACGAGAAAATAGGAACATAGATCTGGAATTGGTGGAGGAAAGAAAATAATAATTTTGATAGGTTAAAATATAGTGGATGACGAGGGTTGTTTAGAACATTGAAAAATTGGTATAAGCGTCTACGTGCTTGCTAACTAGAAAATCCACAAAGGACTCTAAACAATCCACTACATCTGGAAATATGCTTCATGAGTAACAGAGGGAAGACTACAGGGGAACAGTAGAGCAAATGCCGCAGAATGAATGTAGTCACAAATCTAAGAATCAAATACGGGGTACTGAAAGGACTTTAAGCTGAAGAGCGTAAAATGACAACCGTCTAACTTTGTAAAATGTTTCGGCAACGTGAAGACACAAAGTTTCGGGATAAAAAGACCCCCAAGTATTTAATACTTGATGATCTGGGCATGAACTAATCACTTAGTGTCAATGGAGAATGGGTGTCCAAAACAACTCATAACGTGTCAGCTCGAAGGAACAAGGATGTTACGTCAAATCTAGGAGTGCTCGAAATCAGGGATCAGGATGATGACCAAAGCACAAGCTCATCTAAACTATTTTGAAAAGTAGATGTCCCAAAGGTTGGAGTAATGCATCCCAAAAGGACATCACCAGTATACTTCCACCTAATAAAGGTATATGGTATGGTTTTTCAATGTATAAAGAAAACAGACGGTGAGAGGATGGTTCCGTGTATGTATGTATGTATTCTCAACAGTCTATTAGGTAGACAAAGAGCCAACCTAAAAACCATAATGATAAGGAGATAAGCAAGATTTATGGCGTCATAATCATCGTGGCATGCTAGTTGAAGGTGAGCAACACACTTCAACTAATATGCCGCAGGAAGAATGGAACATTTTGATAAAAAGCAGAACAAAACATTTTTAGTTTGTTTTTCACACGCCGCTTTTGCTCTTTTTTTGTCATTTTAATGTTTGTAGAATTAAACATGTGAATCAATACAATAATGTACACAATTCTTCCATTGATTCCGGTTGCGGACCATATCTTCAAGAGTGCTAAGCCATTGGCACTCCTCATCTATCGGTCCCCATCCTAGAAGACGTACAGATCCAACAGCGGCTAGACACGACGTCAGCGATTTTATGTGCTGCCGCCAAGTGGAGGGCTGACCACACGCGGTCGCCTCCAGCCAGGTCCTTGACGAGGGAATAGTGCGCGTCGCGGTAGACGCTCAGGTGCCATGCGTAGGACGTGACCGAGCCATCTTAACTGGCGCAACAAAATCAGTTTGTTGAAGGGAATACTCGCATTCCCCAACATGCGACGTCGAACATCATTACTATTAACTCGATGTTGCCACCAAACACGCGCGATCCTCCTTAAGCAACCGTTATCGAACGCAGAAAGACGACGCATGTCTTCCACGCGAATGGGCCAGGACTCACTTCCATACAACAATACTGAGCGAACTGATGCACTGTAAACGCGGCCCTTTAGTGAGAATGAGACGTCGCGACGACGCCACAAGTGCCTCAAATTGACAAATGCTGATCGAGCTTTAGCGATACGAAACGAAACTTCTTTGTTGATAGTGCCATCAGCAGAAATACAGCTCCCAAGGTAGACGAAACTACCTACCTGTTCAAGTTGTGCACCTTCGAGAGTGAGTACGGGAGCAGGCGAATGCCAATCTTTGAGCAGTATTTTACACTTCGATGAGGCGAAGCTCATGCCATACTTAGATGCTTCAACCGCCAAACGATCCAGAATGAGTTGCATACTCTGAGCATCGTCACCTAGTAAGGCGATATCATCAGCATAATTTAAGTCGGTCGCGCGCTCACCCGGTAGAAGCTCTAGGCCAAAATGTTGGAAACCTTCTGGAGCATTCGACAGAACGTCTCCGATTGCGAAGTTGAAGAGGAATGGGGACATAGGGCAGCCCTGTCGCACACCGCTATTGACAGTGAATTGCGAGGAAAGCTTGCCATAGACCCTCACTCTGCCGGATGTCTGAAGGTAAAGTGCTCGTAAGATGGCGGTATATTTCTCTGGCACCCCGTTCTTTAGTAAGCAACGCCATAAAGCAGGTCGATCAACGGAGTCAAAAGCGGCACGTATGTCTAGAAAAGCAATGATAGTGGGCCTGTGATAAATGTGGCGATGTTCGAGGAGCTGGCGGAGCGGGAAGATTTGATCCACGCATCCGCGGCCGGGACGGAAACCAGCTTGTTCTTCACAGCAGTACGATTCACGTACTGGGGATAGTCTGCGAAGCAGAATGGATGCCAATAGTTTAGAGGCAACCGAAATAAGACTAATCCCGCGATGATTTGCACATGAAGTGCGAGCGCCTTTCTTGAAGATCGGGATAATAACTGATTCGCCCCAAGAGGAAGGCACTTTCTCTTCATGCCAACGTTTTGCGAACAGCGCGGTCAGCTGGTTAATGATCGCCACACCGCCGTACTTGAATAGCTCCGGAGGAAGTCCGTCTAAGCCGGCAGCCTTGAAGCGCTTCAAGCGTCGAATCTCAAGGCAGACTTCCGCTTCGCTGGGTGGATTCAGAGGGACGAGCCAGGGTGGACAACAAGGTGTACAGCATGTACTGATGGATGGTGGAGGCCAGTTGAACTGCGAGTGAAAGTGCTCGGCCCAACGGTCCATACGCCTCTGTTGGTTGGTGATCGGAGACTCATCCACCTCGCAAATGACCTCACTGACACCAGGCTTCCTGAGGCCAGTGGACCGAATGAGTTGGAAAAGCCTGCGAGTGTTGACAGAGAGGGCAACGGTCTCCATCTCTAAAGCACGCTCAGACCACCATGTCTCGCGATCCTTGCTTAGGCTTTGCTTGAGCAGCCGGTTGGCAGAACGTAGCCGCTCGTTGCAATCTGATTCCGCGGAGATATCTTTGCGGCGTTCGAAGAGCTCCAGAGAACGAGCAGAGATCCAAGCCTTCAATGGGCGTCGAGTTAGGCCGCAGCATGACTGTCCAGAAATGGTCATTGCCTTCCGTATACAAGTCCAGTGTTGTTCCACTTCTTGCGGTGGATTGCAACTGAGTGCATATGCCAATGAAGACTGATAGCTCGTCTGGACAGAGGAATCAGTTAATTTGTTTACATCAATCTTGCGGTGCTTCGTGTTTCGGGATCCTCCAAAACACATACAGATTTTCGCGCAGACCAGAGCATGATCTGAGTCAACGGTGGACCAAAAGGACCTGCAGTCCAATACGCTGCCGCGCCATCTGAAGCTAATTGCAATGTGATCAATTTGAGACCAAGATTGTGTTGAAGAAGGGGGACGCCACGTTGCGGAACGCTTTTTCGTACGCCTGAAGTTAGTGCTCGAAAGAAACAGACGGTTGTCTTCGCACAATGTGAGAAGTCCCTCTCCGTTATCAGAGCGGTTCTCATCGAGCGCGTGATGACCACCAAGGTGGCGTTCGTATGGTAACAGGCGTTCACCCCTTGCATTAAAATCCCCATCAAGGATAACGACATCCGACTTTTTAGCATTAGTCAAGAGCTGTTGTACATCCCGGTAGAATTCGTCCTTGACCGAGTCGCCACTGCAATCAGTTGGAGCGTACACAGAGATCACAAACAAGTTGTGTCTCTCTTCGCGGTGCCTGTTGATTCTACACGAACCCCGAAGCCGAACTGCACATAATCGGCTGTTGATAGGGAACCAGTCCAGTAGTGCCGCCTCGGCCTTGTCACTTAGTGCCATACCTACACCAGCCCGACCCGCTAAGGCTGCTTCTGGATCTCCAGAAAGACGTAAGTGATATCTGGCTTCGTGGTCAGTGGGGGATGTCAGTGTAAGCACAGTGCTGGGGTCTTGCAATCGGGTTTCTGAAAGGCAGCAGACATCAATGTCTAGGGAATCTAGAGTGCGCGCTAGACCGGCTTGCTGTCCAATCTGTATGAGTGTCCGAACGTTGAAGCACGCCAGACGGAAGGAGGATCGGGGACGAAGGAGAGCCATGGGTTGAACCTCTTGGTCTGCGGCGCAACCGGAATCGCAGCCAGATTGCTGAGCACATGAATCGGGTAAAGGAAAGTGAGGATTGTTAACAAACAAACAATTGGCGTGTGATATCGCGTGAAAGTGACTAGCAGAAACAGCAGCCGATGAGCAAGTTGTAATACAGTCCATGGTTTTGCGAGAGGGCGTGATACTACCCGGTTGCCCAAGCCGAAGTATGGAGTTGACTTAGGGGACTCCACCCCGAGCCTTTGGCTAAATAACCTGCCCGCAAGGCAGCGGGGCGAATTTAGGGAATCGCGCCCATTGGGAGGCGTTGACTGAATGTTCAGTTCATGCGTCTTTGTTTGGTAGATTGCCAAACAGGGGCCCAATACTCCCCATATAGTCAGCACACCTGCTGGAATACAATGTCCCACCGAGGTGGAACATTGTCGCCGAACACTATGCTGGAACGGGGTACACCCGAACTACCCAGCTGGCACCACGAGGAGGTAGTTCGGCAAGCAGAAGGCATCGTTCCATTAATCTGGGTGATTTGAGTGCGGTTTGTTAAGCAGTCTTTCACCATAATGCAAACACTTGTTGGAACATTATTCGCAAGCAGTTGGTTAAGCAGGATTGATCTGTCAACGCACCTGAGTACACCTGGATAGTGGAGAAACAGAAGGCGTACTATCCGGCTTTTTTCATCCAGTACAGATGTTGCAGTATACACAAGATCTGATACAGCATCCAGTATGGATCGGCTATTTTTGCAAGCGAACTGGTATACATCACCAGCATTGGTGCGCGCGAAAATCTGAGAGGCAAGCAGTTTCTCGAAGACCTTCAACACCAATGATGTACATGTGACTGGACGATAATTGTAGGAGTCCTTCCTGGACACAGGCACTATCCTTACAGATCTCGAAATGTAAGCGACGGTACGATCTGGAATACCAGTTGAAAACGGCGGTGAGGTTTCACAGGATAATAAATAAATAAATGGCATATTTTCGATAGAACGAGACACACCGGTGAAGGTATGATCTAGTGGTGTTAATGTATCGGGGTTGGTGGCCTTATTTCCATTCAATTATTTGAATTCTCGGCAAACATTAAACTTGTCAAAGGTAACAACTGGACATATGTTATCGAAGTAGGTCAAAGAAAATATACCCCGTTGAGAAGAACAGAACTCAGCGTTAAGTTTGTTCACTTGTGCGTTATCAATGCGCTTATGGGAACTTTGGCCATATAGATGCTTCAAAAGTCTCCAAAGATCGCGATAATCATGATTTCAAAACACAGTCTGAGTGTATACGTGGTTCGATCTTCTTATCTCAGGTTTGGTTGCCGAAAGAGTAATTTTAACTTGCAGTAATTTCGCATTTGTGGGTTTGTTCTTTCCTTCACCTAAGTCGCTTCAGTAGCGGTGAAGAAAAGCTATCCATCCGTAAATATACGGTCTCAACAGGGCAGCATAAATTGAAGCATAAGTTAAAGCATCCAGTCAAGTGGTCGCCATCCAGATAGACTTTCGCTCTTGAAGACTAAAATATCCGTTGAAGCCAACATCACTTAGAGTTTCGTGATATTTTATGTCGAGCAGTATCGTTGACGGTTTTGAATGGACTTTTTGCCAAAGAGACAAATGTGGTTTTGTAGCACATGACCGGGCGCACCTTCGGAAAGCAGAGCTCAGTTTCCGATAGGATCTCTCTAGATTAGAAGACAACTGAGTTTTATTCGTGAAAACAGAATCTAGCTACACGTTTACTCTGGTTTCGAAGTTCGCTATAGTTGAGGAATGCCGTGTCAATCTTGTTGAATTCACCAACAACGATACAGAAAGCGCGCTCAATTTTAGAAAATAACGTTGAGTAAAAATAATCGGCAAAATTCTTTTTTTGCCGGAAACGCTAGTCGATGCGGAATTGGTGTCAGAATTTAAGAGATTCCTTGACGCCCACTTTGCTGACTCAGGTATAGGGAATGTATCGTACCCGGATAAGATGTAGTGCAGCTGGAATATGCTGCCACCGCGCAGAGATCAAAGACGTGATTCAGAGCATGTGCCGATCCACCTACGATAAAGGAACCCAGAATTATATCTTCTCGTTAACTATTCTCAGTATTCAGATGGTGTGTCATGAGCTATGTAGACATTTCCAATGATTAGAAAGAAATTCGCTCAAAGTTTGGTTCACATTCGATTAAATGGCGACTAACTTTCGGAGTTCAATATGTAGACAACAAGGCTACCAATCTACAATATGAGTCATGACGCCTCTACGATTATGCGATTTTCCAGGTCTATCTGTCCATATGACACGATAGTCACTTAGTTGGATAACCTCGTCCTCAACGTCAAGGATGGAGCTAACATTATTGAAGCATCGCAACACCTGTATTCTATAAGATCGCTTCTTAACCGGCGCCGTTCGATAGAAAACAACTCTAGGCTCCTAAGGCGTTCATCTTATGATTGCCCACATTGACCTACAATCATTCTAGCCGCCAATTTCTGGACCTTTCCTATGCAAGCAACGTCCTTACGGAGATGCGGTGCCCAATAGTGTACACAGTATTACCGCCTCATGTATAGCGCTGGGTAATGCTCTCCTGAGACGGAATAGCTTCCGCCGTGCCTAGCTGGATGCGTGCTGACACTGTACTGATTGTTAAAAGTTGTTCATCACAATGTTACCCAGGTTCCGTGCATTCTCTATGAACCGTAAGGTCAAGATACAGGCAGTAGTTTGCACTGTAACTCTTTCGATACTGGAGGATAACAGTTGACATATTTTGACATAAGAGGGCAAGTCCCAAAAGGACGACCAGTTTGACATAGTGCAAAGATCTTTCGATTACGTACCACGTGTTTTAATTCGTCCGCGAAGATATAGAAAGGGTTTTCAAAGAGAGGAGCCAAGTCACTTATATACATAAGGAACCATAGCGGTAGATTCTCGCTTATCTCAGTTGATTCCAAGATTTGTGTGTCTATCCTATTTCGCAGGCATTCCTCCACCGGAGTTACCGAGAAAAGCAAGCCGGTTTTAGCCTAGACCGAAGTTGAATTAATCAATCTTCATGCTCCGAGAAATTCTCGAGGTCCGCTAAGTCCACCAACATCCGCGCGGCATTCGATTCAGTAGACAGATCAGTTTTGTGGAATTGTCTACTAAAGAAGGGTGTGTCCGACAAGTTTGTTGCCATTCTGAGGGGACTGTGTAGTCGCACGTCGGGTAAAGTCACGGCTTGTGGTAGACTTTCCTCATTCACCAGCGGTTTTTCAAAGTTGCCCTATTTCATCTGTCCACCTCAAGCTTGCCACTGAAGATACTGTACCACAAGCGCTAGGTGTATAAAACTGCGGTGCGGAGCTTCTCCCAGACGACGAAATAGAGGATTTGGACTACGCCGATGCCGTCGATTTGCTGGGTGACGACCTGCAAAGTGTCCAAAACACCTTGAACCGTTTAGCGATTGACGCATCCAGTTATGGCTTGTATTTCACCCCAGCAGAATGTAAAATATTAGTTCAAAATTGGCAGGGAGCGGCGTCCGCGCTCACCATTGCTGGTGACAACCTGGAACAAGTGGATCGCTTCAGTTATTTAGGGAATCGCATCACGGCTAGTGGCGGAGTTAGAGACGAGGTTTCACAGTGCATTGCAACAGCATGCATTGCTTTCGTCCAACTGAGACATCTATGGCGTCGTCGTGACGTGTCGTAAGCTCAAGGGAAGGGTGTACAATGCTTCCATCCGTACGGTCCTGCTATAAGGCTGAGACCTGGCCTATTCGCTTGGAAGACATAAGACGACTGTCAGTTCAGAGGTTTGGAAACAATCGGTTGGTATAGTATTTTAGTAACGTTTCGCCTTTAAAATAAAGGCTTCGTCAGATCAGGTGAATTAGTGTGCAATTGGTGTGGGATTTTATAGCGAACAGGGCCGATAACCGAAATACTATACCAACCGATTGTTTCCAAACCTCTCTGAACTCATGACTACTCGATCGGTTCCAAGTATCTTTCAAGAATTTGAAACCAATTACGGACCCCGTGTTCGAAAACTGTCAAGTGAATTCGTTCGATTGGCGGGACTTGAAGCGAACTGGGAGAATCATCGCGTTTTCAACATGAGATGTCTTAAGACAAACCTGATCCCAAAATGTCTCACAGTGAAACCTCCGGACAGCACGTACACCTCTGCAAGGATTGCATTTAATGCTTCCAAGGCCTTTCTGAAACAGCGGATTTACCTAGTGACAAAACGTTTAAGCGAGATCCGCATTGACGCGAGTCGGCTGAGCCTGGATCTACAAACCGCCATAACGCCTCTCGACTACAACAGAATTTTCAATAAGGCTTCAGACGTCAAATTGAAACAAGGGCAGAATGCAAAGAAAAGACAAATGCGTAAGTTCGAACGTTTAATGTCTGAGCATCCTAATTTTACTGGTCCTACCGACAGTTCCGCGTCTATTAGTACCTATTGTAATGTAGTTAATATGTCAGATAGGGTTTTGAATGAAACGGAATGTAGATTGTTGGAGAAAGGTTTGACATTTACCATCAATAAATCTAAGATATATGCCGAAGAGATTATCCCAAGCATTGAGAGCGCGGTGACAAAGTTGCCCGCTACGAAGGCAGAGAATATTCGAGCACAGTTAGTAAATATCATTAAGTTTCAGCAACCGGGTGAGCCAAATCTTCCGCAGACTGAACGTATCGCATTAAATTCCTTGAAGGAAGATCGCAGCATTGTACTTACAAAGGCTGACAAGGGAAAAACACTGGTTGTAATGAATAAGTCAGAATACTTGGAAAAAATGGGACAACACTTGGAGACGGGTCCATATAGAGTAGTTGTTGATAAGACAGTGGCGTCGGTAATGAACAAGAGTAAAACGGAGGTTGGTAACTATTTAAGAACCGTGAAGGACGATTTAGGGGCAGGCAAGTGGTACAGTCTCTATCCAAAATCGACTTTACCTCCGAGGGTTTATGGCTTGCCAAAAGTTCACAAACCCGAAGTCCCCGTACGGCCCATAGTCGACGGTATTGGCTCCCCGACCCATGAACTTGCTAGATACTTTGCAAGACTATTGCAGCCTCTAACAGGGCGAACGAGTGCATTCGTGAAAAACTCTTATGACTTCGCTCAAAAGATAGCAAGTCTAAAAATTGAGTCAGATGATTTGATGGTCAGCTTCGATGTCACATCACTTTTCACAAATGTACCCAAAGAAGAGGCGCTAGGAATAGCAAGACGTTGTCTAAATGAAGACGTCACTCTGAATGATCGGACGAAACTAACAGTTAACCAGATAATCGAGGGAATGACAGTGTGTCTTAACATGTCTTACTTCGTTTTTCAGTCGAAGCTTTACAGTCAGGAACAAGGTCTCGCAATGGGATCGCCAATATCCCCTGTACTGGCGAACCTGTATATGGAAGACTTCGAGAACAGGGCGTTAACAAGCACCATTAACTCACCAAAAGTTTGGTGGCGTTATGTAGATGACACCTTTGTACTTGTTAAAAAGGATAAGAAGGACGAATTGCTTGATCACTTAAACTCCATTGATGAGAGAATACAATTTACTATTGAGTTGGAATCTTGTAGCGGTACAATACCATTTCTTGACTGCCTAGTTCACAGGAATGGGGGAAATTTAAAGACGACACTATATCGCAAGCCAACGGATACTGACGGCGTACTCCACTACACATCGGGTCATCCGAAACAGGTTTACGCTGGGATAGCCTCAACGCTGTTCTACAGGGCACAAACCTTGTGCACGATGGAGGAGGACAAAAAGGCTGCGCGGAAAGTGGCAATGAGCAAACTATTAGAAAGCGGTTACCCACGGCGACTAGTTAAACGTCAATTGCATAAGGTGCTACACCGGCAGTCAAGACCCACAGCCGAGTGGATAGGGACGGTCGGAATTCCGTACAAGGAAGGCACTTCCGAGGCAATTCGGAGGGTACTAAACAAGGAAAATATAAGGGTGATCTTTCACCGAGGTCGAACGTTACGTTCGGCGCTGGTACACCTGAAGGACCCCCTTCCCAAGGATAGGACGACTAACTGTGTTTATAAAATTAAATGTAAAGACTGTGCACATGTGTATATAGGCCAAACAGCGAGAGAATTACGCACACGAATTTCGGAGCATAGGAGGCGCATTGCAAGACTACCAAGAAACGAGTTCGAATACCAGGCGATAGTAAGAGACTCGGCCGTAGCTGTGCATGCATTAGACACGGGTCACCAGATAGACCTCGAAAACGTAGAGGTCATTAGGAGGGGCATACGATCAACATCCCAGCGGTTGATTGCCGAGGCGGTGGAAATTGCCAAATCTGATGACTGCGTGAATAGAATTGAGGGGGTAGAATTCCCTAATGCATGGCGGGCGGTTTTAGGCCGGCCAGCTTGACGAGCATCGATGCGTGGATCAGATTGAAAAGTGCAAACCGACTCCCATTGTCAACACTATGGGCTTATCCGTCAATGTCATGACGCACAAAGGAACACCTGGACTATTCCCACTGTGTTTAAACCACCTGAGGTGACATCCCGAACTGTTCCTGTAATGACTCATGGCTCAAGACTCGGGTACCGCGGTTATCGGCCCTGTTCGCTATAAAATCCCACACCAATTGCACACTGATTCACCTGGTCTGACGAAGCCTTTATTTTAAAGGCGAAACGTTACCAAAATACTATACCAACCGATTGTTTCCAAACCTCTCTGAACTCATGACTACTCGATCGGTTCCAAGTATCTTTCAAGAATTTGAGACGACTGTCAGTTCTTAACAACCGTTGTCCGTGAAGGAATGTTTGTGTGTGTGGCAACATCAAATAAGAAATACGGAGGTACGTGAAGGAACGCTTGGAGCGAACAGCCTACATACGTTGTTCTCCGACACCGTATGCGTTGGCTCGGCTACGTACTGCGGATACCAGCCAATCGCCTTCCCCGGCGAGCCTTATTTGCGCTTCCTGGAGGCGAATGGAAAAAGTGCCGAAGTGAACAACCAATGACGTTGATAATAAGCATGAGGAAAGCAGCCTTCAGCTTACCATGCCGGATCAGCGCGGCTCCCGGTTAGGGGACTACGTGACACGGAACATCTGTGGTTGCAAACGCTGGATTTGGTGGCCCGGAACGGACATCATTGGCGCCTGTGTTGTTGTGCCGTATTATACGTTGATTGATCTCCAGCACATTATATATATATATATATATATATATATATATATATATATATATATATATATATATATATATATATATACGGTTGTGTCATGGGCTCAAGTCGTGGACGCCTCATCATGGCGACCGTTGGGTTGGAGTTGTGTTACGTCCTTCTTCGTCCTAAGAGCCAGGAAACACCAATCGGAATGAGTCAGTGAAGTGACCATGTGCTAGACCCGCCGCCTTTCGAGTGTACAGTTAACTGAAGGCTGTGCATGAGGACCCGAGTCGGTATCCTGTAAGGAGGGGGCGCCCTGCCAGTATCCTAGTCCAAACCGCATCACCTGCGGATGTTAGAAAGTGGTCGATGGGCCTCTTCCCTTAAAACCAAGCCATGGGAGATAACAGGTCCACGGGTTACAAGCCCACAGCTCGATTGGCATAGAGCACGAGCGCCACACATCGTCTCTGACGGTGGGAGCGCACCTCCGGGTGCGCAATGATTTGCGACTGCACGCCTTAAGTCAGGTATCTACAGGTCAAATTAGTGCAAACGTGCCAAAAAAAAACCTGCATCGGTCCGTATTCCCTGGTGCGCATCATAGTACGTTCGAAAAACACATGAATTGTTCCAGATCTTAAAAGGCACTGTGTGACGAACCTTAAGTAGCCACAAATGGCTCTCACACTCATGAGCTAGATCTACTCCCCATTACCTTGTGTGAAGGTGAGTTTGGCGGATACGCCGACAATGGATGAGACGCAGAGAGCACTTGCTCAGCTGGGAAATGGCAAGTGTGCTGGTGTCAACGGGATCCTGCCTGAAGTATTGTAACACGGTGGACCCGCGTTGGTGAATGCACTGCACCACTTGGTGCAACGCGTACAGATTGAGGAAGAGGTTTCTCCTGAGCTGAAAGATGCCATTGTGCTACCACTGTACAAGGGTAAAGGGAGCAAGCAATGTTGCACGAATTATCGTGGCATCAACTTGCTGAGCTGTGTGGGCAAGGCGATTGCTTGTATCATGCTCAACTGTCTCGTCAGTCAGGTTGTGGAACCGAACGTGGCGGAAGAGCAACGCGGAATCCGTTCGGGTCGCAGCACTATTGATATGGTGCTCGTCAGTTGCAGGAGAAGTGCAGAAAGCGACACCAGTCGTTGTATGCATGGTTTGTTGATTTCCAAAAGAAGATTTGATACGGTGAACCGCGAGGCATTGTGGCTGGTGTTGAGTAAGTTTGATTGCCCGCGTAAGTTTGAAAGTTTAATTGAATATCTGCACAATGGTACGTGGGCGAGGGTGCAGCTTACTGAACAGACAACGGATGGCTGCAGCTGTCTCTGGTGTGAACCAAGGCTGTGTCTTAGGTCATACCCTGTCTAATATTTATCTTCATGCAATGATGTCTTGTACTTTGGATGCTGCTTGTGATTACCGTGTTCGGGTGGAGTATCGTACTGATGGTGGGTTGCTGAACATCTGTCGCTTCGGGGCGAAATCCCGAGTGTGTGAGACAACTATCTGTAGGTTGCTGTTCGATGACGACTGTGCGTTGTATGCGTAGAGCGAGGATGAATTGCAACACATGACTACGACTCTGGCTTCGACAGCTGCCAAATTCGAGCTCACCATCAACACAAGCAAAATTGTCTTCCCCTTCCACCCTTCACCTAGAATGGAGTCCATGTGCCTGCCCCAAACCGGGGTTGCCGACGAAGTGTTGGAAACCACTCCGAGATTTCGCTATCTTGAGAGCGTAATAACAACCGAGCTGCAGATGACGAGCGAGCTGTGCAGTCGCGCATCGAAGGCGGCTGCTGCATTAGGCAAGCTGGAGTGTCGTGTATGGAACAGCCACGAGCTCACTGTCGGGATAAAACTGCCAATATTCAAGTCTATGGTGCTGTCCGTTCTCCTATATGGCAGCGAAAGTTGGGCGCTTCATTGGAAGGATGTCCGTTACCTGGAGCGCTTCCATCAACAGTGTCAGTACCGTATTATCCGCATCAGCTAGAGTGACCGAATTGCAGACACGGAGGTGCTCCGACGTAGCGGCATATATGCAGTGGACTGCGTAATTCTGCTGAGTCACTTGAGGTGGCTTGTGCATATTTGCCGCGGATACCGAAGCAGATGTTATATGGTCAGCTGAGTGTTGGGAAGCTGCACATGGAAAAATCGAAGTTACTTTACCAGAATATGATCAATGTGAGCTTTTAGCATTCTAATGTTGGTTCCAGATGTTGGGAATCGAAGACGGTTGATCGGCGTGTATGGCGCGACCTGATTACGAAGGCAGTTGCCGAGTTGCAAGAGAAAGCCATAGTGCATGCAGAGAAGCGGCAAATGCAGAAGCGACAGACGCCGATAGGGTGTTCTCTATCGACGTCGAGGGCATGGTGCTGTAGCACTTGCGGTCGCGAATGCTTGAGCCAGGCAGGTTTAGTGAGCCACGAGCGAGGCCACTCGGGAGCAGCAGGGAAACGACGATGGGTCCTGCTGCGAAGGTAAGCAGAACCGGCGCAGCGTTAGTAGGTAGGCTGCATTTGATTAACCATACGCGTACTTGCGTGCTGAGTTTTTATTTCAGGTAATCGGTTCGCTATATTTTGTCAATCCTTACCTTGGTACCTCATTTATCGTCTGCCTGAATAATGTCATATATTGGTTGGAGGGCCATTTTGCAGTACACGTTGTGTGAGTTGCGATACGCAATCTCATTGTAGACCGCAATCCCCATGGTAGTGAACTTTGGTCAATGAGATCACTAGGACCGCGGCTGATGAATCAGTAGGAAATTGGGTGCTGCTCGCGCACTGTTTTCGAGCGAGCAATACCCAATTTCCTTCTGTTTGATCTTCTATTTAGTTACACGTGTCGCTTAAATGAAAACTGGTTATTTTCTTTGATGTTATTCGCGTTTTTTGCAAATGTTTTTTGATCACTTTTTCTGCTTATTTCATATGCGAATTTAGCGAAGAGTAAATTCGGCATATCCGTATGCCTTAATCGATCTATTTTATTTGATATCGTCATTTTAAGTGACTGGCTGTTGCCTGACATCCCCGGTTTGGCTGCGCATGGTGTGCATCCTGACAAGGTGTTTACCAGTCTATTACCAACCACCTCGTCTATACTGGCTCCAGGGGACAGCTGGTCGTTGCTGGAGAGGACAGGGTGCATGGTTGTTGTGACCGTGTTAGGCTCGAAGAGTGGTTCAATGCGCTAGGTGTGGAGCAGACTACGGTCCAACCACCGCCTTGTGTACAATTGATTTCCAAATACAGCGTGCTTGTGTTTGACTGTGAAGGACTGTGGGCCAAGTCCGTTGATGAAACGCGGCTCCCATCCGCATGCCTATCGGTCTTATTCCTTCGGCTTTACACTAAATATGGGGTGCGTGGATGAAGCTGTGGGTGGTACAGAGCAAACCAACCATGGTCCCTTTGTAAGCGCAGGTGTCCTGTGGCTGTCCCCGTGGAGGCCGCAGTAACATGCAAATCCGGATCTGGGTGTCGCTAACCAACGATATATATATATATATATATATATATATATATATATATATATATAACAAAAAACAAAACGGCGTATGTGAAATCTAAAAGATAACAAGGAAAATATAGTGGAGGAAAGGCAAATAGAATGCAAACAAAACGGAAACAAGAAGGTTGGGTGTCAGACTAATCAGAATGGAATGAAAATTAACAACCAAATACAAAAAAACATATGCAGGAACGCCACTGACTGTGTGACGGCGCCATTTCTGACACGGTTTCCAACCAATAGCTTGGATCATCCTGAGGCCTCCATACAAGCCTCAGTCACATAGTCAAGTTTTTTTGTGCTGCTATGCGACCTCGTGGAATGACCACCTCGCGATTTCGCCAAAGTTGGTGCAGCCACGCCGTATAAAGCACGCCGAGAAAGCCGGTCAACGGGTATACGGAGAACATGACCTACCCAACACAAGCGATTAAGATTCAGCACACAATCGAGTGAGGCACTGAGTTTCGTGCCAAAAATTAACTGGCGGACCTCAGCATTGTTCACCCGGTGTTCTCACCAGACGTGAGGAATACTCCGCAAGCAGGGGTAGTCAAACACGGCCAGGCGTTTAATGTCTTCGACGCGAACTGGCCAGGTCTCTGATACATATAGCAAGACCGGCCTTACCGCAGCGTTATACACATCACCTTTCACTAACAGTTTAATATCCCACCGCCTCCACAGATGGTTGAGCCTCTGGAAAGCCACACGGGCGTTGCTGATACGCAAAGTAACCTCCTCAGTGTTGTGAATACCAAGCCTGACGCAGCTACCAAGGTAGATGAACTAATCCACTACTTCCGGTGGCTACTCGATGATAGCTAGAATCGGAGGTGTGTGTGTCCAGTCTTGCAACAGCACTTTGCACTCTGGTGCAAGGCACATGCCGGAGCGTGCAGAGCTACGTGTAAGTCTATCCAGTAATGCTTGCATTGCCACTGTCAGACCGAAGAAGAGCTATGTCGTGCGTATACTCCAGATTTGTCCTCTGGTAGAGTCTGAAAAACGGAGTCACTGAGTATGCGCCACAGTTGGCGGAGATTGGCAAAAGCACCTCGAGCTTTTGCTATACGGTTCGTAACCTCATCTTCAATCCCACGGGTGCTAATATAGCTGTCCAGGTACTTGAATTCCTGAACGACTTCTAGCAGATCACCACCAAGCGTTAGCGCAGGGTTGGGTCCCTGCCAATCTTGGAGAAGTACTTTGCATTTCGATGGAGCAAAGCATAGCCCAAAACGATTGACAACCAGTGCTAATCGGTCCAGTGCTATTTCGCACGTTTGGAAGCTGTCACAGATTAGGGCAATATCGTCTGCATACTCCAAGTCAAGAAGTCGCTCACCAGGAAGTAGCTCCACACCATCTAGGTCGTGTCCAGCGAACGCTGTTTCAATGACTTCATCAATAGCGAAGTTGAAGAGGAAAGGCGACAGCGGGCATCCTTGTCTCACACCGCTGGTGATACTGAAGGGTGGCGACAGTTTGCCATAAACCCTCACCCTGCCCGAACTATGCGCGTACAGCGCTTTGATAATATTTACATATTTATCAGGCACACCTTTCCTCAACAGACAGTCCCAAAGGGCACATCACCGCTCAGCACGATTATATCACGCACCAGGCTCCGATGGCTGGGCCACGTGTTGCGCATGCCAGCACACCGACTCCCACGACGTGCTTTGTTTACGCGTTGTGGGTGCGGTTGGAAGAGGAGGAGGGGAGGCCAAGTGATGACTTGGTCGAGAGAAATGAAAACCCTCACTTCGAAGTTGGCGTCGGTTGGTGCATCCCGACTGCCTGGTTGGGGTCCTTAGGACGGTGAACACGTTTGGTTGGACACACTTGCTGATATGGCTAGGTGCCGGCCCCAATGGCGTTTGTGTTGTGAGTTCCTTTGTCCATCCCCCTCCTGTTTAGCATCCCCCTCCAATCACGATCTCAATCGTTTGGCATAATATGACTTTCTTTTACGGCAGCCAGCTGTTAGCTCTCCGGAACGATGTCCATCCGTTACTGGGGACTCAGCGGGCGTGCCACTGTTTGTTGTTGTTGTTTTGTTTTTTTCTTCTTTTCTTGCCTTTTGTATTGCGGCACAATAGCTGAGGTGTTTTCCACCTCCAGCTAACGTGTAATGATGATGATGATGTAGAAAGGGCACATCGATCGACTGAGTCGAAGGCACCTTTTATGTCAAGAAACACGACAACAGTGGGTCGCCAATAAACATGGCGGTGCTCCAACACTTTACGTAAGGTGAAGATGTGGTCGATGCAGCCGCGACCTTGACGAAATCCGGCTTGCTCTTCACGAAGCTGGCTTTCACGAGTGCCAGTCAGTCTGTGGAGAATGATAGAGGCAAGCAATTTAGAGGCAATCGAAATCAGACTGATCCCTCTATGATTGCCGCATTCCAAACGAGAGCCTCCCTTGAAAATTGGGACAATGACGGAGCGGTTCCAGTCTGTCGGGACTGTCTCCTGCTCCCAAAGTTTTACTAGCAGCTCGTGTACATCATCTATTAGAGCAGGTCCCCCGAATTTGAAGAGGGCTGGGGGAATTCTATCTGCCCCTGCGGCCTCATGCAATTTCAACATCCTGATCTCACGCTCGACTTCTGCGCGTGAGGGCGGATCCAAGGAGACGGCCCAGGGAGAAGGGCGCTCAATGCCCGAAGAAGAAAGCGATAACTCAGGTTGATTAAATTGCCTAGCAAAGTGTTCAGCCCAACACTCCAAGCGTTTTGGCAGGCTGTGGATCGGCTGCCCACTCTCGTCGTGTATGGTCTCGCTAACACCAGGTCTTCTGCTGCCTGTTTCCCGTATCAGACGGAATAACTTACGATGATTACCAACGGCAGCGGCTGTTTTCATCTCCGATGCACGATGAGACCACCAGGTTTCGCGATCCTTCTTCAGGCTAGCACGTAGTTTTGCCCTGAGATTTTTGAGAGTCTCATTGTATTCGTTTCCAGCCGGAATAGGTCGGCGAGCATCCATAAGTTCTAGAGACTGTGTGGAGACCCAATGTCCGGTTTTGCAATTTACTTTGCCACATGAAGACATACCTGCTAACAGCAACGCTTGACGAATATGCGACCAGTGATCTTCAACGGTGTTTAGTGGGCGCTTGCTCAGCCCAGATGTCAGCGCACTTTGGTACACATTCAGAACATCTGGCTTCGCCAGCTGGCTGGTGTCAATCCGTTCACA
Source organism: Dicrocoelium dendriticum (assembly GCA_944474145.2). Classification (NCBI taxonomy): domain Eukaryota; kingdom Metazoa; phylum Platyhelminthes; class Trematoda; order Plagiorchiida; family Dicrocoeliidae; genus Dicrocoelium; species Dicrocoelium dendriticum. The sequence goes on along the minus strand of OX104063.1, from coordinate 160,591,589 downwards.
TGAACGTTGCGGACGTCCACCGAAACGCACCAGGAGATCGGCACAGACAAGTGCGTGGTCAGAATCCACGCTCGTGCTCCAAATCGAGCGACAGTTTTGGACACAGCCTCTCCAGCGGTAACTGATCGCGATATGATCGATTTGCGTCCATGGCTGGCCCGAGGCAGGTGGCCGCCAAGTCACGCTTCTGCGGGTGCTGTGTCGGAAGTTAGTGCTCGCGAGAAAGAGGCGAGCATCTTCACACGGCTGTAGCAATCGTGCACCATTATCATTACGGGAGCCTACACCATGTTGGCCGCCCAGATGAAGCTCCTCAGAGGACAATTTTCCGACTTGGGCATTTAGATCACCAACCAACACCACAGTATCCGTGCTTCTTCTGTAACGAAGGAGTTCGTGCAGTTGCTGATAGAAATCATCTTTCACCGAATCAGTGATACAGTTTGTAGGGGCGTAGGCCGCAATGACAAACAGGCACCGTTAGTCCCCGCGCGACTTCGTAGCACGGAACGAACCAGCTAATCTAACGGCGCACATCCTACTGTTTACTGGGATCCAATCAATCAGGGCAGCTTCAGCCCGGGGACTCAAAACAATGCCGACGCCAGCTTGACCGGCATTGGAAGCTGCATCATCGCCAGACAGACGCAATGAGAATGTGCCGCCAGTGTCGCATGTGGGGGATCTCAGGGTAAGCACGGAGCTCGAATCTTGCAGGCGGGTTTCTGATAAACAGCAAATATCGATCGACAGGGTCTCTAGTGTGCGGGCAAGTGCTGTCTGTTGGCCTATCTGCAGCAAGGTGCGCACGTTGAGGCATGCCAGTCTTAGCGAGACACGAGGACTCCAAAGGGAAACGGAGGAACTGACGTTGTCCGTTTGGTTGAACATGGACCTGTCGACTGGATTGGAGCGAGGCCCTGCGATTGTGTGTGATTTGAACTTAGAAGACAAGCGACTATGGAAGTAAGCTGGGGGAGGGCCAAGAATTGAGGGGTTGAAAATAAGGGGGGGATATAAGTAAAGTTGGAGCGGGACGATAAGGATGAAGAAGCGCAAGAAGGGGTATAAGAAGACGGGAAGGCCTGAGCAGTAGCATCCATACCCCTATCCAACCTGTTCGATGCAGCAGATAGGGCGCCGTTGATTATACTCTGCGAGGGCCAGAGCATCAAGAAAGTATTGTAGGAAAGGTTCATTGTATTGCGTGAGCAGAATACTGTCAGGTTGCCCAAGCCTAGACAGGAGAACGATTAGGGTTCTCAACCAAAGCCTTTGGTTCAAAAACCTGTCCGCAAGGCAGCGGGTTTGGCATTGGGCTACAAGGAGTCCGTTTTAAGGAATAAAGAGCCACCCTCATTCCAACCCCCAACCTGGAGGGCCAGGAGGCTGAGTTTGTCTAGCCTCTAACCATTGCCAATCTGGTATGAGTGGCTCTAAAGGTGCAAATATGCACCACCCAGTATAGCTCGATGGGTCACTGAGGCACACAAACCATCGCACCACGGCAAGGTCCAGCCTCATTGCGATGGCACTTGGTGCGCCTCCCGGTGAAGTTTATGGAGAAACAACAGCGTACTAAGGTATGAGCAGAGTCGACACAGGTACTCCAGTACAAGCGGCAATCCAGAATGGAACCGCGCCACCTGTAACTTATGGCTATGTGGTCAATTTGGGTCCATCGCTGGCTAGCTGCAGGAGGACATCAAGTGGCACTTCGGCGTCCACTGTGTCTAAAAGCAGTGCTACTAAGAAACAACTGATGCTCCGCACACATTTGCAGCAGACGCTCACCGTTGTCCGTCCGTTCGGAGGTGAGCCCATAATTACCACCCAGCTGAGCTTCTAAAGAGCTCAGGCACCCTGCGTGCGCGTTCATATCCCCTACAAGTACTATAATATCTGAACTGGTAATACAGCGTAGCAGCGCGCTCAGTTCGACATAGAATGTGTCCTTGACAGAATTTGAACTGCAGTCGGTGGGAGCATAAGCGGAAATCACACAGCGTTTTGTACCACACCGTGAATCAACCTTAGCTGATGTCGTCAAACGGGCTGCACATAAACGGCTGTTCAGCGGAACCCAATTAACCAACGATGGCTCAGCCTTCCAGCTTAGAATGATACCTACACCAGCTTGACCCGTGAGTGCCGCATCGGCGTCTCCGGATGCGCGCAACCAATAACGAGAGGATAATCCGGGTGCAGTTAATTCAACAACCCCGTTAGGGTCATTGATCCTGGTTTCGGACACACAACACACATCAATACCCAGTGTGTCCAAGGTGCGTGCGAGTGCAGCTTGTTGACCTGATTGTCTTAGAATGCGAACGTTGAACGTCGCCATGGAAACGGGGCGGCGTGGCCGTATAAGAGACTTTTGCTGATAGGCGTCTGATAGGTGCTGTGGGATGGTGGCTGCAGATGGTTGCACTCCAGTGGCACTTCGGTTGCTCTCAAATAAGCAAAGAATTATAAAAGGAAGTTTACTAATGGGGGTCTGGAAGGAAGTAAGAGAAACAGGTGGAAAAGAAAGAAGGGAGACGCCAGCAGTAGCATGTTTTCGTTTATCCGCCCCGTTGTATGCAGCAGACAAGGGGACCGTTGATAATCTGTGCGACGGCCGATGCAGGATGAAGTTTGTGTGGGTGGGTGCCAGGGCACCGAGACATAGATAGGAGGACAATTAGAGTCCTCATCCAAAGCCTTTGGCACAAAAGCCTGTCCGCAAGGCAGCGAGGAGGTGACAATGAGTTAGTTTTAGAGAAATGGATGCCATCCCATTTCAAACTCCCAACCTGGAGGACCAGGAGACTGAGTTTGTCTGAAATCTCATCATTGACCGACCTGGTAGGAGTAGTTCGCAAGGTGCCCGGAAGCATCACACAGTATAGCTCAATGGGTCAAGGAGGTACGCAAACCGTCAAACCACATTAAGGTCCAGTCTCTTTTCAACACAAAGCGTCCAGAGAAAACTCTCAAACTGATACACGACAAGCACGCTGTGATAACCGGTGCAATGCCTGATAATCGTAGGTGGACTGCACAATGCACGCGCAGATGATGGTTTCTGAGTAGGAAAACTTGCAAATTTTATTTGGGTCACAAGAAAACTGGCAGTCTATTATTCGTAAGTGTTATTCAAACACAGCTCCATACAAAGCTTCCGAAAGAAAAAAGCTATGATATTGGCGGCGGTGAGACGAAATTTGGTTAAACGGCCTCCTTTTGTACTATACTGCAGTTCACAATAATTCATACGCATTCTGACGCTATTTCTACCCAGATTTTATAGTTAGTGGGTATGTTGCTACGCTGGCCGAAATGACGTTCACATTCTAAAGGACCGGAACTATAGGATAATAATGTGAGGGTTCTGCCTTTGATCAAAGCCCAAAGGAGATTCCCCTGTTTGTCTAGACAACAGGAAGTTTGCCTGTTCGAGTGATGACTACGAATGTTTGTCACCCAAATGAACCTAGTGGAGGAGGCACGGCTTCTTTCCCCTTGGTACAGATGGATAGCGAGAAAGAGAAAGATCGGGGTAATAGAACACCGAAGACGAAATCGGAAGACAAAGAGAAGAGAAAACGATGCTCATAGTATAGGATACGCTCGACGACAACTTACTTGTTGATTCGCTACTCCGACACCGACGCGATACAATAAGGTTGCATATTACAATTTCAAATGGGACAGGAACAAAAGAAAATTCCCAGGGTCGTTCCATCCTGTATGCGTCGTTGATCCATGTTAGAATGCGGTGGCAATATCGGCCAGTTGTGGGAGCCAAATCAGCACGTACAAATCAAATCATGGGCAACCAATCAAAACTCAAGTGCCCTGCGCCAGCAGTCCCCGTTGCGCCGGCCGCGGGAAATAAAAAAAGGAAAGGAAAATTGTAGACTAGATATAAGCGGAAGGGTACAAAAGAGGACTATGAAGAAAAAGTTAGTAAGAGTGAATAAAAAGGACGATAGCTGGAGAGCAAATAGAAACTAAATTAAGAGAAGGGGAAGATTCGGAGTTGCAAGTCGAGGGCGATGAGGCGACGTGGTGACAAGACTACTTCCTCAGGTAGCGCGTTCCAAGAATCTATCACGCGGCTTGACAAACGAGTGCCAGCCCGAACCCGATCAGATCTGAGTTTGTGCAATTTCATCGGATGATCGCGGAGAGTAGGTAACTGTGAAGGATGAAAAAGCCAAGAAAAGTCTGGACCTATCTGCCCTGTTAGTATACGATCAGTGAAAATCAGGTCGCCACGCAGACGACGATAATGTGACGAAAACATTTTTAGCTTGAGCAACCGGTCAGGATAGGACACGTACCGTAACCCTTGGACCGTTTTGGTTCCGATTCTCAAGACCTGCTCTACCGCCATTCTGTCATGAGTCACAGTGAAACAATGTATTTAATGGGAATAAAAGCTCGAGCTTTACATGACCCATAGGGTAAAAAAATAGTTCGGGTTGGGTCTGATGAAAGGCCAAGCAACATTATAGCGCGTTGGACTCGCGTGTTAGCCGTATCTTCATCGGTCTTATTCAGCGTTTAAAAAGAATGCATGCCGGCTCAAAGCGTGACATGCCACCACGCCCTTCGAAACGGCAATGGAAAGGAATTAGGTAGAGAAAAAAAGAAGAGAAACTCTATCAAGTAGAAAGTAGTAATCCCAGGGGATATCGCGGTGTAGCTTGGGCAGATGACAGTCCAGGCGGATCTTAAAATCCGCCACAGTGGGTGCCAAGACTAAATCGGCAGGCAGAGCATTCTACGGTCGGCAGATTCGCAAAGCGAAGTAGTGTCGTCTGCAGTTCAGCCGACTGTGCTGATGTGTGAGACTGCGGGTGGTCACGTAGGTAAGAACACGATTGGTGCAGTGTGAGTAAGTGGCGATAGGGATGTCCAGGGTTGAATAAGATCATAAATACAAGGATCAGGTCGCCCGGGGGAAGTCGGTACTTAAGCGAGTAGAGGCCAAGGCAGCGAAGTCGTTGTGGATAATTTAGGCGTAGATTTGTTGTTCGACGTTGCGGTGCTTCGAGTATACGTTGGTCGTTCAGCAGCCAGGGGCCCCAAGCTTGAATAGCAAACTGCAAGTGGGGTCGGAGAAAAGTGTTGAGGAGGAGGCGGGAATTGTTTGGGTCAATTTGACCGAAGGTTTGTTTCAGCAATCACCCCATGCGGTTAGCAGCAGCTGCTGCTTTCCGGCAGAAAGCGGATACGGAAAGATTCGTCTAGGTAATGATGTATGTATGTATGTAATCTCAACAGTCTAGTAACTAGACATAGAGCCAAGAAAACCATGGAAATCAGTGTATAAGAGACAGTCATTGCGTCATAATCGTCATGGCATGCTAGCTGAAGGTGGGCAACACACTTCAGCTAATATGCCGCAAGAAAATGGAATATTTTGACAAAAATACAGAACAAAACATTTTTAGTTTGTTTGTCACACGCCGGTTTTTCTCTTTTTTTGTCATTTTCAATTTTTGTAGAATTAAACATGTGAATCAACACAACACTGTACACAATTCTTCCATTGATTCCGGTTGCGGGCCATGTCTTCAAGAGTGCTAAGCCATTGGCACTCCGCATCTTTGGGTCCCCATCCTGGAAGACGTACGGGTCCAACAGCGGCTAGACACGACGTCAGCGATTTCATGTGCTGCCGCCAAGTGGAAGGCTGACCACCACGCGGTCGCTTCCAGCCAGGTCCTTGACGAGCGAATAGAGCGCGACGCGGTAGACGCTCAGGTGCCATGCGTAGGACATGACCGAGCCATCTTAACTGGCGCAACAAAACCAGTTTGTTGAAGGAAATACTTGCATTCCCCAAGACTCGACGTCGAACGTCATTACTGGTAACTCGATGTTGCCACCGAACACGAGCGATCCTCCTTAAGCAACCGTTATCGAACGCAGAAAGACGACGCATGTCTTCCACGCGAATCGGCCAGGACTCGCTCCCGTACAACAATACTGAGCGAACGGACGCGCTGTAAACTCGGCCCTTTAGTGAGAATGAGACGTCGCGACGACGCCACAAGTGCCTCAGATTGACAAATGCTGATCGAGCTTTAGCGATCCGAAGCGAAACTTCTTTGTTGATTGTGCCGTCAGCGGAAACACAGCTCCCAAGGTAGACGAAACTATCTACCTGTTCAAGTTGTGCACCTTGGAGAGTGAGCACGGGTGCAGGTGAAAGCCAATCCTTGAGCAGTACTTTACACTTCGATGGGGCGAAGCTCATGCCATACTTAGATGCTTCAACCGCCAAACGATCCAGAATGAGTTGCATACCCTGTGGATCGTCACCAAGTAAGGCGATATCATCAGCATAATCTAAGTCGGTCGCGCGCTCACCCGGTAGAAGCTCTAGGCCAAAATGTTGGAAACCTTCTAGGGCATTCGACAGAACGTCTTCGATTGCGAAGTTGAAGAGGAATGGGGACATAGGGCAGCCCTGTCGCACACCGCTATTGACAGTGAATTGCGAGGAAAGCTTGCCATAGACCCTCACTCTGCCGGATGTGTGAAGGTAAAGTGCTCGTAAGATGGCGATATATTTCTCTGGCACCCCGTTCTTTAGTAAGCAACGCCATAAAGCAGGTCGATCAACAGAGTCAAAAGCGGCACGTATGTCTAGGAATGCAACGATAGTGGGCCTGTGATAAATGTGGCGATGTTCAAGGAGTTGGCGGAGCGTGAAGATTTGATCCACGCATCCGCGGCCAGGACGGAAACCAGCTTGTTCTTCACGGTAGTACGATTCACGTACTGGGGATAGTCTACGAAGTAGAATGGATGCCAACAGCTTAGAGGCAACCGAAATAAGACTAATCCCGCGATGATTTGCACATGAAGTGCGAGCGCCTTTCTTGAAAATTGGGACAATAACTGATTCGCCCCAAGAGGGAGGCACTTTCTCTTCATGCCAAATTTTTGCGAACAGCGCGGTTAGCTGGTTAATGACTGCCACACCGCCATACTTGAATAGCTCCGGAGGAAGTCCGTCTAAGCCGGCAGCCTTGAAGCGCTTCAAGCGTCGAATCTCGAGGCAGACTTCCGCTTCGCTGGGTGGATTCAATGGGACTAGCCAAGGTGGACAGCAAGGTGTACTGCATGTACTGATGGATGGTGGAGGCCAGTTGAACTGCGAGTGAAAGTGCTCGGCCCAGCGGTCCATACGCCTCTGTTGGTTGGTGATCGGAGACTCATCCAGCTCACAAATGCCCTCACTGACACCAGGCTTTCTGAGGCCAGTGGACCGAATGAGTTGGAAAAGCCTGCGAGTGTTACCAGAGAGGGCAGCAGTCTCCATCTCTAAAGCACGCTCAGACCACCATGTCTCGCGATCCTTGCGTAGGCTTTGCTTAAGCAGCCGGTTGGTAGAACGGCGCCGCTCGTTGCAATCTGATTCCGCGGAGATATCTTTGCGGCGTTCGAAGAGCTCCAGAGAACGAGCAGAGATCCAAGACTTCAAAGGGCGTCGAGTTAGACCGCAGTATGACTGTCCGGAAATGGTCAGCGCTTTCCGTATACAAGTCCAGTGTTGTTCCACTTCTCGCGGTGGATTGCAACTGAGTGCATAAGCCAGTGAAGACTGATAGCTCTCCTGGACAGAGGAATCAGTTAATCTGTTTACATCAATCTTGCGGTGCTTCGTGTTTCGGGATCCTCCAAAACACATACAGATTTTCGCGCAGACCAGAGCATGATCTGAATCAACGAAAGTGGACCAAAAGGACCTGCAGTCCAGTACGCTGCCGCGCCATCTGAAGCTAATCGCAATGTGATCAATTTGAGACCAAGGTTGTGTTGGCGAAGGGGGACGCCAAGTTGCGGAACGTTTCTTCGTACGCCTGAAGCTAGTGCTCGAGAGAAACAGACGGTTGTCCTCGCACAATGTGAGAAGTCTCTCTCCGTTATCAGAGCGGTTCTCATCGAGCGCGTGATGACCACCAAGGTGGCGTTCGTATGGTAACAGGCGGCCAACCCGTGCATTAAAATCCCCAGCAAGGATAACGACATCCGACTTTTTAGCATTAGTCAAGAGCTGTTGTAGATCTCGGTAGAAATCGTCCTTGACCGAGTCGCTACTGCAGTCAGTTGGAGCGTATACAGAGATCACAAACAAGTTGCGTCTCTCTTCGCGGTGCCTGTTGATTCTACATGAACCCCGAAGCCGAACTGCACATAGTCGGCTGTTAATCGGGAACCAGTCCAGTAGTGCCGCCTCGGCCTTGCCACTCAGTGCTATACCTACACCAGCTAAACCCGCTGAGCTTGCTTCTGGATCTCCAGAAAGACGTAGGTGATATCTGGCTTCGTGGTCAGTGGGGGATGTCAATGTAAGCACAGTGCTGGGATCTTGCAATCGGGTTTCTGAAAGACAGCAGACATCAATGTCTAGGGAATCTAGGGTGCGCGCTAGACCGGCTTGCTGTCCAATCTGCATGAGTGTCCGAACGTTGAGGCACGCCAGACGGAACGAGGATTGGGGACGAAGGAGAGCCATAGGTTGAATTCCTTGATCTGCGGAGCAACGGGAATCGCAGCCAGATTGTTGAGCAGATGAATCGGGTAACCGAAAGTGAAGATTGTTAGCAAACAAACAATTGGCGTGTGATAGAGTAGCGTGAAAGTGAGTAGCAGGAATAGTAGCTGATGAGCGCGTTGTGGTACAGTCCATGGTTTTGTGAGAGGGCGTGATACTACCCGGTTGCCCAAGCCGAAGTAGGGAGTTGACTTAAGGGACTCCACCCCGAGCCTTTGGCTAAATAACCTACCCGCAAGGCAGCGGGGCGAATTTAGGGAATCGCGCCCATTGGGAGGCGTTGACTGAATGATCAGCTCATGCGCCTTTGTTTGGTAGATTATCAAACAGGGGCCCAATACTCCCCATGAAGTCAGCACAATTGCTGGAATGATACGCAAATCTCTTTTGGCTGAAGAGATCTGGAGGATAGACGCTCCCAGGAAATATTTAGGAGAAAAAGAGGAAGGGCGGGTAGAAAGGACGCGACATTACGGAACGTTAAATGGAAGGTTGTATTCTATGGACCATTGAAGAAGAAGGTCGAAGCCCGTCTAAAGTGCGTAGGCATCGTCCTGAACGTTATTTATGCGCCACAGCTTCGCGTCATCCGCATATAGCAGCAGCGAAGAGTCCACTTGAGGTGTGACGTCATTAATAACGGCTAGGAAAAGGTCCGGCCTGAGAACAGACCCCTGTGGAACTCCGCTTGTGGCAAGGATGCGGGGGCACAAGGCTCCATCGACGTGTACTTGAACGGTACGGTTTTGAAAGTAGTTCCGCATCCAGTAAATCAAGGCCTCTGAAACGCCGTAAGACGTTTCTGTAGTAGAATGCTGTGGTCGACCTTGTTGAAGGTTTTTGCGAAATCCAAGGTAGACAAGCCTCGGCGCAATACGCCAGGTGCGGTCTAACAAAGGCCGTAAACAAGTCAACAAACATTTCTTCCGTTAGGATCCCAAATGATCTACGGATCATCCAGAGGGTTCGAAAACTCCTGCAAGACGACTTCTTCCAGTTCTTGCCAGATTTAGAGTCCTGAGACAAAGCGATCCCTAAGTCCATTTGTTGGGATATGTGAGGAATTCCATTATCGCCAAGCAGGTAGTGCGTTGTCGGACCGCTTGATCCTATGCGCAAAACTGAACACTTGCTGTAATTTATTGGTATCTGCCACAGAACGGACCAATCGAGGAGTCTGTCGCCATCGGGGTCGCTCACCGTGCAACAAAAGTTCAAGTCGTCGGTAAACATGAGGGTAGGCAGTCCCAGCACTTCATTTAGGTACACATGAAATAACAGTGGACCAAGAAATGATCCCTGCGGAACACCGCTCAGAACTACCTGTCGGAAAGAAAGACTGGAGCTCATCGGAATACACATCTCTCGCCCTTCGAGAAATGCGGATAGCCATCGAACCACGTGCCTGGAAACTACATAAGAACAGGGATTAATGGAAAGACGAGTAAGCGGAACAGAGTCAAACGCTTTGGAGAAGTCAATGAACAGCAGATCCACTGATTGACCCTGATCGACTTCGCCCAACTTTCCCGAGCAACCATCAAGTTGGTCAGGCAGGAGTACCTTTTGCGAAAACCATGTTGAGACGGGCTGAGAAAGCCAAACATCCTTAAATGGTTTTCGAGGGCATCCCTCACCAGGTTTATAGAAACTTAACCAGGTTAGAATGATAAGCCTGTAGTTTACAGGAAGATGCTTATCTCCCTCTTTAAAGATGGGGAAAACTACTGCTTCCTTCCAGTCAGTGGGTAAGGTGCGACTGGTAACAGACTACTCAAACAGGCAAGCTACGGGTCCACAAATTTCATGTCATGTCTTATAATAATTTCGGATGAATGACATCAACACCAGCGGCTCTGATAGGGTTCAGTTCTCGCAGCAGTGAACGCGCCTGGGCCTCTGACACGGTGAAAACGGTCAACAAAGTCTACCGGAACTTTCTCATCTAAACCGATAGTTGGTAAAGGAGATTTGAGAGTAAACGTTTTCGCATACTGCTCACTGAGAAGGCAGGCCTTATCGTGATCGGTATGCGCAGTAACACCATCAGGTCCGTGCAGCACTGGGATGGATCCGCACGGTATCGTCTTCCGACGTAAGCAAAATAACGCTTCAGATTGCTTGAAGCTGTGTGCTGGGTCCAGTTCTTAACGAAGCCTGGCATCCCTTAGGTGCTGCCTTACACTTGTTCCTTGCCGATCGATAATACCGCAAACCATCTGAAAGGGCCGAAAGGTAACTCCGCCAACACCTGGCCCGCCTGTTTAGCAGTTGACGTGCACTTAGATCGGACCAGGGTGGCTTGGAGTTTGCTTTACTTCCAAATGTGGGGAAGGGACACCTCAGAGAGGAATGCCTTGAATTTTTTCCATGCCGTCTGCATATCATCAGCGGCCAAGGTGCAGGGCGACAAGGCAGCTCTGGATCGCATTGACTGAAAATCAGCAGACCAGATGTTTGGGCGTCTAGCCACGCATTTCTCTTCGGAGGTATTGACAGCGCACTCGAAGGAAATGCAGGTGTGGTCACTAGATCCAAGCGGCTGACCGTAAACTGTTATTTACGAAATCAACTGTTTTTGCGAAAATAAGATCAAGTATAGATGGAGACTGTCCCTCCATAAAGATAGTTAGCTGATCAACAAACGGAAGTAGGGGAGTTTGGAGCATCAGCTCCACGAGGTCTGTAGCCAATCCTGTAGTCGCCGTCTCGCAGGAGAATTTGCGCTAATTTATCTGGAAAGTTAAAGACCCCCATCACCAAGCATCGGTTTATGGAGTGAGCGCGAATGAAATCAACGTAACTTGTAGAAACACTATCAGGACTTCTATCATTGGATAATTGGAATGTAGAGAGCAGAAAGAAAAATCATTTGTCAACTGCATCGCCCCCCGTTCATCACAGGAATCAAGGTGGACATTGCAGGTCCGTACCAATGGAACCGCTGCATTGAGACAAGCAACAAGATATGAGTTTAGTCAACAGGTAAGAATCCAATCGATGTTTGAAAAATTACTCCGATTGAGCATCAACAACATGTACAGGTAGATTGTTCCACTCGTTCAATACTCTAGTAGACATTGACGTTACAACGAACCCGAAGTCTCCTTTGTTTAAACAATTTCCAATGGTGACCGAGTCGAACTGAAGGAATTGAGTGGAAAGAAATTCTGAAGTTCAGCTGCAAGTTCAATTCTAAGAATATGTCGTGTGAAAATCGAGTCCCCGCGACCTCCACAATAAGCTAAGGAGAACAAGTTCATGCGCTGAAGATAATGCAAGGTAGGTTTGGTAACTCCAGAATTAATTTAGATCCTCTCTGCTGAAATTTTTCAATCAAGTTGCACCCTAATTTGGAAAGAGGATAAACAGCGGGCAGTCCATACTCAAGAATCGGACGTACACGAGAAGTGAACACAAGTCTGACCATCTTCGGAGTCAAGCGGGAAACATCTCCGGAGTCAAGTGGGACATCGGAGTCAATTTTAAATTGCGAAGACAGGGTATACACTTCAACCGAAAGGGCTACAACGGTCCTATCCGTTGAGCGAAATTTAAATGCTGTTCAGGAGTTCATCCCAGTAGTTCACAAACTACATAGTTCAGCCTAGTCCGAAAAGCACCAGACGCGTTTCACCCTACTGGAGCGTGTCAGTGGTGCTCATTCAATCGGTCCCCTATTTGTTAGATCTTCCCTTTTTCGCTATTCCGAATTAACCACCCAGAAATTTCTCCGCAGCAATTCTAGCCCAGCCGAAGAAAAATCAAAATTCCAACAGCCTTGACCACGAAAAACGTGTTAACAAAAACGCTGCCAACGTAGCCAGATAAATGCCGCCGAAAAACACTGTCCTCTCAACTCTGAGGCAAAAGTCCAATTCGCCGGGTGTTTGAAAACGCATTCGTCCGCTCGATCGATTGCCCGATCGACCGCACGGGTAGGCGATTCCCTTCAGCCCAGCTTCCAATCATCATTATATATTTTTCCTTTTTTATGTTTTTATCTGATTCCCGGATACCTCCCCTCCTGAAGCTGCTGCCGTTGTGTAGGATGCTAGCCGGGGATTAACCTGGAGCCTCGTGGAAGGAATTCTCCGCCTACCGGTGCATCGCCTTGGCCGTAGTGCTCTGGATTCGAATTCCGTACTCTGCGGTCTGGTACTATTCGTCTGATGACAGGGTTCTTCTACTGGCTCTGTAGGCAAGTTGAAGCTGTCTGTCTACAGGTCAAATGGAAGCTTGGCGGATTCTGTTGCTTGTGGCTGACACATTGTTGTTCGCAGTTGGTTTGCATGGCGTACCCATATCTGCATTCCAACCAGCACGTCGTAAATGACGCTTCCGCGCTTGCACTGGATCGTGCCTGACGTCCATTTCGCGTGTCCACCCCGATAATCACGCACAAGTACTGGCTGACCCGGTCTAAACGAACGTTGCTTGGCACCAAACCGCCGATAAAAATCACGTTCCATCTTTAGGTTCCTTTCACCAGCTATGGACTCTGAGGATGGCCGAACTGCATCATATGGCATGCGAAGTTTTCTCTTCATCATTGCCTCTGCTGGTGATATTCCACCCGGCGTTTGTGGATTTTGTGTAGATCGGTACAGAAATAGGAAGTGGTCGACCACCTCCTCTATGTCTCCCTCCCTCCTTGATTGGAGGAGAGCGCGTTTGAATGTATCCACAAACCTCTCTGCTTGGCCATTCGATTGTGGGTGGAATGGTGGAGACCGCACGTGTTTGATGGCGCAACGTTGGCAGAATTCCATGAATGTGGCCGAAGTAAACTGTGTTCCATTGTCCGTCACCAATGTTTCAGGGCAGCCGAACCTGCTGAAAATTTGTCACAACCTAGAGACGGTTACGTTGGTTTTCGTGCTTCTCATGAGGAACACTTCGGGCCACTTGCTATAAGCATCGACCACTATGAGAAAGTTCTGGCCATTGATTGGGCCTGCAAAGTCTACATGAACACGACTCTAAGGTTTAGTTGGTTTAGGCCATGAGCGGAGTTCAGTCTTTGGCGGTGCCCTTGAGGCGGTAGCGCAGTTGCCACAACTTTTAGCTAGCTGCTCCAGCTGCCTGTCCATAAACGGCCAATACACATAACTTCTGGCAAGCGCTTTCATTCGGTTGAGCCCTGGATGTGCTGCATGGAATTGTCGCAGCACTCTTTGTTGCAACGCCTGCGGGATGACTACTCTGTCTGAGAACATGATGCAATCGTCCACAATGGAAAGCGAATGTCTTCGCTAATAGAACTGCTGCATTTCGGCAGATGAACACGAATGTGGCCAGCTGGTTCTGTGGAAGTGTGTCACCTTCTTCAGGATTGGGTCTCGAAGCGTTTCGGCCCGCACAGCATCGGCCGTAACTGGCATACCATGTAGTGCCTCGTTCACCAGGAATTTGACATCAGGTTCGATCTCAACTGAGGCAATGATGGTGTCCTCGTGTTCTTGTTGTTGGGAATCAGTGAGGCGTGACAACGCATCTGCTTGGCCCAGCGAATTCGTTGACTGATAACGGATTTCAAAATCATAGCCCAGCAATGTAAGTGCCCATCGTTGGAGTCGATTGGCTGTATAGGCAGGAATTCCCTTCTTCGAGCCGAAAATCGCCAGCAGCGGCTTGTGATCCGTCAAGAGTTTGAAGCGGCGACCATACAGCATCTTGTGAAATTTCTTCACAGCAAACACTATGGCCAATGCCTCCTTCTCGATCTGACTGTAGTTTCTTTCAGCTTTCGTTAGCGTCCTGGCGGCATGTGCGATCGCCTTCTGAGATCCATCTGGGAACGTATGGGAAACTACGGCACCGATCCCTAGACTCGGTGCGTCTGTGGCAAGGACAATTTCCCGGGAAGGATCAAAATGAGTTAGGAGTAAGTCTGAAGCCAACAATGACTTGACCCGCTCAAACACAGTCTGGCATTCTGGCGTCCAATTCCAGGTTTGGCCCTTGCTCAGCAACTTATTCAATGGGGCACGCAGGCGATGTAGTTCGGGCAGAAAAGCGCTGTAATGACTGATTAGGCCACAGAATGAACGCAGCGACTGCAAGTCCACAGGTGGGGGCATCTTTTGAATAGCTCGGATATTTTCTGGATCCGGGCGAAGACCGTCTTTTGAGAAGGTGAAACCGAGAAACTTGACGGTTGGTGTAAAAAAGGGCACACTTATCTTCGCGGATAAGGAAACCATATGACTGGATACGTACAAGCACTTCAGCGAGCCGCTGAAATAGTTCTTCTGCCGTCCTACCCATTAAAATGATTTCATCCAGGTACGCGGCTCCAGAAACTCAAGCGAGCATGGTGTCCATCAGCTGCTGGAAGATGGCTGGTGCTGTTTTCACGCCAAAAGGGAGGCGGTTGTATTGGTACAAGCCACGATGAGTGTTGATGGTCAGCAATTCTTTTAAGCTTTCATCAACCTCAACCTGCAGGTAGGCATCGGACAAGTCGAGCATGGCGAAACACTTCCCACCATTCAGCTTGGCAAAGATATCTTCTGGTATCGGAAGGGGGTATTGATGGTCGTCCAATGCGGCATTCAGGCCAGTCGAAAAATCGGCGCAGACTCGCACCTTACCGTTCGACTTTTTCACAGCAACAATCGGCGCAGCCCATGAAGAGTAGTTCACTGGTGTGATGACACCGGCTCGTTCCAGTCGGTCGAGCTCTTGTTCAACTGCTGTCATGGCTGCATACGGTACCGGTCTTTTTGCTCTAAAGACTGGCTTGGTTCCTTCACGAAGACACAACTTTGCTTTGAACTTAGTGCAGTGGCCGAGACCATCTTCAAACAATGCGACAAACTGCTGCTTTAGCTTTCTGGTCATCTTTTCTATCGACAAGGATGAATGTACTGGGTCGGTTTGCACTCTATTGCAAATGTGACTCATTGGAACATCAAACAGTTGTAATTTTTCCATCCAGTCAAGTCCAAGGAGGTTCGAGTTTGGTCGATCAGACAAGTAGTATGTTCCGGCCTTTTCCACTCCGTTGAATGCAACTTTGCAATTTATTTCTCCGAGCAACTTCAGCACTCCACCGGATGCATTGTGAGCGACTTTGTTGGAATCAATCATCTTCGGCTTCTTCATGTGCTTCCAAGTGTTCTTGGAAATGATCGTTATATCTGATGCCGTATCGAACTGCAACCGGGTTGGGATTCCGTTGATAAGCACAGTGATAAATCGGCGGCGTGTTTTAGAATCGCTGTGAAACGTAGCAATCACCGATAGTGATTCTGCGTCAGGTTTTCTGAAATTCTTCCTTCGGTAGGACTGCTTCACATTTCTTGGCCGGGACTGATGGCGAAAGTCTTCCTTGTGGCCGCTTTAATGGCACTTCTCACAAATATGACGCTTGAATGGACAGTATCGTGCGAAATGCCATTCACCACATGACCAACAAGGTGTAGGCGGCTTGTTCGGCTTTCTGTTGAACGACTTATTCGAGCCAGGCTTTCTTGCTTTTTGCACAGCATGAACAGTATCGGCAATGGTGGGGCAACTCTGCTCAATCATAGCCGTGTCGTGTTTCAAGGTAATTAACCGTTTGCATTCGCCTACAAGAGACTTCAATGTCAAATCTGGGTCTTGATCCAACTTAGCAAGGAGCCGAGTGCGGATTTCCGCGTCGCGTGGAGACTGTAAAGCACTGACAAATATAAGACACTTAAGCAGCGTAACTTGAAACGTTCACATTCGCGGTTAACCATGTCTGCTAGTGCCCCATAATCGTCTGTATCACGCTTTACAATTTTTAGACATTGATAGCGAATGCTAAACAATGATGTTGAGTCACCAAAAATTTCTTTGAGTGTTGCCACTGCTTCGTTGAAAGTGATGTCCTTCGGCTCTTTGGGCAATATGTGGTCAAGGAATCTTGTATGTTCATTAGTTCCCAGCTTGCGGAGCAAAAGGCGCATTTTCCATGAATCATCTTGACGGCTGAAATCCGTCTGGAACATATCCTCCCAACGTTTGAACCACGCCTCGAAAGTGGATTCGGAATCAGCATCAAAATGAAATTCAGTGATTGAATTCGTAAGAAGATCAAGTGAAACAGCCTGCGTGTCCCGTGTAGCTGCTCCGTTTGATTGTACGTTTAAGCACTGCGTTAAACTTTCAATCAGTTTCATTTGTGCTTCCATCTGGGATTGTTGCTGAAGAAGCAGCTTTTGAAAATGTTCGGCAGAAAAATTTGTAACATTTCCGTGCTTGTTCGTTGCCATTGTTAGATCTTCCCTTTTTCGCTATTCCGAATTAACCACCCAGAAATTTCTCCGCAGCAATTCTAGCCCAGCCGAAGAAAAATCAAAATTCCAACAGCCTTGACCACGAAAAACGTGTTAACAAAAACTCTGCCAACGTAACCAGATAAATGCCGCCGAAAAACACTGTCCTCTCAACTCTGAGGCAAAAGTCCAATTCGCCGGGTGTTTGAAAACGCATTCGTCCGCTCGATCGATTGCCTGATCGACCGCAAGGGTAGGCGATTCCCTTCAGCCCAGCTTTCAATCATCATTATATATTTTTCCTTTTTTTATGTTTTTATCTGATTCCCGGATACTATTGGGGATCAAAACCATGACCGCTAGAAGCGGATGCCAATTAGCCAGCAGCTTAAGCCACTGAGCCATGTGGGACGTTAGCTGGGCTACATGATTTGCAACCTAACTGGGATATAGCACCAACTATCTTTTGGATCAGTGGATGATAGAGAGCAGAAGTAAGGTCCTTTGTAAGCTTCGTCATTTCCGGATCGTTACGGAGGTAGCTTAGGTCACTGTGGAACAGGGTACCAGAGAACCACTGAAGCTGCATTGGAAACAGCTGGATCCCCGTAAAGTAAAATAAGAATCCAACAAATGCTTGAAACGTTCCTCGGTCACGGCATTGACGATGGATTCCGGAAGGCGGTTCCAGTCATTCACAACGTGAGTGGATACAGCCAGGCTGGATCGCATTCGATGACTCCTAGTTTTGAAGTTTCAAGCTGTGGTTTCTTGTCTAACTCTCAGTGTTGAGATGAGAGAATCCCCGTAATTCCCTCTCTAACTCTCATCTAAGAATACGTCGGGTGAAGATCAAATCTCCGCGATGACGACGATAATCCAGGGAAAAGGGGTTTAGCTTTTTGAGTCGGAGAGAATAGGACAGGTCTTGCAGCTCAGGAACAGATTTAAATCCACGCCGTTGAACCTTCTCAATCATATCACATTCGAATTTCGTAAGGGAGTAGGCGGCAGGTGGCCCGTATTCGAGAAGCGGGCGTCGGAGTCGGAAGAGCCCCGGGGTCAAGCGAGAGAAGGCTCTACGTATAGATTGAAACATCCTGTAGGCCGCACCAACCTATTTCTTGGTATCTGCAATAGATTTGAGGTCAGGCAAAATTATCACACCCAGATCCCCCTCCTGAGTGGCGTTTCTGAGCAAGGAACCACCAATATGATAGGTTCCAAATGGGTCAGGCGCACCAACTGGAAGAACCGAACATATCTCACGATTCAATGGCAACTGCAACATAATTGACAAATTATGTAGCAGAACGAGTGTCGATTGTAACCTGTCAGCATCTTCCATACTGGATACCTCCATCCACAGCTTCAGGTCGTCGGCGTAGATTAGGCAATCCCGCCTGGAGTGCGGACGGTAAGTCATTGAGGAGCACGGTGAAAAGCACGGGACTGAGGACAGAATCCTGTGGGACTCCACTAGTCATGAGAACAGGGGCGGAAAATGTTTCGTTTACTAGTACCCGCATCGTGTGGTCGCAAAATCGGAGATCCAAGAGAAAAGATTCCCGGCGATACCGTTTCCTCGGAGTTTAAGTGAAAGTCATGTGGGTGCGGGACCTTAACGAAAGCTTTGCTGAAATCAACAAACACAACGTCCAGGCGTTTACCGGAATCTAGCGACTTCGCCCATTTCTCCTTAGCAACTAGTAAGTTTGAGGTACATGAGCGTGCCCTTCGAAAACCATGCTGTGCACAAAAAAAGACATCTAGTTACTCGAGGTAGAGATGAAGAGCCTGCTTCGAGATCCGCTCCACTACCGACGCTAAGCAGTTTGGACGATAGCTGGCTGGATCTTGCCTGTGCCCTCCTTTGTATATGGGTTTGACAATGCCCACTTTCCAAGTCGACGAGACGCCCATCTTCAAAGGAAGCACGGAAAACCTGAGAGATAGGTGGGGCGATGTACTGCGCCAGTCCTAAGGAACACCACCTGGGCCGGGTGAAGAATGCAGATCTAAAGCAAGAAATTCAACTATAGAATTGATGTTAATGTCTACCTGATCAAACAGATAAGCTAAACTGGACACATTGTCGCAGGAGGGGGCTTCTTTCGCGAAGAGAGAGGTGTAATGTTGGACCAAGAGACTGACTTTATCAGCGTCTTCGTAAATTTCGAGGCTCAAAGGAACACAAGGTAGGGATGCCACTGTAGGCCTTGGTGCTTCTTTTCAGATAAGAGAAAAGCATTTTGGGTGTCGTTCTGGAGAATTCTGCTAATGATAGTTCATATTGTTGATGTTTCTGACGCTTCAACATGACAAACATTCCTGATAGTCTTGTAGGAAGAGTAATCGGAGTCTGTTTGAGATCGCCTATAAGCTCAAGGGCACTGGTGTCAGTGCACCCAGACCTCCCTTTGGTGGATAGGCTGGAATTGCGGGAAGCTGTGAGATCTTAAAGCCTGCCGTGAAGCAGGAGAAAAGGGTCTCCGCTTGGTGGGTTTTCGGGTGATGAACCGTCGTTTCACTTCCGGTTCTGGTGGCGCACGATCCCGGACTCACAATGCTAAATCCCTTCAGATGATCTTAAGCAATGTGCGTAGCCTGCGAAACAAGCTGTGCGAAGTCGGCGCCCTTGTCGACGACTGTAGTCTAGATGTTCTCGCATTCACGGCAACGTGGTTGTTCACCGACGTCACGACAGTGAAGTGTGCTTGCAAGGCTACGCACTGCTGAGGTGTGACCGAACCTCTGATCGGCGCGGAGGTGGCGTTGCTTTGTATGGCAACTCCACATTTACTGTCTTCAAGAGGTATAGTTTCCGATCACCAGACGGTGATGTTGAGGCACTCGCAGTTCACCTGTGTATCGTCTCCGCACAACTTAAAATTGTACTGGTCTATAGAAGCCCAGAGAGCGTTGCTAAGAGACTCGTTGATTTCATCCGTGAACATTCGGCAAATAGGTGTTCAGTGATGGGAGACTTTGATCTTCCCGACGTTGACTGGCAGTATTTTTCCTGAGACGCTCTTAAAAAGTGTTTGACTATCGAGCTTCTCGAGCTGGCCTTGCATGCTCACCTGCACCAGTTTGTCGATCGGCCCACTAAATTCATGATGGGTCAAAATCGTCCCTCTTGGAGGGATATTGTATACAACTCACCTCTCGGTGCTAGCGACCACGCATGTCTCTCACTTAGGTGCGCCCTTAGTCGTCAGACTAATGGTCGTCCCGACCGAGTTCCAAACATATGGCGCGCGGACTGTCAGACAATGAAAGCCAAGGCAGCAAAGTCGCCTTGTGTCATTTTAGAAAGTGACGATATTCAAACGGCCTGGGACAGATTTAAATCATAATTGCGTGAGCACTCTCTCCCCCATATACCACCAACTGGTTGGAATAAAACTAGGGCAGAGCCACCCTGGTGTGATTCTACTATACGCAAACAACTTAACAGACGTGTCAGATGTTGGCGTACTTACTTATCAGCTCCCTCATCATGCACCTGCAAACGCTACCGTGAGGCTCGAAATGCCTACAGGCAGCATCTACGAGGTGTTCGACTACAGCATGCAGTAGAGCATGCTCGTATAGCCTCATCAAACCCGAAACGCTTCTTCGCGTATGTCAAAAGGCGAAGCAACATGAAGTCGTGCATCCCAGTGTTGTATGGCTCTGACGGTACTGCTACTGTCAGATTACGGAAAAGCCTATTTTCTCGGAGGACAGTGTGCTGGGGTTTATGTTCGAGAGTCGCAACTGCCGCATATCAGCCTACAGGCAAACGTTCCTGAGGGTTCCAACTTGATGGAGGTTTCCATAACGGAGACTCAAGTGCTCCGGCTTCTGAAGGAATTAAACCTCAATAAAGCTGCCGGTGGGGATGCCATTCCTTCCAGACTGTTGTACGAGTTGGCTGATGAACTTTGCTCTTCGAGTACACAACTTTTTGTGAAGTCTACGAGGTGATAATCCCCTCCATGATAACTATAGACCGGTCAGTTTGACGAGCGTGCTGGTAAAGTAGTTGGAAAATGTCGTGAGGGACGCTCTCGAAGGACACTTGAAAGCGTTTGAGTTGCTTAGTCCTTCTCAGCACGGCTTTCGTAAGAGTGATTCTTGCCTTACTAACTTGTTAACGGCTCGTGAACACTGGGCCGAAGCCGTTGATTACGAAAAGGCAGTGGACGTGCTGTTCATTGGCTTTTCCAAGGCTTTTGACACCATTCAACATTCGCTCCTTTTGTACAAGCTGAAGTCCTACGGTATTTCTGGACCAGTCTTAGGATGGATTTCAGCATTCTTAATCGGAAGGGAAATGTGTGTGCGGGTGGGTTCAAACCTGTCCTTCCGCCAATGTGTTCTCAGTGGCGTTCCGCAAGTCTCAGTCCTTGGCCCCCCTCTTCACTTTATATGTTAATGACTAACCCGATGAATTGGGGGTGCTATCCCTAACGTTTGCGGATGACTTGAAACTCTGGTTCACAATAGACGATCCGATTAGTCCACTGACCTTACAGAGGGCTCCGGATAGACTTAGGGATTGGTCCCTTTTGTGGCAGTTACCCGTTACTTTAGCGAAATGTTCACTTTTACGCATTGGTCCGAATGACCCGCCGACGCGTTAGTTGCTTGGCGGCAACGAGGTACCGTGAGTTCAACTACAATCTGATCTCGGAGTTTTGCTGTCATTAGACTTTAAGTCCAATGAACAATGGATGACAGCTGCTCGCAAAGGTTTCAACATATTGTGGATGATACGCAAGTCATTCGGGATCGTGACCAGTGAAATGTTCGGCTTTGTAAGGCCGCACTTGGAATACTGCTTTCAGGCTTGCCCTCCATGCCTGGTTCGTGATAAGATGGCAGTTGAAGGAGTCCTGCGGTCCGGGACGAAAAAGGCAAGGATTAAAGTAGCTGACGTATCCGGAGAGACTACGTAAGTTGGATGTTTCTGTATTACAGACTTGGTCCTCACATGTCGTATATTGATGGGTCAGATTGGTCCTCATTTGACTGGAATGTTTCGCCCAACTCGAGCGCCAACCCTTCCTGGCCACCCATTAGAGTTGCACAAACCCCGGTCTGATCAGATTGGGGCAGCTTTTCGGTCACCGCGTAGGGTCATAGCTTATTGGAACGCACTGCCTGCATACGTCGTGATGGCACCGACGGTGTAAAGGTTCGAGCATCGACTTGACGCTCTCGGTTTGCAGTTTAAAGCCTTCACCTTCATGTTTGGAATTTTTACCCGTCTACTAGGGCCTACACTTCTTTAACTCATTTTAACTTACATTTCACTACTGCCTACGAAATTGGATAAGCTTGTGTTCTCTGTTTACTTTCCTTTACCATTCTCCACGTGGCCGGCACAGCGGGGACTGCTAGTGCAGGGCACGTGACTGTGGGCACGGTTTGGTTGACCATGTGAATCGTGTGTGTTGATTTAGCTCTCCTTTGGCACATCAATGCACCCGTTTACCTGCTAGATCAACGACATTTTTGAAGGTGAAACATTCACGGGATTTTTCTACTGTTCCGGTTCCACTTGAACTTGCCTGAAACGATCCCACAATTCGCGCCTTCTGTTCCTCAGGGATCTCAACCCACCGTCAATCCAAGGTGAACCCCACTTGAATGACATTCTACGGGAGAAAGGAACGACCTGCTCAATTAAGGACGCCATTTTGGTGAGTACAAGATTACATGCATCGTTAAGAGGAATAGGATCAGGAATACTCCAGTCCATAGCGCTTGCCGCTATTTTCAGGGGGAGTGGATCCGCATGCCAAAAGTTCCGACGACAACCACCTTGGCTTTGGATCATGAGGCGACGTGTCCATTGGAATGAAACGACAACGATCACTTTTGCTGATGGGTTGAAGAACTTAGATTCGTGACATCCGACTGAGCCGGGGTGAGCACAAGGTTCAGAATATTCGGCATCTAGTCGGCAACAATGCGGGTTGGCATGGTGACGTGCTGAAACAAATTATAATCGATAACGGTCCCAAGTAATGTAACACATAAGGAATCAGGTGGATGACCGCAAAGTCCCAAACGATATTAGGGGCAGTAATATCCCCCACAATAAAATTGTCCTTTCCTGCACCGTGTTTCCTGGTCGAATCGAGCAGGTGCGCTCCGGATCCCCATGACGCTCTGCAGACGATACCAATCCTGAAGGATCTGCATACATCATGAATACAAGTTCAATTTCAAGTTCAAGCGGGACTGGAACGATAGGATTATCCCGTTAGTGTTCCTTCTTCGGCGGGTCGTTGAACCAGGAGTTAGCGAACCTTGAAATACTGATGGACCTAAAACAAAGACCGCATCACACCCTGTCCAACCAATTAATGCCCACGTATCCTGCCCTAGCAGTCCCTGTTGCGTCGGTTACGTGAAGTAAGAAAGAGAAAAAAGTAAACTCAGAAGGCAAAAGAGAAAGTGGTAAGAGCTAAGCAAGTGGAATATCAAGATATTTGATCCAATAAAAAAAGAACTGAAAAGTGAAGGTGAGTCAGCTAGGAAAAAGCAAAGGTTTGCTGTTGCCACCCAAGAGCATCGAGATGGCGCGCAAAACCCTTAACTGTAGGTTCCCTAACCACGTGATCTGGAAGCGAATTCCAGCGATCTATAACTCGGCGCGATAGACGAGTTTCTGTCCTAATGCTATCAGACCGTGGTTTATGCAGTTTCAGTGGGTGACCGCGGAGACTAGGTAACGTAGCGGGACTAAAAAGCCCTGACAAGTCCGGGCCAATCTTACCCGTCAAAATACGATAAGTGAGAATCAGGTCCCCACTTATCCTTCGGTAGTACATGGAGTACATACCCAAACTGAGCAAGCGTTCAGGATACGTCTGTCCCCGTAGACCCTGCACTAACCGAGTGCCCACTCGTAATACCCTCTCCAAGTCCATTTTGTCTCGGTTAAGACATGGTGGACAAGCCTGAATACAATATTCCAAGTGGGGTCGGACGAATGCCGAAAATAGCCTCACAAACAACTTGGCCGTTAAGATTCCGAAAGAGCGGCGGATAAATCACATCATACGAAACCCTCGACAAGCAGTCTTCTTCCAGTTGTCTCCAGAATGAAGTACTGATGCGTGTACGACTCCTAAATCAACCTGCTGAGTGACAACAGGGAGTTCACCACCGCCGACAACATATCAGGTGGGAGGATTTGCAGCTCCGATTCGGAGAACAGAGCACTTCGCCCTATTTATGGGCATCAACCATAAGATAGACCATTCCCAGAGCCTATCCAAGGCACGCTGAATTGCCTCAGGACTCTCCGGGATATCCACAATATTCCAGAGCTTAAGGTCGTCAGCAAACATTAATGATGACACCCGTAGCTCTCCCGGCAAGTCATTTACATAGATCGCGAACAACAATGGCCCCAATACCGAGCCCTGTGGAACGCCACTAAGGACAGCTTGCCTGAGCGAAAGGCTACGCCCTACCCGTACGCACTGTTCCCTCCCCTCAAGGAAGGCAAACACCCATTGAAGGGCGCGACCAGATATCCCGTAAGCTCTCAACTTTAGTGAGAGCCGAAGATGTGGAACAGTGTCAAAAGCTTTCGAAAAATCTACGAATAGCACGTCTACAGCGTGGCCACTGTCTACCGCTTCGGCAAAGCTTTCACGAGCTACAAGTAAATTAGTCTGACATGAAAATCCTTTGCGGAATCCATGTTGTGCAACACTGAGAAGGTTGAATCGATTCAGGTGGTTCTCCACTGAATCCCTTATCAGCTTCTCGAACAACTTGACTACTACGCTTGTCAAACTGACAGGCCGGTAGTTCGCGGGTAGAGCGCTGTCACCGCCCTTAAAAATCGGACTGTACTACAACGCGCTCATCAGCTACTGTTCCTGCTACTCACTTTCACGCTACTCCATCACACGCCAATTGTTTGTTTGCTAACAATCCTCACTTTCGGTTACCCGATTCATCTGTTCAACAATCTGGCTGCGATTCCGGTTGCTCCGCAGATCAAGGAATTTAACCTATGGCTCTCCTTCGTCCCCGAGCCTCCTTCCGTCTGGCGTGCTTCAACGTCCGGACACTCATGGAGATTGGACAGCAAGCCGGTCTAGCGCGCACCCTAGCTTCCCAAGACATTGATGTCTGCTGCCTTTCAGAAACCCGATTGCAAGATCCCAGCACTGTGCTTACACTGACATCCCCCACTGACCACGAAGCCAGATATCACCTACGTCTTTCTGGAGATCCAGAAGCAAGCTCAGCGGGTTTGGCTGGTGTAGGTATAGCACTGAGTGGCAAGGCCGAGGCGGCACTACTGGACTGGTTCCCGATTAACAGCCGACTATGTGCAGTTCGGCTTCGGGGTTCATGTAGAACCAACAGGCAACGCGAAGAGACACAACTTGTTTGTGATCTCTGTGTACGCTCCAACTGACTGCAGTGGCGACTCGGTCAAGGACGATTTCTACCGAGATCTACAACAGCTCTTGACTAATGCTAAAAAGTCGGATGTCGTTATCCTTGATGGGGATTTTAATGCACGGGTTGGCCGCCTGTTACCATACGAACGCCACCTTGGTGGTCATCACGCGCTCGATGAGAACCGCTCTGATAACGGAGAGAGACTTCTCCCATTGTGCGAGGACAACCGTCTGTTTCTTTCGAGCACTAGATTCAGGCGTACGAAAAAGCGTTCCGCAACTTGGCGTCCCCCTTCTTCAACACAATCTTGGTCTCAAATTGATCACATTGCGATTAGCTTCAGATGGCGCGGCAGCGTACTGGACTGCAGGTCCTTTTGGTCCACTTTCGTTGATTCAGATCATGCTCTGGTCTGCGCGAAAATCTGTATGTGTTTTGGAGGATCCCGAAACACGAAGCACCGCAAGATTGATGTAAACAGATTAACTGACTCCTCTGTCCAGGAGAGCTATCAGTCTTCACTGGCATATGTACTCAGTTGCAATCCACTGCGAGAAGTGGAACAACACTGGACTTGTATACGGAAAGCGCTGACCATTTTCGGACAGTCATACTGCGGTCTAACTCGACGCCCTTTGAAGTCTTGGATCTCTGCTCGTTCTCTGGAGCTCTTCGAACGCCGCAAAGATATCTCCGCGGAATCAGGTTGCAACGAGCGGCGCCGTTCTACCAACCGGCTGCTTAAGCAAAGCCTACGCCACGATCGCGAGACATGGTGGTCTGAGCGTGCTTTAGAGATGGAGACTGCTGCCCTCTCTGGTAACACTCGCAGGCTTTTCCAACTCATTCGGTCCACTGGCCTCAGGAAGCCTGGTGTCAGTGAGGTCATTTGCGAGGTGGATGAGTCTCCGATCACCAACCAACAGAGGCGTATGGACCGCTGGGCCGAACACTTTCACTCGCAGTTCGAATGGCCTCCACCATCCATCAGTACATGTAGTACACCTTGCTGTCCACCTTGGCTCGTCCCATTGAATCCACCCAGCGAAGCAGAAGTCTGCCTCGAGATTCGACGCTTGAAGCGCTTCAAAGCTGCCGGATTAGACGGACTTCCTCCGGAGCTATTCAAGTATGGCGGTGTGGCAGTCATTAACCAGCTAACCGCGTTGTTCGCAAAAATTTGGCATGAAGAGAAAGTGCCTCCATCTTGGGGCGAATCAGTTATGGTCCCAATTTTCAAGAAAGGCGCTCGCACTTCATGTGCAAATCATCGCGGGATTAGTCTTATTTCGGTTGCCTCTAAGCTGTTGGCATCCATTCTACTTCGTAGACTATCCTCAGTACGTGAATCGTACTACCGTGAAGAACAAGCTGGTTTCCGTCCTGGCCGCGGATGCGTGGATCAAATCTTCACGCTCCGCCAACTCCTTGAACATCGCCACATTTATCACAGGCCCACTATCGTTGCATTCCTAGACATACGTGCCGCTTTTGACTCCGTTGATCGACCTGTTTTATGGCGTTGCTTACTAAAGAACGGGGTGCCAGAGAAATATATCGCCATCTTACGAGCACTTTACCTTCAGACATCCGGCAGAGTGAGGGTCTATGGCAAGCTTTCCTCGCAATTCACTGTCAATAGCGGTGTGCGACAGGGCTGCCCTATGTCCCCATTCCTCTTCAGCTTCGCAATTGAAGACGTTCTGTCGAATGCCCTAGAAGGTTTCCAACACTTTGGCCTAGAGCTTCTACCGGGTGAGCGCGCGACCGACTTAGATTATGTTGATGATATCGCCTTACTTGATAACCATCCTCAGGGTATGCAACCCATTCTGGATCGTTTGGCGGTTGAAGCATCTAAGTATGGCATGAGCTTCGCCCCATCGAAGTGTAAAGTACTGCTCAAGGATTGGCTTTCACCTGCACCCGTGCTCACTCTCCAAGGTGCACAACTTGAACAGGTAGATAGTTTCGTCTACCTTGAGAGCTGTGTTTCCGCTGACGGCACTATCAACAAAGAAGTTTCGTTTCGTATCGCTAAAGCTCGATCAGCATTTGTCAATCTGAGGCACTTGTGGCGTCGTCGCGAAGTCTCATTCTCACTAAAGTGCCGCGTTTACAGCGCATCAGTTCGCTCAGTATTGTTGTATGGGAGCGAGTCCTGGCCGATTCGCGTGGAAGACATGCGTCGTCTTTCTGCGTTCGATAACGGTTGCTTAAGGAGGATCGCTCGTGTTCGGTGGCAACATCGAGTTACCAGTAATGACGTTCGACGTCGCGTCTTGGGGGATGCAAGTATTTTCTTCAACAAACTGGTTTTGTTGTGCCAGTTAAGATGGCTCGGTCATGTCCTACGCATGGCACCTGAGCGTCTACCGCGTCGCGCTCTATTCCCTCGTCAAGGACCTGGCTGGAAGCGACCGCGTGGTGGTCAGCCTTCCACTTGGCGGCAGCACATGAAATCGCTGACGTCGTGTCTAGCCGTTGTTGGACCCGTACGTCTTCCAGGATGGGGACCCAAAGATGGGGAGTGCCAATGGCTTAGGACTCTTGAAGACATGGCCCACAACCGGAATCAATGGAAGAATTGTGTAGTGTGTTGATTCACATGTTTAATTCTACAAACATTGAAAATGACAAAAAAGAGAAAAATCGGCGTGTGACAAACTAAAAATGTTTTGTTCTGTATTTTTGTCAAAATATTCCATTTTCTTGCGGCATATTAGCTGAAGTGTGTTGCCCAACTTCAGCTAGCATGCCACGACGATTATGACGCAATGACTGTCTCTTATACACTGATTTCCATGGCTTTCTTGGCTCTATATCTAGTTACTAGACTGTTGAGATTACATCCATACATACATACCTTCCATTCCGAAGGTAGGCTGCAGCTGTCCAGCGATATTGAAAATACGCACGTGAGCGGACCACTCAGCTCAGTGGCCAGTTCATGCAACAGCTTCGGATGAATTGAATCAGGACCGGAAGCTTTAGAGGGATTAATGCCTTGCAGTAGCTCGAAGACCTGAGTCTCCGTTATGCTAAATTCGGTTAAGTAAGAATCCTCTGGAACTCTTGAAACCAATTCAACCTGTGGTAAAGAGGTCTCCCGGGCAAAGACCCCATGATACTGATCACTCAGTATACAAGCCTTGTCATAGTCAGTTGGCGCACGGGTCCCGTCTGCTCGCAATAAAGCTGGTATAGACAGTTTTGCCCCGCTGCGTCTTTTAACGTAAGCAAAAAACTTCTTGGGATTAGCTGCGGCCGAGTCCGCTAAACCCTGCTCGTATTGGAGACGAGCAGTTCTGAGATGTTGCTTACATTTATTTCTATTCTCTCGATAACTATCATAGGTACTGGCTGATGGAGCTGCTTGGTAGGTTCGCCAGCATCTAGACCATTTCTTGAGTAGGTACTTGCCTGGGTATCTATCCATGGAGGCTGTGCCCTTAACCCTCTTTTCCTAATGAGTGGAATATAGGGAGCGGAAACCTCCCTAAGGTATGCCTTACATTTTTCCCAGGCTAACGGGACAGAGTCAGCCATCGAGATCTCACAGTTCAGAACTGAAGCCTTACTTCGCATTGCACTAAAGTCCGCCCGCCAAATATTCGGAAGTAATTCAACAGCGGTCTCTTGGTGCCTTGAAAGAGCACATCGAAAGGATATGCATGTGTGATCGCTGGATCCTAGAGGTGCACCGCATGAAACGTCAGTCACGAAGTCCAGGGACTTAGCGAAAACCAAATCCAAAGTAGATGGTATTTGGTTGTCCATATACCTAGTGGGAAAGTCAACGAACTGGTGCAAAGGCACTTGGAGAGTCAGTTCAAGGAAGTCTGCACCGAAAGTTCCTAATGCCGAATTGCAAGAAAGATCGGCCCAACAGACTTCCGGGAGGTTGAAATCCCCTAGAACTAAACACTTATTCGCAGACTGAGTGCGAATAAAGTCAAGTATCCCCTGGAGGAACTTCCAGGACTTCTGTATATCACTATAACTGTAAACTGGGTAGATGAAGTGCACAAAACAGCCGATAGGGCTTCAACAGTCTGATCCGACGACTGGAATGTGCAAGTCCTCAACACATCTAAGTTACAGCTCACATACAGTACATTGTACATTGGAACATTGTATTTAATGGGAATAAAAGCTGGAGCTTTACATGACGCATAGGGTAAAAAGAGTACGGGTCGGGTTTAATGAAAGGCCAAGCAACCTTATAGCGGGTTGGACTCGCGTGTTAGCCGTATCTTCATCGGGCTTATGTGGCATTTAAACAGAATGCACGCCGGCTCAAAACGAGACATCCCACCACGCCCTCCGAGACGGCTTTGGAAAGGAAGGTGGAAGAAAAAAAAAGAAAGAAATTCCATCCAGTAGAATGTAGTTAAATTAGGGAATATCGCGGTGTAGCTCGGCCAGATGACAGTCCAAGCGGGCCTTAAAGTCCGCCACAGTGGGTGCCAAGACTAAATCGGCCGGCAGAGCATTCTACGGTCGGCAGATTCGCAAAGAGAAGTAGTGTCGTCTGCAGTTCAGCCGACTGTGCTGATGTGTGAGCCTCAGTGGGTGGCCACGTAGGTGGGAGCCCGATTGGTGCAGTGCGAGTAGGTGGCGACAGGGATGTCCAGGGTTGGATAAGATCATGAATACGAGGATCAGGTCGCCCCGTAGACGTCGGTACTTAAGCGAGTAGAGGCCCAGGCACTGAAGTCGTGGATAATCTAGGTGCTTGAGACCTCGGACCAGTTTGGTTGCTCGACGTTGTGGGGCTTCAAGTATGCGTTGGTCCTTCAACAACCAAGGGCTCCAAGCCTGAATAGCGAACTGCAAGTGGGATCGGAGAAAAGCGTTAAGGAGGAGGCGGAAATTGCTGGGGTCAATTTGACCGAAGGCTCGTTTCAGCAATCCCACCATGCGGTTAGCAGCAGCAGCTGCTTTCCGGCAGGAAGCGGATACGGAAAGACTCGTCTGGGTAATGATACCCAAGTCTCTTTCGGCTGAAGAGATCTGGAGGATAGACGAAGCGTTAAATGGAAGGTTATTTTCTATGGACCACTGATGTAGACGGTCGAGGTCCGTCTGAAGTGCGTAGGCATCGTCCGGAAGGTTAATTGTGCGCCACAGCTTGGCGTCATCCGCGTATAGTAGCAGCGAAGACTCCACTTGCGGTGTGACGTCGTCAATGAAGGCTAGGAAGAGGTGCGGTCCGAGAAATGACCCCTGTGGAACTCCGCTTGTGGCAAGGATGCGGGGAGACAACGCTCCGTCGACGCGTACTTGGAAGGTACGGTTTTGGAGGTAGTTCCGGATCCAGTCCATCATGTCCCCTTAAACGCCGTAAGATGACAGTTTCCGCAGCAGAATCTTGTGGTCGACCTTGGCGAAAGCTTTGGCGAAATCCAGAAAGATAACATGCGTTTCTTGGCCAGAGTCGGCTGCAGTCGTCCAGCTGTCCCTGGCAAGTAGCAGGTTACTCAGGCAAGACCGTTGACGCCGGAAACCGTGCTGGCAATCAGAGAGCAGTTTCTGGGTCTCCATGTGATCCAGTAAAGCGTCTGCGACGATCGATTCCATCACTTTGGAGATCGTAGATAGGAGAGTTATCGGTCGGTAATTGGCCGGATCTTTGCGAGTACCGCCTTTGTAGATTGGTGTAATAGTCCCACATTTCCAATCATTGGGAACTTTGCTTTGCAAGAAGAAGTGGGTGAACAGCTCCGCTAGGGGTAAAGCTAGAGCTGCAGCGCACGCTCGCAAGAGCCGTGGGTGGAAACCATCAGCGCCAGGAGAGGCCGTTAGTCGCAGGGACTTGAGTTTCGCCAGGACCTACTCCGGAGTGAAATGAACAGTCGTCAGGGAAGTTGAGAGTGAAACCGAAGAAGGTACCGTCGTTGTGTGCAGTGATGGAACGGAGAATGTGGATGCGTACTGGTTGCACAGGACTTCTGCTGCCTCGGTAGCTGATTTCGTGAGCCCTGTGGGGGTCGTCAATGCGGTGACACCGTGTTTGACTTGTCGAAGACTATTGACGTGTCTATACAAGGCTTTGGGATTGGATGAAAATTTACGCATAAGTTGACGCTGGTGCTCACTCTTATCTTCTCGTACAAGATGGACGCATTGGTTACGGATGGATCGGTAATATTCCCACTGAGTGGCCGTTGGATGGGAGCGATAGTTTCTCCATGCCGTGTTCCTGGAGGCAATTCATTTCCGTGTACGACTTCGGATGAGTGCCGGGCGTCTCTTTCCTATGGAAACTTCTTTGCACGTCGTCGTAGTGGAGCAGAGTTCACGTAGAGTAAGGCAAAAGCTTGACCACACGCTGTCGGCGCTCGATTGGGGCTCGGGTGACCAGTTGTTAGCGGAAATGAGAAGGTTCAACTTTCCGTAATCAGCCCAGCGTTTGGTATAAGTTGGCGTGCTGACGAGTTTTTCGGCGAAGCATATAAATCGAAACGGAGGACGCAGTGGTCGCTAAGCCCCAAAGGGGCATCATACTCAACGTGCTCAACCATCAGTTCTTCGTTAGTGAGGACGAGATCTAGCAGGGACGGTTGGTTGTTGGATCGGAATCTGGTCGGCTGATACGTGTGGTTGTACAACGGGGCCGTGTGAAGAAGATCAATGAGGCCTGATGCAAAGGAGTTAGTAGACGGGACAGAGTGAAATAGATGGGGCAGATTGAAATCACCCATGATAAGAAAGTGTGTGCGCTTGTGGGATAACATAAGGTGGACGTCGTGCAGTAGTCCTGCATCCTTCTCGGGAGAGTTGTTTGGGGGGCGGTAAATGATACCAAGACAGCTGGAGTGTTTGGCGGTTAGTACGACCTCGCACCACATGGTGTCTGGAGACTGGAGGGAGGTGTTTGATAACATGCTGCAGCTGAGGGAGATGTCATAGTACAGTGCGACACCGCCACCTGGGGTTGCGCAGTCAGAGTGGAGAACTGCGTTGGCGACCAACGGAGCGATCAGTTCTAAGCAGCGCGTAGCCAGGTAAATATACCTCACCGTCCGTGATATCCGGAGACAATCACGTCTCAGTGAAAGCAAGTATGTCGGGACGAGATTTGTCTACAAGTAGACCCAACTCGTGCACTTTGTTCCTTAGGCTACGCACGCTGCTAAGTACTACCTCAAGGAAGTCGGCACGACCATCCCTGGGTCGTGCGCCATCAGGATTGGTTCTGATAGGGCGGAAAGTAACTTTCGGCTGACCACCTGAAAACCCACCAGCCGCCCGTCTAGTTTTGAGGTCTTTGATAGCCTCCTTTAACTTCAACCTATCTGCCAGTTGTAGGTCCGGCTGAACGCTGACACCACTACCCTTAAGTTTGAATGCAAATCGCAGTAACGATTTGCGTTCCTCCGGGCGTCGAAATCATGGTCGTCCCTAGTAACTGCAACCAAATTGGCCTTGAGTCCGGCCTTCCAGTAAAGTATGACGCTGCCACCGGGCCTATCTGTAAGGCTGTCGGCTAGACAGAGACTATATCCGGGAATAGAAACCTCCGCACGTAGCCAAGTTTCGGTGAAAGCCATCAAGTCTGGGCAAGTATCTGAAGCAAGCATCTGTACCTCACCAAGTTTATTTCTAAGACTGTGTGCTTTAGCGAAAAGTACACGCAGTCCGTTCTCATGCTTTACTGTCCTGGGTTGAGGAGAATTGGCCTCCAACGGGTTTGCGGGGTACAGTCACTGACAGTGGCTGGCCTGCTAGACGCTATATCCATAGCATTTGAAACTAGGAGAGGATATTGGGAAGTATGCAGCCCACCCAACGTCCCCCATGGCTCAGTGGTTTAAGCTGATGATTAGGTAGCACCCGCCTCGAGGCGGGGACCGAGGGAATGCGCACCATGACTAGCCCCAATAAGGCGAAACGCGTCTGGTGCTTTTTAGGAGTAGGCTGGGCTATGTGGTTTGTGAAATACTAAGATAAATACCTAAACCAAATTTTAAAAAATCCTGCTAATCACGTGGAATTCAAATGGCTTGGAGACAATCTCGGGTAGTATCGGACTGCGATTAACAATTTAAGGTACTAAGAGTGGCATACACTCGTGTGCACTAGTTTGACTTAATTTACATGACAATACAAGCGAATCCATTTACAATTTTATACAGGTCTACTCATTTATTAATGCAATGACAATGTCAAAGTTGTATTTAAATAAACTTTCCTTAATTTATAGTTATAAACACACTAATGCAGCTATATACTAAACAAGCCCTAAGTGGGATACTGGCATTTAGAATTCAGTAGGTTACCAATGGATAATTCATAAATTAACTTTCCTTTGAACTAACGATAGGCATTTTACTATGACTACGTTTAAATTCTTTGCTATCCTTGCCAAGCTATAAATCAATTATCTGAATCACTTTACATTGCATTGCAGAGCTGTACTATTTACTGGGTACTTTTTCCTCAATTCGCTTCCGGATCCTGCCGCAGTTACAAAGTTATTGGAAAAAGTTCACCAGGAAGCTAATAGGGCATTAGTTGTAGATTAAAACAATGTAGTTGCTCGCTTTTAAATTGACATACTAAGTGGCATTTGAAGCTTTTTATATATTAACCTCTTGTGGCTAGATACCACTAGCAAGTACCTGCAACAGACGCGTTCTAGCTGTTAGAGGACCTAAGGTGGGGCTCTATCCACTATCATCTATGGTATGCACAGCAGGGCTAGAAATTGATTTAAACAACAACTGAGGAAAGCTCGACTGTTGTACAAACTAGGATTGGCTAATGAAACTGCGGAAAAACTGCTAAAGGTCTTCGTTTAAGTGAAGAGACGCCGTGGTTCAAATTCGGTACCTCTGTAGAGGACCGTTACCTGGTATGCTTTTAGAGCCGCCTGTACCTCAGCCAGGAGACCGAGTTGAAAAGAAAGATCGAGTTGCAGGGAAACTTTTATTCGTACAGTAAAATATTCCCTGCTATCCTGTTATAAAGGAACCACACCGTTTAAGCTCTTGCTAAGGGAACGGAGCATGTACAGCACACAAGGCGGTCGTGAGTTGCAACCGAAGCGAGCGCCACGCAATTATTGGCGTTGAGCAAGTCAAGCATTTGAAGGCAGCAATCAGTTCAACAAACCACACCGGTTGGCCAAATGTACAATGAAATACTTTTAGTAAGAATTTTACACAGGCAAACAGGGGTCTCCAGACTACTGCGCAGCCCTCTCCCAGAAGGGACTGTGTAAGCAGTCCTTCGATCTACGTGAGGATTGTCCGTCGCGGGCCAGCCTTGTGCGAGACCAGGTTGTGAAACCTGATGCAGCTGCTGGGGGACCCTAGCGGGCTCCTACTCGTGTCCTCCCTACGGTGTCGAAACGTCAAAAGCTGTTTGTGGGGGAAGTTAGTAAAGTTCAAGTAGGCGGTGAAGTAGGAAGTTCGTTCCATTTCCAGTTGACGTGCGGGGATCCAGCGAAAAGTGAAACCGAGGTGCAACTATCCGGCGGTGTATACGGAAAGCAAAATGAAAAAGCAACGTAAATGCATAGCAATACACAAAAGAGTGCCAAGGGGAAAACGTGCAAAACTGATTTTGGATTTTCAAAATCTTTTGCTTACTTTTTGAAACTTTCAAAACGTTTTGGTCTCTTTCTGTGGATTTTCAAAAACGTTTGGTGAGAGCAGAAAATTTCAGAGGCACGCTCTATGTAAAATAGTAAGTACTAACGAAGTCCGAAAAAGGAACTAGAGGCTTACGCTTCCTGCCGCATCGATTAATAGTAGGACGATTAGGAGTGCTGTCGGTTGAGGTTATCGGTTCTGCCGGAGCGAACTGACTCGTCTGAGGTTGCGGTGCGAGCTGTGATGCTGCAGGCTGTGAAGGTGCTTGTTGCACCGAAGAGTCAGACTTGTCGAGGAATGCTGGCTTGAGTCGATCGAAGTTGACCGGTTCAGTTTTATCATTGTAGTCACTGGTAAACTTCTTGTCGCTTCTGCGTACGACACGGTGCGGACCAGAATAAGGTGCTTCAAGTGGCCGGCATGCGCTGTCAGTGCGAACGAACACGTGCGTGCAAGTTGTTACGCGTTCGTCCACTTTGGTACGCAAGCTCTGTGCTCTGGGTTGCACAAGCTGAAGCTGTCGCATGTGATGAGATAGGCGAGCTGCGTTGTCGCCATAGTCGAAGGTTGTTGGCGCTTTTGGTGTGACGAGTTCACCAGGTAAGCGTTGTGCCCATCCAAAGACTAGCGACGTTGGAGTGGCGTGCAGATCCGCTTTGATCGTGTTTCTTATGTCTAAGAGAACGAGCGGAAGTGCTTCATGCCAGAATGTGCTATGTTGGGCAAAGAGTGATGCGTTGAGCTGCCGGTGGAACCTTACTGCCATCTTGTTAGCTGCGGGATGGTATGCGGTGGTTCGGTTATGTTGGCAACCAAGAACGTTGAGCGGTTTGCTGAAGGATCCGTCAAAGTGTGATCCTCTGTCAGTAATGACTACGTTTGGGTAACCGAATTGAGCTATCCAGCCTTCTACGAAAGCTTTCGCAACTGTCTCAGATGAGCAGCTGTCTATCGGAATCGCCTCAGGCCAACGGGTAAATAGGTCGACACAACTGAGGAGGTACACGTAGCCTTTGCATGGAGGCAATGGTCCGACCAGGTCGACATGGACGTGTGCAAAACGAGAGCCTGGAGTGGGAAAGACACCAAGTGCGCTTTGGTGGGTCTGTACACCTTGACGCGCTGACAATCTGGCATACGCCTACCCAAAGGCAGGCATCGCGATTGAGGTTGGGCGATACGAAGCGTTCCGTTACTAGCATTTGCGAAGCACACATGCCGGGATGAGATAGGTTGAGTAAAGTGTTGAAAACTAGTCGACACATCGAGATAGGAATGACGGGTCGGGGAGTAGTTTGTGCAACGTCACAAATAATGGTCCACTCAGATGAAACTAGTGGAACTTCGCGTAGTTTCAACGAGATGTTGCGTCGTAGCTCGTCTATGTCGAGATCAGCTTGTTGGGCAGCAGCCATAGCGGCAAGCCCAATGTTGTTGTCAGGCGATAAGCTGACCTGCTGAATGCGTGAAAGCGCATCCGCGACGGAATTAGGAGCACCTGAGACATGTCGTACGCCTGTCATAAACTGAGAAAAGTTGTCTAGGTGTCTAGTTTTACGCGGAGAATACTTGTCTGTTGCGCCATTGATTGCGTAGATCAATGGCTTGTGGTCCGTGAAGACGGTAAAATGTCGATCATTTAGATAGTGACAGAAATGTTGATACCTAGGTAGGTAGCTAACAGTTCCCTACTGAATGTGCTGTAACGCGATACGGCAGGTTGTAAACGCTTCGAGAAGAAACCTAGTGGTATCCAGCGATGGTCCATCGATGTTGTTGAAGAACCGCACCGAAGGCAGTGTCGGATGCGCCAGTTTTGAGGGAGAGTGGTGCAGATGTGCCTGGATGGGCGAGAAGCACTACGTGAGAGAAAGCGTCTTTGAGCTCTTCAAAAGACAGTCTAGCGTCGGCTGCAAAATGAAAAGACCACTGGTCACTTCGGAGCAAGTCAGTCATTGGTAGAACAATGCTCGCGCAGTTAGGAATAAATCGTTTATAACGGTTGACCAGACCAAGGAATCGGCGTGACTGTTTGAAAGAACTGGGAGCAAGGTAGTCCTTCAGTGCCTGCATTTCGTCTGGCATAGTTTCAAAATCAAAGGCGGTTATGCGGTGGTCAAGAAAGTCGATCGAGCCTTGGTTAAGCTCGCATTTATCGGGGTGGACTGTTACCCCATGCTGTGTTAAGTGTTGAAAGAGAGCGTCGAGGTGATGAAGATGTTCCTCGTCAGAAGAGCTCGCGATGAGAATGTCGTCTAGATAAGGACAAACGTCTTCTGGTCCTTGAGTTACCTCATGAATGAAACGTTGAAAAGTTTGGGCAGCGTTGCTGAGGTCGAAAAGCAGGCTGAGGTACTCGAATAGGCCGAATGGCGTGATGACTGCTGTTTTAGCAATGTCGTCTGGCGCGACAGGTATCTGATGGTAGGCGCGAACTAGGTCGACTTTGCTAAAGATAGACTCACCAGCTAGAGCTGAAGTCGTGCATGTGCGGAATGGGGTATTTATCCTGGACGCTAAGTTTGGTAAGTGCCCTGTAGTCACCATAGGTGCGCCAAGCACCGGATTTCTTCGGTACCATGTGCAATGGCGTTGCCCATGGACTTCCGGGCGGGTGGATTATTCCCAGTTCGAACATTTGCTCGAATTCCGCCTTAGCAGCTTTGAACTTCTCTAGGGCTAGTCTGCGTGGGCGCGCCGAAACAGGTGGGCGCTTAGTGCAAATGTGGTGCATGGCGTTTGACGTCACACGAGGCAAGTCGTTCAGGACGCGAACGAGTATAGGACGCTTGTTGAAAAGTTCTATAAAAGGTTGTGAAGCTTGAGGTAGGACACAAATGAGAATGCTAGCGGCCACGTTGGCGCTAGTACCGATAACACTGAGCTGTGTCCTGAAGTCGATAAGCTTCTTCATTTTAACCTCGAAGCTTTTAAGCAAATCTATGGCTATGATAGAGAAAGACACGGCAGAGATTATGAAAGGCAGCGAAAGGTTCGCCGGAGACCTAAATTGAGCATTAGCAGTCTTTCGACGAAAGTTGCGATTGGTGTGCCATTGGCGGCACGCAGCTTGGTCGACGATGGTGAGACGACCTCTTCTGGGCTACGGTGTATAACGTTAACTTCGGCTCTGGTGTCGACTAAAACTCGATGCCGGAAGTTAAATCCCAAACGCGGATGAAGCGACTTTGTTGTTGGCCGGTCGCGTCCGTCGCCGTTACGGACCGGCTAAGAAGTTTCCCTGCCTCTCGGCGAAGTTGCAAGGCTTTACACATTTATGAGCTGCGGTACCAAAACGCTGATGGTACCAACAGTTAGCCTGCCTGTTGATTGACTTAGAAAGTTTGAGCGGCTATGACGACGAAGGTTCACAGTAAGCGGTTGAACCTGGTGAATAAGTGTCATAACTTGTGTTTGCAGGGCTTATATAGTTGACTGTAAGGCTGTGTAAGAAGTGCCCTGGGACGCGACGGCACTGACCTTGCTGGCGTCCGCTTCTAGCCGTGATCGCACAGTAACTCGATCCGCTAACTCTGCTAGTTGAGTGAGCGAAACGGAGCTCATTGTAACGAGAATCGCTTGCGTGGTTTTCGGTAGCTGCTGTAGCCAGATTTCGCGAATTTTACGTCTCGTCCATGGTTGAGGAACCAAGGAGTTGCTGCATCTCTCGTAGCAGGGTTGAGGGCAGTTTGTCACCCAGCTGCGGATCCCTGAATAGCTGCTGCAGGCGAACTTTCTCAGAGGGCATAACAAGCTTGATGGTGGCCACTTTGAGAACCTCAAAACGGTTTTCGGTCTGAGAAATGATGACGTAACGTACCTGCATTGGTGTCTCCTTGGGGAGATAGGACAGGAGCTTGCTATACTTCGCGTAGTCGGAAGGGATTCTGTGATTATAAAACTCCGCTTCAAGATGAGTGAATCATTAAAGAGGATCCCTGTCCCAAACAGGTGGCACAGAGAGAGATACAACGCTTAGCAGAGACTCTACCTTAGGGTCTACAGATTCCATGGCTTAAAAAAGGATGCAAAATACAGGCTACCGTATGCAAAAATAAACCGCAAGATACGAAAAATAAATGGAACGAGTTCACCGGAGTAAAGTTCGAAGTATCCGGCGCTCAGATGTTTCCGGAGTCGGAATCACCAATTTAGAGAGTCGCCTGTACCGGAGCGATTCGAAAAGACAGCTCAAGTAGCACGGAAAGATTTATTGGCACAGTAAAATATTCCCTGCTATCTAGCTATAAAGGAACGACGACGTTGAAGCTCTAGCTAGGGGAATGGAGCATGCACAACACACAGGGCAGTCACAAGTTGCAACCGAAGCGAGTGCCAAGCAAAAGTGGCGTTGAGCAAGTCAAGCATTTGAAGGCAGCAATCAGTTCAACAAAACACACCGGTTGGCTAGGTGTACAACAAAATACTTTTAGTAAGAATTTTCCACAGGCAAACAGGGGAATCTCCAGACTGCTACAAGTTCGAGTGCGAAATTGAACACCAATCTTTGGCAAAAGAACAAAATTGTAGAACAATCAAGCAAACTTGTTTTATGGTTCTTCCTTCAGTCAGTGTTATTCCGCTGCCAAATTGCGGTTCGAAGTTATAAATCAGACTTCTAAAAGGATGTAGCAGCAGCACAAGCAGAGGCAACAGCAAACGCAAGCACCAAGACTGCAAGGCGTAGGTATTGTTGTATCCAGCATTTGTGACTTTATTCAAATTGTACAAACTAGACGGTAACTGTAAGAATAAAAACAAGCTAAAAGCTTGTGTATTCAAAACAGCTACAATTGCAACCTTGATGCAGGTCGAGATAACCTATGCTTGCGCAGACTCGTACAAGGCGTGTGTACTTTGTGAGCAGCATGTAATGACTTTTGTACTTGAGGCTGAGTTGACTAGTCGTGAACTTGACCCCAGAGTCCCTGCGGTTTCTTACTGGCTGAATTTACTCTCTGAAAGGAACCTCCCTATGCGGCTGCAACAATTGGACCCATCCAAAGTAACGAGGCCAGAGGTAATTTATCCCAAGCTTCTACATGTTTTGGCAATGTCAATAACTTGACCGCAGAAAATGGTGCTTCAGAAGTCACTTGAAAGCTATACATTATCTTCCGAAAAGGTGGAGGCTGTCGTCTGTCATATATTCAAAAATGGCTACAGGAATCCGACGGCTAATTATGGGCCACACAGTCTGACTAGCGTCGTGGTCAAGCGGCATCGAGAGCTGGTGAAAGCTTCATTTCAGGGGCACATGAACATATTTATTCTACTCAATAGTGCACAACACGGATTTTGGAAGGGTTTTGTGTCTGACGCATTTGTTAGTTGCTAGTGAAGCTTGGGCCGAAGTAGTCGACAATGGCCATGTAGCGGATGTGCTTTTCGTTGACTTCTCGAAAGCATTTGATAAGGTAACCCACTGGGGCTATAACCAAAGCTGAGTGCGCACCGCGTATTTGGCCGTGCAATTCACTCGGTTATCTGCATTCTTGCAGGGAAGAGAGTAGTGTGTACCTGTGGGTCGTAGCCAATCCTTTAGGCAAGCGGTCTTTGCAGTGTCCCACAGGGCTTGGTCCTTGGACGGATGCTGTTCTCCATCAACGTAATTGATCCCCCGGGTGGGCTTTGGTAGCCTCGCTATTGTTTGCCGATGACCTTAAGCTACGGAATGTTGCAAATGTCCCTTGGGGTACTGTGGCCATTCAGCATGTCATGGACAGACTCTGGGACTGATCGAATTTGGTATTACTACCCATTAGGCAGCCCAAGTGTTCCGTCCTTCGTATAGCAGGTAGGTAGGCACACGGTTGTGTAGAACTCCACTTGTCGTTAACCAGGTTGACCTAGGCGTCATCCATTCCTCGCCTTTGCATTCTGGTGACAACTGGAAGCAGTCTGCATGTAGGGGTTTCAGAATTTTTTGGTTGATATGCCGTTCTTTCGGGGTCTCAACTGCCGATATATTTGTGAGACTGTTCCTGCTTGCGTTCGGTCCCATCTGGAATACGGCGTCAAGGCTTCCCAGCCCTACCGTGTTCGGCACAAATTGGAGTACGAGTCGGTTTTGAGAGTAGGGGCCAAGTTGTTCGAGGGCTTATGGGGGCCAGAATATTTCGAGCGTCTACTTAGCTTGGGTATGTATTTAATGCACTACCGATGGCTGCGAGAAGCTTTAATCATTAGGGAAAGGTTGGACCGGTCTTGCGCTATCGATTTAGCCCGGCCAATTTTATGGAGTCCATCTAGTTGTAGG
The DNA here is from genome assembly GCA_944474145.2 of Dicrocoelium dendriticum. Classification (NCBI taxonomy): domain Eukaryota; kingdom Metazoa; phylum Platyhelminthes; class Trematoda; order Plagiorchiida; family Dicrocoeliidae; genus Dicrocoelium; species Dicrocoelium dendriticum. The sequence continues at coordinate 160,550,489 of OX104063.1, read as the reverse complement.
GAGCAGGAGGAAAATCCCTTGTCAGCCCCATCGATTTCGTATCGCACTGGGCTTGGTGCGTGTCATTGCATTACGACGTTCCTCGAGGGTACGTCGCACTCGCAGTGGCAGCCAAAAGGTTCCAGCATTCTCAACGAATGGTTGTCCAGCAGCCGCTTGAAACTTCCTCGTACCAAGTGCCTGCAATTTCTTCCGGTAGGCTGTTCCACTCATTTATCACTCTAGTGGATTGGTTGACGTCCATGCAATTCTGTCTTCTTTGCTTAGGTAGTTTCCATGTGTGACCTCGTGTGGGACAGTTATTGTTGGGCCGGAAGTATTGTTGTAACTCAATTCCAAGTTCCCCTCTGCCGATGGGCCTGGTGCATTTGAGATCACCCCGGCGACAGCATGGCTCGAAGGAGAACAGATCCAGCTGCTGGAGTCGAATGGTTTACGGGATATCACGAAGCCCCAGAACAGCTTTCGATGCACGTCTCTGAACCTTTTCCAGCAGAGCGCGTTCAAAATCTGAAGGCGGTTGTATAGCTGGTAGGCCATATTCTAAGACTGGACGGACGTACGAAGTGAATCAAGGTCGTAAAATCCCCGGAATCATTTGAGCGAATGATCTTCTTAAGGCACTTAACAGTCTCCTTCCAGTGGCCACCTTCTTCAACTTTTCCTGCGCTGTGCTAAAGTCAGAGGTCACCACAACCCCGAGATCTCTCTCGTGGGTGGTATTCCTGAGGAGAAACCCACTAAGGTGGTATGTACCGTGCGGTTAAATGCTACTCATTGGGAGAACAGCACATTTATCTCGGTTTACTGGCAGTTATTACATCCTGGACCATCCGTGTAGCTGGTGAACAGCCACTTGTAATCTGTCCGCATCCTCAAGACTGGATACTGTTGACCATAGCTTGAGGTCATCGGCGTACATCTAGCAGCCGGTTTGAAGTGCAGCCAGCAGATCGTAAATTTACAGTTCGAAGAGCTCTTGTCCAAGGGTTGGCCTCTGGGGAATGCCACTGCTCATAGTCACAGGATCAGAGGGGATTTGGTTCACTTGTACGCGCATTGCCCTACCTCTTAAGAAATCGGTAATCCAGGAGAGATTTCCTGTAACGCTAATTCCCTGGAGTTTATGCAGCAGTCGTATGTTTGAAACCTTATCAAAGACTTTGCGGAAGTCAATGAATAGTAACTGAACCTGTTTTCTTGCATCTATGGCTTCAGCCCATGTTTCCCTGGCTTTGAGTAAGTTAGTGATGCATGAGCGTGCTCGCCGGAAGACATGTTGAGTAGGTGAGATGAGGTTTAGATGCACACAATGTAGCTGGATGGCGCACTCGACTAATCGTTTAATGGTTTTGCATAAGACTGTTGTCAGGCATATTGGCTGGTACTTGGCTTGGTCTTGTTTGTTTCCCCCTTGTATTGGGCCTGACGGTACCTGCTTTCCAGCCTGTGGGCAGGCAGCCGACGTCTTGGGATTGCCGAAACACTTAGCAGAGACGGACGGCGTCGCACACAGCTAACATTTGGAGGAAGCTGGGATGCAATCCGTCCGTATCTGGGAAGGAGTTCGAGTCCAGTTCGAGGAGTAGCTTAGTGACTGCTTCGGGGTTAATTTCAACTTGGCCCATAGAGTAGATTGCAGGCAAACAGGTATTGAGCAGCGGAAACATCACTGAGTAGACCGATGAACGTTGCGTAGCCAGTATGTTTGCTTTTTCATCATCGCGGTAGAGAACCTTCTCTTCCTTAGAAGAGGATAATGCGGGGCTTTCCCCATCCGTTTTGGCATTTCGCTTCAAGTCGGCAACAAGTTACTTGGGGCAGTTTTGGGATTCCATAGCCAGTCCATGTTCATATTGTAGTCTTTTTTCTCATTTTCTCAGGGTGCATAGTTTTCGGACAGTTATGTACTCTAAGTAGCTTGACCTCAGTCCTATACTCTTGAAACGGTCCCATAATTTTAAGCGTTTTACATTAAGGATCTTACATCTTTATCCATCCATGGGGTCCTTTGGATAGTGGTCTGCTCTTGAAGTTTGGAACAAACTATTCAATGAGCCGCTTCACCATGGATCGTAGGCGTTCCCGTTCGTCATCAAGCTCCAAGGATTGCGGAATACTCCAGTCCATGTTACTTGTAGTCGCTCTTAATCTAGGCTGGTTAGTGCGCCAGAAATTTCGTCGCAGTGTCCCCTGTTCGTCGATTGTGTGGCGTCGTGAGCACGAAAGGGAGACCGTAGAGTGATCACTCTTCCCAGGGTTTTGAGGATCATTAGATCTGAGACATCAGATGGGGTCAAAGTGGGAACCAAGTCGCGAACGTTTGCTGTCTGACCAGGGACTATCCGGGTGGGTGTCAAGACCTGCTGTGTCAGGTTGCACTCGTGAACGGCATCAAGGAGATCAACTTCAGAGGAGTCAGGTGGGAGGTCACTGTGAAGAAGGTCCCAGATTATGTCGGGCGCGTTAGGTGATAATTTAGGTGATAATTTAGGTGATAATTTTCCCATAGTCCACGCACTTGGATCTCATGGCTTCCAAAAGAAAAATTTAACTATCTCCAAATTTTTTCAAGTGTATTCAAACATTTTTCTTTACGAGAATTTCACGTAAAATACTCGAAAGTATGCCAACCCAGAACAAATAGTTACCGCGTAGCTATCACGAAGTGGTAATCTCCTGAAGCTACACAAGCCGCGTTCCAAACGGATCGGGGCGGAAACTCGGCCGTCACATAGAGCTATCGAGCGCTGGCACTCGTTTCCAAAAAGTGTAGTCAGTGAACCTTCCTTTAAGGTTGTCGAGCCTCAGTTAGACGCCCTTGGGTGGAAACACGAAACATTTCGCCTCTCCTGCCCATATCCATCTTCCAATACTGAGATCATATTTTGTCATTTTCCCTACCCTAGTGTGTTATCCATTATTTAAATTGTTCTCATTCTTCTTTATCTTCCAATTCTTTTAAATGTATTTCATACTACACGTGTCCTACTCAAGTGGGACAGCTAGTAATAGGACGTGGACGACAACTGTTTAACCAGGGCGTGGTTCGAGTGTTTCGTTTTAACCCCATCCGGACCTCGTAGTAACTTATCGTTTCCTGGTTCAACGAGCCGTGCAGGAAGGAAAACCCAGGGTTTTAATATCTTTCTAGTCCCAGCTGAATCTGTATCCTAATTAAAAGTCGGGTTGGCACATTAAATAATGGCACTACTGAAACACTTTAAGGAACAACCTAGCGAATAAAGATTACTGTACCCCACAACGATTAGTTAATGTAACTTGGATGTTTTAGAACCTGTAGTTAAACAAGGTAGTTTGCCTATTCTCATTGACCATAAATTGTTGCAACGTGGCTATTTTATAAATTCAGAACACGGTTGAATCATGCATTTCTGGGGTTATCGAAAAGTACCCCCTTGTCTAATGCATGTACACTGGCAGCAAGCTTCTGAGTCAACCCAATATATTTAGTGATAGTTGGAAGGTCCTTTTGACTATGATAGGGCCTAAGGTGCTCTGCTAAATATCCAGCGGAAGTCGATGCGGATATGTGCAAGTTGTTTCTTAGCTAACAAAATCCTCTCGGGCGCTCCGTTCCACTAACAACTTTTAGATAAGAAACTTCAAATAGAAATCGTTAATGGAGAATCCGTTGTTGCATATTTGCACCTAATATTTTATAACGGCCCATTGCTTGCCCTGTGTGAATGGTATCAACACTCGTTCAAGGGCAGTGCCTTGCTCTGAATTGCATGAGTGGTTGCAACGTACTTGCTGCGGCATCTGTCCTGATCAATACTAGTCTAATGGCCGAGACTGGGACAAAAAGAACGACATTACAAAACCCACCGGATTGATACGCAAACGAAAATTAAATTCAAAATGTGCTGACGGGGAACTGAAGTATCAGTGGTTAAACCATTGCACATTATCTAACTGCTGGGTGGCGTTAATTATTAAGATGAAAGCCTAAGATGCTTTCAAATGTCGTCATGTCTGGTGCGTTCAGCACATATCTTGGTTATGCATTCCTGGGGAGAGATGAGAGGGGAGGGGAGGGGTTCTATGTGAGTAAGAAAACTTTCTACAATTTAGTCGGGTGTGTTTCGTCAGTAATTTCATGTAGTTGCATCGGCTTTGTTTGTAAGGGTCTAGAGTCAACTGTGATATACGTGGATGCTCGCTTTCATTTGGTATCCAGTTGTCGATACCCTGAGGTGAACACACCGAGTACACGATGATGCTGTTCGTAAATTAGCTCGGGTAGCTCACGCGGTGACTTCGTGGCTCTTTTTGGGGGTTTTCAACAGACGAAGGTAAAGTTTTAACCATGGATACCTGAACTGCATATTCCACGGGATGACGCATACAGGAGCTACTCAGCATTGGTGCTAGCCGTCGCCCAAAGTTGCTCTTGAAGTGATGCATCTTTCTGCCATTTATTAATTTTGCGACACTTGTGGTGCAACTCTAAATATCATGCGTGTTATAGCCGAACTGACGTCTTTTGGACCCGCTTCCTCTTCTACGACGTTGCTTGAGGCTCACGCTCTTTGCGCCTCACCTGCTCCACGGCGTTCCTCATCACGGACAACCACCAGTTTGATCCCCGCTAGGAGTTGGCGAACGCGAACTTTGTCTGCTACTCATCCTACGCAGGTCTGGCACGTTGAGCCCATAACAAGATCTACTGCTATGATAGTAAGGGATTACGCTTTTTCGGACCTAATTAGCGAAAGACCAGCAACCCGTGGCGCCAAGGCTAGACCTAAGCCTGTCGAGAAACCATAAGCTAACTTCTTATTCCCTCAGGCTAAAATGGAGCAACGTCTCAACTGACTAGTTGAACTGAAAAGTGGTCAATGAATATGTTTCATTTGGCCATTCACAGGTTCCCGAGCGCCCGAAACAATCTGACGACCGTTGGCTTGTCATCATGTACGTGGCGGATAGGCAGAAAACAATCCCTGCGAATAGAATGCTAGATGACCAATTACTTCTCCAGCGGTTGCTGTCGGTGCTATTTGTTATGCGAACCGGGGAACAATAGTGTATCTGCCTTTCGTCCAGTTAGCAAGCAAGGAGAGACGTCGAAGTTTTTCCCTTTTAAAATTGTTTGCCGGGATCTCAAGTCACAAGGTAAACCATTTTACGAAACGTAACCTGTTTTCGGAGGATGCACCCGAAATAAACAGGGCTGTAAAAGAGCTACAATGTAGCCGAAAAGTGGTAAAACGGGCCTGCAAATCAAGGAATTTCGCGTAGCCTGGTAGACTCCAAAAGCCCGTTAGAGGCCCATTCTTGTCACACCGGGTCAGTGAAGCATAAGAGCGGATTGCGCGCGCTATACGCCAATAGGTGAACCCGAGCATCAAACTTGATGGGCTTCAATTGCATAGCTCAGAGGCTAATCTAGACATGACAGCTATCACTGTAATGTAGTTCTACCCAAAATCTGCAGTCACTGAATTGTCTGTTTATGTCTGCCCTTTCACCAGATCCGATCGCCACGGTATAGGGTGACGTAATGGGTTGTATAATGCCTCGTTTAGAAGGCGAACCTCAAATTGCATGTAGTTGAAACTATTAATGGCCATGATGAATATTTCGAAGTTCTGGTGTCGTGTGCTTAATGGATGTTAATCTCTAAAACGGTGTCGTCAACAGGGCACCATAATGGCGCACAGCCAGAGTAATGACTGCCTTGCTTGGTAGGTTTAAATGCAGTAGACACCTATTTTGCTTTGCGTCACTGTGATCGCCCATTGCTCATCGCGATGAAGCCCTACCTTAAACCGTCCTGGATCGTAAGATTTTACGAAATATCATAAAGGGGAGTTACCTTATTCCTGGTAAGCTACCCGCCGTTCTAGACGTCGTGCTTTCCACGGAATCCTCAGAGGTAATTGATTTAAGGTTTCTTTAACCCATCGAAAAAGCGGACCTGTGCCGTTCCAGTTCAAGGTACATAGCAAAGGAGATTGCCTTAGGAGACTTCAGTAATAGTGTATATCATCTGAGAGCAGCCGCAAGCATTATAGACTGAAGCATTATTGAAAGCATACTTCAAGATTATGCGTAGAAAATCAAGTTTCCCAAAGGACTTCCCGAATTGAGCAGAGTGTACCTTAACACCTAGAAAGGTAGCCGCAATTTGAAATGCTCCCTTAGCTAAGCAAGTTCCTTGCAAACGATGCGTGAACAAACAAGGTGACATCAATAGTGAGTTGTTCAGCAGAGAAGCTGCGCCGTATGTTCACTTTACTTTGCTTCCGCGTTTGGTCGCGGAGATGAGCAACCTTATTTGCAGGGACGTTTGCCTGTTTGCAGCTTGTTGAACACGTAGTTGACCATTAAATCTCACCTACCTGGTTTGTACATCGTGATATGTACCTGGGAACCCCAGTGTTCAACTATCCCGCCCGCCGCTTGGCTCATGTAAGGCTTAATTATCTCGAACGCCGCGTTTGTCCGGTGTTCTGATATAACGGAATTAAGCGATTGTCGTAGAGGTCACTTGACCGTAGAGTGACGTATGCTGCGCCCAGTTCACGGTGTCAGTTGATTTAATCAGCTCTGCGGTGCCACGGCTTCAGAAATTATGTCGCATGTTTTGCACCAACACACGATACAATGTGCAAATTTTTAAGATCAAATAACTGGCTCCATTGAGCCGCATGCAAGGAAACCAGCGAATTCGGATCATGTCTCCTCTTGACGACTTCGCGCTCAATGATTCGTGTAGAAAGTTTGCTTCCAGTTGGCCATCTAAACGCTGGACAGCTTCAAAGCATCATGCTGGTATATGAGAATGTTTTGGTTAATCTCAGCTTGTTTAATTATTAGGCTGCAAAATAAGTTTCCATTAGACGGCACTTAGACTATAGGACAGCAGAAGTCATTTCGACTGTAGCGAAGTTCCTGTCAGCCCAGAAAGGTTATCAACGAACGCAATTGTTGCATCCTACTAAACTGATATCTCCCGGATTGATACTGGTACAACACTCTGTTCTCTAGGCAGATGGTAACAATATAGCTGTACGGCCATTGCATCTTGTGGCACGTTAAAAAGACACTTTTAGAGTAAGCATAGTTGCACATTATACATCAGCTGGTCTCAGAGCTAAGTGTTGTAACGTATGACTATAACAATGTTTATTTTCACGCCTGTTTTTTGCGGTCTTCTCTCGGTTGTTCCTCGCTTTCCCTTTTCTACGAGGTCCGGAATTTCTTCAAGCTCAGGGATTAGACCAAGGAACAGCGCTTTCGCCCGAGACGGACGAATGAAACGATAAGGACCTACATGGAGCATGATGTATATCAAATGGATTCAACTGCATTCACCACCACGACCGTTGTCCAGTATGGATAGCTTAACACGATGTCTTCACACTTTCGGAATGTATACATAATCTGTAAAAGCCAAACAACGGAGACTGAAATTTTGCTCACCTGAACACTCAACAAGGCGCCGCTTGGCGTCTTTCATCTTCGACCGGCCACAGCGCTTACGGCGGCTCCTTCTCATCATCCACCTCATCATCCAGCAGAGGAAATTTGACTACGAATAACCAAGTGTGCAATCATTCGGCAATATGCTGTGCCAGATATAAACTAATGTTCAACAAGATTTACGGCAATGTTCCAGGCCGTGGGGGTTGTCGCCTGGCAAGGGTCCTTCCTATAAAAAGCCACAAATGTTCGGGTAACAACACTAAAACTTGGCGGTTGTGACTCGCCACTAAATAAAGTCGCTGCCGAGAACTACATACTGGCAACTCCACTGGAATCAAAGTTTAATCATTCGTGATACGTACAAGGATAAGACAATCCCTGCATACATATACCGTTTTCTCACACACATAAGGTACTTGACTATTTGCACTATGAGCATTTGGACCCAGAATGCCGTCCTCCATTGCCAACTTTATTTCTCACGTCTACTTCCTCAATCACCGCAGCCTGTACATGTTTCGACCAATGCCGATTACATACACAGCAACTTGCCCGCTGCGAAACGCAATTGCCTGTAACTTTTGATCAGGCCTGGTTTGGTATGCCTCGATACATTGGAGAATAACACATTTGGTTATTTATTTATTTATGAGTTACCTGGGTTGACCTGGCTGGTTAAGTCTTGTTATAACTTCCGCAACCACTTAGAGGCTTAAAACATGCGGAACTCCATACCCTTAGTCGTTTAGGTGGCTCAGCATACTATGAAAATGGAAGAGTGAGGCCTTCAGACCACGGGCTTATTAAAGCTTGTGCTATTATACTAGAAGTTGTGCTGTGAAATTACTTACATTTGTAACATTCCTCACTGGATTCCTAGCGTTTTCGAGTACCATAGGCACTTATTTGCCTATAATTGCCATGTATGTCTGAAAGGTTTGCTTTTAGGCAACTAACGTAGTACCCAGTTACTGCAATGAATTTTAGGCAACATAGAGCATTTCTAGGTAGGTAAACGTACTTAGAACCTATATCGCTTCTCCACTTTCTACCGTTTCTTTTTCTGAAATTTGCTTGCAGAGCAGAAAGTCATTGTTTTCCAAATAAAATAATGGCGTTATTTGTAGCCCACCATACAAAAACGAATAACTTGTTAAACGACACAAGTATTGCATAGCCTTAACTTTTAATCTAACCAGCCGTTCATACTTGTTACTAGCAGCATAGTTTTGTACTACTTTCGAAAAGGTTTTTCATTCCTCTGCGCGTTTCTTCGTTTGAAGTTTAGCGCTAGAATTCACATTTAACGCAAGTAATTTGCCTACAAGTTTCCTTTATTTGTATTTTCTAGGTAAGTGAGACGCCTTAGTAAGTCACTTAAACTAAGCTTTTCATTTTTATTTGCAGTGCTAGATACTGCTTTTAACATTTTCTTCATTTTCATTCCGCCGCTCAAATTGCTTTCTAGCTGCATACTATTAACTATGACGTCTGAGCGTGCCAACATAATCCAAATTATTTATAGTGAAATTCTTGGTTAATTGGTGCTTGCTTTCAAAGAAAACGCGCACGACTACTGCTCTGCACAGCTTTTCGCCACTAACAAATTCAAGTAGCAATAAGATTACCTGAAGGAGCGAGTTGAAAATCTATTCCAAAGAAATTATAATGAAGTTCGTGGATAATTGGAGCCCACATCCAAAGAAAGCATGCACAAATGCGGCTCTTCACGACATTTTATCACTGATAAAAACAAGCAACGCAAAATTGCATGAAGGATCCAGATAAACGTAACGCTGGTCATGTACAATCCTTTCAACTGTACAAGTCAAAGTTCTTCCATTCATACTTGTGAACAAAGAACCTATACTCTCATTTTTCTCACGCAACATGAAAGAACATAGGATTTGTGCAAATATTGATCTGCTCCGTTGCGAACAGAGCAGCTAGCGAGCCTAGGAAGATACCCTTATTTATTTATTTACTAATATTGGCAGCCGTTGAGAGCAAAAATCCTATGTATCACATGATGAGTTGGCGTCCATGGCACGCAAACACAAATGGTGTTCAATGAGAACTGAGTTCGACGATTTCATATGTGGCCGCATTTACGTCTCCAAAGCCACGTTAACAAGACATGCCATAAAGGAACGCAGTAAATAAATAAACTTTTATTCTCGATAATGCGAGGCACACCTGTACAGGCATGATCATGTTTAGCTAACATAGTGTGATCAAAATGTATAAAGAGTACACGTTTGGCATAACGGTGAATGTAAGTTTATGGGTGTATATATGTATGTACTTGTCTATGAATGTAGCTTGTATGTTTGAATGTGCCGCAGAATTTTGGACTGTTTGTTATCGGCAGGAATGTGAGAATATGCGATTGATGTCCGTGGGTTGGATACCATTTTCCGAATGTCAACGGGCCAGTGACTTTATTTACTGGCGAGTCACATCCGCCAAGCCACAGTGTTGATAAGCAGACATTTGTGGCTTTTTATAGGGAGAACGCTTGCCGGACGAAACCCCACCACATCCTGGAACAATGCCGCCGAACTATTTGTGGGAACGGGTTAAACCAAAACCACCCAGCTGGCACCACGAGGAGGTTGTTCGGCTAGCCAGTATAAACAGGTAATTTGCATGAAACTAAATTGGTACAGGTAAACATTTGGCGGTGGACTGACGCATTGCAACCTAAAAATGTCGGCGTATCCAGGGAGGTAAACTCAGTAGCATATGAAGACGACGGCGAACTCATTGAACCTGCAGTACATGAAAGGTACAGTGCGTTTGCGTTTCCTTCTACATAGGCGCCGATGTGTGCAACTAGCTCGGCGGTGGCAAGGGGCGTGGGCAGTGCTTTTCGAAGTCTGTGTAACACCGGGATGCTGTGGGACAACGTACCTACAGGAAATGGAGCACAGCGGTATAATGCCGTGGTTAGAAGTTTGGTGACCCGTGCACCCCGAACAATGCGCGGTCGGTTGGACGCGTCTTAGTAGACGAACAGGAAGCTGCTATGCAAGCTGCGGCTTCCTTACCGTATTGCAATCCTACAAGCTTGTGATTGCGTGCTGTCTGCAAAATATCCGTTGGAGGGCGATTATTAATTGTGTTCAGATAATGCGATTATCTGCAACCCACATGACGTGGGTGATCATCAACCGCATAAGCGTCGGAGTAAATTAGTACTGCGGCATATTTTTAGGACAGATACGTCTCAGGCGCGTATAAGCTAGCGCTCTACAAACATGGGGTGATACGTCTGGACACTGACCGTAGTCGGAATGTGGTATCTTAGCCGTGCTTTACTGAGCTGTTTTGTAACAGAGCCTGCGGTGTTAACTTTGGCTAGCATGGGTGGGAGCATGTATATAGGCGGCGTGTATATGCCAGCCTTCTAAAGGACACGGGTCCAGCGACAATATAACTAACGGAGGTGCGGCAATGTACCTACGCAGCGGCTTTTTTGACTTGGAAGCGGTTGATAAAACTCGGATAAGTCATCACTGTGTTCCAGGAGGCGCATATAATGAGCTAACCCAGTTACCAGCGGTGTGACAGAGGAATCAGGATGCAGCTCTTGTTACGTGGAAGCGGTTCAACAAGGGTGGATCAGACGGCTTTGCGGCGTGCATATGCATGCGTTCTAATACCCATATGTACACAGACAACAAACTAACCAGAGGTGCGGCGGCGTACTTAGGCAGCGGCTCATGTTCCTTGGAGGCGATTTAGCAAAGGCGTTTTAGTTGTCTAGGTGGCGCAGCTAGACCGGCGGCTTTACAGTCACGTGTCAACGGGCAATACTTCTAGTAGAGTTATGACGGAGAGATCAGGAAGTTGATCGTGTTACGTGGAGGCGATTCAGCAATGCAGATCAGTCATCTAGGCTGCTCGGATACGCAGCCTTTCTAAAAGCCACAGGTGAAGGGTTAATACACTTACCAGAGATGCTTCAAAGTACTTAGGCAGCGGCACAATTGACTTGGAGGCGTTAGCAATGGCAGCTCATTCCTGTAGGCGTGGCCTAGAGACGGGCGTTGATTAGAGAGTCGTGTAATAAAAAGGGGTAGTGAAGCTGACCTCATCGTGTCCAGTCAAACCACAGCTTTATCCAAGTTTGTTATACCAATCGATCAGACTGGTATGTTACCGGTCTGGCCGGTCGAGTACTATGACGTTTACGTTTTAGGTAATCATAACAGCCGCAAGTGCATAGGTACTAAACTTCCAGAGGTAAAACGGTGTACTTAAATAACTGATTATTTAACCAAACGTATACTTCTGGGCTTGGCAAGTAACTGTGCCCTCGGGGGTGCAGATCATAATGTACGGTACCCACATGCTCTTGTGTAGGTAACAACGTAGTTAAGTTTATGTACTTGAGCGCAAGTACTGCACCAACTCTTTAGGAAGCGTCTCTCAACCATAATTATTCCAGCTCCATCAGTCAAATTCAGTAAATTACGTTCCCGATAAACGATGAGCTCATGGAAAGTGAAAAGAAACGCGATGGCATCAGAAATGTCAAAAGAGGATGGGTACTGAATTCTAGTAAAATTGAACGAAAAATATTGAAACAAAAATCTTCAAAGAGCCAAAGGCACTACAGCGAAATTAAATGGAAATTCTAGACCTAGAACATAACAAATATTTCTTAGTAACAGCTTACCTCGAGAGCAAAACTCATTTCTTTACTTGCAACCAAAAGTAAAAAGCAGTTTTGTAGCGTAAATGTTGCCAAAACTAAAAACTGTACACCATAGTCAGAACATCGATTTAACGCGGTACGCGGTAACGAGCAAAATACCGCAATATTTGCAGGATTCGCCGAGTCCTAGTGCGACGGCTAGTACCGTAGTAAAAAGTTTGCTACCAATGTCGTATAACTTTTCAAGCATATACGGTTAAAATAAGAAAAAGTTATAAAAATTGGCTCATTTCTGTGGGATTTAAATAGGTCTGCGTGTCTAGAAACGTACAAGGTAGCTCCAATTTGGCAGTACTTACGACGTACGACGCAGTGGCCGCAGAACACACTTCCAAGCGTATGGAATAAAACCTGGACGAATATGCGAAAAATATACAGGAAAATACTCGTAAGGAACTATACTATGTCCTGCCTGCGCAAAGTTGCGAGAATCTTTGTAATTAGGCCATGGTCAAAAGACTCCTTGTGTCGTTTTCAGAGGTTAGTTGGCAAAAGGAATCACTGTATACTTAAAACTTCCAAAATTATTTAAATTTTAGCGGTTATCAAGGTTGTCCCGGGACTACATATGTTTGGTCTACATGGATAAGCCAGGACAGCCTAGTTTCCATTTGACTCGAATGAGTCCTTAAGCCCAATAAATTTGTTGGATAAAGGTTGCATGATTTATCAAGTTTAGTTCAGTTTATGCATCCCTATACGTGGACTTTCATGCCCAATGACCGACATACATCTTTCATCAAGTATAAAGAAGTGCGCATCCGCAAAATGGCAAAATGCTTCTAAACGTGTACTTTGCTAAAGCTGACATGGGTAGGGCCACAAGAACCTTGTTTTCAATATTTAGGTTTTTCCAGACTTGAAGCCTTATTATGCCCCATGTGTTGGGACGTTCTTCTGTGCAACTGCTTGCTCCTTATGCGTTTTGCTCTCCGAGTTTGGAGGTTCAGGATGGGTGAGATCGAAGCAAAGCAAGGCTTTAATGTCACACAAGTCAACACATCTGTGTATGTTCTAGTGAGAGATATCCTAGTTCACCAAATAGCATAAATGAATAATGGTATAAGTCGGAAACAGCAAAGTACGCATGCAATGGGAGCCTGTTATCCACTACCGCTACGGATGGCAGGGTAAACAATGGAGCAAGCTAAAAGATATATGTTGTACTGATGACAAAGCTAAGGCAAAAAGTGGTTCGAAATAGCTGGCGTTGCAGCTAACAAGTGTGACAGGGTTCTATGACACCTAACTAGCTTTCGTGCCGATGTCAGAGAACCTGAACTATTAAATATTAGGGTGGCTTGAATTGCGACCAAAATTGGAGCTGGTTCATCGTGCCGCCAGGCCAATAGGTTTTCCAGTAGTGCTTGGCGAATGTACAACCTGATAAAAGCTAAGGGATATAGGGTCAAGTGAAGATAACTTGGGGTGCAGTATGTCTGGTTTAGGAGACCGTGACTCAGCTGGCGGCTCACATGTTAATACATTTGACTCAGAAACTTGGTATCAAACTACGTTTGTCCATTCTTCCTTGTGACCCAGGTATGAACTACGTATGCTTTCAATAACAGCGGCAACGCGATGCTAGCATATATCAAGAGAATAAGAGCTAGTGGGGTTCCCCTATATTGATAAACAGCGCCCAAGTAGTTAAAACGTATGGGATTCAGAGTGCAGTGTTGCTTTGAGTAATACCGAGGGTTCAGTTGGACTCTGCTAAGCGCAGCAGGCAGATGGACTCCACGGACTATCAGCACCTTTGTGCGAATACTTGAGTCTCAGTTGCGAGGACCGTCGCAAACTAAAAGTTTACCAAGTTTGGTCTACTTTCGCAAAGCCGCAGTACAAATTGTCTACAGGGTATTAATAGTTATGAAGATGGAGATAATTAAATGGTGCTGTGGTTGTTGTTTAGGTATATACCACGTCAACTCAGATTGGTTCGCCGTTGAAGTTAGTAACATGTACAGCAAAATGGAATATTGGATAAGAAATTGTGGGTCATAAATATGTTGAAAAATGGTCTATGACTTAGGAAATACCGTGGCCGACAAACATCCATGGCTTAGGAAAAGAATAAAGTAACGGAATGTGAAGAAAAAGAACGGAAATATAACTTAAGTTGCCCTTTCAACTGGGGCTCGAGAAGATAGAAAACTAAGCGTTGTGGCTAAAGAGCTTTTTGCGAAGGAATTACGACTGTCCAGCTTAACACCGACTGCCACTGACTTCTCTAAGACCGCAGTTGATCCCAGTTGAAAGTCAGGCGTTGTAGATAGGGGCATGGAGTGCACGTAAACTTTACAGTTTAAGGTTATTATTTCTGCGCAGTACTACTTAGAGCAAGGTGAAGGTTGGTTAAATAAGTGATGGCCGATTACCGAAAAGCTATCAGCAAAATGGTAACATTCACCGTATGTGCGGAGTTGCCACTCTGTTCAAGGGCGGTATGCTAAGTATGGTGTTATTTGCGCCCTAGTAAGGTTGCGAACGTGTTAGACAGCCGTAAAGTTGAAGCTACTGATTGGGCATAATAGGCTGTCTTTGCAGCTGCAGTTATCACTGCTACCTGAATCCTTAGGACTTGTGTGTCTGCAGACGAGCTAAAAATGGGTCAAGCGATCATGACAATAATGTCTCGCACCGTTGCATCTGTTGCTTCACCTGTAGAACGCACGACGTTACATCGGATACACCGGGATTGTTAATGCGCCATCCGGCCCGGTCTAAAAAGTGATCGTCGGAGTCACGGACGCAAAGAGCCCTTTTGCATTATCCAAGCCCAAGGACTTTGCGCCTCCATCTTAAAAGCCTGCGGGTTCTGGATTCATTGCAGCCCTGTTGGTAGTTTGTTCTGAATAGTTATATGTGCAACTAAGAAGAAACAAGAGCGTTGTTTCTTCCTCACTGTCAGCGGAGTAATAGTAATACACTTGTTTCAAAGGTTCCACCCTGTTCCATCTCTCAGCTTGCAGCTGGATATGTCACCATGAAACGTTATGTATTGTCTAGTGCAGGAAGCATAAGTTATGGACAATACGTCGCAAGCACAGAGGTTGGAGTCTAAGCTGCCCACACCGCTGCCTGTAACTAAACGCCCGGTACGTAAGGGCGAGCATTTTAGTGAACCGCCGTTAAGCTTTTTACAGCTAAATGCAGTCCGACCTAGGCAGTCTGCTGTATACGAAAAGCACAGAACTCCTGGATCTGGTAAACGTGACTCCGGTAACGTTCTAGACGTGCTTTAACAGTGTTTATGTGGCGGCTTATCTAGAAACTTAATTGTTGAGCCTTTGCGACTTGAAAGTTCGTTTGCTCGAAAATATTGAAGCGCAGAGAGTAAGGCAGTCCCAGGGCTTTTGCAGGTGTGTGAAGCGGAATAGCAATGATTTTGCACTTAAGCGCCCCATCAGGTACTAAGCGTTTGTAAGTCACGGCACCCGATGTTTCAGCGGAGGAAGTCATTTGCCATTGCTGACACCACAGCTCTAAGGCGCTTAGATTATTTCGTATTAAATAAATAAATAAATAAATAGTTTATTCTCGTCCTTGCGAGGCACACCATCAAGGGCGTGATCATGGTGTTACAGACAGGTATGATCGACAATTGCACAAATTAGTACATTTTGTCTAATGGTATAGGAATTCATGTGTGTGTTGAGATGTAAGACTACGTTTAACTGTGTATTTGGTAGGGGACATGTTGTGTGAGCAGGTAATTGTGGCTGTGTGTGCTTTTGTTTGTTGTGTTCGCCATCAAAGCGGGGAATCAATGGAACGCTCTGATTCGGGTGACGTTCGCGAGGTGTGAATGATCCTCCGGAAAACGGAAGAGGCAGTGACTTTATTTAGTGGCCAGTCACCTCCGCCACGTCACAGTGTTGTTAAACGGATACTTGTGGTTTTTATGGGGAGAACGCTTGCCAGGCGAAATCCCACCACATCCTGGAACACTGCCGCCGAACCATTTGCTGGAACGGGATTTACCGGTACCACCCAGCTGGCACCACGAGGAGGTTATTCGGCTAGCCAGCCTTATTATGTCGAGTGCGGATGCCGTTGTACTTGTGAGGAAGGTGTAGACGATTTTGATAAGATCAGTGGAAAACATTGGGCAACCGTGCTTTACGCTATTACAGATATCCTAAGTATAAATAAGCAAGTGCTGGACCTTAAACGCTATCCATTGTGACGCCTTTCGAGGCAGTGGCCCGGAAGAATTCGACAGGTGCTAGTTCCACTGACTGCGTGCATCCGGTTAGGTATGATCGCAACCACTTTAACACAGTTCTCCCCATGCCGCAAGACTTGAACTTATGTAGTAGGTGTAATATTGATACTAATACTGACACTAATATGTCTGCATACGCCGTAACGGCGCTTCGCTGCCGCGCGATCAGCACCAGTCGCGTGTGGGCTGAGTGTGCTGCAAGGACGCCCACCCCTACGTGGATTCGAACCGGTGGCCTTATAGTTGAAATCAAACGTGCAGACCACTCTACCACCTGCTTATGTGGAACTCCTCGAATGGTTTTTGCATTTCTAGGTGGAGCATGATAACTGCATTATCTGGCTCCATCGCTTCCGTGACCATGTTAAGGAAATCCAGCTATCAGTTGGCGCAGGATTGAGCACGCAGAATTCCGTGGTGGGACTTGAACTCACTTGTCCATGTGAGTTAATGTAACCGTCTGGTTTATTACTCTTGAGATGATAGATACATAACCTATTGGGTGGAAATAGTAAACCTCCCACAAAGAGCCAACTTTGTACCGCTGCATGACTATAAAATGTTTCTAAGCAGCAGGATATTTTCCACACTGCACGGAGATTGTAAAAAGCTTCAGGAGGATTATAGGAATATCCGCACCCACGTTCCTAATTTGAATTGGCGGCATGCAAATTAGACCAAAGTTTCCATTTGACTTATTGGTCCAAATCGTAGGGCGGAAAACTTTGATGTCAAAAAGTACCGTTCCAATTAAATGGCTGGTGGCCACTTGCAGCTCATCTCTCACTGGCCTGATTCCAAAACCTTGAAGCTCCTTAATATAGGAGTTGAATGCCACAAACATAACAAACGGATCATTGGTAATTTCGTTATGGCCCGTTCTTATGAAGGATATCATTGGCAATTGGTAAGAGGTGCGAGAACGCAGAGGCCAGCTTAGGTGATTGGCTCGGTTAACACTATGCATGGCTGCCCGTTCTTGACCAGTATGCTTTTGCGCGGCTCTGGCTGACAATGCAATAGCGATTTCATTTGCCCACATGGCACAGGCAAAGTTGTACATCCCACAGTAGGAGCACCTTAGCTGACATATTCGAGTAAGCAAATTTGTTTGGCTGGTGTTTCTCAATGGGCAGCTCGTTAAAACAGAAAAGAGAGTCATACATACCAGACATAAAATAATCTCCCTAAAAGAGATTTCAGCAGATTGCGCTATGGAGTCGGACAGAAAGAATGTATCCCAATTGCTCCACCTAATAAGTAAAGCAAAGGTAGCTCAACTTATGGAAGTTACTTGCCGGTGGTGCTGGATTGCATCTAGTCGAGCGGGTTTAGTGACGGAGCATTAAATGTACAACGAGAAGTACGCTACTCTATGGTCGCTTCTATGGACCTCAGCCTACTGATACGCTCAGTTTGGAGACGCCTATAGTAAATATAAGCTCTAATATATGCTTTCCTCTGGTAGGGGAAGAAGCATGTTTATCTCAGCAGCCCAGGTTGATGAAAGCCAGTAAAGTTGTATACTTCATAGCAGCGGTAGGTAGGAGCCATTCCGGATCAGGCAAGTTGAACTCATTTGCGACAATTTGTATTCGCATGGGTAGCTTTACGCAGGCTCAAACGTTTCCACGAGAGCAGTATCACCCACTAGCGATGCGTTACGGCTAATATAAACCCATCCTAATGATACTGTGGATACCACGATATCGGCTTTTATCCACACGGTGTCCATGGCCTCTGCAGTGGTAATGCTTTCCTTTCTTGCTGGGTAGATTTGTTTTTAGGTAGCTAGCACTTCCTCCACTTCGTTCGTGTATTCAACATTGCATATACAGTCGCTATCCAGGAACTGCGTGGCAGCCATCAGCATTGCATGGTGTGAACAACGTTTCAGTGACAACAATTGCGTCCGGTGCAGTAAGGTCGGTCAATGGACGTAGAACGTGCATCTAATGACTAAGTGACCTGTCGTTGAAAGGTATGAGTGAGAAGGAACTGTCGGGGACTCCTGGTTTACAGATGGTGCGAAGAAGTCACTGAGTACTTCTGAGCGATATAGAGCAGATGCAGGAACTGGGTGAGCAGACTCAGGAGCCGATTGCTTAGTAATGACTTGTTCGGCGTCACGATGAGCTTGTCCCAACTATTCTTGATCTGCGAGGACAGACGGAGGACGCAGGATATGCATTATATTGTTTAGGGACTAAGCATTTACAGATAGGCGTGAGAACAACACGGGTCTACTATCTTTAGATCGACGAAATGAAGTTTTTGATAATCACTTCGCTATTTGCAGTAGTTGTAGGAAGTGAGTGCGAAGACAATGCAGTGGGTAGTTAGGCGACGTGTTTGATGCCGAGATGAACCTGTCGCGGCTCAGCCCCACCTGGTCTAACTAATATGAAGGTTGCAAGGTAGGAAGCAGTGGACCATGTATACGTATTAGCCGCATTAGTGCGCCGCAAGCTGGCTGCAAATGGAGTTGAGCGCAGCTGTGTAGATTTCCCCATGTAGCGTTAACCGTAGGTGAATCGCTCGCGGTGGTGGTGCGAGGTGCCGTTCCACTAGCATCCGGGGTATGGTCCAATAGAGTCTGCCTTAGTGGGCCGAAATACGATTGCCTTAACTTTGTATCATTGCGGAGTTTTTAACAATACACTATTAGAGGTAGCAGGATTCTACTATCAGCTGTTCTCAGCCTGGTTGGGGCTGGGAATTTCTGTTCCTTTTAGCCATCATCCCAAATTGTACCGAGGGTTCCGCAATACCGTTAACTTTAGCGCTTGTGCTCTTATACTGGTTCGTCGCTGTGCTATCTGGAACTATAAAAGCAAGTGCGTTGAACTCCATGTCGTCCCAACCAGGTTGCAACGACTACTTTTCTACGGACCTTGATATACTTAAGGTATATTTAGGCAACATAACCATCATAGGTAAGTGTCTAGATGTGTCCCCTCCGCAAAACCGTTTAGCACAAGGAGCCTTCGTAGTTTTAGACACGGTGCCGTCTAAGGTGTTATGTGTTGCTCGTCGCCTTTTAATGCATGCACTCAGCTTTCGTTGGCCAAAGCCTGTTGTGTCATTTGGATTTGCCGCAGCCCGAAGTAAGCTCCTTTGCAGTGGCCCGTAAGTAAGCTGGCTCAGTGTTGTTGCATTGCGATGTTGTTCCAGGACTAGCTACGCGAGTACGCGATGCTGCCTCATCCTTTACATTCAGGTTGTTTGGAGCCGCACATTTAGTTACACGCTTGGTCAGTCGTTGAATCTGCAGTGCTTTCTCTGCAATGCCGTTAACCGCAATGATTGCACGCCTAAATGCGCCCATAATATGTCGTCTGAAAACTAGAACACTAGTGCGCTATACAATCCGTTACCACATTGTCTAGTGCAAAGGTTTAAGCTGCTCCTCTTTTCAAGCTTGCTGTCCTTGACTACATCGGCTCAGGTGGTGGTGGATCAGGTGGTGTAGTCAATAGACAGGGCCTTTTGGATCGAGGCACCGGCCGCTTTTGCGCTAAGTGTGGATTATGTTTGGTGCGCTTCGATGGTCATAGAATTTTCCCACCATGTTCGAGTTATTTAGGCCATCCAAAATTTGCCTTAGAGTTTCATCAACGGTATAGCGGGTAGAATTGCAGCAGCAGCTGAACACTTAGTATTGTATGAGGCGTTGCCTATATTGTTTTTAGATTGGCTGATTTGCTCCATGTATGACGTGGCTTTACGTAAAGTATTTGTCCCAGGGTTTGCAGGTTCCTCCAATGAATCAAGCGATCCAGTGTCCGTATCAGCTGAAGTGACAAAATCCACAGTAGGTGAGCCACTTAGATTCACGGGCGCCGGACAGTTGTCACAACCTGCTTGAACGCGACTGGCCTGCGCGTAGCTCTCTTAGACTATACCAACGGTGCTGCAAAGCCGTTCTGGCTGGTACTAACGCCAAGTCAACGAACGTAGTGTGGGTACTAACTTCGCTCCACCGCAACGAGGCTGGACCTTAACGTGGTGCGACGGTTTGCGTACCTCATTGACCCGTTGAGCTATACTGGGTGATGCTTCCGGGCACCTTAAGAGTTACTCCTATCAGGTTGGTCAATGGTGAGAGGTCATCCAAACTCAGTCTCATGTGTTCTCCAGGTTGGGGGTTTGAAATGGGATGGCGTCCATGTCTGTCAAACTAAATCATTGCCACCTCCCAGCTGCCTTGCGGACAGGCTTTTGAGCCGTAGCCTTTGGATGAGGACCCTAATTGTCCTCCTGTCTAGGTCTGGGTGCCCTGGCAGTACCTCAGCCCACATACAACCATGACAACTTCTTCAAACATAAACTTTATCCTGCATGGCCGTCGCGCAGCTCATCGAGGATCGCTTTATCTGTTGTATACTGCAGGGCGGATGGCCAAAACATGCTACTGCTGGCGCCTCCCTTCTTTCTTTTCTACCTTTTTCTCTTACTCCCATCCCTGCCCCCATTACTAACCTTCCTTCTATAATTCCCAGCTTAATTGACAGCAACCGAAATGCCGCTAGAGTAGAACCATCTGCAGCCACCACCGCACCACGCCTATCGGACGCCCATCGGTAAAGGTCCCTTATAAGGTCACGCTATCCCGTTTCCACGGCGACATTCAATGTTCGCACCCTATGACTAACAGGTCAACTGGCTGCACTCGCATGTACCTTGGATACACTGGGTATTGATTTGTGTTGTGTGTCCGAAACTAGGCTAAATAACCCTAACGGGGTTATTGAATTAACCGCACCCGGCTTATCCTCTGGTTATTGGATGCAAGCAACAGGAGACGCCGTTACATCACCCACTGGTCATGCTGGTGTAGGTATCATTCTAAGCTCCAAGGCTGAGCCATGGTTGGTTGATTGGATTCCGGTAAACAGCCGTTTATGTGCAGCCCGTTTCACGACAGCAGCTAAGGTTGATTCACGAAGTAGTAAAAACGATGTTTGTTTGTGAGTTCCGCTTATGCTCCCACCGACTGCAGTTCTAATGCTGTCAAGGACAAATTCTATCACGAACTGAATGCGCTATTGCGCAGTGCTACTAGTTCAGATATCATGGTACTTGCAGGGGATATGAACGCACAAATAGGGCATCTGAGCTCTTCAGAAGCTCAGCTTGGTAGCAACTGTGAGCTTAACTCCGAACGGACTGACTACGGTGAGCGCCTGCTGCAACTGTGTGCGGAGCACCAGTTGCTTCTTGGTGGCACTGCTTTTAGACAAAGTGGGCGCCGAAGTGCCACTTGGCGTCCTCCTGTTGCGGACTAGCGATGGACCCAAATTTATCACGCTGCCATAAGTTACAGATGGCGTGGCTTCGTCCTTCATTACCGCTCGTACTGGAGTACCTGTGTCGACTATGATCCTGCCTTGGTACGTTGTCGTTTCTCCTTGAACTTTATCGGGAGGCGCACCAAGCGTCCCAAATGATTAGAAATTGAGAAATTGTCTTAGTCCTCGGTCAGGCAGGCTAATCAAGACGCACTGCCTTCTGAACTTCCGCAGTCTTGTATAAATGACCCTGAGCTTTAGTGGAATAGGATCCCGGCCGCCATGCACGACGCATGTGCATCTGCTTGTGGCACTATCAGTCGTCACCGTACCAGTCACTGGATATCCGAGCTCGATGAACCTTTGGGAAGCTAAAAGGCACCTTCCGGCTGGCTCTGAGCACAATGTGACCAGACGGGCTATTAGGCGTGAACTAAAGCAGAGCCTGCGTGCTGACAAGGAAGCCTGGTGGACCAGTCGGGCTCAAGAAATGGAGGAGGCAGGAGCACTAGGCAGTTACCGCAAGCTCTTCTAGTTTATCCGCACCACTGGTTCCAGAAAACTAGGCGTCAGTGAGACAATCAGAGACAGCGCGGGTGCGCCGATACACAATAAAGAAGGCCGTATGGCTCGTTGGGCGGAACACTTTCAAGATCAGTTCAGCTGGCCTCCTGCTCCGGTACCTTCGCCTACGCAGGTGATGCAGGACGAGCCAAGGACGGTTAGTTTAGAGCCTCTGTCGGAGGCCGAGGTCCGAAACGCGATCACAGCCCTTAATGGTTTTCGTGCCGCTGGCCCGGATTCCCTCCCACCTGCACTATTTAAGGATGGAGGTGAGGTCCTCTGCAAATCACTGACCTCCTTACTCGAATGTATCTGGAAGGAAGAGAGCGTCCAGGCTAATTGGAGCGAATCGATTATAGTGGCAATATACAAGAAGGGCAGTCGTACAGACTGTGCTAACCACACGGTATTAGCCTAACGCCAATTGTGATAAAATTATTGGCCTCGATTCTCGTTCGTCGCCTCACTGCGGAATGGGAATCTCGGATTAGGGAAGAGCAGGCTGGTTTCCATGCAGGATGTGACTGTATAGACCATATATTCACTTTGCGGCAGGTGATAGAGCAGCGCCATGCATACCGCAGACCGACAATAGCTGTGTTCCTCGATTTCAAGAGTGCGTAGGATTCAGTCGATCGATCGACTCTGTTCGAAAGGATTGCGCGGAAAGGTGTTCCTACGAAATATGTGAACATCCTTCGTGCTCTATACTCGAACACTATAGGCTGCGTCAGGGTTTACGGTGTCCTATCGGATAGCTTTTCGACTACCTCAGTTAAGGGTGACAAGGCACTTATGGATGCTATTGCGCAAGCGTCAACTTTTTCCTGCGATTACAAGCTCGTTGCAGGAGATTTCAGCCTGCCTGAGTTAAACTGGTTCTCACCTGCTGCAACAACGAAGTATGCTGCCTTACAAGCATGTATCAATTTAGGCGGCTGGACGCAAAATGTATCTGCTCCAACCAGGGAGGAACACATCCTTGACCTAATATTTACGCTCGGCATCCCATCAACGCGAGTGGCAGTCGGCCGGGAATTTCCGGGTGGTGATCACAGATTAGTGCATTGCTCGGTTTACTTAAA